>JAPXFQ010000326.1:1277500-2477500 GCA_028564705.1 Apricaphanius iberus
CTCGAAGAGATCCGGCCGGCAGCGGCCATGTTGGTTTAGTTGAGCCTGAGTCGACTGGGGGCATGGTTTGTAGTGGCTGACCTGGCATGCAGAATCATTCTGCTTATGGATCCTGCTCCTTCCTTGCCGTTGACTAATAGTAGAGGAGTTGGACCAAGAAGGGCCGCCCTCATCTTTTGCATAATGAAGCAGAAATGCACACAGTAAAGTAAAAAGAGACGATGAGGGAATGTAAAAACAAAGAATGCATGTATAAGGAAAAGGAAAAACAATAATATATTTTTCTTGACAGGAATGCATGCAAAAGGAAATGTGTATATAATATATATACAGACAAAAATGCATGTAATAAGGAAAATTAAAAGCAATATATATTTATATTTTTCAAAGGAAAAACAAAGATATGTTTTGCAATGGGAATGTATGTATAAGGAAAAGGAAAAAACACATGTATTTTTTTGACAAAAATGCACGTAATAAGACATATCAAACACAAAATATATATTTTTCTTGCATTTAAAAGGAATGAGAAAAAGTTAAAAAAAAAATATATATATATATATATATATATATATATATATATATATATATATATATATATATATATATATATATATATCCACAGTTTTGGTCTGCCATAGAGGTGAGCCTGGAGAGGATGAGAGGCAAATAAGCAGAGAGGAGAGAGAGTCTCTGACAGGGAGAGAAAAAGAGCAGCAGACATGAAAAGAAACAGAAACAGAGGAGGTCCTTGGCAAAACCTTGTACAGCTGCTGAATGCTGTCACACAGCTCAGGAAGGCCAGAAGTATTATGTACAACTACACACACACAAAATGAATAAGCCTCCAAAAAACCATGTGACTGGATCCAAACAGGAGGCGCTAATTCAACCCCTCTTAGTCGTGTAAACATGTGCTCACTAAGTTTCTCATGGACGCGGAGTCTGCAGCACAACACTGCCGCGACAGCCACTTCTGCACTGTTTACGTGGACTTCAAGTGTGGCAAACACCGCTTTCTCAGACAATGTTTTAGCCTAGAGAGGACTGTAGAACATGTTTATTTAAAACACTCAACCAATTTATACTCAAGCAAGTTGTTTGATTAGCCTTTTATTTATCAGCCCATTTATGAGCAAATGCAAGAAAGGACACCAAATTTGCGTAATACATCCAACTTGAAGGTTTCAAATTAAAAAGATTCACGTTTTATCGTTATTATTATTATTAGTCTGTAAAAATGGCAAAAAACATCCCCAAACGTCACTCTTTAGTTTGATTTTGACCATCGTTGGAGCTCTGTTGCTGATTCATACATTGCACCATTGGAAGTTTAAATAGCGCAGAAAACATTGGACATCTGTTTCTAAAGACATTTTTTTTTACCTTGTATGGTTCTTATGAAGCCACCATTTAAATTTGGGGGTTTGGGAGATTTTTCCTCAGAATTTTTCAGTTTAGAGTGTTATGGAACACGAAGTGCGATCACCATCTGTTTTACAATAATCATCAATAATCATGATCAATATCTTGACATTATTATCATTATGAATTAAGTGTTAGTTATTAAGTGATGATCGGGGAACCAGGTTAGAGAAGCATTTTCGATTCTAACAGACATCCAGCTTCATCTGTGTTTGCCCGCGGACACATAGCAATCACAGAACAACCTCACACTTTTGCAAGATTTATTCACAAAATATGTCAACTTTCCAGCCAAAATATTTCGTCAATAAATCCCATCTACTCTACGAGCATGCAACCAATCTACTGACTTATAAGATTAATAATATGCAAATTGATAATATATAAAAATAATTTGGACAATTAACACTAATGGGATCAGGTACAAACAGACAAACCCTCCATACATGAGAGGAGGTGTGCGTCAGGGTTTCTGTCAAAGGGAAGTCGCTGATCTCTCACTCCAGGGGAGCTCAACTAATAGATGGCCTTTAGAACAAGGGTCATAAAACGTATCTTTGGACAAGATGGAATACAGTACATGCCGTGTTTATCAGATGGCACAGTCGCTTTAGTTCTGCATCAAAAACTCCAACACTAAAGAAAGGATCAACCTAGCTTTAGCTATCTAGGGTCAGTTAGCTGACAATGGAGGTGGTATGAAGACCAAAGGCAAATAAAACTAACGGTGGGTCTGCCCGATTCCGGCTATGAGCGTGAAATGGCTCTATTCAAGATTAAACAATCAAATGTGGAGAAAAGAGAGAGAAAACAAGAGGGAGAGAGACATAATCCATTCAGGATAAAACCGAAAACGAAGCCAGTAATATAGAAAACAATGAAACTTTTCCCAAATCAGACATACGTTTTTAGAATAAAATGTGTGGATCCGTCCTAAATTTGTGTTGAAGTGAGGTCCATTCCGCAAAGAAGGGAGTAAAAACAAGTCAAAATGCGAACAATTCCAATTGGAAGCCACAAACGTAGCAATTCAGTGTCTTCTTAAGAACTGCCTCAGTTCATAAACTTTCATCCAAGGCGCTGGATACACAGACAGACAGAAGCACTTTGAAGTTTTAAGGAGAGTTCTTTCCTTCCCAGCAGGCAAGAAGAAACGAGAAATTCAAAGGTGGAATGAGATGTCATCTCCATGCAGAGCCCTGGTGAGGACAACTTTGAGCTAGCCGCCAGCACCGTTTATTGGCTCAGTTCAGAGGTCATCTGTGACATCACGACACTATTGGCCACGGACCACTGGAAGAGCTTTTGTGGTCGCAGCTAGGCATGCTGGAAAAAGCAGTTTGCTCAGTTCACTTCAGGAAAAATGGCTACTCTCCAACAAGAATACAATGTCACACACTCTAGATTTTGAATGTTTTAGAAATTTTAAACCACTTTCATGCTTGAAACCTCTCCACTTACAAAAACAAAATACATAAAAAACCTAAGTATTTTTGTCAGTTTATGGCCACAAAATCTTCCACAGCTGTCTTTCAGGTTTTCACCCAAACTCTCATTCACTCCCATTATACTAGAGCTCAGAATCTTTTCTTCCAAAGAGGGACTCAGATGTGTCTTTATCTTGCTGTATCTCTAACATACAGTAAGGCAGACTCTAAAATTTTACATTTTTATCCCCATGAAGGTTCTGTCATTTACATTTCAAGATTTTTTTAATACAAATTATATTTTATTATACATACAGTTTGTTTGGGCGTCTGTTTTTTTTTGGCTTTAAAAGTCTGCAATCACCATAGTAACCAGGGACGGAGTGTTTTCTGGTATTACATTATTCAGCGGGTTCTTTATTATGTTATTCAATCAACAGATTAGTTCAAAATCCTCAAAAGGGCGTTTAGCACATTGAGCCGCAATGGATTTAAATGCACATTTCAATGTTTCTTTCCGATTACAACAAAAAAAAAAAAATGAGCTGAATACTAAAGACAAACCCTAAGAGAATCATATAAATTTCCCAAGTGCTAATATTATTGTGATGCTGATGCCTAGAGGCAAACCTAAAAGGATGCAGTCTGTAATCATGTCACGTCTCATCAGTCGGTTTTAAAAAACGCTGCTGTGGCAGAGTGCGAAAATACATTTTCAAAAGAGCTTCAGTCAACCCAAGGCATGTCGCTTGTTCTAATTATGACCTCATCCATGTAACTCGTCTGGCCCCGTGCAAGCTTTTGAGCAAGTGTAATGTTAGATAATAATTGTCGCCCTGATCCACCTGATAGGAGCTGTAAAGTTGGGTTACAGGCTGAGGTATCTGTGCAGAAGTGATGGGAGTTTCAGGATGACATTATGTAAACAACATAAGCAACATCATCTCCAGAAACCAACTCTTTCTGAAGGTGTGTTAAAGGTTGTTTTCAGCTTAACATAAGCAATTTTAAAAAATGACATTCATATTAGCACAGATTTACAAGCACTTTACTGTTTTCAGTAAATTATTCAAGCACAAATTAATGCTTTTAGCGCTCTCCAGGAGGTTAATGCAGTTCTGATTGTAGGTGAAAAATAGAACCAAATCAACCTTCTCAAAATCCAATTAAACATATATTTTTTTGGAAAATGCAAAGAATTGGTCCTGGAAATGAATCCTGAAGCTCCCCAAATGTGAAAGTGAAATTAGTGGGGGGGGGGGGTTATCAGGGCTCTCAGTGGATGTGGTGGAAATGACTGAATAATCCTGGCCGATATGTTGGTCTGGAGTGCAGCAGAGAAAGGATAATTCCTTTTTTAAAGCCAAGCTGCCCTCAAGAAGAAGAGGAAATCCTTCAGGGGTTTTCTAAGAGAAGAACATTTGGATGTGTTACAGAGTGAAAAACTGAAGAACTGCAGAATTAAGAGGGTTTTATAAAGAGAAGCCATCTGAGAAAGCAGGGTAGCTAAATATTAACTATAGATATTGTCTCATTCACACTCTGTTATCAAACATGCATTTCTAAAGATTCTTTCAGGGGGTTCCTTTCATGCTCCTCAACATAGCAAGTCACACTACCTTAAATGTTCACTTTTCACACAGCAACTACGTAGCTATATTTAGCAATGTTTCAGATTCATCTACCGACTGTTTTTCGGAAAAATGCGACTAGCGACAAATAAAGTGACTTTTTATGGTGTTATAGCACACTTAGTCTCTACCATGGAGCATATAAGTTTGCTACTGCAGCAACAGGGCTGCAGCCGAACCAGAGCATTTCAAGCCCAACAGCTCCACCCAGCCAGGTTCTGCTCAGGCGGAGAAAATATCAACTCCGCTGAGTTGTTGCTTGAAGCCGCGGCCTGTTCCCACTTAGGTTCAGATGTAAAATATTTTCAGAAAAAAAATGACTGCACACTAAAATCACCGATTTCACTCAGCCCCCATCACTTCCTCACCTCATCTGGTCTGTACGATCACTTTCTTAAACTGGACTCTAAGAAATTCAATAGCAAGAGCCCATCACATTTTAAAGGACATTATGTAAGTTTGGCCACTACCGGACATTGACTACAGAAAAGGACAGGGGGGTTGATGTGGTCATTGTTATCGTTTGCTTATCATTATTGAGGTGAAATGCTCAAACCGTGATATTAATTTTAGCTCATATCGCCAAGCCCTACTTACTGTGTACTTTCCTAGAACTTTAATGAGATTTATTGGATATATACCACACAACGTACTGGTTAATTTCCTAAAATTTCCTTGAACTGTCTTGGAATTCACCTTAGACACTCTGGGAACTTAGAAGTTACTTTCTATAAACTAACAGGTACTTTCCAGGAAGTTACAGGCACATACAAATAAGTGACAATTCCGGAAAAAGTAGCTGGTATGTTCTGTAATGCTCCTTTTCAAAACTCCTACCTAGTCGTGATACCACTGATTGGTCTGGCAGTGTACGTTCGAAGTGATATTGCAGAGAATGGCGAAGCATGGCTTCCAGCAGACATCAACGCTTTGCTGTGGGAAACTAAAGGAATGAAAGTGCAAATAACAGGCCGTGAATGGCCATAATGGCCAGAGTGGGACAGACACCAAGCTGGAAATGCTTTACAGAAATGGATGGCATTAATGGTGAAAGGCCGGCGAGCAAAGGCAGAGAGAGTGGGCTAGATACTGGCTCCATCTTCGGCCTTTGTAATGTTAGGAAACGTTAAAAGATGATTGATGTTTATTGGAACTTTTGCGACGCCCACTACTACATTACTGACATGGAAATGGGAAAACAAACCGACCATTTTGGCCCGAGTTGCCTAACGCGGACAAAACAAGTGGACCCTAGTGGAAAAGGGGCATAAAATGCTCAGTAAGTTCCATGACAGAACAGTTGTGGATTCCACTACATTAGCAGAAAAGTATTTTCGAGATACCAGGAAAAGAACCAGTAAATTCCTGATCTAGCTCCTCAGAAGGAAGTTCTAAGTTCTGGGAAAACAAAGGCTGTTTTATATAATGCCACTATTAAAATATTGCTTTAAAGTTTACAGCCAGGTACAAAGCTGGCTATAACTTTCCCAAAGATGCATGTTACAAAGCAAGAAGTAACAAATAACACTGGAACAAAATTCCTCCAACAAAACTGTGTTGGCAGGACTGAATGTAACAATTTGTAGCAGCTTGTTTGCATAAACTGCAAAAGGCGCCATTTTTAAAAAGTTGCTTCAGAATATCGCTTTTGATCTGCAACATTTCAGCACCGCAACATCAATGTAACCCATGAAAGGTTGTGCATTTACAGTCATATCACCTGATTACTTTAATGTCCACAAGTTTTTACCGTTCATTTTCTTGACCGATGTAGCCTCACAAACTGGATTGGACTCCTTTTTGCTCTTCCTGAACGCTGGCAACAACTTGTCTAAAACGGTTTCTAGGTATCGAGTTGCATTCCCTGAATATCACGGCCTGGTTGCAGCGTTGTCATCATGCTTGAAGCATGCGGCCACCTCGGCTTTAACGCAGTGTTATTTTCAAACCAGACTGGTCATGCTGACACGTATGTTTGGGAGAGCAGCGGGCATTAAACTTAGTACTGTCCGACTTCCTCGGAGGTGGATGGGTTCATGTATGTTTGACCCAAACCTCCAACCTTTATTAAGGAATGGAGGATGCAAACAAAGAAGAGTCTTGGTGGAATCTAGGGTGCATTGAACAGCTTGACAAAGGTCAAGATTTGCATTTAAATTCAGCTGCAGTGGCCCTTTATGTGAGCTCGGATTATTAAAAAAGCACTTGAGCCTCACAATAAGTTCGCCCTTCGTTGTCTGTGACTTACAATGTGCATCTTGCGTCATCATCCAGTGAGTTTGCTCAATAGGAGAGGGTTGCATACTCTTTATCCCCAATGCCCACACTAGTTAAACTCATCCACCATCCCCTGCACTGGTTTGCAGTTTCCAGGCTGAACCCACCAACCTTTGGAGAAACCGCATCGGCATCCCCAGCCTGGCGCTCCGAGGCTCCACTGCTGACAGCTCCAGCATGTTTGGTTTTAAAAACAGTAGCTGCAACAGATCAGGGCAGGCACGCTGAGGATTAAGGAGGCGGGCGATACCTGCCTCTGTGACAGAAGCTGTCGTCGCTGATTGACAATGCATGTGCGCGGATTTGACCCGGAGTCCTTGAAAAACCTCCCTCTCTCCTCAGCTCCATCTGTGCAGGCGGCAGCTCTGAGCCGCTGAGGGCTCATTTTAAAACTCCCCCTTCTGAGGTTCTGCAGCACAGGTTCACACAAGGACAAGGAAGGCAGCTGGGTGCCAGATGAGAGCGGTAATTAGGCTGGTATCCACCGGGCTTTGGTTACAGGTGCAGATCTGCCTACCGGGATGAACTAAGCTGTCAATGGAAAAGATCATTCATGCTGAAACAACAGAAAGGAGGAAAGGGGGGGGGGGGGGGCTTGGACGACTTCTGCTACCACGCAGCAGTGCCAAGACAAGATAAATCGCTCTGAGTGGCATCACGACAAGACCAGAGCAGGAGTATAAATCATTTTGCCCTGCGAGCTTTCAGAGCAGAAGGAGAGGCTTTTATTTTAGCGGCCTGTTTCTGGAGAGAGAAAGGACCCTTAAAGCTGCCCAGCAACGTGCACTTATGATTTTCAGTCTGTCAATTAGACAAGAGGGGCTTTATTTATTATTGTCATGATCCTTGCTTGTTTTTTCAGTTTTGTTTGGACTATAGATTCTTTTTCCGTCTTGAGTGTTCATTTTGTGGTTTTGTTGTAGTTCTTTATTTAGGTCGATTCACTGGTTGTTCTGTTCTCTGTATTACTTTCTATTTTATCATTAGACTGATTTTCTCTCTGTTTCCTTCTTTCGAATCCTTCCCCGTATATTTTGGCCAGCAGCAAAGATATTTATTCAAACAGGTGTCTCATCTACAAGGCGTCTGCGATTCTGGACACCATTAAACGGTCACGTCTGAATCGGGTCCCATAGCAGAGAAATCTCACAGTGTCCTTAACGAGGCTTTTTTTGATTGGATGACATTGGCACCCCATTCCTATATTTAATGTACATGCGCAACTCTCTGGTAAAACAAAAAAAGACATGTTTCAGTCCTAATAAAGGAAATACTGACCTTATTATGGGTTCTAGGATAATATTTACTGTCCCTCCTCTATAACAAGCAGCAAGAAATGGATCCGGAGAACCACAGACACCATATGCTTTTGAATAATATTATTTGAAGCTAAATTTGTTGCGGGGTGACTGCTCATGCTCAGTGTTCTCAGTGTCTCCTATTTCACTAGCAATGTCACAGCACCACCAATGGGCCCGGCATAGGTACTACAGCAATTTCAGCAACGGTGTGGACAACATTTCTTTTTACTGTAGTGCAATTTTTACAGACTTCGTACGACATAGGAATATATTTTTTCAGCGTTAATTGACCGTTTATTTATTCAGATTGCAGAGGTTTTCATATTGTGATTCTACAGAGCTCTGAAGGCTTATAATAATAATAATAATAATAATAATAATAATACATTCATTTGTTAAAAATTTCTGGGTTTTTATTAACTTTTTTCAGTATTACAGTGGACATAGATGCAGTATTTTTCAGAGTTTAATCACTATTTATTTATTTTTGTTGCAGGGCTTAACAGTTGTGATTCCAGTCAAACCTGAAGTCTTCTATCAATGAAAATAATGATTTAAAAATAAACTTGTGTTTCGTAAATTTTGTTTCGTATTTTACCTTGTGTTTATTTTTTCTCATAGTGCATTATTATCATTATTTTTATTATTAAAATTTCCACAGAGTTTATTATTATTAACATTGACGTAGATGTTATATTTTTCAGAGTTTTAACTTATGTTTAGAGGTTTCTTTGCTGTGCCTCTGAAGAAACTCAAAGGCTTTAAAGAAATCGAAATGTTTGATCTCGTTCCCTTTTGCTAATTATATAACCTGAAGCTAGAAGCGAACTACCCAGAAGGTTTATTTGAACACCGACTATGTTCCAGTCGCAGGCTTTTTCTTATCTTCTGGCGTCTCTTGATGCTTGCGTGCCAGAGTAGTTTAGCCAACACAGCTCCATCCAGCTTTGTGTCAACAGTTTATATCAGTCTTTCTCTTCCTGGTGCGAGACGACAAGCACACCTGTCAACAAAGCCCCCTACATACTTTAAATGCTTCACCTGGTTTGTTGTTGACTTTAAATGCCAGTGAGGGCCTGTAATTCCAAAACATAGGAAGTTTTTTTTACAACGCAGGCACTTTTACGTCAACATTTTAATCAAGTATCCTATCTTACTTTAGCTGAAGAGCAACAGATTTGGTGTCGTTGAAACTATTTTCTTTACAGTTAATCTGTAAACAGCATCAGCTCCATATATATATATATATATATATATATATATATATATATATATATATATATTGTGTGTATATGTTTGAATAAAATGCTGTTTTTCCTCTTCTTTAAGCGCTATATATTGGTATATTAATTTCTACTTCTGATGTGTTTTGTTGTGTAAACTAAGGTGCAAATTATCACAATTTAACCTAAAGAAAAAAAAAATTCAATCACATTTTCTTGAGCCCTCACATTTATTTTCTTTTTTATTTTATTTCAGTATCAATTTTCTTCATTTAAAAAAAGTTTTTTTGTTTTTACATGTCGTTTATTGATTACTTTTTACATTTCAGTTTTACATTTTCATTTTCGTTTAAGGGCCATAAGCTTTTGTCTTGTAAATAATGTATGAATTAGAGAAGATGACTTAATTTTCACAAATTAATTCACAACTGTTTGCAAATTTCTCATTAATTTCGTTTAATCTCACAATTTTCTTCACTCTACACATATGTTTAACTTTGTTATTTAATTGTTTTTATTTCTTAATATATCTAACTTAATTTTCCAATGTAATTTGTATTACTAAAATGATTTTCTTCTGTTAGTTTTGTTTTGCAAAAATAGACTTTAACAGAGGTATTGTGGCTTCTAAATACTTTTTTCTATAGAAATATTGCATACTACTATATCCATCATGTTCTAACCTTGAAACAGGTCACATCACCATTAAACATGACCCTTCGAAGAGACACTGCAGCCTGATTTGAGGTCTGAAACTCAATCTTTGCATTCATCATTCATGCTGTGTCCACTTGGCCACAGCGCAGCCCTGCAGCTACTACTATCGCACGTTACAGACCCTCGATTGTTAACATTTCCCCACGTTCTCTCAGTTTCACATGTATTTACATCCCTTGTTGCTCCGCTGTCTGCGAGCAACCTGCTTTTTGTTAAAAGCCCTTTGTCGATAAATTTGACTTCCCTTGACACTCAATACAGAGTCCATTAAGCTGCAGAGCCATGGGGTTACTCTGTGCACAAGGACCAGTGGTTCCAGTAAGGAATATCTGCTGAACCCTCCTCACCAAGCATCATCATACGTAATTCAGGCCCCTGTAATGCCATTAGAGGAGATTTGGCATCTGATAGGTGAGTAATGGGATTAGCCTCATGGGCAATAAATCTCCAAGACCAGGATGGCAGGTCTTCCCCACTCAAACGGATACAACATGCCAGTTCCACAAGAAGCTCATCCTTTGTTTTGTGCCAAAATTTGGGGAATTTTGTCAAGTGAAGGAAAATGCCGTTAAGATGATTGTGGTAAGAATTCATGCAGGATGGAGGAAACCTTACCTGCATCTATACCTTCAGTTGCTGATGTACAAGGTGCAGATTCGGTTACTATTATACTAGCCTGAGTATCTCCAACATATGTAAAAAGAGAAACCACTCTTCCTGAGCTTGGATATCCAGGAATAGTCTGAAATCTCTGCTTCTACAGGATCTGAACTGTATCTCACCACAAACTGACCTCTACTGGTTCCTCCAGCTTCAAGAAAAAGGAGGTTTTTGTTGTGTTTGCTTGAGATGAAAGCCAATGCTCCGATGTAGAACAGGTGACTCAGCTTCCAGCACAGCGGAGAAATCCCCCAGGGACCTTTGACCTCCTAATCGCTGAGCAGCGCTTATAGCTGGAGATCTGCTCCAGGCTATTAGGGAGATTAGTGTCACACAGATTCTGGAAGCGGGCCAAGCCTATATCTGTTCTTCACGGCATTCTCAGCATTTATTACTTAGCACCCAACCCATGCTGAAATCCAATATGTGACCTATAGTATAACATAGCTGCAGGCTGTAGCATGTGTGCAGACCGAACCAACAGTGAGGTGAACATACCCTCGATTAAAAATAATTCACATTTAGGGTTTTCCTTTATAGACAGGAATAACAACACAAACCCTACGTATCTAATTCTAGTTCAATCATCTATGCAACACACAAAAAATACAAGTTAATTGTTGCAATTTAGTCGCAAATGAGAGGGACCATTGCTTTAGCTGCATACCCTCCAGCACGGACCGCCCATGTTTTATTACATCGGGACAGAGTAGGGTAAAAAACAAGCAGCCTTCCTGAACAAAAACAATCCCTAAACTCGTAAAGCCGCTCAAACAAGCTCCAGAGAATTATTCATCTTCCGACCGGAAGTGTACAGATTTTTCTTCCAAAATAATACTAAAACGAAAGCAACGACAAAACTTGAGCAAAACTATATATGCTAAGCCTTAATTGATATTTTAATAAAGTAAGACTTTAACTTTACTCTCTTAATATTTAACGCTATATTTGTTTTTAGATGTATAAACAGACTTTTAGAGATCAATTATTAAAAAAATGTCCAGTATTTGTGGTATTCGTTGGCAAATTGCTTCAGATTATTCAGATTTTTTTTCATACAGCACATCTAAAATGCTCGAAATAAAATTTGGGAAGTCAAAATAGAAACACAAAATATTAATTGAATTCGTATTTGCTGAAACTGGCAAAGCAGCCAATCTAGGAGCGCCTTCCATTTTGTTTGGCACTGACTAGATGCATCCTAAACATTGGAGATAAGGAAGATTGTACACATTAGCCTTAGTTGAAGAGCTAAGATATTTTCAACTGTGTGTAGTAATCCATAATAAGGAATATTTGGTGTTTAAACTATCAAAATACTAAATTATGCGTGTTTTAGAAGGATCCGCAATTATTATTGGATTTTAGCTATTTGTGGGCAGTTGGGGATCCATAACACCCTACAATTACCGGGATTCAATGTACATTATTGGGTAGCTATTTAGATGACAATTTATTTCGAAACTCAGGACAAACTGCATGCTTTTTTTAAATTATGCATATTTGTTTAAATCCATCCATCCATCCATCCATCCAAGGTTTGCCCCAAGGTTTGCCTCAAAGCGCCTTTTCCACTGAGCATTCCAGCAAACTTCAACTCCACTTTGCCAGAAACTCTGGCACAACTTTTAGCTGAAAATGTCAACGTTTCCAAATCAGTGTTGCCTCTCCAGCAACAATTAAACACGATATTTTTTTTTTTTACTTGGAATTTACAATTATCACTCCTAATAACAACAATTTGCCCCAAAACTTGGGAATTTCTAAATCCCAATTCTCAGCTAGTCAGCACTCTGTTTATTTTTTCCCTACTTCTTTAACAACATTATACAGACTATAACAAAACTCTCGCTATAGTTGCTAAATATGCTTTAACATTTGCATTTTGTTAGTATTTTCTTGTTAAAAGGGAAGAGGAAAGAATTCGTAATGTGTTTTTTGTTTTGAAAATCCTCACCGGAAGCGGGACAGCTCAGCTTGGCATAGCTGACACAGACCAATGACTCCATCTTGAAATTGTCCCGACCCGAGGAGGAGACGGACCTAGGAAATCCAGCTCGTCCTACACGGACAAATTGTATTTTTTCGCCGTTAATTCTGCCATAAAACCGTGTTTTGGCTCCTCGTATCAAGTTATTTTGACAGCAGCGGTTGTTTGGCCCACTTTGGAGGAGCCCTTCACTCCGCTTGGAGCATTTTTAACGGTTGTGTCTCTGCTGGAGCGGCCGGAGCTGGCTGTGGTTGTGGCCGGGCAGCCCCGCCGGAGTGTCGGGAGAAGCTCGAGCTTCCACACGGATTTAAACGATAGAAACTGCTTTTAAACCCACCGTTTTCACCTCAGGAGACTGCGAAGTGTCATTTTAAAGCAAACATATATATATATACATTACAACTATGATCCGTAGCTCGTTGAGGATAAGTTTGATTAAGCACCCGAGTGCGCTTGGTTTGGAGTCCGATGGATGTTAGCCCTGCCCGGCTGCGGCTCGGTTGTCTGCGCCGCTCTCCTGAAGAATCAGTTTGTCTGGCCATAATGCTGCTGCTGACCTCACAAGTGTATGAAAACACTGGCACTGGTGCCACCAAGTCGCCCACCATCGCTTCGCTGTAAAACCTGGAAATACCACCGAGCATTCCTTTCTCTCCCTCTCCTGTTGTGGGACTTGTAACCTGGAATATTTTGGATTTAGCCTACATTTAAAAAAAATATATATGTATGATTTTCAGAGACAGTTCTCCTTCAGGGAGCAAGACATTCAATATTAGATATTTTCACAGATTTTTTTTGTTGTTGCCCTTTTTGTCAGGAGTTTGTGCTTTATGAAATAATCCCTTTTGTGGACAAATTCGGATGGAAAATGGGAGACGCTACAAAACTGGCCATAGCCGTTTTCCTCATCTCCTGTTCTTCAGGTGGGTATAGCGAGGTTATGCCTGGTGCTTTAATGCAATGTTTATTACCTCTGCAGAATGCAATGCACAGCTCGTTGCAGGACGCAGTGAATGCAATGCAACTCAGACATGTAGGAAGAAAAAACGGGTGAAAAAAAAAACCCCACAACCTTTCCTGCAGCCCACTTATGTGGCTGTGTGTGTTTCATATTTAGCAAGCTCAAGATGGGGCCTTAAGGCCCTCAAGGGGCTTTTGTGGAGCTCCGAGTGAGATATGCTGCTACAAATTGCGTCTGTTTAGTTTAAGTTCATTAGGAAACAATACGAGGCTGTATAAGGAAGGGCTGTGTAGTGGGAATAAATAGATTATAATCCAAATTTAACCTTAAATTAGTGTGATTTGGCGAAGACTTTGCAGTGGTCTTTGTTGGTAAAAAAAAATAAATAAAAAATTGTCCCTTTCAGCAATGCAAACAAGTAAAAGATCAAGGAAGGTCTCGATTAAGTTATAGCCTTTAAATATTACAGGTATTTTACTTAAACTGTTGTATGTGATAAACAAGCTTTTTTATGTTTGTATGCCGCTTTTAAATGTTTACAATTGAACTTTAGAATACAGTTTGGAAGGAGCAATATAGTGTGATTTTTTTTAAATGTTTTTTTATGATGAATATTGTGTTTTTATAAAAAAAAGGAATTGGACTGAGCACAGAACCTTGTGGTACACCACATAAAGAGTTCAGCAAATCAGTCATTTATGGATTTGAAGGCATGTATTTTGTGGTTTCAGTCGAGTTTTTTTTTATTTTTCTTTTAAATGAGCAACAATTTCTGAGGAGTTGAGCCTTAAGATGACTTTGTGTGGGTTAAAAATGAAGAATTACAGCGTTTATAAATGCTAATAACCAATATCTCTCCAGGTAAATCATAACTAGTCAAAATTTGTGAGCACTAAACCTCCTGAAAATGATCAATTTCACACTTTATCAACATGCTTCTTTTAAATTTGGTTATGTCTTTATGGTGTTCCTTTTATTCACCCTTAAGGTCATTTATTATTTTCGTTCTTTACATCGGCTGCAAAGAATATTTTACCTTGAATTGTATTGTAGGACCTTTGTTATAGATGTGAATTATTCCCAATATATGATGGAAATAGTAGGAGAAGCATTTGATTTTTGGGATGAAAAGGACTTGGAAACATTACCATATTGTTTGGTTGATTGAAAACAAAACCCAAAATCATTCACAGGAATGGGGGGCAGTAAAAATTATTTTCTGGATATGTTTATAATAAAGAAAAGACGTTCATAGCAGAGTTTGAACCAGCTGAGACGCAGTTTGCAGCAACAAGTGGTGGGAAAACTTGATATTAATGAGTAATGGCACATGTTTTCTTAAACTACAATAGATTCACATTTAATTATCCTCCCCCATTTCCATGTCCTCAATTCTCCACAAGTCGAACGTCTCTCCAGTTGCAGAGAAGTAATGCGGACTGAAAAAATTCCCACAAAAAGCTGTTTGGTTTTCCTTCCCGTTGTTTTTTTTTTTCCTACCCAACATTGTTTATGCTACTGCTCACAACCTTTAATTGTTAAATTTAAATTTTTCTTTTTACTGCCAAAGATTTTGGAGGCGCTTAAAGAAAAGCTGCGTTATGTTTTCAGCTCAAATGTGCACACTGCTAATGATGTAACGCCAAGGTTTAGATGAGTTCCAGCTGCTTCTGAAGCCGCTTCGCAGACTGAAACGCAGTCGTCATCGGGTTTCGCTGGGAAACCTGGAAAGATGTTGGATTGCTGAGCCGAGATTTGAACTTGTAGGATTTTTGTGTCACCCAATCCTTGGGCTGGAAGTGGGAATTGCCCAATCAAAGGTCGCAAAACAGAAATTAAGCCCTGAAGCAGAATTTTCTCAACTGCTTTGGAGATGAAACACAGTATAGCTGTGTAAAGGCTGCTCCTGTTGAACCTCAAGAAGTAGAGGAGGGTGTGAACAGGCTCTCTCGTCGCAGTAGGATGCTTTTTTACAGTGGGGTGCCTCGAGTGTCTGCGAACATTTGGGTGAAAAAATGAAAAGCTTTCGCAAATTGGGTAATAGTCAGGGTTGCTCCGAGTGTGAGCCAGGTGCTGTCTGTGTTTTGCAGGGTGCAGCAGATGATTATTCTACTTGCTCATTACTGTCTGAAGTGGGGGAAATGAATGGTTTCCACTCAGAGTGGGATAATAACTCTCCGGGAAATCCGAGTGGAACTGGCACCGCTCACACCGGCACCGAGAACCCCGTGATAAGGGCAGAGCACTTAGCCAACGGGGATTTTTATCCGATGAGGCCTAGGGAAGCTCGTTGTCACGGTTGGCAATTTCGAGTCTGGATATCTGTCAGTCTTACCGGGAACCCCATCTAAGGTGCCCTTCATGTCAGAATAACACGGCCTGTGTCTGATCAACCTAAGTGGTTTAGAAATTAAACTAGAGGTGGTCAAGTGCGGTTTATCGCTTCCTTAAATGGCGAAATAACCCTTCACTGAAGCTGAAAATTAAAGTTCAGTTTTGTGTTTAGTGGTTTAAAAAAAAGCATTGGCAGGCACATTTTGCTTTAGCATTTTAGCTAGGCACTCCACCCATATGGCCATACAGAGATTGAAAGGTGGGGGGCAAAAGCAAATGAGGTGGAATAGCGGCGCTTCCCAACAACTGGTGATGTCACCCTGAATACATTACTGGGAACTGAGCTGTCCGCGTGTCATGAGGCTGTCATACAGCTTGCCTATTCAGATTAGAAATACTGACTGCTGCAGGAGATCCTTCTTCCCCACAGCATCTGTTTGAAGATACTTGCATGATATGAGTTAGAATTGTAGGTCATGACTTTTGGCACATTTATATCAAGAGAAGTGAATAACATATTGGGTTTTGGGCTTTATTCAACAGGAGACGAGATATGATCAAAAGAGCCCAGTTTGACTGGATTTTAGTTAAGATAAATTAATAAAATACGGATGTAGGAAGATATCCATACACTAAGATATCACATAATTGTGGGCAATATAAAAAGTATAAGGTTAAAATAATATGAATTTAGTCAAAGGTAGAGATTTTGACTAGATGACCCTACCGCAATCATGCATTTTGATGATGTCATCAGGCTGTGCCTACATACTTTGTACCAGGTATGCAAGGAAGATAATTGCTTATGTCCAGTGTTTGTCTTTACACTACATATTGCAAGGTTAAAATTTGTTATTTTACATTTAATGGGAAAGTAACCTGTTGAACTTTGAAGTATTTTTAATTCAAATATATGTAGGTTTCTTTTTGGTAGATATTAAATGTATAATTTAGTAACCAGGAAAGAAGACAATTTTTTAAACTTTATTTTCATAACATTTAGCTCGTATTTAATTTGGACATTTTTAAAAATATTTTTATAACTGCATTTTGCACTGTAAACTTTCTTTCATTGGCATTCTTAACCTTTTGGAAGTTCTGGTTCAAAGTTTCCGGAAACTGAGAATATTCAAAAGAGGTCATTTTGACATGTATAAAGAAAAATAGAATATATAGCTATAGATATCGTTACCGCTCATGCTTTAGATTGTATCCTAGTATAGATTTGAGCCCATATTGACCGGCCCTAATATCACAATATTTTAATTAATGATATTGTATCATTATTCAAAAGCAATGCAGCGAATCCCTAGAATAAAACAATTTTTCATAACCAAAGGTATTTGTGAAGAGTAGAAGAAGCTGCTTCGCATGCCCAGAAGAAGACTACAGTTACATTTAACGATTTAAGTATGTAATTATGTTTGTTGTCGACCAAACTGTCTGTCACTAGGAATGTGTTTTGGCAAGAATGTAGTGATACAATATGTATCACAATTAAGGGGGGGCGATGCCATATATTGTGATATATATTGGGATACTATGAGTAAGACTAGGCTATAGATTGTGATTTTTCATATTAAACACGTCCAGTTTTATTAATAGATCTAGTTGATCCACTGGAACGAAAAAGTTGAAGACAGCCACCAACTACCAGTCATACTTTTAATTTCTTAATTGATGGTTCCATTCAAATCCTGAAAAATAAAATGTAAATAAAAATCAACGAACTGCTTTTGAATCACTTTACAATTTTGACATAAAATGTCACAATATATCGGTGTATCAGTATTTTCTTACATCCCTACTTATCGCTGTTGAATGACGCCGATGTAGAGTTTCTTTTAATCAACGTGTTTTTCTTTGCGGTCACTCTTCTATTTGACCCAGAAACGGTATATATTAAAACAATCGGTGGTCACCCTGCTGCAGGTCACTAAACTTCAGGTCCATGACCCAAATTTACAGCGTGAACACGTGTTGAATGTGTTAAAGTCCAGTAGGAATTTGTTTGTTGAGGCAGAATCAGAATCTTTGTATGCCGCTTCTTCGTTTATCTTTCTGTTTTTCTTTATTTTGTTCAGAATCTTATTAACTTGATGCACCATATCAAAAAAAGTCCAGTTAAATACAGCAAATATAATCAGGAATGCCATTATAAATCAGTTTTAGATTATTTTTAACATTAATTGGTTTTATTATTGGTCATTTAGTTTAATGTTCAATGACAGTTTTTTTAGGTGTGCAACGATATCACTTTTTTCAAAGTTATGCGATACCGATACTTGGATCTGAGAACTTGCCAATACCGGGTACCAATTTTGATACTTCTACGACACACAAAAATGCGATAAATTGGAAGATGTTCTCTGCTTGTTAAAACAAATAATTAATTAGATAAATAAAGAATATTAATAAAAAAACGACAAAAAAGCAAAAATTTCAAGTGAAAAATAAATATGTTCTGAAAATCTATTGCAGTTTCTAAATTTTAATTATAGGATCAATGTATCTGGTAACTTTAACCAATACTGATACTAGTACATTAGAACGGTGTAGGCCCATATAACTATATCGGCGCATCTCCTACGATATGTTTTTCCTCCCTTTAAATTAACATTTTTCTGACATTATTTCGGCTTCATCATATAACACAAATTTATAACAAAAAACAATATTTTAAGGTAAAGTGCAAAGTTCATTTTAATATAAAAAATTTAAAATTTAACAGTGAGCAACACCAGGTTGTATTGGCTTTTAATTAAAATGGGAAATGGACTGAACTTATACAACGCTTTTCTAGTCATACTGACAACTCAAAATGCTTTACATTGAAGCCACATTCACACTCACATTCATTCACCGACAGCCAACATGGCTCGGTAGGACGATGTAGACTTTTTGGGGTTAAGTGCCTGGCTCAGGAAGCTGGAATGGAACCTACGACCCTCCGATTGCAAGCCGATTGCTCTACCACTGAGCCACAGTTGAAATACTCTTTAGTTGAGGGGCAAAAACACATTTGTTGTTAGATTATTCAATCAATGAAAAAATTTGTTCATAAAACGCTTTTCATACAAACATTGTAACTCAAATTGCTATACACATAAAAAAATGACCTCATATGAGGCACATTCACATTCCTGATCATGCATGGTCACATTTGTACCCCCGCCATCCCCCATGCGAACACTCAATAGCATCAGTAAAAAAGATATTGGGTTAATATCCTTTTTGTAGTTTTTAACCATGTAGTTATAACTATGGGCAGGGCTATAATTAAAGCTTGGATTCTATTCTAATAAGAAAAACAAAAACTACAACAGAAGATTTATATTAATGAAGGATGACACCGTTTTTAACCCCCCCGCCCCCCCTCAAAAAAAAAAAACCAGCTAGTAATCCCCCTCAGATCATCTGTTTTACATGCGACCTCTGCTGCAAGCGTGGACTGCAGATGGGTAAATATTTACAGTTCGTCTTCATCCCAGACAACACATCCAGAGATTTCAGCGTGTGGCTCCTCTCTGAAGATTTGTTTTAATCCTCATGTTTCCCAATTTTGTGTCGGGAAACTGTGTCAGCGCATAAAGCCGTTTACACGTCTCACATCCATCCATTCATGACCATCATTTTTTCCCCTTATTGAAATCAAAAGTTATTGAGAGGTCTCTTTCTTTGTCACTTTCACTCAGGATGTTCTTTATCATCTAGACTCCAACTAATGGTCCGTTAGATGTTTAATCTCCTAATGGTGAAATCGTGACAGAAGATAAACTTTGTGTCATTTTCTCCACACGGTTAATCATTAAAAGACATGATCTGACATAACTGCTAATCCAAACAGGCAGAAGTTCTTTTCCTGCTCGGTAAGGCGATGTTTACCCATCAAAGACGTTTTTTTTTTCTTCTATCCATTTCTCCACACGTCGACAAAAAGTGGTTATTGCTTTTCTTGAAAGCTTCGTTTTTGCGGTGCCATTTCACACCATGTTTAGAGAAATGCCAGGATTTTCCAAATATGGATATGTGAGGAAGGAAAAAAGAACTCTCTCAAAGTTTCACCAAAAATGTAATTTCTCTTAAAAACTTGAGTTACAAAACAGCCAATGTTTAATTATTTGGTAAAAAAAAATATGTAAAAATGTTTGTGTTTTTATTTGTGTTCTTATCATAGCGTTTTAAACAATAATTACTAGGCCTGGGCGCTATACCTGTTCATACTGAAAACCGGTGTTAATTTTCGTTATATTAATTTTTAATATACTCCTATACCAGTGAATAGCTTGGACAACTTCCGGAACGTTTAATGAGGGGAAGCGTTTCAGCCAGGACCGATATCACTGCTACACGCTATTCACTACGGTGTAGAAAATAAAGTTTTTAACTAAGTACAGCTGCTGGCAGGAGCGAAGCACACAATTCTGATGAAGAAGTTCCAAAAACGAGGAGCCTCGTCTATAGTTTAAAAAGTTTATCGGCTTTAAAATGTCAGACGAGAACCGAATGGAATACCTTTTATAAGCGCTATTGAGAGTAACCAGTAGGGGGAAGTGTTGAGTGCTATTCGATTGTCTGTAGGTAAACGCGGTCAACGGCGGCAAAACCAGTAGAAAATAATCTAAAATAGCGGTAAATATGTTTTACATACCATCTTTGATACTTCTGCCGTCTTTTTTTCTGTTATCTGAATATTAACCAGCTAATAATCAACTACGTCGCCATGTTGATTTTACTTCTTCTTTGGCAAAATCCGATCTGAGTCTATACTCTGCCCCCTAGCGGGGTTCTTCAGTACTACATGCAAAGCAATTAGAAGATGCAATTTGTTGCTTGCGCCAACGTGAGGTTTTAAAAAAATTATACTTTCAGCCTAAGAACATCAAGAATGCCTACTAGAATCATAATCATTTTAATTATTTTTCATATCATTCATCTGTGTCTGGAAAGAAACATGATGCAGTCCATATGGAAGTAAAATGGGCTATTTAAAGCACATTTTTATATTCTTCATTCTTATAAGATAATGCGGATATGAACGGTCTTGTATGGAAAAAAAATACCGCTAAATACCGTTATGCTTTTTTAAAATACGTGATATGAAAATTTTGCCATACCGCCCACCCCTAATGACTACATAATTATGGTTAAACATGAGTCAGACTGATAGAAATCTTATGATAGAATCACGCTTCCATCTATGTTCAACTTTAATCCACGATGCCTTGCTCAAGTGAAGTACTGTATTTAAAGTATATAAATAATATATAAATACTACTGAGATTTGCGTCTTGTTGCCCTCTGCTATTATATTTTAAGGAGTCAAATAGGGAAGTGAGAAAATATTGACATGCTGCTGTATCGTGATATTCTGTGTCACGATATTGTATTAATATTCAAAAGCAATGTTTCGATTATTATATTTGATAGAATTTAAATGGAACCATTAAAGTTGGCAGTCATTTTTTTGTTTTAATTAAAAGTATGACCCATTATTTAATGGCTGCTTTCACCTTCTTCGTTCAACTAGATCTAGTAATAAAACTTAACGTGTTATGTATGAAATAGGTTGTTTCATATATAACACACATAACATAAGCACTTAAGCTTGGTTTATGCTTGATGCAAAATGACGTCATTTCAGCAAACACGCCTCTCTGCGCGGCCACAACAGAGACCCAAGTTTCCGCACCGCGCACCTAGGAAATTTTGATACAACGCGGAAAAACATGGCAGACTTTTAAGAGCTCCTATTGGTGGAGGTTCGTAAATAGACATCTTAATGATTCGGCCGACAGAGATCACTTTGATCAACTGTTTTAACGGATGAGTGGACAGTCTCCTTTTTCGTCTTTTTTCCTAAGAAAACGGCATAAAAGTTCAGCTTTGTTTAAGCTCACGGGTGTCGCCATCTTGTAAACAGCAGTGATTACTACTTCTACTATGGTGTAGTGTTGTATGCATGCTGTAGAGCCCTATGTCGCCCCCTGAGTCTTCAAGAATATTGTTTCTCAGCAGGGACAGCTGCAGAAAGTATAAATACTGCTGAAGGCGTCTCGGCCGGTTTCGCACATCTCATCTCCGCCCGGAATGTTCATGCGTCAAGCATAAACCAAGCTTTAGAACCCTGTGACAGTTTAGTTGTTGTTTTTTACAGTAAAATTGTTTTAAAAACACATTATGTAGTCTTAGTCATAGTATTGCAATACATCTCAAGATGTTGTATCGTTCCCCTCTGTTTCATGATATCGTATAGCCGGATTCTAGCCAAAACCCATCCCTAGAATCAGATAAACACCCGTCATCTAGTGGCTAATTTGACTTGAGTCTTTGAGAGTTTCACAAACTTTATTGCGCCTTCCTGTTCAGAAGATGGACTTAAAGAACTTTGGATTTTTGAAGCATTAACCCATCACTGAGTCTAAGGAGTTCCTCTGGGATGCTGTTTGGTTACTGTTATTTTTCTTTTTAAAGAGTAGTTGCAGTACTTCCTAACGTGCAATTACTATGATCTACGATGGGTATTTTCAGGGTTCCTACAAAGACGTGAAACTGGAAGAAAAAACGTAAAAAAAATACAATTTTTTTTTTTTTTGCATTGTCCTTATAATAAAAAATAAATAAAACAGGATGGAAACTCAACCTAGAGCAAACGAGCAGGAATCAGATGGACAAGTTTGGCTTTGTTGGGGATTTTCTCTAATCCTCACGGGATCAAAATTATGCACACAGGATCAAATATGAAATTGCACGACTAATATGTACTTATTTTTTTATTACTTTTGCGATTAGCAAAAAAGTGGAAAGTAAACCAGATAACAGACCCATTTTACTAAAACATTATATAGATTAATTACACACAAATGGATGTTGTTTGTTCTTTTTTCTGTTAATAATGATTTTGTGCTTACAGCTGATGAAAACATAACATTTGGGTTAGAATATTGTTATATCAAACCAATAAAAATCATATTTATACAGAAATGTGGGCTTAATGAGCAATTTGTGGATTACCTACTTAAATATCTCCGCATTATTTAGAAAAAATGAAACATCGTGTAACAAAGGCAATAAAAAATCTCAGTATCGATCAGACGAGATAAAAAACATGCTTGAACATCTTGAGATCACGAGACACTTAAGTCCTTATGTCAAAGTGAGATAGTCGTCATGAGAGACTATGATGTAAAACAAGCTCGTCTTTTCCTGAGCAGCGGAGATTTGCCGTAACCTGCTGCTTGAGAATAACCAAACCGAAGGAGATTTGTGAGCACGCCAATATAAAACGCAAAGACGTAATGTTTTTTTGTTTTTTTTTTGACTTTCTTTATTGGAAACAATTTCACAGGCAAATACGTGACAGTACAACATAACAGATAGGATTTCCATTCTATGATTTTTCCCCATCTTTTTTAATCCCACTCCCACTCTAAAAGAGAACAATTCTCAACGTAAAACCAATCAACATGAAGGCCAAAAAAATAAAATAAACAAAAGTTTCAAATTAATAAAATAAGACAAAAAAAAATAAAAATAAGTAAATAAAAAAAAATAAATAAAGAGAAAAAAGGGGGGGGGCTCATTCATCACAATCAGGCAGAGATGTCAAAGACTCAATGTAATTTAAGAAAGGCTTCCAAGTCTTTTCAAATGATTCTAAAGAACCATTGAGGGAAAATCTAAGCTTTTCAAGTTTAATGGACAATAACATCTCTTTCATCCACCTGCTATGAGAGGGAGGTTGAGGATGTTTCCACTTGAAGAGTATGAGTCTCCTGGCTATCAGGGTGGCAAATGCAAGAACAGTCTGTATGACTTTAGAGGCAAAGGGTTGCAGAGGGGCACCGAACAAAGCCAAAAGAGGTTCAGGGGAGATAGTGGTGTTATATGCTGTGCTAAGAGTTTTAAAAATTTCAGACCAGAATGTGGCGAGCCTGAGACAGAACCAAAACATATGGGAGTGGTCTGCTGGAGATTGTTTGCACCTATTACACGAGTCAGTCACATTGGGGAAGATCCGAGACAGCCTCACATTGGTGTAGTGAGCTCTGTGTACAACTTTACACTGTACCAGGCCGTGCCTCGCACAGATTGAAGAGGAGTGAACCAGCCTTAGAACTTGTTTCCAGTAGTCATCAGGGAGCACGGTTCCAAGCTCCTGCTCCCATGAAACCCTGGGATCGGATGCTGGGGTGTCGGTGATAGAATTAATAAGGCTATAGATACTAGAAATGGACCGTTTTTGTGCGGGATCAAGAGCGAGTAACGAGTCGATCAGAGTTTCCGGGGGACGGCTAGGGAATTTTGGATTCTGATTTTGAATAAAATGCCTAGTCTGAAAAAAACGAAATAGGTGTGATTTGGGCAAATCAAATTTTTTTGAGAGCTCAGAAAAGGACATAAAAGTCCCTTGGCTGTAAAGGTCTTTAAATTGAGTTATCCCTTTGTCAAACCAAGTCCGAAAGGTAGGGTCAGTACAAGAGGGCAGAAAAAGGTGATTATTTACAATGGGGGAGAGATCTGAGGCCCTGTGGAGGCCAAGACTTTTCCTAATTTGAATCCAAATCTTAACAGAGTTAATTACCACTGGGTTTGAGGTAAAGTTGGAGACTGTTAATGGGAGTTGGGAGCAGACCAGAGAGTGAAGAGAAAATTTTGAGGATCTAAAAGACGTAATGGTTGCACATGCCGCTGGCCTGTTGGTGTTTACCTCCTTAGAGGGGTTGTGTGTGTTTAAATAAAGACTTCCAAAGATTTTCTGCTCTGGAGAGTTTTTAAGATTTGGAGGACTGTTTTATCTCGATGCGTTGCTGCCCTGGAGACCGGTCCAGAGCGGCCTTTTACTGTAATTAATGCGTCCTGCAGATGTTGCTTTATGTGCATGGGAGAGTTTGAGTCTAGACAGGCTGGCTGCTCCGACGAAGGGGGCCTGCTTTGATCCGAGATTAAAAACCGCGAGCTGCGCATTCATCATGCTCTCATTTCAGGCTTTCCCGGGGGCTTCTCCTCCTCTGCTTTGTCTTCGGCCATCTCCCGGTGATGCTGCGGGCTCGTCGCCGTTAACGCGGCCCCACCTGTAAACTAATCCTGATTAAAAATACCCTGGAGTGTAAGGATTTTATTTTGGCAGTGGAGCCTCGTGACCGGCTCGTGTCGTTAGTTTCCGCTAAATTTATAAAGGACAGAAGTCACTGAGGTCGTCTGATGGCCAGATTGCAGCATGAAAGAGGGCAGGTTGTTGACGCCAGCGCACTAATAGAGACGGCATACCTTGTGTGATGACTCACAGCAAGGCGGGGCTTTAGATTGTAACACGGCTTCTTCCCTGAACCTTACAGATATTGTAGTGCCGCTGCAGATTCGGCTTTGAGCCCAAGTGGTTCTTGGCTGTAAGGAGTTTGAACCCTACGAGAGGCAGCAAAGTGTTTTTTTTTATTTTTTTTGATTTATTAATGGCTCCTCTTGCAAAGAATGTGCGGCATGCAGCACGTCATGCATGCGAGGCTGCTCCTACACGCTCTGCAGCTACCAGAGAGGCAGCCAGGTGCTCTCCAGACCTGTCCGACGAGCAACGCTAATTGGGGAGGAGACCCGACGAGCTCGGGCATTCCAGCGGGGATTAGAGGGATTGGATTCAGTTGCTGAGTGTGGTGTTTTTGTTTTTTTTGCCCACTCCCCTCTCCCCGCTCTCCTCTCCTCTCCTCCGTGCCATGGGAAGGGTGCTGTCTTTGTGAGCGGCTCAGGCGAGCCAGACACCCCTGCCGTGTCACAACAACGTCTGATTGAGCGTTAATGTGGCACTCCAGAGAGTTCCTGGCTGCTCTGTGAAAACACTGCACTGTAAACCAGCGAGGCTCTTACCTTTCAGCTCAGTCACAGCTGCTGGGCCCATTCTGCTGTTAAAGAAACATGGAAGCGGTGTTATTATGTAACTGCAGCCCTGCAAAGAATCTCATTCTGGTCCAAGGATCCAGTCCTGCTCAGAGGTTGACGTCCACTTTAGTGATTTAACTCAACTTTTGTTCAAACCATTATACAACAAAACAACTTAAATGATTGTTGACTGTGAGAAATGGCTGCGTAGGTTTGAGTTTATAGAATTTCTCAATATTAGATGTATACATACAGCCCACTATTTAATGTTATCGCAACTCGTCATCCAAATATCTTCATGGTAGGGTTGTGTGATAAATCGATTTTATCGATTAATCAAATATTTTATTTATGAAGATTTAATTTTAGGAAAATAATCGTTTCTTGTTTGTTTATTTTGCCGGTGCACTACTTGGACTTCGTAGCTCAGACAGATGTCAATCCGTCCAGTTACAACCATATTCTTTTACAAGGATAATGTATGGCTTGTTTTTTGTTGGACTTTGACTTCAGGTCACCTCCGGTATGAGATGAAGAGCAAGATTTTGAAAATATTCTTTGTCACTTGCAATTTCTTTTGAAGAAAACAAAGGTAGAAAAAATTAAATTAATAATTCTGGAAATCTGATTTGATATGGATTTTTTTTTTAACGCCTATCATCTAGGCCTACTTGGAGACGTCGTTGATGGTAATCCTGCAGGGGATAAGACTCTACAGTAGCAGTCAGTGTTGTAGTGGATCTAAAGAAGCTTCTGACTGAAGCCCATCATGACATCCTAACAGCCAAATATCCAGGCAGCAGAGATGATATTCCAAAGGGACATTTCCAATTGTTGGCAAGCACTGCTAATCAACCTCGTTTGCTTTTGCCAATGCCCTTTACATCGCTGTCCGACCGTCTGGTTAGGAATGTTGGTGTTTGTGCCACCAGCGCTCTTAGGTTTTATGGGCTAAACACACAGGAGGCGACAAACGACAGCCATCGCAGCTAGACACATGGGAGGCACCATGCGACAGCGGCCAACGACATAAGTCAGCGACCGGATCCGTTCCAGGGCGAATAGCGTGCCTTCCATGGTTTTGATTGGCTGTCAGATTGGAATAAATTTTGGGGCATCAAAGCAGTTCAGGCGTGAAAGCGTCAGATACGAAGAGTCACAAGAGTTTGCTAGAGTTAAGTGAAAATGTACTTCTGAATTTGCTATATAAGAAATGAAAAAGATGTGAATGAATGAATGAATCCCATCATTTAGTGAGGGACCTCAACACCGATCCTATTCTATATTGTTTGGTAGAAATATTGGAAAGCTCTGGGAAATCCGACACCGCAAGTAACTTTTCCTCTATGAATGAGAAGCATCCTCTCAGTTTATTGGTCAGTCAATAAAGCCTCCGCTCTGCTAAGTGCTGAAACTAGTCCATGTTAGAGTGTTTCACAGATCTAATGTTGTACTACAATATCTGGTCCTCTGACGCCTGTTATCCAGAGAACTAACATGGTTTAAAAAACCTCTCTATCTAGGAGCTGCCCTGCAGGCAGGTAGGTGGAATGAATAACTAACCAGCATTCATAGCCAGGATGACAGGAAGTAGAGGCGTGTGGTTGCTTCTCCTCTGATTAAATGAGCTGTGCAGAAGTCTTAATCGTCCCTTGTCGTATTTATACCATATTTATTGCTAGTAGATGTGTGTCTCACCATGTATCTGCTCCCAGTAGCAGCAGGAGCTGGGTGTGAGACGCTCGTGACTTATTATACATGTCAGGAAATCATTTAGACAAAGAACAAAAAAACTTAATCTGGAGAGAGAAGGTGGAAGGAGGCTTGTGACCTCTAACCGTCATCTGAGGGAAACCAGTTTACAGTAGCAGGATGTGGGAGGTACTCCGGCAGAGTACCTTCCCATGGAGACACCGCCGCGCAGGAATGAAATGTAGACGCGTTTGTTTATGGCTGTTGCTCTAACCGGGCCTGACAGCTTCCAAAACAGCTCAGCCTGAACCCCCCATGACCCCAAAGGCTTGTCAATTCTTTTTATTTCCCTCTTCATGTATTACCGATCTGCATCTAGTGCGGCGCTGATCCTCCGCCGCTTTCTGCTGTTGTATTGACTTTGCTGTTTTGTTTTTTTTGTTTATTTGACTCTGCTTCATACCCAGAATTGTAATTGTTAATCATCAAAGCAAGAGCAATTATTTGAGGAGGAAGCTTTGTTCTCCTGCCAGGTTTTTTTATTATTTTGGTAAGAATTTCACTAATAATATTGTGGAAATTAGAAACCAACCGCATGATGGCCATTAGGGTAAAATCTGTATTTTAGTTAAAAATGTGCTTTTAATCGGCTTTTAGTTTGAAAGGAAGACTACAATTACCTCTACTGCTGCTAAAATAATTATAACAAATTGCTTCTAAGAGCTCCAATAATGTTAACTAGAACATTTTTGAAATATTTTTACATGCTGAATCAAAAATGAGCAAAAAATGCTAACTGTATTCGTTTTCACGCACTGCTTCACTGTTCAGATTGTTAGAGAGTAGTAACCCTGGGAGTCTTGTTTAAGCGACCTTTGCTTAGCAACAAGTGAGGGAGGGGCAGTGCTACATTAAGCCTGGTTTATACTACTACGTTTTGACGGACACGGATTGACACAGTTCAGCAACAGCCAGAGATCGTTTCACCAGAGTGGGGCTCTATAGTTTCTGTAACCAGTAGTTAATGCAGCGTTTGGGCACTACATGCTTTATATTGAAAGGATAATTTAACTAATCAGGTCTTTCGGTGATTTTGAACACAAGGTGTAGAGAAACAACAAAACAGGCCGCTGTGTGTGTTTCCATGTGTTTTTAGAGTATTCTATGAGCTGCACTTCTAGTAAAAAGCTTTAAAGTTTAATCAAAACGTACTTTCTGTCGTCCATTGCTCCTTGAGGGGGAAACGCGTTCAGACCGAAGAGAAAAACGGAAACAGGGCTAAGATAGGAGGTATAGCCGCAATGAAAAGTTAGCAGCCCCTGCTGTCCTGGTCGAGAATTGAAGTATAAAGAGGTATAAACGAGGCTTAACTTACTGTCATGTTTGGCTTTGGAAACTTTTTAAAACCTTTGTTTGGTACCAGTGCAACATTACAACAATTTAGTGGATTTTTTCAAAAGTTTGTATCACGTATGTTTGGAAAATTAGCAGAGATATTTATGAAGGAAACACTTTTGTCCTCCGTTTACTCAATAAATTTTTATTCTAAATAGAAAGCATGCATCTACTTTGGACATTTTTGTAACCTTTACGGCGGCAATTAGCATGCTTGTGGTGGTTACCTTCCCTAAATCTGAATTTCCAGTAGAATTGGATACATTTCCACATCCAGCGATTTCACAAAAGACGGAAAACAACACGTTAAATAAGCTGAAATAGGTTCAGCCTTCCTGGTGTCGAATGAAGTCTGAGTTCTGTATTGAAGTTGGGTAACAGTCTGGAGGGACGCCTACAGCACAAAAACATCTTAGAGTTTGTTGCGTGACTTAATTTTTTCATCACCTCACAACACTGAAAGCAGCAAAATGAGTAAGACTTACTTTAGTAACAGCATCCACACTGAAGAGTGTTGTTAGCATGACCTTAATACAAAGGAGATGTTGTGTTAAAACTATAGACTGTATATCAGACATGGAGATTGTATTAGCACCAACATCCGGCGTTACCAGGAAGAAAAGAGAGGCCGGCCCTGCAGATAGCACTTTGACCCGCTGACCCCTGACTAACTCCATCATTCCAACCTGTGTGAAAATGTTTTAAAAAGCTCCACAGCACCATACATCACCCCAGAACGCATTTCACCCCCGCCCTGGATGCAGATAAGTTGATCCTCGGAACAATTCCCATCATACCGGACAATCCCTGCTGCTGGCAGCCGCACAAAAACGGGCCCTTGATGAATGAGTTGTTTACCCACTTCAGTTGAGCGCAGGCCCGGCCCAGCCCGGCCCGCCAGAACACCACTTCATTATGAGGCTGCAAAGCAGGAAGCCGGAGATTGCTTCATGTGTTTTAACAGGCTAAATAAGTGATGGAACATTGCGGTTTTAGTGCAGTTATTTGCTCGTAACGAGGCTGCAGCTACAGAGCAACGTGTCGGCCGGCTGCCCGCCAGGGGAGGCTCAACTGCAGCTTCTCAGATATTTGGCAGGTTAGCGGTGGTCATTCCCCTCTATCTGCTAACAAAGAGGCGACTCTGATAGAGCTCCTCTTTATGGCTCAGCTTGGGCTACATAAGGGAAATCCTACAGGAACTAAATTACTCATTATGTTTCACAGCTGGGGAAACACAACAGGTCAGCACTAAATTAAAGCCTTGAACACCCTGACATTACTTTCTTTTCTTTTTTATCCGGTTGTATTTGTCTTTATTTAATGTTAAGATAAATTATATTGAGAAAATATTTCTGTGAACATTAATGAATCAAGTCCGTTTTTAAGCTCTTTTTAACATATGAATATGAATGATCAACACTTTGTAAAATGAGAATATTTTTGATTTTGGGAATCCAATTGTAGTTCAGGTCATTTTGACAATAATGAACATGTTCAGCACAGAACGTGTGACGGTGGCAGGTGTGATGAGGCAAAATAGTCTGCATTTTTGGTTTAGTTAATATTGAACTAGGAGTGGGCGATATGGCAAAAATAGAATATTGCAATTTTTCAATTATATCACGATTTTTTTTAAATGATCACCAGCAAAACTTAAATCATCATTAAAAAAGAAACATTTAAAATAATAAATTCATTCAAATTAGGGATAACAAATACAGGGCTAAAAAACTTCTTTCTAACACCAGAGATGATACAAAATGCACTGAAAGTTCTGAATGAAACTACATATATATTTATTTTTTCATTTTTCAAATTATTTTTCAAATAACCTCATTGAAAAATACATCTAAATCATTAACGCTTTTAAATGTATTATATAAATTTGTTTTCTCTTGACCTGTCTAACAAAACAGAAAGCAAACATGAACTTCAGTTTAAAAATATGATATTAAGCAAATAGAATAAAATATCAAATCTTTTCAAATAAAAGACTAACATGCAGCCGCAAATATGTGCAAGATGTATTGTGCAATCTATAATACGGCAAGTAATAATCCTCATACAACGGGGTAAATGCAGCTTTAACTGGTTCAAATGTTTTTTGCAGAATGTTGATTATAAACAGGCAAACTTTAAGCTGCTTAATAAAAACGTAAGTGATAACAATGTAGTGTAAAAACACAACGGTATACAAAGTGCTGCTGCTATAAAAGATGTTGAAAGTAACTGTAGTGTAATCAGCTCTAATTTTTTCTTCCATCCACACAAACATATTGTTAATATTCCCTGCAACTCTCTGTGCATTCAGCGTACATGCGTGGAATGGCGGTGTTTGGGGAAAAAAGGCAACTGGGCATCTCTTTGTTTGCCGTTTGTGTCATGGAGAGCAAGTTTTATGATTATTTTTTCTAGCGTTTGCTTAACTACCCACCGAGCATTTTTCGGTCTAAAAGACGTCCAATGAACGTCTATATGGTCCGTAGACGTCTAGGCTAAAATTGCTCTACCACTGGTCTAAAAATGAAACTTTTTCAGCCGTCTAGGTTTAGACTAGTCGTCTAATAGACGTCTAAAAGACGACTACCTCTATACGCCGCGTCTAATGTAAGACGTTTATATTACCGTTAATGAACATCTATTTCTAGACGTCTAAAGTTAAACGTTTAACAGACGTTTATTTTTATACCAAATTTATACACCATCAGATAATCTAGACGTCATTTAGACGTCGTATAGACGTCTATAAAATGTATTATAGCCTAATGATATTCTAATAAATCCAGCTTTTACAATCTATTAAATTCATCACAACAAACCTTTTAAAATTAAAGTTGTTAAATTGAATGTTAAATCAGGTTCCTTAAAATGATCTTTTAAAATAACAATGATGTTTTAAAACGTTTTGAGTAACACTATACTTATTTTACCACTGGATATAAATACATCTCTTAAGCTTAACATTAACCAAACTATCCTACTGTAATGTAAATCAAAACACTTTTCAAACATCCATCCGTCACAAACATATAAATGTGCAATATACATGTTGTTAATTTCAACACATTTGTAAACATACATTGCCATAAAATAAAAGCACAAATTCAAATATATAATATCAAAATATTTTATTTTGCTTATTTTATTTAAACAAAGATTGTGGTGAAAAATAAGTAGTCTAATGTACAAAATTACTAAAATAAAAATGTAGGTATTTGTATGCAAAACATTTACAAAACAAAAATTAGGCCAAAACATTTATTTTTTTTAATATACAAAAACTCTGGGAAAATTCATCAACCTAAACCAAAATGTAAATACATAAATAAAATACACCAAAGGTTTCGTCGGCCTCTTATAGCCCCCTCCAACACTTCGAGCTGGAGCCTGTTTGAGATGTGCAGCCATTGCTGAGCTGATAATTTACTCCGTAGCCTCTTTTAAAGTTTTCTGAACAGATTCTGCAAAAACAGCAATAGAATAAATGAATAAATATTTTAAGTGTCACAGAGATCACAGCGATATTATCCAGTAAGACAAAGTACATGGTTTCAAAGGACCATTCTGTTTAATGGCTACTTAATAGCAAGCTAGCAGGTAAGCTACAGCTAGCCTGCTAGCTTTGCTGCAAACAGATAACAAACATTGTAGGACAAAACAACATTTCAGTAACTTTCCTTTATAGAAACGTTTTCACATGGTGGTCCCAATGAGTAAAATAAATTGGTTCGGAGGACTCCGATATCCTCATATCACCATAAAGACGATTAGACCGAGCGTAACTTTAAGTGTGTTACTGCCTCCTAGTGGTGAGGGTCGGGGGTTACCACTAAAATAACTTATACGTCTGGTCTAAACCAGGTTTTAATGTAGACGTTGAATAAACATCTAAATCAAGGCTAAATCTAAACTTACTCTATATTGATCAATGACAATTCAAATTCAAATCAGTATTTGGACATCAGCTGTGCAACTTAGTTATTTAAAAAAAAATCACTGTTCATTCTTTAATGTATTTAATTAAATAATCTAAATTTGGTCTAAAGAGAGACGTTGATACGACGTATAAACTTAGACGTCTAAATATAATCTACATTGTGCATTGATCAATGACTGTTAAAAACGTTTTAATCCAGTACTTGGCCGTCATTTACACAACTTTCAGTTATTTTTTTATTTAATATTTAATAATAAATATATTAAATTGTGTCGTCTAGTTTCGGGCTAAAATTTAGACCGATTATAGACGGTCTAATTTCGGTTTGAATTTAGACGGCACGTCTATTGCTCAGTGGGTAAGAAGAACTAAGAAGAAGAAGCACTAGCCAGCGCCGCTGCAGTCGGCATTATAGCTTTAGCTGTCAGCTAGCTCAATGTATTGTTTGCCATGCTTTCTCTTCAAGTGATTGAACAGGTTTTTTCAAAAAAGCAACAAACCAGTTTCATGCAATGGACGAGGACTTTCACCCCCTCGTTTCCGCTCTGTCGCGGCATCGGCATGCTTTTTTACAGGTTGTACGCACGTGAAGGGGGAGGGAGGAGAGGGGCGGGGGGTGATTCGCTTACAGCACGGAAAGAGAGAGAGAGAGAGCAGCAGAACTGTGACTCGGTATTAATCGAGCTCTCAAAAATGACCAAATGTCACATGCGTAGATCGTTTCACAGTCTTAATCCACGCATCGCACACCCCTATATTGAACCGATTCAGTTGAACAGAAGTGGTTCAATAAATGTCAGAATTATGTCCTGGTGGCTAACACCTCATTGGTTCAGATTAGATTCATTCGATGCTAAACAGTACCAGGAAACGTCCGTCCGTCTGTCTATCCATTTATTCATCTATTTGTGGCTCTATCAATTCATTCCTCCATCTGTATATCCATTCATTTTTAAAGGTTGATGTCTGCGGGAAACATCTGGAAAAGTGAGGAATTTTAACATGGAAAGCTGCTGTGATCCAGATCTCACATTTGTGTTCCCCTCATCTGAACCCATAGATGGCCAAGGGGTTTCCATGACAACGCTATCCTTTTTTTGTGTGAATTCGCAGGCGCAAACTAAACTGCATGTACAGGACAGGGCGCAAGATCTGATTTAAAAAAACAATGTATGACATATTCCTATGCCTATCGCTTCCCCTCATTACCCGGAAAATAATTGAAGTATGGTGGAGTGCGCAAGTCCAATACACCATTAGTGGCTGGCAGTGACGTTGTCGAAAGTCAAACTTTTTTTATTGAAAAAAGTTTTGTAAAGTGCACCTAAGGAATGACGGTTTGATCACTAGAATGAGGCGTCAACTTAGACCAGCTTACCTATTGATATTCAGGTGAAGTCATCAACACCACCTTCTGCCTCCTCCTGGTTTGTCTCCAACTCATCTGCTGCTCTCCAACACTACATCCACCTAACATGATCTCCTGGCAGCAGCACAAAAATGATTAGTGAGCTCCTCCTCTCTCCTGGTGAATTGAAGCCTTATTCCCTGTAAAGAACTCAATTGTAATGGCCTTATCTTTTAATGCCTGCATGCTTTAATGTAAAGTGTTGTAATACTCTGGGGGGGGAGGAAGGCCAAGAGGCTTTTCTTTTTCATATTAACAAGCCACAACCCGGGTGATTTGAGAAGTGGGTCAGGTGTTTAGACATTTTGCAGGGGAGGTGTTGCTGAAATGTCTGCAGCCAAAGTAGGTCACAGTTCTACTTGATAAACCTGGCTGAGGCTGAACAGAAGGATGTGTCTCAGTGAAAGGCTACCAGGTCACTCCTCTCCACCTGAGGGGGGGAAAAAAACCGCCGTTTGCTGGGAACTAAGAACCTCACGGAGGAAAGTTGAGCTGAACTGTGACCCCAATCAGAAGACGAGTTTGATGAGTTTTGAATGCAAAACTTTAGAGAAATAAATCCTCTTTTCTGTCTAACATGATTCTCAGAAACTATTTAAATCTTCTTTTACATTCATACATCTCAAGGTTGTCTCTCTCTCTCATCACTGTACTCTGACGCTTTGATTCAGTCTGCGATGAATGGGGCACAGTGAATCGGAGTTATTCTGTGTGCTTTTCATTCTCTCTCCTGATTTGAACATGACGGAAAACAAAGCGCGCCGGTGCTTTTCATGTTGTCACATTCCAGTGTGTGGATTTCTCCCCTTTAGACAAAGCGGCTTTCATCGCATGGCCCGGCCGCCGTCCGCTCGTGGGTGGAAACCGTACCGTTGCACCACCGCTCCTGTAGGCTCCCATAATATCCACCTTGCTCAACTTCAGTAAAACTCGAAGATTGATTCTTCTGCTTTATGTCCTTCTTATCCACCATGCTGTCAGGCGGCTATAGCTCACCTTGGCAGACAGCCGCCTGTATTGTCACCTCGTTGCAGGGCTGTGATGGATTCAAACTCTTAGCAGCCATATTTGCAGTTCACGTGGCTCCCAGCTCTGTGCGTCGCTCTCTGCTCTCCCAGTACTCAGAAATACATCTGCTGCTAGCAGTTATCGAGAAAAAAGACTGCCTCACTTCTAACATTTATGTAGAATTTTATTAGCTAGAAAAACATTTCTCTTTAAATGTACTGTATGCTTACAAATATATTGAATTAAAAATGATAAAATACAATATAATAATAATGATCATTAAATATATATTAGATAGATACATAATTATAGTTTTGAATTTTTTTAGTCATCGGTTTAGAACCGTAATAAATTCATTTAAATTTTATTTAAAGTACATTTACATAAATTTTTTATTGTAATTGGATTTATTTATGTGGCCGTGTACTTAACCACATTTGTTTTTTTAATAATTATTCTTATTATACAAAGATTATTATATTTGCGACGTATTGAGAACTAAGATATTTTGTTTTTTTTATCTGCAAATTTTTATTGTGAAATTGAAATTATGGTTTATACTGTCTATATGTATTTATCAATATTAAACATAATCATATCTCATAAAATGTAGCCATTAATACAGGTAATAAAGAAATATTCAGCCCGTGAAGTCAGATTTTATGTATTTTTCTGGCAGTTTTCCAGCCTCTATTAATGCAGAGGCTCAGATTGACTGGTTTATCAGCTTTTTGTGTCCTCATCATTAGCTGCTTTTACAGAACTTCTCTCCTCTCTGTTTAGTTGCCTGGAGGTCCTAGATGGTGGGCAAAATAACGATCCATCAATGCCGTCTGATCAAAGGAATTTTCTCTAACCTCCGGATGCAGTCGTATTCCTGCAGGGGAATATCTAATGCACTTACGTCCCCATTATTGTCTTGTTCTTTCCTTTTCAGCAGCTTTTTTTCACACATAATTCCTGTTGCGGATGTGAGCGGCTCGCTCCGGGGCGTTGTGCTGGTGATAGATGGCTTCCACAAAACGCAACTTTCCCCCCCTTGTTTTGTTCTTCTAAGCGCAGTAAAAGTTAAAGTCACACCAGTGCAGCTTCATCTGATCGTTTCCCACGTCTCCTTGGTGCACATATGTGGGGTGAACCAATTATTTCTGCATTTTTCCGCCTTGCACATTGCGCTCTCCTCGGCCACATATGCAACAGTTCAACGGCTGCACCTGTTGCTGTGGAATAATCCTCCACTTTACGGAAAACGATGTGACGAGAGAAGAGCCCCGTTGGGCCCGGATGATGAGAGGCGGGGTGACCTCGCCGCTCTCCGCAGCTGTTCGTGTTGGCTGCAGAAGGGGAGGCTGCAGGGCTCTCAGGAAGGCGTTAACCAGCTCTGGTTAAAGCCGCCTTGTTGAAAAATGCGTCAAGTGTGTCAAATTAACATCCGGTGCAGAGGATGAGTCCTAATTTCTTTGAGCTGCTGGCTCGCCCTCTGTGGTCACCTATTATGCTCGTATTTGTTCCACATCTTTTGAGACGTAAAAATCTGTGGGAATGCAGCAATTGAAGCAGATATAAAACGACAAACGAACCCTAATTCATGTGAGATTTCTCTCGGTTTTCATCTGCTGCACCTGGAACCTCTGTAATCAAGAAGCCAAACTGAGAAAAGATTTTTTTTGTTACCACTTGATACACCTCACCAGAGCGTGTTGGGACCGGCTGATTGTTTTCTAATTTGAGTTGAATGTCGTGTAATGAGAGCTGCAGCGTTTGGAGAACAGTGCAGTGATTTCAGAAGCCTTATGATGTTTGATTTCCACGATTAGAAACCGTTTTACATATTGCTATAAAACAATATGTATATCACTTTAACATTTCTACATACATCTCATACACAATGGTGTAAATGGTAGCAAAATTATGCATGGATTTGATATATATATATATATATATATATATATATATATATATATATATATATATATTAGGGTGTATTGAAGGGTTTAGTTGTGGCTTGACTGGTTTAAGGGATATAAGTATTTCCCTATTATATTTATTTTGGTGATGTGCCCCTGCTCAATCTTCATTCACATCTTTCATTAAATCCTTTTTTTAAAGCTCACTTCCGCCTCCGACTCCATTTGATTCCCAGCTAAACAGAAAATCTCGGCAGACGCAACTTTTATTATTACTTTTGCTCGACGTTTATTTTGAGTCGGTTTCTCAAACAGAACTAGATTATCTTCTATTTTCGCTTCCCCTTCTTTCGAGAGCACGAACAGCCAAGCTTAAACGGGTGTCTGTTTGTCCCCTGCAGGTGCCATTCTGGGACGCTCGGAGACGCAGAAATGCGTCTTCTACAACTCCAGCTGGGAGAAGGAACGAACCAACCACAGCGGCACAGAGGACTGCTACGGCGACACAGACAAGCGGCGGCACTGCTTTGCCACTTGGAAGAACGTCTCTGGCCACATTGAGATCGTCAAGCAGGGCTGCTGGCTGGACGACATGAACTGCTATGACAGGTACACAGGAAAACTGGTGGGCTAAATTGTTAGTCAGGCCAGGTGTCTTCTGAAGGTTTTCTGTGGACTTCGGTGGCTTTGTCTTGCAGTTTCAGTCCCACTTTTGTCAGTCCACTTGACTTTAACTTATGAGTCATCAAGGCATTAAAACATTCTTAAACTCAAGTCAAGGGTTCTTTCTGCGCAAAGAGCTCACTTTTATCTAGACCTAAGGGTTATTTTTACCATACCATAACTTTTCAGTTCTGTAGTTGAGTATATTAATATTAGGGCTGCATCTAACGAATATTTTCATAATAAGTTCATCTGTCCATTATTTTTACTTTTAACCGCTTTTCTTAATAATTATATTTGGCTATTACTTTGACCTATATAAATTATTACGGATAAATTTTCATTAAGAACAAGGAAAACACAAGAGAATTGTCTATTTTATTGGACCTGAACACAGTTACCAGTGTAAAACGAGCGTATTAGTGGAAGTGGATATTCGTCCACAATAATTTTTATGCATAAAAATAAAAAAAATGAGGTAGAATTCCATATAAATTAATGTAAAGCATATTAACAAAAAATATCTCACCCCATAAAATGAAAATAACATTTTCATTTCGGGAATTAAGGAGGCTGACTTAGTTGGGCAGGATTTTGGGGCAACATTTGGGCTCTCAGACTTAATTAACCTGGCTTCACTAAACATAACATTTTCATGGTGTGTGGCGTGTTGAAGTAAATGTGGCTTTTTAAATTGGGATCTTCTGCTTTCAATTAAATGAACTCAAACATTTCAAAGATCAGATTTGTGAGAGACAGCAGTCTGCAAAATGTGAGTTGTGCATAATTCTACTTCTGGCAGGGAATGGTGGGAGGTGGGGTAGGGTTACACTTATGATTGTGTCCTTTATTGGCATATATGGTTACAAAAACTAAACTATTAGCTTTCCAATTATATAAAATGTATAAATTCATAGAAATTATAAATCAGAAAATCATGGATTAAAAAGTAAAAATGGCGGATGGGCCTGTCGGAACAATAAGGGGTTAAGGTAAAACGAGATTATAATGCAACTAATTGATTATTTAATTAGATGTGCACTAATTAAAAAATTTATTATAATCGGTTAAATCCATTGGTTGTTTCAGCTCTACTTAATATCCAAAAATTAACAGTCTGACAGGCATGAAATATGCTCTCATCAGGCGATTCCCAAAATTATTTTTTGAAGTTTTAGCAATAAAATATAGCTATTGTGCTGCCCTTTGAGCCTAATTAAGAAATATTGGATTTGAAATACTAAATTGTCAGCATATAATGCTAACATGTTCATCTCTATCTGTTTTAACTAAAGGTTGTTAGATTGAAAAACTTTAAGGAGCGGTTTCAATAGAAAATATTGACAACTTTAGCCTAGTGTGAGTTTAGGAAACAATAATCCGACCCATTTCCACATCCTGTCATGTTATTTTTCACACTCTGGGACCAACTAACTTTTGCTGACTCGCTGAGTCTGCTACTCAATTGTATTGCAAACCTACTGAACTGTATACAGTAGAGTTGAGCCACGGTTTATCTTGTGTTAGCCTATACTCAATGTTAGCAGACCTTAGCTTAATCTTGCACAGTATGAGTTTAATTTCATGATCTTAGTTTAGTTTACCCTGACTTGTTTTATTTTACTGTTTATTGTATTTAAATTATCTACCTTAGTTTAGTATTACTCCATCTTACTTTAGTCTAGTCTACATTCGTTTGGTTTATGTTTTGGTAGCTTTATTTAGTTTTTCTTATTTCAGCTTATTTCATCTTAACTTAAGTTTGTTTTAGTCTAACCTACTTTTTGTCAAAATTGTTTTTTTTAACATTACTCTAAGTTGGTCTACTTCGCCATAACTTAATTTAACCTACCTTAGATTTAATCAGTTCAAGGGGATTTTTTTTATTTTTTCAAGCTAGACCTAATTTATGTTACGCGTGCCCAGACAAGTTTGGAGCCCCTTGGAGTCGTTCGGAGAAATTCATAAGCAGTCATGATCAGCATATATCCATATAACGGGAGCCCTGAGGGCAAGCGAAGTGCTGGCTTTAAATTAGACATTATCTGCCACAAAACGCCTTCATTTAACCAATGTTCTGTTATTCGTAGCTACCACTATTCCCCTTTGAGTTCAGGTCATCTCTAAAGTGCTTCTTTGGGCCCTCATTTATCAAATGTCCAGAGAAACTGTCCTATATTCTATCCTACGAATGAAATTTAGAATGACCCCATGAATATTCAAAAGATTTATGAAATCTGTGGTGGCCACTCATATGCACGTTCCTCCGCAATCATGTTTTGATAAATCCCACTCGTGCTTGCGCAGGTCCTTGTGCCTGTTCAGTCATTTGCATACAGAAATGTCCTCAATTAACCATATTTGTTAGAGGTGTAAATCTTCACAAGTCTTATGATTTGATTATTTTTACAATTTCAATGATTCGATTCGATATCTTGATGCATCACAATGCATCAAGATATCTAACCCGCTGAGACGACTGTGTGGGGCGGCGGGTTATTATATTATGTTATAATCGATTTATTGTGGGAATCTGCTGCGATGCAGCATCGTTTGTGTCCTCATGGCGATACATCGATTAAATGATTAATTTCAACAGCTCTAATATTTTGCAACACCACATCATCTGTCACTTGCATGAAGTCCTCATGTTCTTCCTTAAAATAATGGCCAAGAGAGCGAAAAAAGGAATTTCATTGACACTGAGATCGAGGTGAAACAAAGGTGGGGTATAATGAAACAGTATTCATGATGAACAGACTTTAAAAAATGGTCAGTTAATACAAATTAATTTCAACACCAATAGTTTCAAATGTGGCAAGGAATCATTTTAATTTACTGTTATTAACTTCTGCGGAAAGCCTTAACTTCTATGAACAAAATAAACATGTTAAATTCGTAACTAACATCGCTGTTTGGTTCCCTCAGCTCAGGGGGAACAAATAAAAAACTCCGCCTGGGAGAAAGTGACAGAGGCAGTAAATGCAATCATGATAGGAGATGCTCCTGTTGGAAGTGAAGGACAAATTGGTTCAATACCAAACTGAATACAATAAAAGGTCCTTCAGCACACAGCTGGGCCAGATCTCCTACTGAGGGTGCTCCGATCATCATATTTGACCCTATGTATGGCCATGCTTAATTGGCGACCTGCTTTATTGATAAGTGGGACTATTTAGTTGTCACGGAACAGTTTGCAAACTTTTTAATTAAAAGTTTTAAAAAAAAATCCCATCAACCTGAAGCGCTTGATGTTACAAATAAACGGGGGGGGGACTGAGAGTACAGATTACGAGGGACAGGATGTCCCCGTATGATCACCCCAACATTAAATTGTACGCTGTGTGTACGCACGATTAGAAGTGTCCTTATATTCAGAACATTTCGACGCACAATTATAAATGAATAAATACCACACAATGTGTAGAACTGTTCCTACGCACAGATCTGTGTGTAAGTACGGTTGATAAATGAGGGCCCTGCTCTTCTTTGGAGTGTCGGTAAAGCCCATCGATCAGATGCTTAGTTAACAGCTGAGTGAATAGTTGAGAACTCAGCCTGAGTTCAGATGCTGTGAAGCTCCAATTCCATGTTCCTCAAGCTCTGAGGCAGGAGTCTCTGTGAGCAAGCTTTACATTTATTACCTGCAGACAGAGCTTTCTCTTTCATCAAGACAAAGCCAGCACATCATGACTCACTTTCGACTCTATAAACACATTTAAAATCACCTTGAGCACTTTTTCTTGTCCCTCTGTGTGCTTCCCATTCGAATTACTCGCACAAGGCCACATTTTAATTACTGCGACCGACATAATTGGAAAATCTTTGCACTTGAAACCGATTAAACTTCTAAAAAGCCTTAAAAAAAGCAGCTAGTAATGCAGCGCTTTTTGATAGTTTTATGCTCACTAGAGCACGAAGCTGGTATCAGGAGTCGATTTGAGGCAATTTCTGTCTTTCCTTTGATTCCAAAATGATAAAGTTGCTGGCGGATCTGCAGCCTGCTCCGTTCTGGGTACCTCGGTTCAGTCGGCGCCGGCTGGCCTCCCTGGAGAGCACAGAGCAAATCGAGGGCGGCTGCCACTTCCTTTGGCTTTTATCTGATGACTCTGAGAGAGTGAAACTGTGTGTGTGTGTGTGTGTGCATATTGGCTCACGTAGGAGTTATTTAATAAATGTTGTTTCATTGTCCTCTGTGTCTGTGAGGGAATGAAAAGAAGAGAGAGGAGCGTGCATCGCTGCACGTTCGTACTTTTTGCACAGCGACCCATCTTTTATGTTCGATGCACTCTGAATAATAAAAGTGCCTCGGCGTGCAGAGATAAATAGCTGTGTGTGAATGTGTGTGTGTTTCTAATCCCAACCTCCTTGTCCTCTGCAGCAACGAGTGCGTGGAGAGGAAGGTGAGCCCCGACGTTTTCTTCTGCTGCTGTGAAGGCAACATGTGCAACGAGAAGTTCATGCACATCCCCGACACGCAAAAGCCGAACGACACCAGCCATTCCACCGCCTACAGTACGTATAGCTTGGCTTATCATGTCAGCACAACGTTGGAATATGAAGTCAAAATAATTCAGTTGTATCAGTGTTTTTTCCTGGGCAGACAGATGATAAAGCAAACTACTATTGAGGTTTTTAAGATAAAGAATGAGGCTCACTGGATATTTGACCACCTCAGTTTGGTACAGTTGGTGGCAAATGTTTAATGTTCTCAGTTTCCAACTTCTTGTTTCAAGTTTCAAAGGCTTCATGGCCTCATTAGAAAGCTGCATATTATACAGAGCAGGGGGCTCGGCACATGAAGATGTCACCATAAATCCATGTTTTAAAGTAGGATTCCTAATATTTTTAGTGCTGGTTTATCACATGACTGAGGCAAGCATCCTGAAAAAGTCAAAAGTGATTTAAAGTGTTCCCTACGTATAGTGGTTACATGAAGTAGTCAACTTTATGTTTTACAGTTATAAGTTTAAAGGCTGTAAAACCCCTCACCACACACTTAATACACTTTTCTCAGACATGCATTAACATTTTACCACATTCTTTCACTAGCTTAAATGCTGTCAAAGTTCAAACCTTTTCTAGATTTGAAAACAGAAGTATTATTACGCTGCGGTCTCTATGTCCGGGCGCCGCTCAGTCTTTTTCTACTGGAGACATTGGTGCAGGTGTCTTTTTCCGAGTGAGGAACATAGTAATGGATAGTTGTTGACACTGCTTTTTTTCTTCTGAATGAGAAGATTCTTATACCGGAGACATTAGTACCCTGTAAATAAAGCAAGTAAAATCGTACTATAAAGAAAATCGGCCAAACAGCGAGGCTGCAAAAGGTGAACTATATTATAGTTGGGGACTACTCTATAATCAAATCAAATCAGACTTTATTTATAAAGAGCTTTTCATTCTTGCACTCAAAGTGCTTTACAGATGAAAAATGACAAATTGGGACACATTTTGGCAACTATAAAACAATGAAATCAATGTATTTTTTCCCAAGAACACTCATGCCAACAGATGATAATCCTTTGGAAACTCTGGCTGTAAAAATTCAAAAGGCTTTTAGGATCGAACCTTAAGTTGTGCAGACACAATCACGAACAACATTAAAAAGGACATTACAATGGAGTTTGTCAGCTGTGACAGAGAATTCGGTCATTTTACAAAATATATTGGTGTTTCTGACTCGGATAATGAATAAAACAAGAATACTGTAAGTTTTTCTTTTTTTTCTTCTGTACGTTCTGGTCCTGGTTGGTTGACCAGGGGTTGGGAACCTCTGCAATAAAATACTGGATTTAGCCTTTCCGTCACGTTAGCAACTCCAACATCTTTTTGTTGCAAATTTGGCGGCTCTAAAGTTAAAGCCCCTCTAAAAATTAAAAATAAATAAATTCAAGGTCCAAGAAAGCATGAGCCGAAAGACCTCAGATACAGGGTGTACTCAGCCAGAGGAAGTGTTCAAATTATAGGGCTCTTTCATGTCTGCGACCCTCTTTCAGATACAAATATTTTATCAGGAGAAACACGTCTGTGTCTGCAGCAGCTCACCGTCCTCTGAGTGCGCTCTCCAACAGTGACCCCCCCCGATGTCCTTGCACTTAACATTTTACAGCTAACAGGCTCGTCTGTCTGCTTGCATTCCTTCGGATTCGACTGATAGAAAACCTGCAGACAGCCTGTTGTGTAAAGAACTTCCCGCTAACAGCCTGAGAGGCCCGCAGGGCAGCTGCCGAAGCCTCCCGGCGGTGGACGGCTGCTGAATCAAACACCTTGTTACGGCGAGGATGGGCTGAGCCGCTGCAGAGCTGGACAGCGCGGAGCGCGCCGGTATTTTTGGCTGCAGGATTATGTCATAAAATAGATTTGCTAATCCCGCTCTACGTGTGTGTGCGTGCTCTGATATGATCTCTAAGCACAGCAGCAATACGCCCGGGTCAGTGCAGCCCACAGAGCTCAATGTCAGCCCAATCGGATGCACTTCATGGCTTTATCTCTGTTCATTCTAACCACTTCCTGTTTCCTCCTGCAGCCACCTCCAACCCGTTCTCCCCGAAGCCGGCGCTCTTCAGCACCCTGCTGTACTCCCTGGTCCCCATCATAGGCCTGGCCGGCATTGTCCTCTTCTCCTTCTGGATGTGGAGGCACCACAAGCTGGCCTATCCCGCGGCCCTCGTCCCCACACATGTAAGTGTATCTCAGTCCTCTGCTGCTTTCAGAGAGCCCACCTGTCTCTCCCAGGAAGTAGATCCCGAAGGCTTGAAGGAAAAAGCGCCAAAGTAAACGCTAGAACATTTCAGTTTATTCTTCACAACTTTGTTGGACTCTAAACTTCCTTAAACTTGGTCCAAACTGCTTTTACCTTTTGCTGTTTAAAAACAGGGGCTAATCGGGAGAGCAACTTCCTGCTAACATGGAAGCAGAGTACAGATGAGTTGGTTATATTTCTTGTCAAACATGTTATGTACACACAACCTAGTCCTTTTTCATATTCATATATTTCAGTTAAAGTTGAAATGTTTGAACCAAACCTAGTTCCTTTAGTCTTGAAAAATCCGGAGTTTGGGGATTTATCAGCTCTGAAAGAGCAAGGAAGAAGTAAACGGTTGGGAATGAAATATATATTTTGCACCACATTCCCATCCTGTTGTAAATGATTCATCCATCCATCCGTACATCTATACATATAGTAATATGTTGTTAAATTTTTAGGCAAGTGTGAAAGAATACTCTCAACAAAAAAATATTTTCAGGAGTAAAAGTAATGATTTTTTCTTAATTCTCAAAATGTAAAGTAAAAATCTCAATCAATATTTGGTGTTACTACCTTTTGCCTCGAGCCAGCATCAATTCTTATGGTCACACTTGCACAAAGTCAGGGATTTAGTAGGATTATAGTCAGGTGTATGATGAAGCACTTATACCAAACGGGTGCTAATGATCATCAGTGTCACACGTAGGTTGAGACACGGTCATTAAATGAAATAGAAACAGATGCTCAAAAGTGGGTGAGGAACAGCCAAACTCTGTCGTGTCATGTCGTGGCAAGATTGAGCTTAGCAACAAGACACGAGGTAGTTCTACTGCATCAGCAAGGTCTCTCCTAGACAAAGATGTCAAAGCAGACTGGGGTTTCAAGATGTGCTGTTCCAGGTCTTTTGAAAAAGGACAAAGATGCGGGCAATGTTGAGGATCATGGATGGAGTGGTTGGCCAAGACAACTTAATGCAGTGGTTGAAAGACAAATCAAGGTTATTACACTGCGAAATCAGAACATGGCCAGCAGCTCAGGATTTGCAGAAACTGTGGGACCCAGTTCCACCGATCCAATGTCCAGAGAAGTCTGGCCAGAAGTGGTTTTCATGGAAGAGTTGAAGCCAAAAAGCCCAACCTCCGACGTGGAAACAAAGCAAAGCAACTCAAGTATGCATGAAAACATAGGGATGGGCAAGTAATCAAATTTTAATCAAAGTCGCAATATTAAAAAAGCTTGATAACTATAATCGGGTGGTGTGTTGTAATCGTTATGGCATTTGACCAATCCAGTCGAACTGCCATTTATTTTTAATCTAACTGGCCAGTCAAGTCGCAGACAAAAACCATATGGTACCGAGAAGCAGGAAGCCCCTCGCTGGTAGACGAAATGAAAGTGCCGTGTCAAGAGTGTACCGCAGGTGAAGAAATTTAAAGAAAAATGGACAACGGAGGAGATGATAAAGATGACCAAATTTTTACACTGACCACAGCTAGTGTTAGCACGCAGTTTTGAAATGATGTGATGTCAGCAATATTAAAGGAGCAGCACACATGATCTTTATGCGACATCGATAGCGTCGGCTATATTTAATAGTTTTTTCATTGTTTTGATTAAACAAAAATCGACTCGAAAATCGAGATCAAGTATAGTGAGAATAAGTTCAATTATTTTATTTTCATAATCGCCCAGCCCTTCCAAAAAATAGGAACTGGGATACAGAAAAAACGGCAGCAGGCACTCTGGACTGAAGAGTCAAAATGTAAAATAACTTATTCTGCAGCACAGCAATGACCCCAAACATCCAGCCAAAGCCATTAAGAACTATGCTCAGCCCAAAGAGCAAGAAGTTCTGGAAGTGATGGTATGGCCCCTACAGAGCCCTGATCTCAACACCATGGAGTTTGGCTGATCACATGAAGAGACAGAAGGATGTGTGAAAGCCTACATCCACAGAAGATCTGTGGTTAGCTCTCCAACATGTTCTGTCTGTCTGCAAGTGCAACTAGAAGAATTAACGCTGCTTTGAAGGCAAAGGGTGGTCACACCAAACGTTGATTTGATGTAGATTTTTGTAAATTTTTCACTGTATTTTATTGATTGATGAAAATAAATGATCAACACTTCCATTTTTGAAAGCATTCTTTGTTTACAGCCTTTTTTCCACACCTGCCTGAAAGTGACCGAGTTAGCCCCTCCATGTTGCTGTTAGTTTCATTTTCCTCCTCATTAGTGATCTTTGACCCTCCAGCTCCTTGTTTCCGGCTGTAATTTTCCCAGGCTTTGGCTGAGTTGTTCTCTATATCAGTTCAGCTGTCCCACCCGCGTAGACTCTTGAGTCTATCTTGACTTGGGGCTCCATATCGCCTCCAAAGGATGCAACGTTGCTTTAGAATAAACCAAGCAACCGCGATGAAACCAGAGAATCCACAGGGCCACATATATGGAAAAACAAGCACCTCAAACACGATGGCGGTAGGGTGATGGTATGGGCTTGTTCTGCAGCCTCTGTATACCTTCAAACAGGTCCAAACTTAAAAGAAGTGCGGACGGAACTTCCTCAACATCGATGTGAGTGAACGATTAAATCGGACAGAAAATGGCTACCTCTGATTGTTGCTGCTGAATCACACGCCACAGGTAAATCTTTCTACTTAGTCCTAGAAATCTGTGAGAAAAGCCTTGACATTTCCATGTGGATATTTGCTCTTTCAGAAGGTTCCTCCTCTATTTATTTAGGAATCTCACATTTCATCTCAGCCTTTGAACACAAGCACCGACAAAATACTCGGAAATTCATTGTGCCGCTTGAGTTCACAGCACCTTCATCTCTTTGACTGTTCATCAACGTAAAAACTCCTATTTTATTCTCCTCGAACTTTTCTCTTATCTGTTTGAACCTTGAAAATAAACGTCCCCACCGAAGTTCCTGATTAATTTAGCCTCCGCGAATCGGAGGCTTCGCTTTCTCTCGTTTGCAGCAGAGCTGTGTTCTGGGGGTAGAAAAAGAAGAGCTTTCCAGCATATGGAAGAGGAGTCAGGGGCCTCTGCATTATTGATGAGGCTTTATATAGGCAAACAAAACTAAACACAGAGAGCAGCTCGCAGCTCTGCCTCCGAGGATGGAGGTGGTGGGTGGATGTGTGGGTGGGTGGGAGCATGGGGGAGGGAGCCAGCGAGCGAACAGAGACCTGCCGTTCTCTCCACTCACTTATTGTATTTGCAGAGCGCCGAAGCTTAGCAGGAGAGAGATAAAAAAGACAGTTACACAATACAATCTGGAAACAAAGGCGATGCGCATCGGGGAAAAATGAGCCTGAGTGGCTTAGGGAGCGTTTTCACCTGGAAACAGGCAAAAGAGTGGGGGGTAGAAAAATAAACTGGAGAACGGGATCAGGGGTAACCTATCGAGCGTCGATATGTAAGAGTTTCTGAAAGATATTGGCCAGTGTGGAGAAAATGAAGTCATGCTGGGCGCCTGTAATCGAGTTTAAGTGGATTATTGCGTAACGGAGTCAGTGTACGAGAGCAGGAGGGAAGGAAAAGGAGGTCACAAACGCAGGAGTGTGCTTCACAATCCGCTCAAACTGCTTCAATAACAACTTTTTCTCCCTTCACAGTATTTTCGGAAGACTTTCGAGAGCATTGATCTTACTTCCTGTCAGACTTTCCGCCTCTGTTCGGCAGATGAAATCCACACCGTTGATTTCCGGATTCTGGCATCACGCCGCGTGTCGTCTTGCAGCGAGTCAGTGAAATGTCAAAAAACCCAGATCTGTTTATTGGAACTTTGTTTAGGTTTTCTGCTTGGTCATGACTCGGCCGGCTCGATAATCGAGCCTCCGGAGAACGATGCGCTGCACTTAGTCATGTATTTTTAATGTGACAGCAACAAATTGACCGCACGTGTTGGATTTAAAGCATCCGGTGCAGATGGAAAGGCCCTCTTGGTATTAATTGAGCCATGCTGAAGGACTAATAATGTTTTTGTTTTTCCTGAATAGATGCTAAGCAACTAGAGTCAAACACTAAGATTGAACCTTTGACGCATTTTCTTATTCCGCTTTGTTTTTGTTAGCATTTCTTGATTTTGCTCCTTATCAGACCCCGTTAGCTCTTTTTTTCATAATGTGATCATTTTGTTAATTTTATGTAAAATCTTGGCTGGATTGGATCTAACTGCTCATTTTGTTTCCACTGAAAGTCTTTCAGTATCAGATTAATGAAAACATTATATTGCTTTCCGTCATGTTTTAATGTCCACCTGGAGTTTAATACATGTTTTTCATCCTAAAAAGCTTTTTTATTTCTCAGTTTTAGAGTTATTGTGTCACCATCGTAATTCTGTTAAGCGTAGGTTCTGCTTTTGTCACATGGAATCTCGAAGTGGATATTCACATTTAATTTTTAGCTTCCAATTGTCACCTTTTGGCTTCTTTTAGGTAAAAGCACATTTATAACATACCGTAAGTTTACGTCAGAATTTGAGAAATGAATAGTAATATAGACAAAGGTTAGCCAATATCCAAATCAAGTTCTGAAATTTATGTGACATAAACATATGCACAGGTTTGGTGTGGAGTGCTTTCGATGACTTGGACCTTTTCTGTTGCTCAGGGGGAAGAAAACACACAAGTCAGGATTTACCTTTGATTCATTAAGCTATAAAAACCTTCTACCTTTTTGAAAATTTTTTTTTTACGTTTTTACTTCATATTTTACTTCAAGCTATTTTCATTCATGTTTGGAAAAGCTCTTGCCTTCTTCTCTTTATAATTTTGTAGATTAATTATAACTTTATTTTTTGGTATATACAATATAATTTTTTTTGATTCTAACTTAATTTTTAATTTAAATTTTTTTAATTAGTATTATTATGTTTAAACCTCCTAACATCATTCCCATTTTCACACTGCCTTGGTGTGGAGTGCTTTCAATACTTTATTGGAATACTCTTTTTCTGTTTTGGCTCAGAAGAAAACACAAGTTAGGGATTACTTTTGACTTATTTATTTTTAGATATTTGTACCTTCAAAAATACACACACCATTAACTCCCCTCCTGAATATATCATACGTTTTAATGCTGTTTTTCACTTTCTTTCGGCTGTCCATTAGACTAGCACTGTTGGAGCTAAGATTAGGTTTAGAATCAAAGCTCTGCCTTTCTTTTTGGCTGTAGAGAAATGACAGAAAGAAAACCGAGCTCCAGCTGCATCTTCTCATATATCTGTGAAATATTTCATGGGGCCAGGCTGGAGGTGGACTTAATAAAGACAAAGGCTGATTAATCACATTGCTACAGGAGAGGAAGAAGAGGCATGTTGGCTTTTCTTCGGTGCACATTTAATTTATACACTCTGCAGGCTACAACACGATCACATCCAGGAAGAAATGCAGAGAAAGGCAGATACAGATTGTATGAACTTGTAGTTTGATCATGGATTTGCTCCATCACACACTGCATTCTTGACACCAAACCTCCATTTTTGAGGCCTTGGTGCCAAGTGGAGGCAAACTGGAACTGATTGTGTCTGAGTACACAGAGCTGCACAGGCCTTTAGCACTCAAACACTTTTCTCACCTTAGTTTCCAGGTCCCTGACTCAAATCTTTATTCTAAAAGTACTTTGATCTTGTTTGGCTGGGTGGGGGCCTTCCAAAAGTCATCCTAATTTAAGAGAATTTAGAAGTCTGAGCTGTGATTTGACTCCATTGTTCCTCTAATATATTTCTGAGCCTGTTGCCACACGGAAATGTAGGCGACCCACATTAGTTCATGTATTTATTCATGTTTGTTCTTTATTACCATCTAGGCCTGTAAATCGCCAGGAATCCAGCCTTAAGCGTTCTCTGTTTTGACAGAGACTGATTGACACGGCACCATTATCCGTCGACGCAAGGACTCTCCGTCACCTACGTAAGGACGGACAGAGTTGAGCCCCATTTTCTAGCTATCCGTCAATGGAGAGCGTATTGCTGTGATTGGTCAGTACAGCAACAGCCAGAGTGGGGCTCTATAGTCGCTGTAATCAGTAGTTAATGCAGCGTTTTGACACTACATACTTTATATTGAAAGGGTAATTCATCTAGTCAGGTCTTTTGGTGATTTTGAGCATAAGTATGTGTAGAGAAACAACAAAGCAGGCTGCTGTGTGTGTTTACAAGCATATTTATAGAGTATTCATTGAGCCTCACTTGTGGTAAAAAGTTTTACTGCTTAATCGAAACTGACCTTCTGTCATCCATTGCTCCTTGAGGGGGGAATGCTTTCACAAGCTGAAGAAAACAACTCAACCAGAAATTACACTGCAACGGTAGGCAGACCCACCACGAAAAGTAAGCACCTCCTGCTGTCCAGGTTGGTAATTGCTTTGCAACACAGAAAAATCTACGGAGAACGGAGAGAAAGAAACGGAGTACCATATACAAAAAAATGTCTCCGTCAGTACGTCTGCGTCTGGGTGCAAAGTTGCTGTTGGAGAAGAATAAAGTAATGGTGCGTTCAGACCTAAACCGTAGACTTAACATGTAGTCTTGCTGACGCTGACAAAGTCTGCAGTCTGAATGCATCATACGCCTTAAAGTTTCTCATCTGAGGGATATTATTGTTTCTTATGCAGAAACTTGACAGTCTGTCTGTTAATGAGTTGTATTGTCTAGAACTTTTTCACTTTTTTTCACTTTAGAGGCAATGACTTAAAGGAATTTTATTAATATTAATTAATTAATTAAAATAGAGACATGTATTAATTAATACATAAAGTAGTGCAGAATTAAAAAAAAATGCCACAGATTTGTATCCATGAACTTCTAAATTATATATGGTGTTATATGTATTCAATTGGGGTGTAAAGATACACATAATAGTTTCAGTTCACTTTAATCAAGCAAAATAAATAAATAAATGTTTTCTTTAATCAGTAATAAACAAAGAACCTTTGTCCCTCATTTCCTTCTTTTCAATTCCTACAATTGATTAATATTTGATTATGTTGTATAACTTAAAGGTTTAGAATTGACTTAAGATTTTATTTATTTATCTTTTTCCCCTCCCTAATAAAATGGTAAAAGCCAACATAGCCAGAGTAGCAAATATATATAACCAATTGTAAACAGTCAGTGTTAATGTAAATTTTAGAAAAATACCATGCCCATATTTGAGAATAAAACATGCTTAAATTAATGTGGAGTTGTTTTGATGTTTTTCCGCAGTTTAGTCTCCCAGCTCTTTTGTAAAACAGCTCAAAGTTATTCAGATTGGCTGGGTTACATTTGGACTTTGATTGGGCAAGTCTAAGGCCAATAAGCTTTGATTTAAACCAGACCTTGGAACTTTATGGCCCCTGGGCCACATAGCGTGCTTTTCTGTAGTTCACAAATCTTCTAAATCTGTTTTCTTTTTTCTTTAGCTCATCATCCTGTAATGTTAAAGAAAATCTTCATTCAACCAAAAGAAAAATTAAATGTCGTTCTAATGGATATCATCCCAGTCTCTTTAAAGAGTCTTTGTGGAAGGCAGTGCTGTCCACAGGAGGGATCTCCACTAGCAGTCAGTGTTGCAACAAATCTAAATAGGTCTTTTACTGAATACTGTAGCTTTATGACTTTCTAACAACTCAATATACAAGCAACAACAGTAGCAATCAGTTGTCAGCAAGCACTGCTAATCCACCACATTTGTGCTCTTTAAATCTCCGTCTGGTTAGAAGGCTGTATCTTTAGATTATATGTTGGCGATCCAGCCCAACATTTCAGCATGATACTGCCACCACCGTGTTTTACCATGGGGATGTTGTGGTCAAATATTGACCTATAGCGATTTAGTTGAATAAGGATCATTGGTAAAACTGGATTATTTAGAGGTATCTTGTTCAAGGGAAGTTAAAGAATACGGATGAACATTTCTTTTGAGATTTTGCAACAAAATGTGGGAAAGTTTAAGGGTTACCAGATGTTTCCAAGTTGTTTTTTTACTACATGAGCTGGTGTGTGCATGTCTAGCATTAACATTGCTCTGAAATGCTGTTTGTCATGTCGTGTAAAGCATTCATGCTCGCTGGGGTTTTCCATCCATCATTGAAGCTTATTTTCAGTTGCTAAATCTGCCGCCAGCGAGCGACGGCTCACAAGATCCACCGGACGACGACGTCCCAACCTCCGTTCTGACCTGCCTCTGCTTCAATCCACTAACGAGACAGAACGCAGCAGTAATCTCTCCTCTTTGCTTTCTTATGCTCCTCTTTCCAACAAGCACGCCTTTCATATTATGGTGGAGGTAAGAGCAGTTTAAAGTGACGTTCTTTTGGGTTAAGGTCCTGACCTCTCCACCTCAGCCCTGCAACACCGTTTTGTTTGCCTTGTCCAGCACCGCCTTGCTCACTCTGGCTCTCTCTGTTTTCGTTCTTTATTTCTTCCCTTCCCCCTGCCTGGATTAATTGCATGAATGGATGTCTTTTGTTTGCTTTTGTGCATGCAGGGAAATCGCCAACAAGGCTTTGAATGCAGCCCTTTTTTTTTCTCTTAACTCTACAAATGTCCACTTGTGGTGTTGATGTTTGTCATGTGACCCACTTTTAAGGATTTGTGGCATCTCAGAGGACTGGTAATGGATTAGACACATCCACGCTGGCTTCTCCTCAGCCCAGGTTAAATACTTCTCTCAGCACACAGCCTGATAATCAGGCTTCATGTTTGGATTTGTTCCTGCATCCTGGTCGGCGTTAAAACCCAAACTGGACGATTCACGCGGGGCCCAATGTCGTCGTTTTCATGTGACAGACTGGGGGGGGGGCTGTAACCCAACTCGGCCATAGGAGACGGGTTAACGGTTGGGAAGAACGGTGTGAAGCAGCAGTTCTGTTTTCCTGTTTCCTGTGGTCTGCTGACTGCGTGTAATCCGCGCCTTTCCGCGGCCTTGGCGGCCTGCGATCGGACAACTGATCCAGTGGCTCCCCGAGCCTGAAGCCTGGTGGACGGTTTCCAGAAGCGAAGCCAATCAGCAGCAGAACAGCTCAAAGTCTAGCAACTCCACGGGAAATCACTATGAGGCTTAATGAAGCAGTTCTATTTCTCATTTCTCACTGGTTGCACTTGATTAATAGGAAGCTCTCCTGGTGGATGAATTATTAGAATCCAGCCAGGAAGCATGGAAGCATCACCCTTCCTCCTTTTGGAAACCCTAGTATCTTTAGAAACACTTAGATTCCCCAATTCTTGACTTATTAGGCAAATACAATAGACCGGAACATGTGGGGAAGGATATTTTTAAAAGTGGCACCAGGATACCAAGCCTCGACCCATTTTCATTGACATATTTTTCAGCTGAAATCTGATATTCAATAGATATTTCTCTTTCCAAAAAGTATAGGAAAAAAGCAATTAAGAATATATTGACTTCCAGCTGTAGATGTACATTAGAAAAAGTAGCTATGTTTACATGGACGGTAATCGGATTAAAAACCTGATTGAAATTAAAAAGCTTCATGTAAACACGCCATTTGGATCACTCTGACCCGATTACACCCATTCGGAATTTCATTCCAATTGAGACTTTTAGGTGATGCAGATAGTTAAACCGATTGCTGTGAATGTAAACCCTTAGTCCGAATGTGGATCAATACTGCGTATGTCTGTTAAGTCATGCATAGATGTACAATACGTTGGCTTAAAAAAAACAAATAAAGGGATTCGGTTTATAATTCGATTATGAGCATACCAATGAAGGTTTGAAGATATGAAACAGTGACCGGAAAAAATAAAAGCCTGCTCTGCAGAACATCGTACTGCTCCATTTTTAGTGTGCGAAGCCATATTCGTTTACAACGGAAGTCTGTTTCTTTTTCTACGGCCGTTTCTGGTATTTTAGAAAGATCTGTGCGGTTCTGCGCATGTCCGAATGATTTAGTCCGATCAAACGTGTCGTGGATTATACTCTTGCCGTAATCGGAAAGATCTCTTCAAAGCCCATGTACACAGTCAAATTCTATGATCAGATTAAAGGTATTTTGCACATGTAAGCATAGCTAGTGTTAAAAATAAAGTAGTGGCATATATTATTACTATTACTTTCTTGAATAAAATAATCTTCTATTCTTACAGAGCAAAATACTTATAGCCTCTCTTTTAAAAGTATTGTTTTGGGCAAGGCTGGGCTTGTTTTGAAGTTCAGCCCACGAGCTTGGTTCTGGGAAGCCAAGAAGACTAATTTAATATCATTTTTTTTGTTTTAGTACTTTATAAAAATAAGTAGAGCATATTTAGTATGAACGTTGCCTGCCAACCGCCATTAAACAGAAGTTTATGTCTTACGGTATTATTTTCAATCTTTTGGTATAAGTTTTAAATGTCCTACGTTACTGAACTCAACATACATTTTGAACGTTCTTTTTGAATTTTAAAATAAAACAACTTCAATTGTGACTGGGTGAAGTCACCGTCAGAGTGCGCGCTAGGTGCAATTAATCGAAAAAAATGTATGAAGTGTCAGTCTATGTGGCATGATAACTCTGCATGCACATTCGCATATCCTTCCACTACTGAGCATCTCGATGCAGAACAACCTGGGTCTCTAATCGGCAGGGAATATTGGCAACAAAGTTTCACAGAATGTAGTTTAGGGTGGTCAGAAATGTTGCCAAATCTGTCGCTAGGCACTTTTTGTCATTTTTGTCATTGCCATTCTGTCATTTAGTTGGCAACACTGTGCAGCAGTGAGGTAGACTGGTAGTGTGAGATAAATTCAGCGAGAAAGGGAGGCGGAGTAAGGTGAAGTAACCAGAGATAGATCGGGAGGCAAGACGACAGTTTATATCTATAAATGATATTGGGTCATTGTGACTTAAAAAACAAGAAGGGACGATATTGTTAGCAAACTGTCCTGTGTCCTCCAGCCTTGTCCTGGACCTATAAGCTTGTCCAGTCTCTGAGGCGGTCTCCTTTCCTCTTGTTGCTTCTAAAATAGAGACAAAGTATTTCCAACTCATTTCACTGAAAGAAGTCTGGATAAATTCATTACTTGTTCTTGAGGGGCCAAAATAGGACTTTTTTTCAAGCTAAATATGTCATTCATTCAGAGTGTAAGAAAATACAGATGCGCCGATGTATCAAGATATTTTGTTACAATATTGCATCGATGTTCAAAAGCAATATAATGATTTTTATTTTATTCTTTAGAATTTGAATGGAACAATTAGGGATAACAGTTGGGCTGCCACGATTCGTTGATTCGTCACAACAACATTGATGAGTGAAATTGTTGAGAAAAATGTAGTAATCGACATTATTGTGTGTTTTTTTTTAAAGCTTTGCTTTTCCCCTTAAAACAGTTGCTGTTCCTTTATCTCCCATCTGCCTTTCTGCTCCTCACGCACGCGTCAGAACTGAGCTGACAACTTAGCTCTAAAATTCTGGAGAGTTTTATTAAAAAGAGAAACATGTGTAATGCCAAGTTCACAAAGTGGAAGCTGCTCACAGCAGTACAACAGTGTTCAAGCCTCTTAAAGGGAAGCCTGCTGTGGCTGACGGCAAACCCGGAAACTAGCCTCTGCGAGCTAGTCAGCTTGTTAGCTGCTGACATTAGCATCAACTGTAGAGCGATTTTCTGTTTTTCCCCGACATGCCGGCTTTTTACCTTCTCTCCTATGTATCCAAGGGTATTAATAGATAGTTGAAAATGTTTAGATTCTCTCATATGACGTCCTCTACGGCCCGAGCTGCTGGTTAGACGCTGATTCTAATCCGTTTATACACAGATCAGCACCAGATGAAGGGACATCAAGGTGCAGGTGTCGCAACAAAAAACTGCTGCTTATTCTTAGTACTGCAATAAAATACTTATTTTGTCAGAATGTAATGTTTACTCTGACTTTAGATGTTAAATGGCTTTGGGCAGGAAGGATTTTTCATTCCTGTAGTTTTGATGAAGCTTACTTGATAACTGCAACATTAACAGTGTTGATGGTAATTTCACTACGCTTAGCACACGTCATGTATCTGCTGTATCACTAATGTTTTATTTTTTTGTATAGTTCATAACTGTTAAATGAGCCAACACCTTAAAAATGATCATTTTAGGTACTACGTTACACTTCGATGTAAGTCGCAAATATTAGAGCAGCGGCTTGCTCCTGCAATAACATGCATTTTAAACGTGTTTCGATTAGTCGACTAATCGGCAAAAGAATTAGTTTCTGGCAGCCCTAGATGATGGTAATTTTTGTAAAATAAAAAGTATGACTGGTAGTTGGTGGCTGTTTTCACTTTCTTTGTTCCAGTGGATCAACTAGATCTAGTGATAAAACTGGATGTGTTATGGATGAAACCGGTTGGAGCGTTTAGAATGTGGTGACAGATTTTCTACAGTTAAATTCAGCTTTAAAATCACATTATATATAGCCTTACTCATTGCCCCCCCCTTTTTTGTGATACATATTGTATCAGCAGATTCTTGCCAAATACTCATCCCTTTTGTTCATAAAATTCAAGCACCAAAGATTAAACATTTTGTACAAACAGTGTGACTGCAAACCAGACCGCTGTTGTATTTGTTCCCTTAGAGGTTGGGATCAATGTGGATGTGATTGAAGTTTTCGACTTCGCTCATGGGTGTTGCAAACGGTGCTGTGAGAAAGTATTAACCCTTCTTCCAGATTCCTGTTGCTGTTCTGACCCATTCTGCTTTGCCGAGGGTTTTCAACTTTGCCAGAATCGGAACCGGCTTTGTTCGCAAACTTAAAGGTCGCTCCACTGGGGGGAAAACCAACATAATTTTAATTTCAGACTTTGACTACGCTGCTCCAAAATGTAAAACACTGAAAGGAAGCACACCATCCAAGACGTTCCACTATTGTCTCCTCAATCCATGGAATATTTTTCTGTAATCCTTCCCCCAAAAGTCATCTTATACCCTCTTTTATTAGTACAATAATGTTTATATTGTTTTACTGTTTCTTTAAAAATGAGAGGTAAACCAAAACCTTCATCTGTTGTTTCTAAAGAAACTAAAAAACATACCGCCTATCCTCAGTCTTTCTTTTTGTAATCACGACCCTGACTGAGTTAGTAAGGCCTGCAGCATTCTAGAAGTTGTTTTGCGTACTGTTTTCACCTCCTGGATGAGTTGATGACCCCCTTGGAGTAACTTCGGTCGCCCGGCCTCTCTTTAAGTTTCTCCACTGCTCCATGTTTCTCTCTGAGGTTTTCTAACTCTGGACTTCTCAGAAATGCCTCTATAACACTTCCCTGACTTGATTCTCTTCTGTTTCTGGTTCTTTTTGAATGAATAACAGAAAAAGACGGTGCTTATACCAAAAAAATGTATTACCTTAGTTTTGAATTGACGACACGTTCACAATCCAGTATGTCTATCAGTGTCCAGTATTACTCTCTTTAGACTTCAGCTTTCGGCGCTACATTTCCTCTGGGGTGTCAAACGGAGTGTAACGTTCCCATTGATAACTATCCAGCGAGCGGGGTGGATGAATCCTGTATGGATGCCGGCAGCTTTCAATCTTTTCCTGGTCTCATCAAACAATTGACGCTGTTTCATAACTTCAACAGGAAAGTCTGGAAAAATACGAGTTTTTTTGCCCTGATATATTAACAGCCTGATACATTTTACACCATCACCGTGAATGCTGCTAATCAAAACACGGGGCTAGTTAGCATTATTAGCTGTTTGGCTAAAGGAAAATGATCCTTCCCAACAGAATGGGAAACGAATGTTCTGCAACGTTTAGAGGTCGACCCTTTTCTATATTTTCCGCTGAGGTTTGTTTTAATTTTTAGGCATCTAGACCTCGATTCTAGATCAAAAACTTTCTCCTGTAAGGCTTGTTTAGGAGCTCCCAATAGCACCCCCTGCTGCTCCAGCTTCAGCGGCTTATCGTCATTATCGCTGCAGTTTGCATGCTCCATCAGAGTGACATGGTTGGCTTTCAATGCAGCTTCCAAAGAGTGGAATCGAACTTCCCTTTTCTTTTTTTTTTCTTTTTTTCATTTCTTGTATGGCAGCGAGAACGGTCGTGGTCTCTGGCGCTTGGTTTGCTTGTTGCACAATCGTCATTAGCGTGTCATCATCTCGTGTCTCACCCTCAACAGTCGTTTTTTTTTTTCAATGTCGTTTGTTTTTTCTTTGATGCCATTTCTTGGCATTACTCAGTGAGTAGTATAAACGTCATTGCCCAAGGGCTGTTAGTGACGAGATGTGTTTCTTAATAATCTTGATTCATCGGTGGGGAGCAATGCAAGAACACTTCTACTCTCTCATGGTTCTTTTTGTAAGTGCGACGTGATGTGTTAGTGTTGGACATCTTTTCGTCTACTTCCCGTTGTCACACAGGTCCTAAAGAGGTGGTTTCTTGATACTACGTGGCTTTTCCTTTTAACAATTAAAAGGGTTTAAAATAAGAAATAACAAAACACTATCTTTGTGAAGAAGAAATTAATTTAACAAACAAGGATCAAAATTATGTTTTTATGAATGAAGCAGTAAGCTACCAGCAACCCAAGATGAGGGGGGAAAAACATGAAAGTTTGTTTTATTTATCTTAATTCTTCCACTTAACAAGTGGCTCACGGTCTCTTGGTATGAAAACGGAGGTCAAAAGAAAGGCTGTACTGCAGGTAAGCACCTGTTTTATTTGCTTTTTAATGACCGCATCTGGTGGTTCAGCCACCAAACCGTGACGCGACTTTCTGTTCTGATGAGTCTCTGCCATGAAGACCTGTCATCACAGCAGCCCCATCAGGATGAAAATATGACATCAGACCGGTTAAAACAGGAAAAGCTCCACACGCCTCCCTGTTAGTGACAATTCGCTCCTTATTTTGGTAAAGAAAGCATGTCTGCGGAGATGTTTCTGTAGCGTCGAGCGTGGGACCGTGGAGGCTGCTCTGAAACCCAACCTGCGCAGTCAGTTTTGGCCCCGATTTGGCCCGTGTTTGGTGTGAAAGCGCCATGCAGACAGCAGGTCTGCCTCACAGCTCTCTGCTAGCTTAAATAAACATTCAGATCCTTCGCTCTGCCTCGCTCCTGCTAAGGCAGGGCTCTCCCTCCCTCCCTGCTTGGGCTTTTCTTTAAAAACACACAGAAGAATAAGAGGAGGGCAGCTTATTTTCCTGGTGTTTTTCTCCTTTTCTCCCTGCTGTCACAGAGACGGAGTTAAAAGCCCCTCTGGCGTACTTTATTCAAAGGCCAAAGTTCACGAGCAACTGTAAAATTCCCGCTTGATAGAAATCGAACCAATAAACGCTCCGGCATGGATGCCACTCAGCTTGCTTCAGGGATCCTGTCAGGACATGCCGTGTAATCTCTGATCTCTTTCTTTTGCTAGTTGGCTTTTAGCAAGCAGCAGCGCAGCGGTTTGGTGCCAGAACCTCAAACGGTGAATTATTCAGAGCTCGTACGTGTTGCTTGAAATCCCCCTTTATTCCTCTGACAGCCAATGATTGCTCAGACGATGGAGTTGTTGCCATCTACTTAATCTCCTTGGCTTGAATCTGTAATCGAAACTTTTTTCAAAGTGTTTTATGGGAGGTTAAGAAAACAGACCAGGCTTGACAAGTGTGCTCTCCTCATATATCACCGCTGTCTCAGAGTAGATCCTGTTGATGGCTCGGGACTTGAAAGTTGCTCCAGTTCAAGTGAAAACATGAACATCCTTGCAGGCCAGCAGGCTTTCTTTTTCTCATTCTTCCAGAGGCGAGGAGTTCAAGCTGAGATTTTGCAGCAGCGTATCTGGTTGCATCAAAGGCCGTCTGTCATGCTGTAATTCTTTCTCCTCCACCTTTCATCCCTTTGGAAATGTGACTCCAGCACTGCATGCCTCTCTTTAACCTCCCCTCTCCTCCTTGCCATTTCTCGTCACTGCTCCAGCGTCCGTCATCGTCCTCTGTGAAGTCACATGTGAAAGTGATCAGCCTAATCCTGATCACCAGCTGTGTTTAACCTACTTTGGGTCGAGAACATTCAACCCCCCCCTCTTGCTTTGGCTTTTGTTAGAACGGTATTAGCATGAACACGGGACGCATGCAGGACGTCCGTCCCACCAGAGTCAGACACAATGGCTCTTGTGTTTTTTTCTTTTTGTTTTTTTCCTCTATATTCGGGGTTTGACATGCAAACTCTAAAACAGTCTGGTATGTGTTATACTGTCTCATAACTTTACATAACGTCTCAGATCTTAATCTGCTTGTTATAACTGTGTGAGCTTCATACTGCAAAGGGGGGAAAAAACCCCATAAACACTTAATTAATTTATCACAGCCTAAAATCTTGAACTAAAATCCTACAGCAAGCGGTTGCAACGCATAATCAAAGCACACCTATTCCTTTCAAGATATCTACAGTGGTAGTCCTTTCAGTATCACTACTATAATTAAAATGAATTACTTTTCATTTGATATCTGGAATAGTCTTTAAGTATCCAAAATGTAAATTATGACCTGTAAAAAATTTGTTTTTTACCCTTTATAGCACGCCCTAATAGTTAAGTTACCTTCCACCATCTAATCTGCTGAAGTTGCCGCACATGTGCAATTTGTAGTTTACAAACAAAAATTTCTCTAAGCTGAAATGATGGCCGAAGGAGGAGACGGCAGTTCTCGGTACGTCCCAGCCCTCAAAGAAGACAAAGTCAGAAGTATGGGCATATTTTCGGTATTTGCAAACGGCAGCAACACTTTAAAACTCATGACAAATCTGTGCTAACCATCAACCACAACTCTACAGTCAATACAAGGTTTGTCAACGTTTGCGTTTTAGCTGAAATGCATGATGTGAGGACTTTGGGTTGAGGGAGAATCCAACCAGTTGCCCTATAGGGCAGCTGAAGCTTCCACTGCCACCATAAAAGCCATGTGTGGATACATCCATATTGAAATGACGCTATGCATTACAGGGATCCCAGGGAGCAGATAAAAGTTGATGGCCAGTGCAATAAATTGACTCTCACCGCTAGTGTTGGGCATCTTACATTGAAGAAGTAATTAGTTAGTTACAAATTACTTTTTCCAAAACGTAACTCAGTTAGTAATCAGAAAGCCTGACAGCGCTGTGCGTCATTCAGCCATACTGTAGTAACATGCCACTTTAAATCTCTAGTAATGGTAACGCTGTTGCAACAACAGGAAAAGTGATTGCTTAAATTACTCCGTTACCTAAAAGATAACCTTAATAACGCCGTTATACTTAAACGACGATAATCGGCGTATTATTATGGATTTAACAATGATTACTGACTGACATTTTCCCAAATCTGCAAAACTCACTGAAGGGATACAATCTGACGACAATATTTTCTTGATATAGAGTGTTTTAGTTGTCCATTTCTGGCGCTTCAATTAGTACATATAATACCCTCAAAACGATTAACAACACATAGTTATCATGAAATATTGGAATCAATGGCAAATATACATTGAACTTCTTATAATATGCCCTGTAAGATAATGCATTTCTAGCCAATCGTTTTCTTTCGATTTAGCAACAAAAAAAGGTATAGGCAAACTCATATGTATATTGATTTGAACAGTAGAATATTGATAATAAAGACTTGACAGCTCAACCCTTGTTCCTTAGCTTTGATGTGAAAAGTTGCGCTTTTGATAAGTCTTTTTTATTTTATTTTGAATGTAATAAACGCTGTTACACTTTTTCAAAACTATTTCAGGCTGTGTAGTAATATCAGTGTTTTCTGAACATATTTAAGACCCTTTAAAACAAATACAGCGATAATACCGAAAATCATGATGATTTTGGTCACAATAACTGTGAGGTTAAATTTTCACGCCGTGACAACCCTACACTTGACTTGGACTTGCCCTTGTAAAAACAGATCAACAATGGCAGTCCTTTCAGTATCCCAAAAATATTTAATATTTCTTTTTTTTCTTCTTTTTTTTTAAATATGACTTGAACCTTCCTCTGAAAAACTTGACACTTTACTTCGACTTGAAAGAAATGACTTTTGACCATCTCAGCTAAAACTTTGATCTAAAATTATACCTGCTGTTTTTGTTGAATATCGACAGTAGCTGTCCTCTTAGTATGCTTTAAGGACATTTAGTCCCTATGGCAAACCAACCGTATATATTCAAATCAATCACAAGTCATATACATGAATTTATGATGTATAACTATTAGACATCTAAAATAATGTGTAATATAAAATCAAACAACACTTATTTCCAGGAACAACAGCTGTCATCTTAAATATGACAACTTTTAGTTTTAAAAATTGTATAAACTGGAATTTGTACATCCATCTTGGGGTTAGCTAAATGGTAGTTTATTTATTTTTACTCTTCTAAACTCATTCCCTGATGCTCATAGCGTATAATTAAAGCTCACTTCCTCCTATTTTTTTTCTGTCAGTTATCCACTATAACAGTCATGAGTACACTAATGCAATTTTTACCAATTAAATCAGAGCTATCATAGCTGACTGGAATATCATGATATATATACAGATATACCTCCAACTTCTATAGACATTGTAGCATAAATTCAACATTTCTCTATTCTTTGAGTACATTTCCAATTGCATATATTTGTTTCTTTGTAGTTATAAATATTGTAATGTAACATTTAGTCATAGAAAAAAACTATAATCTAGCAAATTTGTGTATCCCTACTGTTTTTTGCCTTTGTTTTCGATGACACGTTATTTTACGCAGTACTGGGTAGAAATTTAGCAGTGATTAGTTGAGGATAAGGAGGTGTTTGGAGTTGGAAGCAAAACAATTTGTACTCGAAATAATGAAATTTGACGCATTTCTGAGACGTTCTTTAGCCCCGTAACTTTGAAAAATTAAAATATGTGACGCACACAGAGCAGAAGTTGGCTGTTGTAGATAATGAAGTGTTTTCATGCAGCCGTTTCCTCTGTTTGTAATGTAATTAAATGGCAGTCAACTGGAACAGTGGAGGTCAGGCAGAGGTCTGGAAAACCACGTTGAGGACTGATTGTAGGGCTTCTGGAAAAACATCACAGCTCCTTTAGAGCTACAGAGGAGTACATCTGATTAATACAAGGTTCCCACACAGTCCTGAAAAGCATGAAATATTATTCCAAATCAGAATTATTGTTCAAAATAAATACATTTCTTGAAAAAAGTAGTAATTTTCAGGATGATGTTATATTTACGTTTTATGAAATAGAAAAACAATAACCATAGGTATTGACTGACTTATTATTTTGTGACGGATAACAGATTTTGCTTCAAAAAGGCTTCAAATTCTTATGTTGAGATCCATTCAATATCACTACAAAACAGCTAGTCTTATTGAACTATTGATACCAATACCATGTGAAAATTTGCTTTTCATCTTATTGGTTGGAGATGAAGAATTGGTGACAAAACTAAAATTTGTATAAAATAAAATAAAAAGCTTTAGGTTTTAAGACAATGAAACAACTGCTAAATGACCATGCAAACAAGCTCAAGCGGTTATTTTTGACTAGACAATGAAAAATGAAAAAAAAATCTCCATAATAACTAGTTTAAAAGTCTGGTTATGTTGAGTAAACAAAACAAATATCGCAACAAAATCTTGACCCTTGGAAACCAAAATAAAATAAAAATGAAACAAAGTTCGCATTACAGAACCAACATCATTAAAAAACGATGTCTTTGTCATTGCAACAAAAACCAAAGCTTTGTGTTGTTGAGGTGACGATGCCAATACAGTGTGGGAATATGACTGTGATCTAGTTTGAGATGATGAGTTGGTGCCAAAACAAATTTAGTAGAGCCGTTTTAGGCATTATTTTGAGATAAAGAAACCAATGCGTGCCAAATGACCGAACATTTTGCATGTCCGAACTAACTCAAAAATGTAGATGCCTTGCAATGATGAACATATCTTATTTCTAATGCCAAAACTAATTGCAAGTCTGGTCTTTTCAAGCAATTAAAACCAATGTCCCATCAAAACCAGCTTAAGGTCTAGTTATCTCATGCTAATGATACTAGAGCTTGGCGTCAGTTCGTAATGCAAGAGTTAATTCCATCTGATTCTCAAGAGGTGGAATTGATTCGATATTGATATGCGTCAGTGCTGTTAAAAACGTGGAAGGGTTAAAGTTCTAACAAAAAAGGTTCAACGATTAAATTAATGTTTGGGAGTAGGAATACATTTTTATCTTAAATGGATTCAGAATCTTTTCGTCTCCAACAAACCACTAAATGATCAAGATCTCGTTTTTATCACGATTGATCACCACAAAACAAGCTAAAGATTAGAATATTTCCGTTACATTATTAAGATTAAAACCACATCTGAATCAAGTCAGGAAATTGCTTTTTGATACTTGACAGTTTAAATTTATATGTTTGGTTTTTTTTTTCCTCACAACTTTGAAGTCCTGTTCAGCCACACCCTTCCATCTCCAGATTCAGATGTTTCCACATGAATAAATCAGCCTAAAGCAGTCGGAGACAGTAAAGCAAGGTGGTGGTTTGCTCATAACTTTGAGTTGTTGGAGAAATAAAAAACAAACAAAATGACGAGGTCCCTACAACACAAAGAGTAACGTCTCAACGAGAGGCTGAGTGATCAGAGGATTGCTAAGCTTTCTGTGTTTTTTCTCAGTGGCTGGTCGGCTTCCAACTGGCAGGCTTCCTATCTCGGCTCTGCTTCTGTAAATTCAAGCTCAGGCCACCCTCAGGGGTTTGATTTAATTTGAAATGAATGGATCCAAACCCTGCTGGCTCTGCAGCGTCCACACAGCCAAAATTCTCTGTGATAGCAATGAGATCCAGGCGCCGCCCTCGCTGAACTCCCACAAGTCCCGACAGCAGAACTATGAAATAAAGCAATAAAGACGTCAAGGCTGGTGAAGTAAAAAAAAACAACAAAAAAAAAAACGCCAGCAGGGCATGATCACATAAAAGCTGATGAGGCTTCTGTTGGGTTGCGCTCTTCAGGCGTGTTGCCAGCCACCTTCTCTGTGAGCCGAAGCCGTCCCATCCAACGGGGCTAACGTTTCCTCCTCTGTTTCTCCAGGATCCAGGACCCTCTCCTCCTTCCCCCATCCTGGGCCAGAAACCGCTGCAGCTCATCGAGCTGAAAGCCAGGGGGCGCTTCGGCTGCGTCTGGAAGGCCCAGCTGCTGAACGAGTACGTGGCTGTGAAGATCTTCCCCATCCAGGTATCACTCTCCTTCTAGGTCTGGTGTAGGTTTAGAGATGTCGGGGTGGCAGCGGGAGAGCGAAGCTAACGCCTTCTTGCCCTCACCCAGGACAAGCTCTCCTGGCAGAACGAGTACGAGATGTACAGCGTGTGCGGCATGAAGCACGACAACGTCCTGCAGTTCATGGGCGTGGAGAAGAGGAACAACAACCTGGATCTGGAGCTGTGGCTCATCACCGCCTACCACGACAAGGTCCGCGCCTGATCTATTCTTCCTGCAGCTTCAAAAGGGGATCTGCTCCCCCCACATAGCTGAGTTTATTTCTGTCTGCGTTGCGTTCCGGAGCTCCTTCAAGCCGTGACTTGATGTGGCGTGTAAATCTACATCCTTAGGGTCAATAAAGGATGGAAATGTAATATTTCTGAGTTTTGTGACCAGACTTTTGCACAGCTCAGCGCCGCCTTCATGGTTGATTTATGCCTTGATATTTGATGCATCCGACTCGCTTTGTGTGGTAAAGCCTGCATGCAGAGGCTTGCTTTAAATTTCCTGCAGAACTCCCGGAATTTTTTTATCTTCCCATTTAATCAAAATGCAGATATTAAAGAGGGGATTCAAAGGGAAGATGACTGGCTGTTAATTTGAGGGGAAAGATGTGTCAAAAGCAAGAACATGTCCAGGTGGCTGGACTTTATGTTCCCTCAAACGGAGCTAATCAGTTCAATTGTAGGAGCCACCTGCCCTCTAGTGGTCACTACCTATACTTGAATCAGTCTTGAACAAAGAAAATCATTTGTTCAGGATTTTTAGCTAATATCATGGCACAAATATGTGGTTTCATATATATTTTTTATCTTTAGCAATCTCATATTCTAATATGTATTCATTTACTGGTAAACAGCGTTGATGAAGGGCTTCAATTTTAGTAAATCATTGCAGTGTCATCAGAAAAGATTGGATTCATTTTATCTCTATCTTTTGTTTTAACTTCACACTAATACCTACATTTTGTTTGAAGTTATGACTTTTCTTTAGATTTTATTTTAAACATTTTATCCTTTTAAATATTTATCCATTTTTATTTTACATTTACTCGCAGCGTTTAATAACTTGAGATACTCTGCAGTCATTTTTTGATTTGACATACATTTTTACATTTATATTAAAATTAGTTTATTTTTACTCGAAACTAAATTTATCTTTAAAGGCCTCGACAAGCTTCATTATTTGCATATATGTAGGTATGTATATACATATATATATATATATATATATATATATATATATTAAGCACAAATTTTGTTACGTATTTTTTTAGATTCTATTTGATGTAATTTGTAGTATGTCTTAATTTGTAGGTTATAGATTCAATTGAATGAAAAAATAAGTTGCTGCATAATTTTGTGCAGTGCCTTCAGTGTTGCACAATAATACTTTTTTTAAGTTTATGTGCAGCGAGTAATAACTTCAAGTATTAAACAGTTGTTATTCAGACATGCGTATCTTGAAATTTGCTTATTCATTTTTGAAGGCCTTAATTTTGTTTTTAATCCCTTTTTTGTTGTATAAGACAAATGTTTTGCATTTCAAATTTTTTATATTTTATTTATTGAGTTATTTGTTTTGTTTTTTGGATTTCACATTTATTTGATTTGTCTTTGTATTGGCCAGAAAGATGCTTATTTTTATTTTTTTAAATGTTTATTCCATTTCAGCATTACTTTTTGAACTCTCCAATTAAGTTTAAAAATTTTTAATGAGTTTTATTTAATTCTCCTTTAAAAATAAATAAATATATATTTTCAAATATCTTCCCAGCATAAGGATGAAACAGAATGTTTGCACATTAATGATCAAAATGCAGCCGGTTTCTTAATTTTTTATGACAAAGGTTAAAATAAATGCCTTTTGCCTATAGCGAAAGATTTATAAAAGGTTTATAATTTACAGAAGATTAATCTCTGTCTAATGAAATGATACACAAGCCTCTTTTTTTTTCTTTTTTTTTAGATTAGAAACTGCAACATTTGAAGATTGTGAAATATTTCACCTCCACCGCTAATTAATGGATGTTTCTCTGATAAAACACTTCTTCGACTGATCTCTGGATGTGTTGAGCAGGGTTGTTTAAAGTTTCGAACCTTTGCGTCTGTAGGGCTCCCTGACGGACTACCTGAAGGCCAACGTTGTGTCCTGGAACGAGCTTTGCCACATCGCCCAGACGGCGGCCCGCGGCCTTGCCTACCTGCACGACGACATCCCCGGACACAAGGACGGCCACAAGCCATCCATCGCTCACAGGTACGCTTTTCATCCAGTGACTGCCGTCCTCCCGAACCGGCTGCAGAACTCTGAGGACATGTTTTGTTCTGCTTCGTCCTCAGGGATATCAAGAGTAAAAATGTGCTCCTGAAGAACAACCTGACGGCCTGCATTGCCGACTTTGGCCTGGCCCTGAAGTTTGAGGCTGGAAAATCGGCAGGAGACACACACGGACAGGTGGGATTTACTCCTCCTGTAATGTAATCTGCCTTCTTGCTGAATCCCGAACCATCTGATGGTCTCCTTCAACCCCGCAGGTTGGAACCCGCCGTTACATGGCCCCGGAAGTCCTGGAGGGTGCCATCAACTTCCAGCGAGACTCTTTCCTGCGCATCGACATGTACGCCTTTGGCCTCGTCCTCTGGGAGCTGGCATCTCGTTGCACCGCTGCAGACGGTGAGGGGGCCACGACTCAGCAGAACGGCCTCCTTGTAGCTTTCTGGTTGACGAGCGGCGTTTGACTCGTGTTTTTGTTAACAGGTCCTGTAGATGAGTACATGCTCCCCTTCGAAGAGGAGGTGGGCCAGCACCCGTCTCTGGAGGACATGCAGGAAGTGGTCGTCCACAAGAAGCTGCGGCCCTGCTTGCGAGACTGCTGGCAGAAACACACGGTGGGTTCTTTAAAGCTTTAAAGGAGGAGTCTGGACTGCTGTTTTTTTATTGTCCATTCATTTCAGAAAAATAAACTCATATAGATTCTTTACTCTTAGAGTGAAATATTTCAGGTGATAATTTTAATAACTGGCTTAGAGATAATAAACACCCCAAAATATGTGTTGTGAAAAGTGTAAATTCCTATAAAATTGAGTGGAAGGAAAGAGTGCTAGGAAAAGGTGCTCCAGAAAAAGCAATAATTTAATCCTTATTGTGTTTTGTATTGTATTAGAGAAAGTTGAGTGGAAAGAACAGGTGTGGTAGGAAAATTTGCACCAGCAACAGGGATAACTATAGCCTTGGGTGATATTATAGTAGAGAAAGTAGAGTGGAAGGAAAAAAGAGTACCAGCAACAGGGACAACTTAGGTCGTGCACTATATTACATTATGAGAAAGGTAAGAGGAAGGAAAAAGTGTGGTAGGAAAAATGTAGAAGGTAAGGGTATAAAATCAGCCGAGGCTTATATTAGAGAACCTTAAGTGGAAAGAAAGTGCACCAGCAACAGGGATTACTTTGCTCTTGCAGTATATTATAATACATATTAGAGAAAGCTGAGTGGTAGGGAAAAGTGCATAAGTAATAGGGATAACTTAAACTTGGATGATATTAGAGACAGTTTAGTCAAAAGGAAAAAGTGTTAAGGAAAAATGCAGCATGAAAAGTGTTCATTTATGCCTTGCCTTATAGTAGAGAAAATTAAGTGGAAGGTAAAAGTGCACCAGCAACAGCGGTAACTTAAGTCTTGCCGTATATCATAATGTATAGTAGAGGAAGGTGAGCGGAAGGAAAACGTTTGGAATGGAAAAGTACATTAGTTACAGGGTTAACTTAAAAAAACGTGAATTATATCATATTAGAGAAAGTTGAGTGGAAGGAAAAGTGTACCAGCAACTGGGGTAACTTAGGTCCTGCACTATATTATATGTATTAGAGAAAGTTGACTGGAAATAAAAAGTATGGCAGGAGAAGGTGCACCAGTAACAGGGATAACTTGAGCATGGAATGAAAACGTGTGGTAGGAAAAATGCTGCAGGAAAAGGGATAACTTCAGTCGTTGGTTATATTATATTAGAGAAAGTTAAGTGGAAGGAAAAAGTGTAGTAGATAAACTTGCAACAGGAATAATTTCAGCCTTGGGATATCCCTTGTTTTATGGAAAGATGTAAGAACCCTCAGCAATCATATTGGATAATCCCAAATGCAGGCTTTGTAAATCCTAAAGCTATTGCTGTGGCCTTTAACCCTGTGTCCCCGTCCTCTCCCAGGGTCTGGCCATGCTCTGCGAAACCATCGAGGACTGCTGGGACCACGAGGCCGAAGCCCGCCTGTCCGCCGGCTGCGTGGAGGAGCGCGTCACCCAGATGCAGCGCCAGGCCCCCGTCATCGGCCCTGAGGAGATCGTCACTGTGGTCACCATGGTGACGAACGTTGACCTCCCGCCCAAGGAGTCCAGCTTATGATCAGCTAGTCGACCAAGAGGAGGGACAGACATCCGACCCTGGTTGGTCGACTTCCTGTCCACCCCCTCTTCCTTTTTTTTACGTTTGTCTCTTCCTCTTCTCGGTTCTTCACAGCATCAAGTCGAGAACCACCTCATTTTGATACGTGTGCCTGAGGATTTTAATGTTTTGGATTACTTTTTATTTTCCTCTGGCTGAGCTGGACAATGATGCTCAGAGGGGGAAAACAGACTCCCTGGTTTGATCATGTATTGTTTTTTTTTATATCCACACACGAGAAAACGAACTCGGGGAGAAACTTTGCTGAACTCTCTGCACATTTAGTGTTTAAAAAAAAAAACAGAAGAAGGAAGAAGAAAAAAAAGACGAGCACTTGGCTCCCGAAGCTGTCCTCCTTCTGAAACGACGATCGTTCTGCCAACAAAGCAACGGCTCCTGAATGTTTATAGTGTAATGCTGCTGTACATAGTGAATCACGGAGCCGGACCACCTGGTAATCAGCTCATTGTCGGACGGGGGGGAGGGTGGGGAGGAGAAGGGGGGGTCCATTTTAAAATATAAACCTCCTTGAGCCGGCTATACCTCAGTTCAGATAGATAGACACCCTGCTCACAGTTCAAATCCCACGCATCCACAGGGCTCCCTCCTCGGTCCCTTTCATTTGAACTTGCTGGTAGATTAATGAAGTCGTCATTTAAATAAAGTCTTTTTGAGTTTTGCTGTTAGCTGCTGGCACGTTTGAGAACTAGATATCCGTTTATCCTCCCCCCTTTATTTTCTGTTTTCCTGAAATATTCCCCCTAGCCGCTCAGTATTCACTTCCCCAGCCTTTCACTTCCTTTCAGTACTCTGAAGAGCCTCTGCTCTCTTTTTTTGATACACCTCAGGAATTTTCGCCTCTCGATTTCCTTTCTGATGCTTTCCCCTTCAGTTCTCCAGACCCAGTCGACTTCCCGGGAACCTTCCGGAAGCAGTCTGAGAGGAGGAACCCTCCCTCCCTCCCTCCCCAACTCCCTCCTCCATCGTGGTGCCACCTCTTACCTGTCTGTATTAGTTACTCTCGTCGATGTCAGGCCAAACGGATGTACAAGACGTTGTGAGGGACGTTGAACACTGGTGCCGGCATACCTGCAGTCTCTCCTCCCACTTCGGGGAGGTTTTCGCGGGAGTGAAACATGAGGAAACTTCTCCCGGAGGTTCAGAGAAAAGAGCCAAACGGATCGCTAAACACAGTCATAGTCACCTGGTAGAAATGTCATCAATTTTGGGCTTTTGTTCATTTTAATCCTACTTCATAGGGATTTGTATTGGCAAAAAATCTGGTGATACGATATGTATCACTAGGGATGTAAGAAAATATCAGTATGCCGATGTATCACAATATTTTATGTCACGATATTGTATTGATATTCAAAAGCAGGGTATACAAAAAAAAATCATCTTAGAATTTGAATGGAACCATTGATGAAAGTAATTAAGTAAAAAACAAAAATCTAAATATACAGTCGTCCATATAGTGTCGCAACATATCGCAATAAATCGTATCGTCCAGCCTCTATTGTAATACATATTTGTATCACCAGATTCGATATGTATAACAATACTGGCTGGATGATACCATGAGTAAGACAAAATATTGTACAAAAATTTTAAGCTGAATTTAACTGTAGAAAAACTGTCAAAGCATTCTAAACAACCTGTTCATAGTTAAAACATCCAGTTTTGTTACTAGATCTAGTTAATCCACTGGAACATAGAAGGTGAAAACAGCCTCCAACTAGCAATTATATTTAAACTTTTACTACAAAAATTACTGCCAGCATTCTGTTCCATTCAAATTCTAAAAAGATAAAATAAAAACCAATACATTGCTTTTGAGTATCAATACAGTATCGTCAGATAAAATATTGCAATACATCGGTATTTTCTTAAATCCCTATTACGTCACATGAAATATTTAAGAGGGTTGTGCAGCTTACAACAACTCATGATCCAATTCGTGGAGTGACGATTCAATTATTTTTTTTGTTTTTTTGTTTTTTGGCAGTGCCGATTAAATTTCAATTGAGATTCTTCAATATTGCAGATTTTTTATTCACTATAGTATTGAAAATATATAATTTTATGAATGTTCTACTTCCCACATCTTAAACTTTTTTACAACAGAATGAATGAAAAGTGAAGACTTTCTAAAATAAACTGCTACATACTTAAATATGCTTCATAATAAAGTGAACTTGGTGTCCTAAGTTTAGCTAAAACAAAGCCCACATCATGATGCTGCTGCCACACACTGTTCCTAAATGTCATCCACGTAGCTGTTTCACTATGGTATAGTAGAAAATTATTAAAGTTCGTTTTGCACCTTTGATCGTTTCCTGGCGGTTAGCTTGAATTTCCTTGGTAAACTTATTTTTGGAAGGTTTAGAGAGATTTTCCCAACTTCAAAAGCCCAAAATTCATGACGTTTATCCATGAGTTTATGCAAACTTCCTCTGAGATAAATCTGCACATGGTTTTCCTGCAACACCGCAAATCTGAAGGAAGTCGAAGCCATCACCTTATTTACACTCTGTTGCACGAGAACGGCAACCGTTGCTTCCTTTTCTGCTGCCGCTGCCGTGTCAAGCGCAGCTCTCCTCAAAAGTCAGGGATGAGAGAGAAAACCTCCAGCAGCCCTTCAATAAGCACTACCTCACTCGCAGGGATTATCTTTTCGGGGTAGAGGAGCAGCGAACGAACCAAAATCAGGAAGGAAAAATATTGGAAAGCTTCCGCCGGTGCGAATTGAAGTCAGAAAGAAGTTTCCTCCTTTTTCACCGCCATAACTCAGAAAAACCAGTATTGTGAGCCAATTTGGGTAAATAAAATAAAAAAAATGATCAGCTTAAACTGCGATTGGGAAGCCGACCCCAGCCGATAAACACCATTCAGGGATTCAGTACTATGCTTTTCTAAGTTCTAGCGAGTTTATATGCAACCAGTGCCGCAAAACTTTACCCTACGCTTCTGTAGGATCTGCTGCAGGAGTGGCTTTCAATACACAAATACCTTGTAGCATTTTAGTTTCTTCCTCTTTTTTTTTTTGTTATCCGTGACCTTGCATATTGTTATGTCGTATTTATTTTGTGATTAAATTTCTTTTTTCTCTTCATTTTTTTTTTTGTTTTGTTCTGGCCTGAGGTTTAGGGGATCAGAGCTCAGGTGCAACTCTAAATAAAGTCATAAGGAGTTGGCACGTTTTGCGGTTGTTTGTCGTCGTTATGGGGTCGTGGGTGGGTTCTATTTCAGGAAATATTTTCATTAATTCAGAAAAGACAATAGATATAAACTGTAACATGCTTCTTTCTATTCAGTCTATGGACAAACGACCGAAAATGAATGTTTTACAGACTCCTGGATTCTATATAAATATATACATATATATATATATATATATATGAATATATATAAAGTGTGTACTTTGATGGATTGAGCCTGGCCCTGTGTAACTCTAGAGGGCTTCGCATTCGGATGCTGTCGTGTGATTGTGCCCTGTCCTGTAGAAAATGGTAAAAGCACCACGTTTGGTTCATTTATGCACCAAACAAAATGATTTCAGGGAGGGGTTTCAGGAAGCAATTCTGTTTTACAATAACTCAAACTCCTGTCGGTGTTGGAAAATGTTTGAAGCAAATCTGGACAAACTTGTCTGCCACTTGGTTTCCCTCAGGTTTTGTTTAATCTGTCACAGATTAAGGTGTACCGAGCGTGAAGGCTTTTACCATTTTCCACGGTGACCTTCTCCAGCCCAGCACCTCACATTGCTGTGCATTTAAACTACCCGTGAAACATTTGTCTTGTTGCCCCCACCCCACCACCCACACTATTTTATGCAGTCTAGGATTTGTACAGACATAATTACCCGTTCTTGACTATATACTCTTGAGCTGAATCTTTCTAAGTGCGTGTTGAAATTCATTGTTTCCTCTACATTCACTTTGTGTGTTAAAGTTGCCCGTTACTGTGGTAAAAAAAAATGGTAATTGAAATAGCTTATGTTTGTGGAGCACTTAAAAGGAAATAATCAAAAGTCAGCCTGAGGGGTTCCTCAGGGATGCTCTTTAGTTACCCTAACTTTTGTTCTCAACGAGCCATTGCAATACTTCCTAATGTGAAATTACAATCATCTCCTACAAGTATTTCCAGGGTTCCTACACAGTATAGGGGAAAATTATACTATTAAGTTTGGAAAAGTATTTAATCTTTTCAGACTCTTGGTATCTCTGTCATGACTTTGGGGTTTAAATGAAAACATGAATCCAGTATCTTAGGAATTTGGTCTTTGACATCTCTACGCAATGATACTCAGCTTATGGTGAAAAATTATAACGTGTTTAAAATCCCACTATTCACCTGACGTAGGGCAGAGCGATATGGCTTAAAAATTAAATCTAATTTTTTGTATTTTTTCATTATACCGAATCCAATTTCTTATTTTCAATCTGTTTTCCTAAAAAAATGGCAAGTAATGAAAAATATTTTCAAAAACTCGCTTATTTAAATCAACCTGTCCTGGAGCTGACCTGAATTCAAAGTCCGGGTGAAAACGAAATGTAAAGTATTATTAAAAAAAGATGGTGGGAAAACCATCACTCTGAGCTATGGAAGTCCAAGTAGTGCATTGGTGAGAAAAAAAAAACAATTTTCCAGAACTTAAATCTCCAAGAAATACTTTCATTGATGGATAAAACGGAATTATCATCCAGCCCTACTCTGATAGTATAAAAAATGTTTAATGGTGATAAAAAATGAACACTATCTTACATGAAGATGAGGAAACCAAACAGTATTCACAAAATTCTCGAGATAATAAAATAACCAAAAGGCTAACAAGACAAAAACTGTTTAAAACTCATCCTAATAGAAAAAACTGGGGTTCAGACCTTATGTTACCATAAAGAAATAATCTCAAGATTATGGTCTGATATCTTCAAATAATTTAATGATTGTTTGAGAATGAAATAAAATCTTGCTTTTGACATATTGAGATTGTGTCACTGATACAGCCATTTAAATAACCTTCAGATAATTTAATTTCAAGATAGCAAATTGAGATCAATCGGAGAAAAATAATTTTGTCCAGATGATGAAAACATGAGCTGTTGCCATGACGAAACAAACTTACGTTTTGAAGCATAAAACCAGATTTAAATCTTTTCTGGATATAAAAGAACGACATCTTGACATTACAAGGTAATTACACTTAGTATGAGGTGTAGTTATCTCAAAAAATAGGATGACTCAACACCACAAAACCTTACTTTTCCTGATATAAAATTTATAAAAAGAATCAGGACCAATTAGCTTAAAATATCATGAGAAAGCATTAACATAACTAAAACAAGATGTATTCAACATAACCCATTATAACTTAACTATAAAACCAACTCTAGTTCTTAAAACATTGACTCGAAAGCACCGACAGTAAGACTGAACACTAAAACCTGCTGTAGTTTTCATCTTGCTGTGAGAAAATTTAATTGGGTCAATGAAAAAAGCTAAAGTTCTTGGTATGCAAAAAAAATTATGGTTTCCACAAAGAAAAGTTTCAAGAACTGAATGGCAGAATGAAAAGTGGGTCGGGAACCTATAGATGAAAGCTGTGTAGGAACTCTGCTGCATCCAGCGTAATCTCCTTTTCTTCCCCCAACTGTTGGTAAGGATTTTAGAGGAAACATTGAACCTCAGTGACTACAGAAACACAAACACTACAGCTGTTTGGGGTTGTTTTTTTTCACCCACACATTTCTCCAGACTCTGAAGTGGCAGCGCTGATCTGAGGTCTGCTCTCACTCTCTGTAATGATGGCGACGGAGACTTTCTGAAGCTCAAATGAATGGACCCTCTGAACCTCAGTGGGTTTTTTTTTTTTCCCCCTTAATTATTTTAAAGTCAAAGCTGTGACTGTAAATTTCATGTTGAAAAAAAAAAAATGTGAAGACAGAAAACCGAGGCATAATATCTGGTTACTAAGAAGCAGAGGAAAAAGTATTAGGAGCAGCGTAGAAACTCTGGAAACATCACAGAGAAGACGACTGATCCCCGATCAGCGCTGTAGCTCTCCGCCAACGCTCTAGCAGACCATGGTTTTTATCAGCTGAAGTGATCCACGTGATGTAAATAAATGTGTTTTTAGATTGTGAACGTCTTACTCTTGTCTTTTTGTGCCTCAAAGTGCCTGAAAATGTGACTTGTCAGGAGGGAACTGGGAGGATTTAGGTAGAACGAAGAATGCCGATGTTGGTTTTTGGTGATGATAAAGTTAATTTAGTTAGGTTTCCCTCCATGTTGGGAGGGAATATTTAACTTAAACTGCAGGATATATTTCAGGAAACAGAAGATCTCTGAGATTAAGACGGTATTTTTGCATTTAATTAAAAATAAACTCCACTAAGTGGCAGCAGAGATGAGCTCAAATAGATTTTAGACCATTTGAGGCCCTTAGATTCTATAAAAAAAATTTAAAAAAATAAATAATTTCTTTAATAATTTATTCGGAAACAGTTAAAACTAAATCATCGTGTAATATTTGGAGTCTTAAGCGAATGCAGACATGGCCCACTGCTTGACGTCCGTGGGGCACTGGGGGTACTTCTGGAGGGCCTCCATGATCTGACCGTGGTCCAGCGTGAGCCTCATCAGCTGGTACTCCCTCTGGGCTTTGTTGGCCGAGGAGCTTTCGGCCGGCCGTATGAGCTCCAGCTGCTTCAGGTGCTCAAATGCCTGCAGGGACGAAAAGAAATACTTCAGTTAATGACTGGGCAAGGTACGTCAAAGGAGGAGGAGGATAAAACTCACCTTCATGATGACCGGCTGCTCAAAGTTGTACATGGAGTTGGACTTCCTCTGCAGGAACTTCTTGAACTCTAAACAGAGTGAGAGGTTAAAGGTTGAATATGGAACATTTTCATGAAAAGCTACATAAATGTGGCTTTTAGAGGGATGCATATTGTTATCCGTCTCAGGAGAGGAGTGACAGAAGAAAAAAAGAACCTGGAGTAGTTTTAGGTGAAGCCTACACTAGATGGACCCGCGTAAGACATTTTCAACGGCATCAAACTAGCAGAAATGGCGACTTTCCTCCTGGATCGGTAAGCTAACTTCGCTAACAATAGCTGTCGGTTAAACTTTTCGAGGATGCATTCTTCACTGGACATGGTTCAGGTTGGTCCCTGGACGTATCGGCAGCGAACCAGGCAACCCAAACAGTTTTCTAACTACAACAAAAATAGGTGTCACTATTGATATCCTGTTCCATATCCAACTTTTAATAAAAGCTTTGGATACGATGGTCTTTCTAATGAAAAGCGGTCTACACCATGATGTTGCCGCCGTTATTTTTCAACACAGCGTTGCATGACGGCCAAACCCGCTTCTCTTAAATATTATTGGGGTAAAACCTTAACAGCAAACCTGTCTATTTAGCAGAATTATTACATAATACTTTCACTGCAAAAACAGAAACAGTTTTTAGTATTTTATACACAATTCTCAATATTTTGGTCTAAGTCGTCTAAATAGAAAATGTTAATGAGTCATACATTTATTTTATATAATTATAGGTTAATAAATGTAATTTTAATACAATTATCACTTTCAAAAAGCCATTTTATTTTTTCATTGCTCAGTATATTTTTGAATAACTTTAAATGTTTTATTTACCGTTCTCTCCAACTGTCCTTGTATCAATTTTAATCACCCTATTATAGTGTTGGCTTTATTTCAGCTTTTTTATTTTATGTTTATGTCATTGCCACTGCATGTGCTCCATAAATAAATTGGTATGGTATTGTTAGGTGTCTAAAGTGAGCTAAATGCTAAGTTATCTAAACTCTAACTGTGATTGGTTGATCATCCCCTTCTGATGTCTCCTCCCTCTGGAAACGGTGTTCCATGTGAGCTGGGTTCTGAGTGGCACCGAAAGATTCAACCAAATAAGCTCTAATCTAGCAGACAGTCAGTGCAGTATTTGGCCTAATAGGCGACGAAGATGAGCGTAAGGAAAAAGAAAGTTTGTAGATTTTTTTCCCCTTCTACATGTCTTCCTCCTGTTATCCAATTAGTAAATGTCGGCCAATCGGCTCCAACAAGAGCGTACAAATGAGTGAAAGCATATGTGTTTCTAGACCATTTGTTTTTTCAGTTTTCCTACTCTAAACTCATACAAAGCATGCCATAAAATGTACTTTTTAAATTTTATTTTTTACTGTATGTGCTTTTTTAACAAACTAGAAAAGTGTAAAAAAATATTTATAATTGCTAGAAATGTAACATGTAATTTATTTTATTTTTTTACTATAAATAATGTACTTTTTTGTTTGTTTTTTAAAATCAGTTTTTATGCGGTAATTGGGTTTTTCTGAACTGTCTTTAAACGCATCATACACGTACTCGCGTCAGGTGAATCTCTGGCGAGAGTCTGCTGCAGAGAGCCAGAAACTTTGCTGCTTTTAACAATCAAAATATGTACGTTGATTTTTACTGTCTCAGCAGATAATGTTTGCTAAAAGATTAGTTCACACGTGACAACATATCGTGTTAGGCTAGTTACGGTTATATCCTACTGGTGCATAATATCGCAAAATTATAAAAGAAAAAGCTCAGTTTTTTGTTTTTTTAACGATGATCCTTTTTTGTTCACAAATAAAGTATCTTTTTCTTAATTAACCAGATCCATTTTACATAAGAACAAACTATGCGCATAGTTTAGGGATGAGTATTTCTCAGTGTCTAAATCCCAAACGAAGTAAAAGTGAATTTGACTCAACAACCTGGACATGTTTGAGTTCCTGTTTCTTTTAGAGGCAACCAGAGGGTTGAGGTAAGTCCGCCACCTGAGAACTCTTGGTTGCTTTAGTTATACCTACAGAACATCTCGTAAAAACACTGCATTGGTATTTATTAATTTATTTTCTATTAGTAAATCAGCAATTAAGAAAAACACATCTGATTATGTCATATTTTGTGAAAAAATTATCTTATTTCATTAAAAACAAAGCTATTTATTTAATTTTTTTATGTAATTAATTATGGGGGGAAAAAATATTTTTTTGCATTTCCTTCAAGCATTTTGAATGGTTCAGGCATCAGAAGTCCACCGAACTGCAGAAGAAGTCTAGATGGACTCATTTCTTAATATCTCAGAATGTTTTCATATTTTTTAAGATACTTCTTATAATTAGGGATGGCCTGATATTTTCGTATTTTTCAATGATCGGAGATCGGCTATATTAACCAACGAGTCGTGCCGATTTTTACTAAAATACCTCCTAGTTGTGTTTGAGGGGAAACTGTGCAATAATCCAAACCTCTGTAACGGTGCAAACAAGTACTATGAATTACCACATATCAGCATAGCAGATTAAACACAATTCTAATATGGGTAAACTTCAACGAATATGCTTAACCGTACTTTAAACTATATAATAGAAAGGCATAGAAACTCACCTTCGCAGCAATAAACCAAAATAAACAGAGAAAAACTTCTCTCTCAGCTGCTGGAATGGAAATGGAAAAAAGGAAGGAACTACGCTGTAGTGCATTAAAATAGCGTCAGAAATCTATGCTAAATTCAGGAGTATAGGATATTTCAGCTTATAGTGAAAACACCAATAATATTCCTGCAACTTGAAAACTTGGGCTTTCGAACAATGCTATTTACTCAAACAAATTGAGTGAATTTTAACCCATGACAGTGGAGGGCAGCACTAGGCACGACCGCGTATAACTAATACTGTACCAAGTACGCGTTTTTTTAAAAACCTTTGTTTGAAATATTAAACTGAAGCTGACCTTTAATTAACTTACAACAATTATGGTAATGCTTATTAATGAAATTAGTCTTTTAAAAACTTGATTTACTTGCTTAAATATATTTCAGTTTTATAAATATCAATACTAAGGCAAAATATTGGATCAGGACTATAAATCGGATTGGATTTGGAGGTTAAAAGAAATTAAATCTGCCAAAGAGGTTATGCTTTCGTGTTTCCGGATGAATAAATTCATTATTCATTCTATGATCCCACAGTGGGGAAATCCGATTGTTATGGCAATGCAAACATAAAACGAATAAGAATGAAGAGCAAGCGGAAAAAAAGACCGTAAGCTGTGAGGCAACACATCATTAATATAAAATAATTCTGTCTGTCAACAAAATAACTCAAAAGTTGTTGACAGAGTTGGACGCAATGTCCAGTTAATGTCAGAAATGGGAGCGATCACATTTTAGGAATGATCAGGTAATATCACATAATCTAAACTGTACCGAGGTGCTTGACAGACGTCTAAGCTCGCCTAGTTATGCTTTTCTCGTTATTTTTAAGCTAATTTATGATCACTTTAGTCAGCTTATATTTTTATGAGCAGGGACTGTCCAAACCTTACATGTCCTCATATTAAAGCAAAGGTGCAGCTGACTAGCTAAGTGACTGGATGCCCATTAACATAATATGTTGTGTGTGCTAAAATGCTACAAAACAGTCAAATATATATCTTTATGGGGTTTTCTGGGCCGTTGAACTCAAACACAAAAGTTTGAGCTAAGCTGAACCAGGCCCTACCGTTGTGGACCATCTGCAGATTGAACGGCTCTCCTTCATAGACGTCGTTGAGGTGTTTCATGGCGATGATAAGGCACAGCTCTAAAATCGACAGACCTATAGAGACGAAGCAAACCTCAGATCTAACACCGGGTGGAAGATTCTGGACCGTTCTCAGGTGAACCGGTTTTTTGGTGGGTTTTTTTTTTTACCGTGGAGCATGTTCGCCTTGGCATCGGCGAGACACGAGCGACTGGCGTCCAGGAGGTCGCCTGGCGTGATGGCTGGCTTGGCGACGGAGACTCGACTCAAACACAACATCTGGAGGGAATCATCAAGTCAGGAGGTTTTACTTCTTTTGGGACATCGGAAATCTTGAGGAGGTTCATCTCACCAACAACGCATGCAAGGAGCGGAAGTCCCAACTGGAGTTGAAATGTCTCTGCAGCACCTCTTCAGCTGACTTGTCCTCACAGAGCGTCTGCAGGAGATGGAGACGAATCAAGATGGGGACCTGTGAATCCCGCTTCAGTACCGACGTTTATATGGAGCTAAATCAGTGCCATGATGTTTGTTTATTTGAAAGAAATATTTTGAAATTGAAAATATGTACGCTGAAAATGAAAGTCACGTTTTTATTTTGAACTCCAAAAAACAAAAAGTTGGATTCAAAATTAAACAAAATGTATTGGAGGATTTTTTTTTTTCCATCTTTATTTTTATTTTGTCTTTTTCTAAATAAACTTTGATTCACAAGTTTCAGTAATATATATATTTTTTTTAAGTTTTAGATATTTTTTCTTCAGATTCAGATCTTTATAATCAAGGTCAAAACCGTTCTTTACAGTTCGAGATTTTTCTTCCAGCTTCAAGCTTTGGGCACTGATGTGGCGTGGTGGGCGGGGCTACACATGTTGCCTTCAGGAAACGTGGGAATAAACATAATAGACAGATAGATAACATGATAGTAGGAACAACTGTGCTGAGCTGCCACTCATGATTCCGCTCCCCTCTCCGTGTAGCCCCGCCCACCACGCCACATCAGCGCCAAAAGTTTGAAACTGAAAAAACAGGAATCTGAAAGTGTAGAAAAAGGATCTGAATCTGAAAAAATATCTCAAACTTGAAAAAAATATATATTACTGAAAGTTTTGAATGAAAATTTATTTAGAGAGATACAAAATAAAAAACCACTGAAATTTAGATTAATAAAAAAACCTTAATACATTTTGCTTTATTTTGAATCCAATTTTTTTGTTTTTCGAAGTAAAAAAAAAAAATTTAGCTTTCATTTTCAGCTTACACATTTTCAATTTCAAATATTTATTTCAAATAAACAAACATTATGGCCCCGATTTAGCTCCATACATTTACTGACTCACTGTGACGGCGGCGTTCCACTCTTGAGCGAACTTCCCATCAGGAAAGTCGTCCGGCAGGCTGAGCTGAGCACGGACCCGCTCCAAGTACTGTGGGAATGTCAGGGCGTTCAGCAGGTGGATCTGACGGTGGGAAAACCGAGACTTCACCCGCTTCTCTAACAGCTCCAGCACATCCTGAAAGGGAAGGAAAGGGTGATTCTTTTAGGAAGCTCATCTTAGAAACAATACCTAGTCCAAAGAGCTGGAGAAGTTTGGTTCAGAGCAACTATTAGATGATCCATAAAACTAATCCCAACTAGGACCGGTTCCCGTTTGGTTTAAGGTATAACCATATTCACCTGTCTGCTGCCCTTTTTAAATAAAACAGGTGTTCCACAGGGCAACATTCTAGGCCCCATCCTTTTTAGTCTTTATAATTAGTTCTTGAGATGAATGCACGAAGGAAAGAATGGATGGCTGAATGACCCACCAGCCTGCAGGTGAGGCCGACAACAGCGATGGGTGCCTGGGCAGACTGAGAAACATCAAACAAGTTGTAGAGCAGCGTCTGGTTCTTGTGGTGGGCGAACAGGTCGAACTCGTCCAGGACGAACAGGACCGGGCGGCTGCTGCTGCGATCCCCTTTTTTCAAGGCGTCCAGCAGGAAAGCCAGGTTTTCCGCAAAGCTTCCCTGAAATCGGACAGAAATCTGTTTCCACGGCCGTTTCCGTGCAGAAACTCCAGCTGGAGGCCCTTGCCATTACTCACGAACACTCGGTCGCCAACAGCGTTTTCCAGGTGGAGCTGCCGTGTTATTTCTTTCAGCGCTATTCTGTCGTCCGTCTGGAGGAGACCTGGGAAAATCCGACGAAAGAGTGCATGAAAAACCTCTTGCTTTGAGATCGTATTCTGAAGCGGTCGGAGCTTACCATTGAGGTGAACCTGCAGGAGGTTTCTCTGCACCTCTGTTTCCTCCGACAGCTCCCTAAGGACGCTCCTCAGCAGCTGCAGACACAGAAACAGTCGTCACGCCTCACGGTCCGTCATTTTTCCTACAGTAAAGTTGGTGGTGGCTCACCATGGTTTTCCCCGCTCCTCTAGGGCCGACGATTAGCACCGAGTTGCTCTCCCCGTGGACTGCTGTTCGCTTCAGCAGCTCCACCAGGTGTCTGTAGGGGAAATATGATTCTATTTTTGTTGTTGGAAATTCATTTACTGGGACTCTTCTGTCACACAGGGTGACCTAAACTGGGTCAGCCCAATTTAAGATTAACTTTGAAAAATTCACCTACTTGTGTTGAGCCTCAACTCCCTCTGGTTTTTCAGGAAGCTGTTGATGGCAAAACCTCTTCCTTAAGATTTGATGGACCTAAAAAAATGTACACCAACACAAATTAATCACTATTATCAACATAAACTAAATATGAAAGGTTGCTGATTTCAAACCTGTCTGATGCATTCTCCAATGGGTAGATGAGCATCTTTTCCTTTTCTTTTACTCATGATGATGTGCCAAAACCTATGAAACATGTGGTTAAATATTTTAATAAACGGGATCTGTACAGATTCTACAGTTTTAATCAACAAATATGTTGGTCTTTGGATGAGTCATTAATGGCCAAACAAATATGCATTAAGCTAAAGCTTCCAGTAACACCAGATTGCACAGAAATCACAGTTCAGCATTTGTCAGGAGCTAATTCTTCATTATTTTTACACTATATGACGTCTTTAGAATACTCTACAACATCCCTGGCTTGATGGTTTGTAAGCCGAATTGTAGGGAGAGTATTATTTTCCAAAAAAATGCTCTAAAATTAACTCAGGCCAGTTAACAACTGTCAGAAACGATGAAATCTCTAAACTAGCTGAATTATAAGCAATACTTTGGTGTAACTTTCATGCCAATCTCCGCCGCTGGTAAATCAGCCCGCGGTGTTTCTAATCGAAAATAACAGACCTTTAATCATGTATTTTTATAAAAATGTTAGTTCATATATTAATCTGCTGAGACAATCGGATAATAAAGTATCGTACCTGGACGTGTTATGGTGAAAATGCGTCTCGATCTTCGCGGGAACGCTGCATTGACCACTTCCTGCTTTCCATTTGACCTCCCCTTTGATTGGCTGAGTCGACCGGAAGAGATGATAAAATAATGGTTGAAAAAAGTAATAAACCTAAAAGTTATCAAATAAACACGCCCTAACATAACTTTACCACTAAATTGAATGATTATTTTGATTTTTTAAAATTATAGCAATACAACAATAATAGGAGAGGGAGAGTTATATCAGATGTCTTTGTCCCCCCCTAGTGGCAGAAAAAGTCATAACGTAAGCGTATTTGTTATAATTTCACTTCTTCTAAACCCACATTTCAGTACATGATGTATATTTCAATTCCTAAAACACTCGTCATTATTTTTGTGTCATTGTTCATTCATATGTTTTGCTTTTGCTGTTCTATTGTTTATTCTGCATTTTAAAAAAATACTTAAACTGACTTTATAAATATGTAAAGTACGTCATATTTGTTGTATTTGTCTCCTGTGTGTGTCAGTGCGCGTGTGTGTGGATTATTTTGTCCTAATTATATAGTAAAATATATTTCTATATTAATTTCTACAAATTGTGTAATATTTTCAGGTGTTCTTTTCTTTAGTGATCTTTTGTATTTTCATAAGCTATTTTTTTTATGTCTACGTGACTGTTTTTGTAAAGTCCTTTATATAAAACCTGGACTGGACTCAATCCTGCATGTAAAATCGAATGAAAATGAAAAAAAAAAAAATTGTAATTATAAAATAAATGTGTAAACTCAGATTTTTTTTCGTAGTGTGTTTTTATTTCTAGTTTTGCACGGTTTTTTGCATATTATATATATATATATATATGTTTCTATTTTATTTTTTATATTAATTTCTAAATATTGCTGTACATGTTTAACTTTTTTTAAATTTAGGCATAAGTCATTCCCCTATCACATTTCTTTATTTTCGTTATTTTTATTTATTTCTTCATTTGCACTTTATTTTTTAATTTATTCCAAGCCACAATAAAAATGATTAGAGTATGTATTGAACAGAATACTTCATTACAAGGTAGTATTTTCAGTATATATATTTATATATATATATATATATACATATATATATATATATATATATATATATTATATATATATATATTTAATATTATATATATATATATATATATATATATAATAGATAATAAGTAACACTGCATCATTCAAAAAGATTTTGAGTTAGAAACCAATTCAATGATTATTATTCTGGGGATTTTTTCTTCTTCTTCTGCACATGATAAAATTAGTTATGATTCCTTGGCTGAAAGAAACACTGTTAAAGATGATCAGTTTAGTGTACACTGCTGCTGCCCATGCAGGGATTAAGATCTTCATAATTCTAGGTTAAGTAACGATAAATCGGTGTAACCGACCTATGGAGTTTAGGCTGTGTGTCAATACAGTGCCAAGATGGAAAGATAAAAAGAATTATGTCAAAGAAGCAACTAGTGCTGCTCATTAGTCTGATACCAAACAGCATATTAGCAAAGACTTCTTCTTTCTGCTGCAAAGCACGGAGGTGGAGGTATGATGCTTTGGGCTTGTTTTGCAAACAGGTGACCCGAGTACCTTGCAGTCTCTTAGGAATTATGGAATCAAATTGTAAGGTCAACTCTCCATCATCTCGTACATCAACCTGGAGGATAATCCTCTCTGGTGCCCCCTAAAGGAAACAGCTAGTTTTTTTCTCTGGGATGTTCTCTGTGTTTTCCCAGGAATATTTATGGAATATTTTTCTCTGTTTGTTTTGTCTGAGAAAAAGTGTTCTTGATTTTTGTTGTGTTTTGTTAGACCCTACAGAGTGTTTTCTCAGATTTTTTGGTCCTGATGATTTTCTGAATTCTTGTATTTTCTGATCGCTCTCACCTTTTTTGCAGCAGTGCTTTTGAAAATATCATTTCTTATGAGTGTTTATTTCAGATTATCTTCTGTGTAACGTGTGTAAATGTTGATCATTGGGTTTGTCAAATGTTGATTTATTTGCAAAAGGTTTTGCTATTTTATGTATTATTCGTCTTAAAATGCAGATTTTTGTTTTCCTTTTGTGATTTATACATTTTCAGGTTTTTGTTTTCCCCAATGCTTTTTAGTTCTGCATCTGTTGGAATTTAGTTGTTTGCCAAATCTTGTTTGTGTTTATGCAGATATCTTCCCAACTTCTATTAAATTAGAAAACATTTTTATGTTTTCTTCCATCATTTTACATTTAGCTACCATAAATATTTCAGTGTTTCTTATTTTAAATGTCATGCACTTGTGTTTGTCAAATTTGGATTTTTTGTGAAAATTTTGGTTGTTATTTGAAAGTTATTGTCCTAAATTGTGTTTTATCCTAGCTTTTTAAAAAAAGTGAGGTCCCCATTTTGAGGAATGAAATGAATTCTGGTTTTATTCCTGCAAATTTTCTTCAAACTTCCTATATTGTTCTCTTTATTTAGCTGTTTTATGCCATACAGTGTTAATTAATTTTGTTTTTTAAATGCTGATTTTCTGTTTTCTCACATTTTTGACTGATATCTTTACTTTTTTTTTTTACTGCTTTCCAAATGGATCTTCTAAAGACATCTACTCCTTTCTTTGTTAATTTTAATTAATTGGTATAACTGTTTATCTAGGTTCAATGAAACGCCGATGGTTGTGCTTTTTGACTATTCACCTCTGTGACTCATCCAGGCCACTCCTCCAGCTGTTTTATGTCTAACTTTGCAGCCTCCACCATGCTCATCTCATGCATCCAGCGCTCCGGAGTAAAACGTGCATCACCTCTCTTCCATCTGCTGGCAGCTCGTGCCGGCGCATGCGCAGCGCTGCTCTCCATCATCTCCAGTATTCCAGTGTAGGAGCAGCAGCAGCAGAAGAGAACTAATGGGTAGGCTTCTTATTCTTATTTTTCTCCTCGTCTGAAACGACTCCTCGCTTCTTTCTGTCACTATTTCAGCCGTGGGATGCACTCGCCGGGATGTCCGGGTAAGAAGGGCCGGTTTTCGGCCTGCTTTACCGCAGACAGGAGCCTGAAAAGCGTCTCTCTTCATCTGCAAACGCAACGGGTTAGCACGGCTGTTAGCCAGCATGCTAAGCTAACGGTGCTAACTCGGCCTAGCCCTGGCCTCTCCTTGCCCCCATTTGGCTTGAAACCCAACTGGGGCCTTGCTGAAATGTTCATACCTCGACAATGTGTACATCGGAACCCGAGCTGCGAGCGCTGGACAGCCCGAACCCGGTTCCGGTTCCGATTTAATTAGGCCAACGGTTGTTAGCTTGAGCTGGGCTCTCCGTCTAGTGCATTTTCCTTACAACAAGCTAGCAGGCTAGCGGCTAGCCCAGTGTTGGCTCCAGAGCATCAGAGAGCCCTCTGACTCGTCCCAGACTGTCTTTCTGACCCTGAACCGGGCCCACCGAGGCCGAACAGACGCTAAAGCAAAGCTATACAGCAGGTTTCTGCTGTTCAGCCCGGTCCAGTAGGCTAATTATCTCCCCTTTCAGCTTGTTTTGATGATGTCCAGCCGTCTGTCAGCTCCATAATTTAGGGGGAAACTGCTGTCATTTAGCCAACTGTTAAAGCTGTCAGGTTTGGTTCTTAAAGCTGCCTTCTCTCTAATGTTTCACTTAGTCAGCTTCGGTTCGGTAAAATCATAAATCTGGATATAATGTACAGATTTCTGCTATCGTTTGCTCACAAGACTCTGCCGTTATAACCTGTAACATTAAATAATTTCGTTCCGATTACCCCGAAAAGGACAGCTAATGATTTAACATTTATAAAATAAAAAATCCAAAACATTATGGAAAAAAACCCACTTCTTTTGGTTTCTGTGCCTCTGGTGTGGAGAAACTAAAAATGCTGCTGTTATTCATGTCTATAAATTAGATTTAAAACCCATAAAAGGTTGTAACCAATCATAGAAAATTTATTTAAATAAATGCTAAGCTTTCCAGGGGCATTTTAAAAGCGACAACCAAAATTTAGCTTTAGAAACTTCCAACAAATAATCTTTGACTTTACTGCCTTTTAAGTGGTCCTAAATATGTAATTTAGTTCAAATAATAGTAAAATATGTTTGCTGCTTAAAAGAAACAGCTACAGAGGTCATCTTTCATTCTTTTAAATGGTTAACATCACAGATTAAATGTGCTACTGAGATCAAACTAATTTTAATGTAATTCAGACAATATTTGGTTAATCAATAACGTACTCATGTGTTAACAGGTTGTTTTTTTTGCAGTTGAAAAGCTTATCAAACAGAAATATGGATTTATTTTCGAACTTCTGCACATCTTGATGTAAATAAAACCTTGTTTGTCCGACATTAACCCCAGTGCGTTTTTCTGGATATGCATAGATTATCAGAACGTCTCAGAACCTCACCTAGTAGACGTGTTTGAAGGGAAGGATCAGCCTGCAGCATAATGGGAGTAAAAACTGCAACTGCAGACGACAGTTGTTCGTTGACAGGAAAATAGCCTCTTAAATGAAAGGTATTTTTCTCACTGTGAATTTTTTTATTCATTTGCCGCACATTTGCAGTATAAAACCTAGGGTGTTATTTGAATAGGACTTAAAATACCTTCCGAATGAAAGTTAGATCGTGTGTGCTGGTTGTAAAGACCTAAATTCTGAAATACTTTACGTCTCTTAATAAAAATAAAAAAAACATTTTCCCCAAAATGTGATAATCCATCAAAAAACGGGCCTAATTTAGTTTTAAAAAGTGTGTATTATACATTGAAGTTTAATTTAAGGAAACATAATTGTGTTTTTTGTACAACAAATCATAAGTAAAAGTAAAAATGTTTTAATTCACCAAATAGTGTGTGAGATAATGTTTTGAGGTAATTATAGTTCAGAAACTGATTGGAAACAGGAGAGTATGCTTTTCTAAACCAAACAAAAGCTGCTGTCCTTATAGGATGTGCTAAAAATAGTCATTTAGTTTCCTGTTTTCTTTGAGAGTCTCATACCTGATTTTTGTTTTTCTCCCCAAAGATGTTAAATCCTCAGGATTGAAAATATGTGTTCCTTCATGGAGGAAGGGGCTGTGAATCATTCAGAAGATTTAGAATTTTTTGCTCTTAAGCATCAATGTACCCACCCTATCCTTTTATGTTATGCTTGACGACCCTGACTAAGATGGCATTGCAGTGACGGAAAATTCTCCACGTCCTGCAACAAACTTCTGCATCAGTTCTATTGCTCTTTCTGTGTCTCTGTTATGTATTCTCCAAGCACAGACGGTCGCGGCGATAACCGCTTGTGCTGAGCCTGGTTCTGCCGGAGGTTTCTTCCTGTTAAAAGGGAGTTTTTCCTTCCCACTGTCGCTGCATGCTTGCTCAGTATGAGGATTGCTGAGAATTCCACGACGCAATCTTCTGTGGTTCTGTAATTTCTACACTTAAGATTGTATTGTAATAACTCTTTTTGTAAAGTGCCTTGAGATGACATCTGTTGTGAAATGGCGCTATATAAATAAACTGAATTGAATTGAATTGAATTATTTTGTGCATTCAAGAGCATGTATTTGTTTGGAGTTTTTACAAATCTAAAATCATAGCAATAGTAAGTATTGAGGCGTTAAATTCATTACATAACATGTCCTCTAAGCTAAATGTAGTAAATGAAATATGAGGTATTGTGGTTCTATTGCTACTAAATTGTTGCCTTGACCAATTTAAAAAATGGTCCGTTTTAGATTTACCATCCCATCAAATCCGAACCAATGTTTCAGAAGATGTTCTGAAGTTTGGGGTTCAGCACCTGACCGAGGACTTATGGGAGTCTCACTTAGGTCCACATAAGACCCAGAAATGGCCTTATTGGTCATGATTTCAATCACCAGATATGCTTTCTGTCAGTTTATCTATTCATCAGTTGGCCTCAGGATAAATGGTTTATTCTATTCATCTTTTATGTCTGTTTGTTTCCTATACATACTTATGTTTATCATCCATCTATCAGTCAGTTCATCAATTTTTAGCCATATATCCATCTCCCGGCCACTCGTTCCATCTATCCATCCATCCATCAGTTGTTCCATCCATCCATTGGTCAATCTTTCCATCCATCCAACTTTCAACCATTCCATCCGTCCATGATTGCTGTAGAAATATCTGCTATAAATGCATCAGATCTGAATCTGAAACCCAGTCTAATCTCTTACTGCTGACCAGTAAACTCATAATATTCAGCACTAAATGTTTTCACTTTGAAGGTTGGAAATCTCAGCAGAGGACGAACTGAAGTTTTGAAGTTTGCTCTATGACATTTTTGGTTTTCATTTTTCATTTTTTTCATTTTTCTACGTATGTATCATTAGTCACTAGGGGTGTTACCATTCACAGGGATGTGTTGAACCATTCGGTATTTTGGTTCAGTCCACTTGAGTACTGTACGTGTATTTTTCCCCCCATTAAACAATGTAAATCTATTATCCATCCATCCATTTTCTGAACCGCTTAATCATCAATGGCTCACGTTGCCTATCTCCAGCTGTCAATGCGCGAGAGGTGGGGTACACCCTGGACAGGTCGCCAGTCCATCACAGGGCAACACAGAGACAGACAGGACAAACAACCATGTACACCATACACCTAAGGACAATTTAGAGTAATCAATTAACCTGACAGTCATGTTTTTGGACTGTGGGAGGAAGCCGGAGTACCTGGAGGGAACCCACGCATGCACAGGGAGAACATGCAAACTCCATGTAGAAAGACCCCGGGCCGGGTTTCGAACCCACAACCTTCTTGCTGCAAGGCAACAGTGCGCCACCGTACAGTGTAAATCTATTATTAGCGTGATATTAAACGCAGCGGAACAAAGTTCCTAGGTGAGTTCCGCTCGGACGCCTTATTGAGTGACGCACAGTAGAGCTGCATGAGCACATTGAAGTAAATATATGAGCAGCATCATGGCAACAGCGAAACAAAAGCCAGAGCTTGAGGGCCCTCCCACCTCACTACGGTCTCCTGTTTTTGAACACTTTGGCGTAGGGCTTGGCGATCAAATTTTAATCGAAATTGTGATATTTAAAAGCTTGGTTGCAACTAATCGTGTGGTGTGCTTTAATTGTTATGCCAACTGACCAATCCAGTCGAACCACTGCCTTGTTGTCAAGCTAACTTATAACTGCCGAGCATTTAAACAACCCCTATCAAGTAGTTCGTATTGGGCAAAAGAGTCTTTTTGGCCGAAAACTTTTAACTTGACTTGTTGATATTCAAGCTGAAGCTGTTGCTGCTGTATTAAAAGTTTTCAGGTCGTAACTAGTAGAGTATTTTATTATTATTTTAAAATGTTACAAAATGTGTATTCGTTTATATAGAGTTCAATTTATCGAAGATATCACCCTAATAGGTCGCTTGTATTCATTTCATGCAAGAATCCTGTTTATTGGCAGCTTTTCAAAATAAAGATCATTGTACGGCAAAAATTAGCTGAACAAAACCCTTCAAGTCACTGAACCGAACCGAATACAATTTTAGCTTACCGCTAAATCCCTTAAAGTTACATTTCCTCTGAATCTTTACTAAACACAATCAATGGATATTATAAAAACTTAATTTATTTAGCTTTAGGGCTGCTTTCAAAATTGGTAAAGGAGCATGTTTGTTCTCCCTGGACTTAAGTACAGCTTATAATAAGTGTAGAACCCAACAGGTGTAATATTTGGTTATTTGCTTATACATGATTCAAAGGTGTCAACGTGTACTCTGTAGTATGCTTGCTAATTTTCCCCTAACCTGGTGTTCTGATTTCTGGTGATTCGTAAACACATTTGTCTACCCCTAACCACATAGGTGCATTAAGGAAATTCCAGACCTGTAGGGGGCAGTAGTTAGCCGAAATCACCTCAGAGTAATTTTCTTCTGTTTAACTTCTAACAGAGAATGTATAATAAGGGGAGAAATGCCACTCTAATTGAACTTCTGGCTTCTGAACTTGTTGCAGTACCACTCTGGTTCCATATAAGGGCGCTCTCATGACGAGTGCAGAATGAATGGAGGTCTATGGAGCAATACCTCTCAAAATCCACTTTTCCAAGATATAGTTTTTTTGTCTAGTAATTTGAATATTGTATTCGAAAGGAGATGCAAAGTTGGTGTTAGATTTTTTTTTAGTCACTTATTTGCATTAAAAAGTTTTTTAAAATGTCAATGACATCATACACATCGTACGACCAGAGTTACTGCGTTACGGCAATCCTTATTTTTCTGTTTAAATGTCACAGTACATACATAACCATAGGCAGATAACGGCGCTAGCAACCCAAAAAAAGTTTTTACGCTGAAGAAAAAAACATGGGTAAAAAAAAGTCGCCTTAACATTTTGGTGCTGCTTCAGATGCCAGGATGACGTCAAGTGGTACCTCTTGTCATTATCAGTCCGTCATGACCAGTGTTCATTAGCAAAATGCTAGCGTGTTATGGGCAACAAAAACTCAACCTGTAAGAAAACAAAAGGACATAAATTCTCGTTCATTCAACTTTCGACGTATAACCTATGTTGAACTTGCAAAACCTACCATCAAATCTGAGATTTCTCAACGGCAATCGGGTGAAAGAGACAAACTTAGTTGTTTAGCTTCCAAGACTCCCATTCATGTTGCACTCATGGTGATCGCCCCCAGCGGAACTCTGGTGGAATTGAAACCAAAATTTGTTACAATGGGACTTAATAGAGAGTGGCACAGCTCTCTGTAGACGGGCTCTGCTTCTACATATAGCTGTAATAAAGCCTGTAAAAACAAACAAGCAGAAAGCGCTTGGACAGTCGATACTGTCAGCACAGCTCTGAGGGCCTAAATGCTTATTCTGGGTGTAAACACCAGTCACCAGTGTTAAATTTGACAAAAAATGTATATAGTCTTTTGACTAAAATTTGTTTTTAAGTCAAGATTTTGTCATTGGTTTTAGTTTAAATTTAGTCCTGAGTTTGTCGACTAAAATGGGAAGCAGTTTTAGCCAACTACACTCAACAAAAATATAGACGCAACACCTTTGTTTCTGCTCCCATTTTTCATGAGATGGACTTAAAGATCTAAAATTCATTCCAGATACACAATATTACCATTTTTCCTCAAACATTGTTCACAAATCAGCCTAAATGTGTAATAGTGAACACTTCTGCTTTGCTGAGATAATCCATCCCACCTCACAGGTGTGCCACATCAAGATGTTGATCTGACATCATGATTAGTGCACAGGTGTACCTTATACTGCCCACAATAAAAGGCCACCCTGGAATGTGCAGTTTTGTCTCACAGCAAAATGCCACAGATGCCACAAGCATTGAGGGAGCGTGCAATTGGCATGCTGACAGCAGGAATGTCAACCAGATCTGTTGCTCGTGCATTGAATGTTTATTTCTCCACCATCAGCCGTCTCCAAAGGCGTTTCAGAGAATATGGCAGTACATCCAACCAGCCTCACAACCGCAGACCACGTGTAACCACACCATCCCAGGAGATACCGTTATCTGGTGTCACATATATCCGCATTAAAAATTTAAAGCGAATCATTTTGAGGCATGTATTAACAGAAATATTATGAACCAAAGTATTAGCATCTTTCCATTCTTCCGATAATTGTAGTGACAAATCCCAATTCCAGTGCCTGAGTTTATTGAGTTTTCCAAGACGAGAATTATCTTAAAAACTTCGATATTGAACCTCTTTTTTTTTTTTTTATGATTTTTCCATATATTTTTCTGAAGCTGGCTTTGTAACCACATTATTTTGATTTCATCCTTATAAAATTTCAACGTTTAAGGTATTTTAAATGGTGATTTTCATTTACATTATATTTGAGTTGGAAATCTTGAAAGGTCATAAGTATATCAGATCCTTGTAAGTAAAGATCTTGAATCATTCCCAGGCCTTTTGCACTTTAAAGGTCTTAAGCTTTCTCCCTGGTGAAAATCACGGATTTCCCAATATTGGGCTCAATGGGCTGAATGAGGATATGCATGCCTGACTCTTCTAAAAGTATTTTTACATCCCTCCATACCTTTATCTTTTTTTTAGAATTGAGTTTTTAATTTGTTTTAGTACGTTTCTTATTGTATTTTTAGTAAATGTAGGGAGCCTTGGTGAGAGAGGTAAAGAAGTACCCAAAGATCACTGGTTGAGATGCAGTAGGGAGAAGGGAGAAAGTTCCACCAAGTCAACTCTCACTACAGCCCTCCACCAGTCGGGGCTTTATGGCTGAGTGGCCTGACTGAAGCCTCCCCTCAGTGCAAGACGTGTGAAAGCCTGCAGGGAGTTTGCCAAAAAACTCAACACACTCCCAGACTATGAGAAAGGAGATGCTCTTGTCTGATGAGACCAAGATTAAAGTGGTATGTGTGGAGAAAACCAGGCACTGATCATCACCTGCCCAATCCAATTCCTGCAGTGAAACATGGTGCTGGGAGCATCATGTTAGTTATCGGTATCCAGTACATACCAGAATTACAGATTACTTAGTATGTAGATTGCTTCCCTGCCCTTCTTGGATTTCCTTGATGATGACCTTTGCATCTTCGTGCATTTCCAATGCCCGGGTTTTGCTTTCATGTTACCTGTAGTGTTACTGGGTGACCCACCTCTTGTCGAATGCCCAGCCTCGACATTTCCACGTGGATCGTGTCAAACTTTTACCTTTGTTGGTGCACCCCGTGGATAAAGGCTTGATGGTCTTTGTAGCGGATATCCTTTTTGTTTCATGTTCCTCAAATAACAGCCTTTTTCCAGAGCTGTATTAGCTGTATTGGCAGATGACTGCTTAAGCTTGTCTACCGTTGTCTTGTTCTTAGACTTTAGCTCATTAGCTTGCAGGGTAATTACCTCCTCTAATGTGGAAATGCGCTCCTCCACTCGAGACATGCGTACATTGCAGTTGTTCATCTCCCTGTTCATGTCCTGAAGTGCGTTCATCACATTGTCGAACCTCAAAGTGAAGTTCTTTCATTGAATCTGATCAGCCTTGCTACCCCCAGACTCGCCTTCACCCTGTTGTGTTTTTTAAAGCTTTTCTCGCTTCTGATGACGGGGGGGCAGAAACGAGGGGACATTCTAAAAGCCGCGAAGTTACGCCGATGGTTCGCTTGGGGATTATCAAAAATTTTAGTTTCAGCTCAAATCATTTCATCCTTTTTGTGGTTTGAAAGGAGACAGGGGTGGCTGATAGAGCTGCGTGGGTTAGCGTTACTGATTCGTTTGGGGTAAGTAATAATTGTTGTATTAATCTAGCTGTTGGGCTATAATGAAAAAATGAGGGGAAATTTTTTCTATCAAACTTTTTGATCAACCCTTTTTTTTCTATCGCAACACACGTCTATCGATCAAAATATACGGCTATCAAATTAGCATCCAGCCCTACATCAGATGCAGTCGTGCTCTTGCTAGCTTTAGGTACTTCACTGCGAAGGTTTGAATAGAACAATTTCAACTGCTTAGCCGTCTCACCTTTCCCTTTTGCGCTTTTGTTAAGTTAGGCATTATAGCTTCAATGTCTATGCAGCTTCATATATGATCAGGAGTATTTGTGTTTTTTTATCCACCGCATTAGCAGAGCAGTTGAAATGCGTCTATACGTGGCTGCCATAACCAGAAGTCAGCTGGTCGTAGTTTTTTTTTTATTTTTTAGAAAGAATTGTTGATTGGTGCCCTAAATCTGCATCTTCAAATTGTAGAAAGATATCTTCGTTTTGTGAGCTACCCAACTGTGTGCGGACAAGGCGTCAGTTTCTATCTTTACCCTCTCTTCCTAATAGATGAATTTATATTGAACTTTGTGGACTGATGACTTCTCTAAACATGAGTCTAGATACTTATTCAGAGTTTTAGGTGAAACGTGCAGAAAGCGTGTCGTAATAAGCTGATAATGATCAGTTTGCTGCTCTGGAACACCATACCGAGATGGAAAGACAACAGCAATGATGAGGCAACTGCTGCTGTTCATCAGGTTACAGAGCTGCAGCTGTCTTGTGGTTCTATCAGATACAGCTTTGCAGACCAAATCCGGCTGTTTAATTGATCATTGATGCTCTCTTGGACAGAACCAGAACTGGATTCGTCCAACATGGATCCTCATCGATGACATGACTGCAGAGCTAGCTGGATGTCACGAAAGTCTTGGTCGCAGAAGCTGAACCTGTGTTTTCGATTCCCAGTAGCCTTTTCCTGCTCGCGAGGGCATTTTGATGCCAGTGGTTATTTTTCCTGTGGAGGTAGCCATCGCTGAGACAAGAAGGCTATGATTTTGCAGTGATGCATTCTGGTTGTTTGGTTTCTCTTCCTCCTGTGGGTGACATAAAGGAGCATAATGCTGACTAAAATCTGATGTCTCCGTTATAAATCACAGATGCAGTCTGTAAAGGAGCAGCAACAGCCTTGCAGATGAATCACACTTCTAGTCTCAAGTGCTGCCTTTATTGCCTCTGCATCCATGTTGTGTGCATCAGGTAGCATCGGCCTGTTTGTGATTTCCAAGCTTGGTCACACAACGTTAATGCTCAGTAAAGCAGTAGCTGCTTTCACAGAAAAGCTTCAGCTGTCACAATCTGGGGGGGGAAGCTCAATTATGTCTGAACTGGCGCTGTTGTCCTGAGTCACCTCTCTGCTTCGTCCTCCTCCTTACTGTAGACTAGAGAAACGGACAGGAAACAACCTTCCTTCCTCCATTCTTTCCTTTTTGTCTTCCTTCCTTCCCTATTTCCTTTATTTCTCCTTCCTTCCCTCCCTTATTTCTCCTTCCTTCCCTCCTTCCTTTTTTTCTCCTTCCTTCCTTTTCTTCTCCTCACTTCCTTTTTTCATTCCTTTTTTCCTTTCTTAATTTCTTCCTTCTTTCCTTCCTTCATTCCTTTTTTCCTTTTTTGATTCCTTCCTTTTTTCCTTCCTTACTTCCTTCCTTTTTTCCTTCCTTCCTTTCTACCTTTTTTCCTTTTTTGATTCCTTCCTTTTTTCCTTCCTTTTTTCCTTCCTTCCTTTCTACCTTTTTTCCTTCCTTCCTTCCTTCCTTCCTCGGCCGTTTACAGACCATGTTAGAAAGGAAGGATCCAGTTTTTAATATGACATGTTACAGGTTTTACAAGAAATTAATTCTTTCCGTTTGCATGGATTTTTATACAGCTGAGGTAAAGGAAACACCTACTGAGATGCTTTATGTAATTTCTAAACAGAATGTCTTTACTTTTTATTTTATTGTTTTCTGATGCAAGCTAATAAAAAAGACGATAACTGAAACATTTGTCAGACATCTTCATGCAGCTCAGCTGTACTAAGCTCTAGTTGGACTGATAATTTCTTCTCAATAGGAAAGATGTGCATTTTTTTATGTCTGTATTTGCCAAACATGGCGCTGTGGGAAATTAGATTTTAATGGTGTGGCCGTTTCACTTATACGATTCCGTCGAACATCTCCTGAGAGGACTGTCGCAGTGCTCTTCCTGATAAACAGCTGCCCCATTCCCGGGTGTTCACCTCTCTTATGTGACAACATCACTGGGTTTGTTTTCAGCAACTCCTCCTGTAATCGACTGATCAGTAGCTTTAGATCAATTTGATGTATCAAATCTAAGAGCAGCCACCATACCTAGGTATCAAAAATAAGGGATAAAAATGAAAAACATTTGCTTTTGTGTGTTGTACCCCTAAGAAAAATACATTGATCAGCAAGGCAGACCTTCAGTGGCATATGTGATTGGATGCTTAAATTTGAATACATTTCATCTTCATGTTATGTCTAAAAAGATATTATCACGAGTCTAATATATAAACACTAATTTAATCAAAAATAGTTTTTTTTATTACTGTTTTGTAATCCCCATCACAAATTTCTGATTTCAATCAGTAAACACTTAGAACTAGGATTTATTAACGCCTGTTGGTGATGTTGATAACTGTGGAAGACTTTGGACTCACTGCTGTTGCCAGAATTATTTTTATGCTACCATTTGTAGGCTTTTGATTGAAGTAGGGTCCAGTTAAGGCAGTGCTTCTCAGTTATTTTCTGTTGCGCCCCCCCCTAGAAAAATAAAAACATTTCATGCCCCCCCCCCCCAACCACTCTCAACACGATTATAAATAGAATCATTTGTATAAATTGTTATATACCTGCATAACATTGTTATGCAGGTATATACATAATCATTCTTACCATCACCATACATTGCTCAGAGCTACAGTACCCAACTAAAAGAAACTGAGGTAGAGCGAGCTGTTCAAACCAATTGTTTCCAATTTTTTATCTGCATTAATATAAAATATATTTAAAAAATAAAGTAGCCTAATATAGATCAATTTACAACAAAGAATAACTTTATTAACATGTTTTTTTAGTCTGTAACAACAACAAAAATGTAAATGCATCAATTTGCCTGAAATTAAGAACAAATTAAAACCTTATTTAAACTATAAAAATTTTTTGACTGATTTGAACCATTTCATATTGAAAAATAAAATCAAATAAACTCAATAAATAATAATAAATGGTGTCTCTGATTTCTTCTTCTACACTTCATAAGTCCTGCTTTGTACAGTGTGCGCATGCTCTGTGGAAAAAACCTTACATCTAATCATTAGATGTAATGCTCTATTAGAATCTAATGCTCGCTCCCCGCGTACACTCTGACAATGGGAGCGCCGCTGCCCCCTACTGTAGTGAATGTGTAATTACACTTTATTCTAGAAAAAAAAAGAAAAAGAAAAAAAAGAAAGAAGCAATTTACTCGGCGTCACACGCGCCCCCCCGGCATTGCGCTGCGCCCCCCCGGCATTGCGCTGCGCCCCCCCAGGGGGGCGCGCCCCACTATTTGAGAAGGACTGAGTTAAGGTCATGCTACATCATCTCTATCCCATTTATGTTCCGAGATTGACTAGGCCAGTCAAAACCATTCTTTTAACCTTACCCCATGTTTTAAACGGTATAAATGTTTCGTCAAAAGGCGAGTTTCCAATTTCATGGTAATTTTACCGGAACTTCGCTGCATGCACATCTCCTCCAAACCGGACAGGGTCGTTTTTGGGGCCATTTAAGGAACCAACATAGTGCCAGTCTGTGGCTTTGTACTTTGAAATGGTCCGGTAGAGTCGTTAGGTGGGACCTGTGGTTAAATCAGACTGATTGTTTGTCATTCAGAAAGAGAAGAGCAATCTGCTTTGTTTAAAAAAAAAAGTGTTACTGGCAAGGCGGTTTATGCTTTCCTGTTTGCATGGAAACTAATTTAAAGAGCTGCTTCCCCTGAGGTAAAGACAACGCTTCTGAGATTCTTTGTATTATTTCTTATCAAATGTCTTCGGTTTATATCCTTTCTCTTTCTGATTTAAGCTAATAAAAAAAAGAAAGAAGTTAAGATGACAAATATTAGAAAAAGACCTCAGATTGGTGATGTTTAACTAATTGTTTGTCTTCTCTTCCATTTTAGGCACCATGGGGAAACCACTACCCAACTGTGTTTGGGAACCAATATGCTAAAAAGACAACATTTGTCGGTCTGATGTTGTTTTTTTCCCTGAGAAACGGACAAATGTTGAGTAGTTGAGAATAAAGGACTTTCCTTTGGAAGAATTCGGCAGTCCTTATCCCCATCCCTTCCCTTCTAGCCGGTCGGATGGCTCCGAATAACAGTATACAGTAATGGATGTCATCACGCCGTTCAGTGCTGTAGCCAGAATGCAGCTCAGAGGGTAGGGTCAGCTGTGAGCCCACCTCACCCTACCCTCCCATCACCCCGTTAGCGCCACCAGTGGGCGGAACCCACTTCGAAGCAGAATCGTGCAGACCCGGCCCTTCTCTTCCATCATCCCAGCGCCGACTCCTCCACCACAGCTTCGGAAGACGGAACATGACGCCAGTTCATGTCTGATACATCCACCTCTGAGGCGTCGAGCGTAAAACCAGTGGAGCAATGAATGGCGGAAAGGACTGTGAGGCGGGAGATGAGAGGCAGGCCGTCCCTGTCCAGGTCCCCATTGGCTGGCAGCGCAAGGCGGAGCACGGCGGGGGCGTCGTGTATGTGAGGTAAGAACATACCTGGAGAAGAGCTTGTAAGCTCTTTATGAACTGTTTCTTTTTGAAAAGATTCATCTTGGAATTCATGTCAACTTGAAAGTTTAGAGTTGAACTCCCCCTAAAATCATAACAAAGGGGCTGTTTGGTCTCCGCATCCTGAGAGAAACCTCAGTCTGGTCACCATGTTGTCTAGAGGGGTCCCTCCAGTGGTCCGTCCGTCCATCCATCCATTGATCAATCTCTCCATCAATCCATTTTTCAGACTGTCCATTGGTCCATCCGTCCCTCAACTGGTCGGTCCATCCGTCCGTCAATATCTCCATCAATCCATTCATCTTTCTGTCTGCCTGTCTGTCTGTCTGTCTCTCTGTCGGTCCATCATTCCATCCATCCATTGGTTCATCAATTGTTCCATCCATCCATCAGTTCATCATTCGTTCCATCCATCGGTTCATCAATCGTTCCCTCGGTTCATCATTCGTTCCATCCATCTGTTCATCAATCGTTCCGTCCGTCCATTGATTTGTCCCACAATCAGATGGTCAGTCCGTCCGCCCGGTTTTCAATCCACCCATTGATCTATCTAGGCCGCACTAAAGTTTTTTTTCCCCCTGTCATTTGGATCAGGGAAAATTTCTCTTGTTGAAGTGATCATAATTTGGCAAGACTATCTCAAAGTCAGCTGTTCTGCTCGCTGCAGCGGGAGGAAATCCCTGTATGCGTTTCTTCTGTGGTAGTTAAGTTGCAGCGGTCCGTCACAGATGCGCTCATAAGCCTCCGTAACCCTTTAATGCGCTGTCGGCTCCCACATAGCGACGTGAATCAAGTCCAGGGGTCTCATTTATAAATGTTGCGTATGCACAAAACGGGGCCTGGAACTGGCGTACGCCACTTTCAAAGCAAAAGTTGGGATTTATAAAAAACAGACTTGATGGGAAAATGTGCGCACCTGTACGCCAACTCTGACCCGTGCGTACGGACATTTTGGAGACAGGAGGAATCAATGACGCAGTTGGTGAGGTGGTGAACTGGAGCCAGACTGCACATTACTCCTCTCACACATATCATTTCACCTCACACCAAACATTAATGATGGATCATTGTTATTAAAAACATCCAAGCCAGCAATGTTATCTATATTGTAGCTTAGCAGTGAGCTATAGGTCTTCTAAAAACATTTTTCAATATTAAAATAGATACATAAAATTTATCTCAAAACCTTCAACTCAGATAAAAGGGCCGGGACTGTGTGCCAATTAATAAATTGAATCATCTGCCGTCCCTGAGCGCAATAATGCCTGCAGTCTTGGATGGGATCATTAAAATGAGCAGGCAATACATCACGTTTCCATATACTGTGGGGGAGCAGGTTTAAATTAAAAGGCAATTTACAGCAATGTCCGGTTTCCCAAACATAATCGGCGCAATTGACTGCACCCATATTACTATAAGGGCCCCGTCCGAGGAAATTCCCCTCCCTCCTGGCATACCACCTCCCCAGCATGAGAACCCCGACCCACAGCCGCCTCCTCCTCCACAGGAAGCCTTCAGCCAGGGAGCAATTGATCGACCAGGATGTAAAAATTGTTTTATGGTCACTAGACGCTGGGCAACCTCATCTTCCTCAGCCTCCTAATCCTCGCCATCTAACAGTTGAAAAGACACGGCATATTAGTTTGTCTCCTTAAAATATGCTCCAATGTGGTGTCAGCTCAGGTGTACACGGCCCCCCTCCAGTAGCAGTGGAAGGCACGTTTTTTTTTTTTCTTCTTGACTTTGAGGTCCGACCACTTTTTTTTTTCCGGGTACCGTCCTGTCAGTTGCACTGACAGTCTGCACTACAGACGCGACATGCTGCTACTCGCAGTTCTTTCTTTTATTTGTGACACCACTGCTGTGTCCACCAAATAAAATGTCTCTTCTAGCCTCCACTTCACCGACTAGCACTTCAATCAACGTCTCCGTAAAGTTTCTCTTCCTGTTTTTCTTTTGTTGTTGCCATATTTCCCTCTTCTTCATGTGCATCAATATTCATGTCCTGCTTTGCATTGACCTTTTTATAGCCAGATTTGGGCGTGTTCAGGGCGGGATATGAGCCAAATTCACGTGTGCAAACTTCCAAGAAGACTGTGATTTATAAAGGGAAACTTCTTACACCTGTGCGTAGGCATGGTTTTATAAATCAGAAATCTTTTTGGCATATGCAAACTTTTTGTTTTGGTCGTACGTATACTTTTAGTACGGATTCTACGCAATGTTTTATAAAAGAGACCCCTGGTCTGGGATGATACTCTGATGCTTTTTTTTTTACAAACAATTCCATGAATTTGTCAGGAGTTGGACTTGCAATCTGTCAAAAAAGACGGCAACTTTCAGATTCTTCCCTTACTGCTTAAAAATAGAAAAGTGGGGGAAAAAAGGTTCAAATATGAAAAATATTTGGCTATGTGACCCCTTCTATGATCAGTCAATCCATGCATCCAATGATAGACTGTGTTTTTACCAAGATCCATATTTAAAGTCTTTAAAATGGGTTATTTATTCTTTTTCATGTTTAACTTCAGTTTTTTTCATTGTCTTCCTCCTAAATTGGGTGAATTAAACTCATAACAAATGCTCCACTTTTACACGTCCTACTCGTTCCTTCCCTTTGTTGCTGTCCATCTCCAAGGTTGGGTCTATCAGAGACTAAAGTGCCATCCAGTATCCATGGTCATGGCTTTAATAGCAGGAATGTCAAAACGAGACTTCAGGGTTGGTGGTCTGATTCAGGACGCATCCTTGCAGAAATGCTGAATGTAAGAAACCAGCTTTTCATAAATGGAAAGCTGTGGGCCGACTCTGCAGGAATGAATGTTTCATCAGGAGTCTGAGAGGTAAACCTTTTTCAAAGACCTCTCAGTTCAATTAACCAATAATGTTGCTTTTCTGCTCTTGTCAGAAAAAAAGTCTCCATCAGTATGATGTAATGCAACATCCCACCTCACACTGGCTCTACCTCAAAGGGTTCAGGCAAAGTTCAAACCAGACATTCAGTGTTCAGTGACTTGATGGAAAAGTGGCTTTATTAAGAAAGCCACAAAAAGTCCGGGTTCCTGTTAGGGAACATGGAAAAGTTGGTGCTTTGAGTCGAACTGTGAGACATGGTAGAGGCAGTATTATGCTTTAGAGTTGGAATGTAAAGTCAAAGAACCCATGAGCATGTGGTTGACCCTCTCCCTCTCTCCTTGCTGTGTTTCAGTCCCAGCGGCTCCCTACTGTCCAGCTTGGAGCAGGTGAAGACCTACCTGCTCACAGATGGAACGTGCAAATGTGGCCTGGAATGCCCGCTCATCCTCCACAAGGTAACGTTATTTGTCCCGATTCATGTCTGGGTGAAACAACAGATGGGACAGGTGAAAAGAGTGCAGAAGATCAGGATTCCCACTCAGTTTTGGAAAACATGGAATTCCATTTAAGTTTCTCTTGTGTCTGGTGTAACGTAGGCTAAAACACCTGTAACTGGTTAACCAATTGCATTCTGCCTTCCTGCAGTGTGTATATATATATATAGTCACAGAAAGTAATGTCACTTCCTCTCTCCTCGCTTTGCTATCAGTCTGAGAGAAATGTGTCACTTTCTCAAAGTTTTCTTTGTACAAAGTTATCGTTAAATTTATTTCTATAAAAATTTGATAATCTAATTGATCAGAGCAATTAACCAATTTGAGGAGTTGTCCAAACTTTTCTCTTGGCTTAGCTGTAAAGCTAAACCTGATAGCCTAGCGCTAGCGCCTATAGAACACAAGATTTGGGCCCATTTACACTGAAGTGAAGGTTTGTGTAATTTAATCCTTTGGTATGTTTTTATACTGTGAAAATAGAAATAAACGATTGCTTCAACATGTTTTATTTACTTTCGAAAATAAGATTGGAAGATAAAGCTAAACCAAACACTTGTTTTGTTCAATTGAAATTGAAGTGTACTACCAAAAAATTCTTGATGATTTTTGACCTCCTTTGTTGGTCAGACCATGCCTAGAGAGTTAGCCAGATGTTACCTTTAGACAGGTTATTTTAACTTGACAAGATTATTTAATGTCAGACGTTCAGGTTCTAAGGAGCCCCAAACCAATATGGATGCTATTGACCACAAATTAGTCTGACTGTTCATTTGGAATGCATGATTCCTCCCACCTCAAAAATCATAGTTAGGTCTCTACAACTAAGTCAAGAGAAAAGATTGGACAACAATTCCTCAAATTGATTAATTGCTGTAATCAATGAAATTATCGAATGTTAATAGCAATAGACTGACGGCGGATTTTGTGTAAAGAAAACTTTGAGAAACTTATACATTTCTGCCTCAGACTGACAGGAAGTGACATTAGTTTCTTTGACTCCTTATGTACACTCTGCAGGAAGGCAGAATGCAGTTGGTTAACAAGGTACAGGTATTGAACCCTGGGCTACACTGGAAAAGTTGGATTTCCAGACTTGGGGATCGTCATTCCTAGTATTCTTTCTTCTCGTATGTTTCCCTCCTCACTCTGTCTTCCATGTGTCCTTCGTTCATCCCCTATCTCCTTCCTTCCAACCTTTTGTTCTCTCTCTGTTCTCTTTTTAACCAAACTCTAGAATGAATATGTTCAATATTTACTTGAGACATCAAGAACAGGCTAAAAAGGACACATTTGTGGAAAAGTTACTCTAGAAGTGAATCTTCTTGTTACATTTTGAAAATCAGGAAGTCCCTTCTCTCATATTGAGAGGAGCCTTTGATTATGTGAAGGTTAGACCTTAGAATCCCTACTTTCAGATTCTAGATATAATAAGGATGCATTATATAAATAAGGATAAACCACTTCACTGTAACCCGATGGACGCACAATTTCAATTGAATTGAAATGAGGGATTGCATATTTTTAAGACACATAGAAGTCTGGAGTCAGAAATGTTCAAGAAAATATCAGGAAATATATTTTAATATTTCCACATTTATTCCTTTCCTTTGTTTCTTAATAAATATTTTGATATTTTTACCTTGTGATAATTCAAAATGTGTCTTTTGTGGTTTTCTTTTTTGTTTAGAGATTATTAAAAACTCGAGCCTTCGATCAAAATTGAATGAGAACTGTTCCTACTGTGTTTGGTGGGTGCAGGACGTGCAAAAATTTTTCCATGTTGAATAAAGTCCACAAAGCTCTCTTGGATGTTTTTAATGGCATGAGCTGGAGTTTCTCTTTAGAGTGCTGATTTACTCGCTGTAAAAGTTTCTAATGAGAGATTACAGCTCCAGGGTCCCACTTTTTTCCTAAATCAGAATAACTCCTGCACCCTCCCCTCTGTAATTTCCTCTCAGCTGGAGGTTCTTCTTTAATTCGTGCCTGATTATTTGTCGCCTTGTGATTTTTGAAAAGCCACCATTGATCCCAGCTCTGTCATGTTGGTCCACTCCAGCCATCGGAGAACTTTGCACAGCTGCAACCCACTTTTCCCTCTTCATGAGCTGAAAAAATAACCACTGATTGTCCAGCAAGCTACCATCTGTTCCTTCAAAAATTGATTTTCATATCATATGATGCAGATATTATTCCTCAAGAAGGTTGGCTCAGATTTTTTCAGTCCCTTATTTATGCATTTTGTTCTATTATTAGGGGTGATGAATAAGTATATGTAATTGGAGATGCATAAGAATATCACATTCTACACGTCTCTTTCTCAGGTGTTCAACTTCGACCCTGGGGCGGCCGTCAAACAGAGGACAGCAGAGGATGTAAAAGCAGATGAAGATGTGACCAAACTCTGCATTCACAAGAGGAAGCTCCTGGCTGTGGCCACACTGCACAAGAGCATGGAGACACACCCGCCTCTGTCACTGGCTAGCCCAGGAGGAGGTACATGGACACAGAAATACAATTGTTACAACCTGGGAATATTATACAATCAAGGGTATTAGTCTGGCTTGAATTGGAGTTGTTTTATATCATGTTGTTCATAAATTGGCATCTTACAGCTACTAAAGCTCTTTTTAGCACGTTTAACTACTGCCGTCTGTGCTTGAACCATTCGTTTATTTTAGAAAATATTTTACATCGGAGCACAGGTGTTAATAGGCGGCGGCTTCAAGCAGCAACACGGCGGGGTTAATCTCCGGTCCGCCTGAGCCGGACCTATGCGGGCGGAGCTGTTGGGCTAGAAACGCTCTGGTTTGGCAGCAGTTGCAGCAGTAACAAACATGTGTATCCAAAAGTATCAGGTAACACCATAAAAAGTCAATTTATTTGTCGCTAGTCGCATTTTTATGGAAAAAGTCGGCAGACGAGTGTAAACTCTTGCTAAATAGAGCAGAACAACAGCTTCATTAGCAGCGCTTTCCTGCTCTGGATGGCAAATGACTGTGCGTTGTCATGTAACTCAAGGAAATGCTCTTTTCATAAAGGGGCAGGAGCAACGCTAAACTAAAACACACCTTTTTTTTTCACATACCGAATTTACCGGCACGGGCAAACTTACGTTGGTAACAGTAATACATTTCCGTATCGGTCAATTTTCGGTATATCGCCCGGCCCTACTTTCTAGGAAATATTGTAATTTATCAGTTTTCCTCATTGAATCAAATGGGTGAAGCTTTGAGATCATTAAACACCTTGTGCTTTCATCCAAGCTAAATACTTCGATTTTTCACATTGTATCTCAATTTAAGCTTTAAACAACTAGCAAACACTTCCCTACTTCCAAATTCTTGAGCTTCTTAATGTGTTTCATATCTGTTACCATTTCGAAACTTTAAAAAAAAGGTGAAAATATTTTCTGAATGATCTTTTAACACATTAGTATGGATGCTAACCCTCCAAACTTTGTTTGATATCATAATGTAGCTCTGATCCGTAACCCCCATGAATATCGAGGGTCCTCTTTAGCTAAAGTTAGCATATGAGTTCATGAAACCTTTTAGGGAGTTCAATAAATAAATCATTAGGTATCTAGGATGATTCCTAGCATAAGCATATTATCTAAAGTTAAGTAGTATTATTGGTCGATGTTAGGCATGGTTAGCTATTTTGGTGAATGTTCTAGTTAACATTTTTGCTAATGCTAAAATAACAATCAATGTTGGCATTAAAATGCTTTCATGATAGGTAATATTTTAATTTTGGCTAATGCCAGCATATAGGGTGAGCTAGATTATAGATAGCCATTTTATATAATGGAAGCTTGAAAAGTATTAAATAACTTTTTACTCTGTAATGCTATATTGAACTCCTGCTATGTATTGTGCTTGTATATTAATATAAAGGCATTTAGAGTAAATGCAAAGCTTACCTGCTAGTTTTAGTGCTGTGTTAGATGTTTTTTCCCATAAATTGGTTTTATGTAACTGGGAACTGATTTGTTTCCTTTTCTAGGTACATCATCTGTGGTTGTGAATTCTACAGCTCAACGAGCAATAAGGACTAAAGCCTATGATGGGCTGCCCAACGCTGTGGGCCCTGAGTGTAAGAACCCGTTCAAGATGATGATGGCAGCTGGACAGCAGCAGCAGCAGAGGTTGTTTCCACCTCAGGAGACCAGTGGAACCCCGCAGCCCGAGCTTTACTCTGGATACCCCCGGGCACAGAGGCTAGCGAGTGGGGATCCTGGAACTAAGTCTCCGTATCGGGCGGGTTATGGAGGCATGTTGAGCCCATCTTCCTCCAGTGCTAAGCTGTATGGCGATGGCTCTCAGTCTCCTAACACAGACACTCTGGGCAGCCCTGAGGGCTTTCAAAGGACCAATCCTTGTGGATTTCCAGTAGCCGGTAGTCCCAGTTCAGCATCTATCCATGGGAACTCTAGGACTCCTCTTTCCCCTCCCAGTGTGATGCTTCATGGCTCTCCTGCTGGCCAGCCATCCTGCGCCATGACAGGAAGGACTAGCACGCCCCTCTCCCCTACGGCCACTGCCAAAAGCCCTGTCATGAACATGAGCATGCCACGGGGGAACTTCCCACCTGGTATGGATCTGCCTCGAGCAGCTTTTCATCATAAAGCTCAGCCTCCTGTGCATCCTGTACCTCCCCCGCCATCCATACCACCACCACCCTGTGCCCTTCAGAAAAGACAGTTGACCTCTGAAAAAGATCCCTTAGGCATTCTGGATCCCATCCCTAGCAAGCCAGTGTGTCAGCCCCCAACCCACGCCCCCAATCCTTCTAATTTTCAACCCAACATCCACTCTCAGGTACAAATGATGAATGTAAACATCCCCCCTCCTGCCATTGTCCCCTTGCCAAGCAATTTACCTTTACCCACAGTGAAGCCTGGACCCGTGGGCCATGGTGGCAACGTGCAAAGGACTCAACAGAGCGGCCCTTCCTCCTCCATGCCCCCGTCCCCTGTCACCTCCCCTGTTCACATGACTGGGCCGGCTCTAGGGAGAATCGAGGCCTCGCCTCACCGCTCGCGGTCCTCCTCCACCTCCTCCGAACACGGGAGCTTTGCAATGCCCTCAGGTCTCCAGGCCCCGTGTGGCACCATGAAGGTTCCCCCTCGTTCTCCCAGGTCAGCTATGGGCTCTCCACGGCCGGCCATGCCCTCTAGCCCCTCCACCAACAAAACTGACCCACACCACCAGTATAAAGACTCCCAGCTACTGCCCGGAATGGGAAACCCCGTTGGCACTCATCAGCACAGCAACTCCATGTATTCGCCCACCTCTTCCTCTTCTTCATCCTCTTTGGCAACTTCCAGCGCTTCCCAGAAGGGCCACCCTGGACTCCTCGGAATGCCCCTCAACCAGATCCTGAACCAACAGAATGCCGCCTCCTTCCCAGCAAGCAGCCTCCTCTCAGCCGCAGCCAAAGCACAGCTAGCAAATCAAAACAAACTTGGCACCGCTGGCAACAGCACTCCTGGTGGGGCGGTCGGCGTGCCGGCCATGGGGGCAGCTGCCGGAGGCAACGGCGGGGGCGTTGGTCCTCGAAGCATGGAGGGACACAGCACTTTAAATCCCATGCTCCCGCCAAACTCCACCATGCTGCTAAACACGCCAGAAGGTCAGAGCGGTCGGGCGGCGCTTCGAGACAAACTCATGGCCCAGCAGAGGGACCCCGCACGGAAACGCAAGCAGTCTTCTGGGAGCGCCGGGAACCACGATTGCAGTAACAACATGGTTTTCAACATGCTCAATAAGCCGGACATGGGAGGACCCCATATGCAGGGGCCCAGTGCTACTGAGCAGCTGCGTAAAGTGGGCCGGATGGGGAACCTGCACTCCAACGCCTCAATGGCACAGCTGCTGCAGTCCATGAGCTGCCATAGTTCCCACAACATAGCAGGAAACAGCCACCGCCCAGGTCTAAGTCCTGGCCCGCACGGAGCGGCGCCGCTTCACTACAACGATGGTGCGAGCGTGCTCCCCGGGGGACCTCAGCAGAACCACCTGGTGCAGCAGAGGCTGCGGCCTGCCGCAGATCCCCTCCAGCACTGCCAGAACCTGGACCCCTCTGGGGGCCACCTGGTGCCCCGTCCAGGCCATTTCCCCGACATGATGGCTCAGATGCAGGCTCAGTCCATGAGCAGCTGCGGGCCTATGGGGCCGGGCGGTGGACCGATCGGACCCGACGGCATGCCGCTGGTACGCCCCAACACTAACCCACCACCGCTGTCCCATCCGGGTCCTCATCCTTCACAGCTCCACAGTATGAGGAGGACTAATGTTGTGGCGCACGGAGGAGGCGATGGAGGCTGTAACCAGACGGTCTCTGATTCAGGTGAGAGTAAGCCACAAAAAAAACTGTCCCTAAGGAACGGGCTGTTCAAAGTGCTGGACTTCAAGGTTTTCTAATGTAAATTTAAGACTCCAATTCATTTTTACATCCTCTTTGGAGTAGGGCTGGGTATAGATTCATATCAATTCCAATTTTCAAGAGTTAGTATCAATTATCACAATCCAAATCGATCCGATTCAATCTGAACCAGTTTGATATAGATATGCGTCAGTTCGATTAGTTTTTTTTTTAGCTCTTATCTTAATTATATGCCATTTTAAATTAATGATTTAACGCTGGGTGAGTAACAGTTCACAGAGGGAAACCGTGTTTAACCGGTCCTATCTGGACTTTTCCTTATTTTAGCTGTAAAAAGGACAATATAGGAAATAAAATAGATTTTTGAACTTTCGATTTCTATAAGAATTAATTTAGAATCGATTTTCCTTTTTTTTTTTTCAACTGCTCTACTTTGGATTGTGGCCAGTAGTAGAAATTGACAATTGAAATAAAAAGGAGAAAATGCCTTTCCAAATGGAGGATGAGATGATAGTAATCTAGGCTATCAGAAAGAAAAACATAAGGAATAAAAGCGAAGAGGTTAAGAATGACCTAATTTCAAACCAAAAGCAAATTTAAAATAAGATCTTATTTGTGGGTTGTAGAGTAAATGCCTGTAAACTAGGAGAATATAGTGTTGTTCTGCCCACCATTTTTTGCTGTTGTTTCCCCCTCCGTTTTCTCCTGATAAGCTGCTGGGATGATGAAGCTGTCGTTTCTATGGTTATCAGTGAGTTAAAATCAAAGGATTTGGGTGACAGGCCCCGAGTTGAGACGGTCCAGCTCCTCCAGTGTCTTGAAGCTAACTAGTGGGCCCCTCAGCTTTGGCCGCTCAGTAATTGTCAGTCAGCCGTTTTTGCTCTCTGTTGTATTTGTACTCCAACATCATCGAGTGGCGTAAGAAGACAGAAACGGGATCTGCATCACTTAAAGGGAAGCAACCCAGATAGGGAGCTGTAAAGCTGGTCACTATAGTAACAATAGACCCTGAATAGAGACCAGAGCGAAGCCTTTGATGACAGTTTAGGCCGGTGTGTGAGATTGTGTAGGTCTGCTTCTGCGTTACTGTGTGTGTGATTCTATTTATTTATAAGCACACGTATTACTTGCAGTGATTGTATTTGTGCAATCTAATTTCTGTCCCCCCACCCCCACCGGTTGAAAGATGACCGAACGCTACTGCACCCACCACTTGTTCTTATCACCGGCTATTCTGTTTTTCTGCCACGTGAATTCATTGAAATTCTTGCTTGTAGGTAGAGCCTGATGTTTAAAATGTTCAACATCCTTACACTAGCTGCAGAAACGGATGTTAGAGGTTGAATTTTTGGAAGTGAAGCTTTAGGAACTACCAACAAAACAAACTCATCCGTTTTTAAATGCCCTGGTGAATGAACGTTGTGTGCTGATGGGTTCTTTTACTAGGCTCTGCATATGTTTGTCGTGTGACCGGCTGTTTTAGCTTGTACTGCCTGCTACTCTTGAGCCTCTAATATGATCACCTCTAGATAGTCGTGAAGTTGAATTTAAATGCACTGATTATGCCTTGAAAAACAATTCCGGGGTTATGAAATATATTTACTAGGGCTGCAACGATTAATCTATTAAGTCGACAAACTCGTTTATAAAAAAGCTTCGATTACTAGTTTGTTGCTTCGATGATTCCTTTAATTAATGTGGCGCATTAAAATCAATTAAAATTTGACGGTCAATTAATTAATTTTAAATCTGACATTCAGTTAATTCATTCACATGACATAATAGTCAACCAAAGTGCTGAGCAGGAGCTACAAAAAATATATATTTATTTTTTTAAATAAAGAAAATTGTGAATTTATAAAGATAGTCAAAAGTACAGTGATGCTAGTCATTGTAACTGAAGAAATGGACAAAAACATTGAATGAAAGTTAAGAGTTTGTTTGAGGGCTGCATAAGAGTTGCATAGTGGTTAGCCAATCAGAGGTGAGACATTTTCACATCAGGATTATGAGTCTAACTCATTAATACCCACTCTTCAGACAAACTAGATTTATTTAGAAACTGTGTGAATGAGACCTTTGATTTCAGCTAGAGAACAATTAGAATAGTCTAATTGGCAAGTAATAGAAGCATGAATAACTGATTTAGTTTTTTACTCAAATTGGTGCCAATTCGGACATTCATCTCTGATGCAAAAAACATGACCAAACCATGGAGTTAACCTGAGTGCATTTTAAGTGTCTAAAGCCTAGTTTATAGTCTCTGTCCGCATCTGTGCACAGATACGCAGCGCCATTATCCATCTACGCAAGACCTCTCCCAACGGTTACGCAAGTATGGAGGGAGTAGAGCCCAATTTTTTAACTATCTTTTAAAACACAGCAGAGTGCGCATGTCTGTAAATTGTCAGCCCCAGATAATTTCACCAGAACGATTCTCTATAGTCATTGTAATCAGTAGTCAGTGCAGCCTTTGGGCACTAGAAGGTTTATATAATAAGGCCAGTTTATCTAATATGGTTTATTGGCGATTTAATATACCAGGAAGGATGGAGAAAAACAAAACCGACCCCACTTAGTTTCTCTATATGCATTTTGTTGAGTATTCAATAAGCTTCATGTCTAGTAAAAAGGTTTCCAGCTCTATAAAAACTCGCTGCCTGGTGGCCATCGTTCCTTGAATGGACGTGTGTTTACAAGCTCAAGAAAAAAAACTGTCGTCGAGACATCACTGCAATGGTAGGCAGATCTGCCAGGAAAAAAGCCTGCTCCCCCTGTTACCTGGGTGGGGAATTGCTTCACAACAACATAGTATAAAATGAAAACAACTTTAACAATATTTGTGGCTGTAAACTTGCTGGCGGAGAAGTATAAACTACACTTAAGATGGAAAGGCAAGGAGGAAAGATCTAACATGTAGGCTGCATCTTTTCCATATGGGACAAAAATAAAAACAGAATAATTTAATTGTAAGAAAATTATGGTCATCAACCACTCTTTGACATCCTTAAAGTCTAGGAGCAGCTTCAGGGAAGCCTGAGGATTAAGAGGCATGTAGATCTGACAGCATAAAGATGCTGCTGAATCACATGGTTTCTAAAAATGCTACTTTGAGGGAGGAAAAATGGAAAGGTCCCAGGATGGAGCCCTGGGGTCCCCACTGCAAAGGTAGCAGATGATGGTTTTTATTTAACATTAAGCAGAAAATTAATGCCAGCAGTATGGTTTTGACGGGAGGGAAATATTGATCATAAAAGTAACATTGATATCTGATATCTATCAGTCCAGATTTCCATATTGGTGCATTCAGGCATTACCCAAAAAATATGCTATTGTGATGCTGCATTTCGATTGGACCCATTAGCTTGACTCTTTGACTGGCGACTCAAATCATTTTTATCCTAGGCTAAAACGTTGGATTAATATTTCCCTGTTGTGGCTGGAGTTTCCCATTCTCCGACATTTAAAAGCATTTAAGAGTCGTAGAAACTGAGCCAGACCGTGGCGTCTGTACCATCTGTCTCCATACAGCTGCCATGCTTTGAACCCCCACCATTGCTCACTCTGCCGCCATTAACAAACACTCAAAAGTTCATTGTAAACTCCCCCAGACCCCCGTATCCAGTTGACTGCCGCCCCCATCCCCCTACAGTCTCAAACGGCTCCACCCGACCCCCTTAACCCTCCCGCCCCGACTCCCCCAACAAGCTCCCTGGCCGCGGAGGAGCGCCACCAATCATCACTCGGTTTCCATGGCAGCGTCCCCCAGCAACAGCCGTCACTATATCATAGCGCTGGCGGATGATGTGGGGAGGAGGGGTCAGCTGAGTAGTTGGAGAGGAGACTGGAGGTGGTGGGGGGTTAGGAAGAAAAGAGAGCACACACAGCTGCCCTTCAGCGGTGTAGTGTCGCACCAGCTGCTCCAGTCGCCACTCATCCATGTTCACACCCTTTAAAAAAACATGTTTGGCCTGTACGTTGAAGTTCTGCGTCTGACTGGGCTTTGTCTACGCGGTTCTGCTGCCGGTTCTGCCTTCTTGTTCACCGATACATCTGTGGCCTTGATGTACTTTGTTTAGTGCGCCTTCCCCGGATGCTTTCACCAGCGAGTCTGGCTGTACTGTTCATCTGGCAGCTTGTCCATCTGTTGGTTTGGGCTGCAACAGATTGTTTATGTGCAACTTTTCCCTTTTGTGGCTCTCAGCTCAGAAACATTGATTTTTTTTTTTTAACTTTACTGTTGGAAGCGCCAGATTAGAATATAGCAATAAAGCCACTCACAACCAATTTAACCTGCTCTTATTATCATCTAGCCAAAAAGTAAACGGTTAAACCATACTCATCCAGAATCCTTCTGCTATAATCAGATTGTTGAACTTTTAAATTAAAGGTTTAAAGCCATAAAAACTAGAAGATTTGTCATTGTGCTGCAGAACTGGGGTATTTACACACTTTTCCTGTCCGTCAACATACCTCATTTTTTATACATCAAACTCTTTTGCCATCAATTTTTTACAGCATACCATTCAATTTTTCTTTCCGTTTTTTAAATTCATTTGATAGAATATTCAATCCAAACAAGCTGAACAGATAACTAAATATAAACGATGAAATTAAACGATTGCGTGTAAAATGGAACAGTTCCCCTGCTTTGACAACTTCCTCCTGCTCCACATGTAATTAAAATGTGCACCAATTTGTGTGTGATCAAATAGTGGGATTGCTGCAGAGGTTTTGTCGTAAGGTTTTGGATTTTTGACTCTGACAGATGATTTTTTCTTAGAGGGGTTCAGATGTTGTTCTGGAGGCTGAATGTCCACTTTACACTGGAGAAAGGGATTAAAACCCAGATTCAGCTAAAGGTTGAAAATAAGGCAATATTGAAGTGATCAAAAGCTTTCTGACCTTTTTTTTTTAATGTCAATTTTTTGATTGATTTAGTAACCTGTACTCGGTTTGTGAAGTTGAAAATGTCTGCACATTTTCAGCAAGTAGTCATGTGTTAATAATAATCTGTCAGGATGACAGCGGCCTTCAGAATTTTTTGTGTCAGGGTTTAAAAATAAAAAGGTAAAATATGGAAAGTAATCTGATAAAGCTGCTCTACTGAATCTGCAAAACAAGCTATGGTACAACTTTTCTCATTGTTTCTTCTCAAGGTTACAACGTAGTATAGCTATAATTATTTTGTGGACGTAAAAAAAGAAATCCTGAGAAAAAAATAATGAATTGCTTTTGCCGAATTTGTCTGAAAACCTCGGCCAATAACATGGCTCAGTCTCAATGCAACGACTGGACCTTCTCGTTGTTTTACTCACCAGAGAAGCTCACTTCCGCATGTACGGTTTATGTCCCAGCCAGTTTACCTCGATGTCGGACTCTGCAGGTGTCTGTTAGGTCAATTGTTGAAAGACTGGAAACCAATCAGTTTTGGCCTCTGTTTATAGGCTGTGGCATGGGCCCCCTCCAGCCTCATGTCAACGCTGGTGGAGCACAGATGTACCAACAGCAGGTCCAGCAGGCGGTATCCTCACACCCAACCTACCAGGGGCATCAGCACTTCTCTGACAACCCACACTACAAAGACAGCAGCAATGGCGGCTCCATTCCCTGCCTTTATCCAAATTACCAGGTACGTTGTTGCTCCTTTGTGTGCTTTACTGGTTCTTTCAAAGAAAAAGACGTCATGTTCATTGTTGTCTCCACAGCAGGGGATGTTGCCACACCCACAATTTGGGGAGGAGCAACAGCCCCAAAGCGAGGGGCTTCCAGCAGGCCCGCCTGTTACTGAGAGGGGCCCCGGTGGAGGGCCAGAGGTGGTGGATGCCATCTACAGAGCAGTAGTGGACGCTGCCAGTAAGGGCATGCACGTCACCATCACCACCACGGTGAGCGGCACCACGCAGACCAGCCCAGTGCCCGCCCTCAGTGCCATGAGTGCCTTCACCGCCAACATGGGGGAGCCAGTCAGCCTCCCCCAGGCGGTCAGCGCGGTCCTGCATGGGCACCAGGACGGAGAGACGTTACCCCAGCAAGCAAGACCCAGGCAGGTGAGGCCAGGGCGTGGTCAGAAAAACATGGATCCAGGAAAGAACACCCCAGACGGTCCAGAGGCCAATGACTACTTCCGCTCCCCTGGCCGTGGGACTCCGAGAGGGCAGTGGGACGGAGAGGTACCACACGGGGGGGGCTTTGATACGCAGAACAACAACGCCTGGGGCGGGGAGGAGTTTCTAGAGTGCTCTACCCAAGTGAGAAGTAGTCCCCTCATGGAGAGGCCCGCCAGCCTGGCCCCCGCCCCACCCTGCCCCACCGAGGTGTCCAGCGACCACAGCCTGCCCACGCTGCACGACAAGACCTTCTTCGACCGATTCAACAACTGCAACCGGCCGCCCGCCAACTTTAAGGAGCGTCTAGAGCAGACGGTGGAGCGGTGCGCCCACATCAACGGCGCCACACCTCACTTCAACGCCAGGGCATATGGAGAAGTCCTGGGCCCCCCGAGGCAGGAGCTGACGGGGGACGACCAGTCGCCCGGCTCCTCCACCAGCCTGGAGGGGCCGCTGGCCACGCCCAAAGACTACAGCCACTACAATGGCCACTTCAACGGCATGGCGCCCAGTCCCTCGGACACAAAGAGCCTGAGCAGTGAGGAGGACCTGCGGCAGCCCGACTCGCCCTCGTCCGAGCTTCTTCACTACCGCTCCAGGACCTTCAATATGGGAGAGCTTGTCTGGGGCCAGCTGAAGGGCTTTCCGCCCTGGCCTGCCAAGCTGGCGGGGGACGAACAGGTGCACTGCACCGCAATGCAGCTGCGAGAGCAAGCCAAGGTGAGAGTTGACACAAATATTTAACCGGCTTAATTTCGACAGTAAAAACAATAATCAGAGATGCTTTCCTTTGATGGAGGCTTGTTGGTGTAATGCTGGTTACAGTTGCAGATGTACTGGTGCATCAATCCGTCTTGTTCTTGGTAGATTTTTGGAGCACATTTTATCTTGGAGTAAGTTAGAAAAGGCATGAGTCCACCTGTATGTAGTTCGTTACCCCCTCCCTTGCGTCAGACTAGGGCTGGATGATAATTCGATAGCTATATATATCGATCCATAGACTTGTGGTGCGATAGAAAAAAAAGGGTCAATAAAAAAGTTCGATAGAAAAACAAAAGTTTCCCCTCATTTTTTCATTGTACCCCATCAGGCAGCTTAATCCAACAATCATTACTTACTCCAAACGAATCATTAACATTGACCCACGCAGCTCTGTCAGCTGAAAATTGAAATTTGAGCTGAAACAGAATTTTTTAATAGTCCCTAAGCGAACCATCACTGTAACTTCGCCGCGCTCAGATGTCACAACAAGGCAGCAGCGTAGGACGTTGTTCCAAATAAATGTAGCAGTGGCTCAGGTAAATTTGCGTCCCGTTTTTAACCGATCCTACACTAAATGTTGCAATAATGAACGAAATACAAAACTACGATCAGCTGTTTTAAGCAGGACTCCCATCTCCAGCTCGCTACGAATCTCTTACAGAGAGACACAGGAAACTTACCCAGGTTGCGTCGCGTTGCTAACATCGGTGGCTGTTAAAATCTCCCCTTGGTTCTGCTCCCGGTCCTCAGAAGCGAAAAAACGCAGGGTTTGGATAGACCTGCTGGCTTCGGCTCAGTGACTGAGCTGCAGTGTTGGAGCCCATCAACACTGGTGAGTGACTAGTTAGCTTTAGCTTTAACCTACAGCTGAAGAGCTGAAGTGAATTTGAATACGCTTTATTGACAAACTAAACCAAGGCTTTCAGCCATTAATATTATAGTGTCATAAAGTGTTTAAAGATTAAAAAGCATAAAATCCAAGCCTTTAATTTCAATTAGTAGTTCAAGTAGAACCATTTTTCAGTGTCTGGACAGCTCAAAGTCTTCAAGCGTGTTTCTCTACCAGCTCAGCAGATCTGGAGACAAAAATTACTGTTCATTATTCACAGTAAACTAGCTCAGTCTCAGAGAGGCAGATCATTTTCTTGTCTTTCTCTGGATTTAGATCTGGACCTGACTAGTCCCTTTCAACATATCAATATACTTTATATTAAATAATTAAATCCCACACGGCATGATACTGCCTCCTGCATGTTAGCATTAAGGAAAAAAAGGTAATTTGTGTAATGCTGATTTAGGTAAAGAAAAAAAAGTCATTTGCACATTTGCCATTGAATGTGTGTGTGAAACGGTGAATGACTGAATGTAGTATGAAGTGCTTTGGGGTCTGTAGGGAACAAATAAAGCGCTATACACGTACAGGCTATTCACCATTCCTATTTATTATCCTTTATTAAAGTAAACCCAAAACGTACAGAAGTATGATTTTTGTGTACCATCTGATAGGTTTCCTGGTCTCCATGATTTTCGTTCTTTATGTTTTGAGAATCTGTGAGGCCTTCACAGAGCAGCTGGAGTTAAACTGAGATTGTATTCCATGTAGATGCACTCCATTTACTTAATTTTGGAGTATCAGAGTAAAGTGGTGTGGACATCTTAATGTTTTTTAGCCTTCTTTCCTCTTTAAATTGATGCATTACCGTGTGTTGGTCTGTCGCACAGAATCCCAGGTTTCTTATTCTTTATCTTCATTTTAATTAGGTCTGCCACGATTAGTCTATTTGTCACGACAACTAGTAGATTTGTCGACATCGTTTTTTATAAAAAAGAGTCAAATAAAAAAGAGTCAGCTGCACTGGGCTCGCTAAGCTAAGTGGTGTGTTAGCTGCTAATGTTAACACCAACAGTAGGCTGACTGAACATCCTTTTTACCCTGTCTTGTCGGCTTTCTGTGTTCTGTCTGGGGCATGCATAGATCAATGTAAATGTCCGGGTTTTTATATTAATTGCAGCTTTTCTCTCGTGTCATCAGCGCCTGGATGGTGGCTGGTTCTGACCCGTTCAAAGCAGACAGCGTAGCGCTTCTGCTGTCAACAAGGCCACAAAGCATAGGTGTATGGTTCTGACAATTGTAGAGGAGTGCGCATAGCTAGCTGATTTATTTCTGTTATGGAAGCAGCCCAATACTCTGTTGGTCTCATGGATGCAAAAACTATGAAAAGGCTGAAGAAAGTGAGTTTATGGATTAAATGGAAAATGTTATTATTTACTTATATTGATATCTGTAACATTAACAGTAGTGATTGTAATTTATTTCACTTAGCACATCGTGTTTGCTGTAAAATTAATGTTTTTTTATAATTCGTTTATAAATGTTGAATAATTGATCCTTTTTAACTGTCGGTATTATAGATAGCACATAATACTTTAATAAAAACACTTCCAGCTGGAAGCTAACGATGTGTATATTTGAGCACCTTCTGAGTTAAGATACAATTTATGGATGATCCGATTAGTCGACTAATTGGCAAAGTAATAGACGATTAGTCGGTTATCAAAATAATTGTTTGTGGCACCCCTAATCTAAATCTATTCTTTTTATTTTACGTGGAGATCAAGTGCTAACATACATTTTTAAACAGCAGGACTTGAATTTTTCCTTATGACATAGAAACAAAACCATTCCCATCCATTGTCTCAATTGGTGGGATGATGTCTAATATTGAAGCTAAGAAAATAAACGTGTTCCTGAGATGTTGGAGTTCTGTGTCGTAGTCTGGTTTCTTTCCCTTACTGAGCTTTTGCATTTCCTGTCCTTCCTTGATACAAATTCTGCTTTAAAGTGTTTGAAACTTGGAACACTCATAAAGTTTCACCTCATCTCGTTGCAGGTGGAGCCGGAGAAACTGAAAACACTAACCCATGACCTGGAGGCACTCGACCGAGCCGCCAAGAGAGGCCTAAAGTAAGAAGCTCAGATGTTCTGCTGCATGTTGAGACGTTCTGGTGCTGTCGCTTTATATGATAACGATTAAATAACCTGTTCTCCTCCAGACCGAAACTGAATAATCCCCTGCAAGTTGCTCTCCACGAGGCCATGAGTGAGCTGGATAAGATGTCAGGCACAGTGAGTATCCACTATCTCAAACAAGGGTGTCAAACTCATCTCAATTTTGGGCTACATCAAGATCATGAATGTCAAAAGGTTGTGGCAGAACGTATTAATAAAACTATCTTTAACAAAGCATTAAAATATAGAAAAATATCTGTCTAAGCATTTGAAAGGTACGTCTTAAAATTAAATAATACTGTACATGTTTTTACAATGATGTGATTGAGGACTATTCATATAAACTCTGATTTGATTTGACTGATAAAATAGTATTTTAATGCATACAAATAGAACTCAAAGGTTCTATTCATATAGTCCTCTAGAGTTTAGAGGGCCACATAAAGTGTTATGGCGGGCCGGATTTGGCCCCCGGGCCTTGAGTTTGACACATGCGATCTAAAAGATTGACTCTGTTTTTGCTTTTTTTATTTGCCACTCATTCATGTTTCAGATCATCAAATAACTCTGTAAAAAAATAACTTGGTTCAAAAGAAAAAGTCGTTTTAATACAATGTTTTTGGTTATTTAGAAAAAAAGGTTATTCAAACCAGCCTGACCCCCTTGTTAAAATATGAGTCCTGATTAATGCCGGTCGCAGATTTGCTTAACTAGAAGCTGGTTGACAACATGAAGCAAGTGAAAAGATCTCCCATCATGCTCCATTCTGAAGACATCAGTCAGTCTGAACTAAGACTCTTGGGCTCAAATGAATCACAATAAAAAACGTAGAAAAGATTGAGCAGTGGAGAACCTTCCAAAGACAGCCGACGACCAAAATTACTCCAGGAAGGTGTGGATGACCCTTCCAGGAGGTTCGGCTAATTCCCTGATATCCGACAAGATAAATGTAAAAAAATAAAAATTATAATTTCCGGTTTCCCGTCCGATCCTGTGGATTATTTCCTGTCCCGTCCCGATCACGTTACCAACAGTGAAATTGACTCCCGTCCTGCGTGACCCGTGGGAATCCCGAAAAATTGTCACCCTCTAGTGCCTTAGGCCACGTCCACACTAAGCTGGATAATGCCTTAAACGTATAATTATTTAGTCTACACCCCCCTATCGTCCACACTAACCCGGCGTCGTTTAAGGTCTATGGTCTGATAACTGTTAGCCGGGTAAGAGCCGTGTAAATCTTAATTCAACGGCTAAACGAGCTAGTGTGGACAGCTTCCCCGGATAATGAAAGGAAGTGGCGTCAATGAGGGGGACTCAGATAACCAGTCAGTATACCACCATTTGCCTCATGCTGTGTAACACATCTCCATCGCATAGAGATGATCAGGTTGTCTATTGTGGCCTCAGGATCTCATCACGGTATCTCTGTGCATTCAAAACGCCATCAATAAAATGCACCTGTGTTCTTCATCCATAACGTACGCTTGCCCATACCGCAACCCCGCCGCCACAATCCGCCATTCAATCCACAACATTGACATCAGAAAACCGCTCACCCACAGGACGCCACACACACTGTCAGCCATCTGCCCTGAACAGCATAAACCGAGATTCATCCGTGATGAGAACACCTCTCCAACATGCCAGACGCCATCGCATATGAGCTCACTCAAATGGGTTTACAACAGCGAACTGGAGTCAACATGCAGATGAGCTTCCCTGGAACAGTTTGTGAAAGTTTGCACAGAAATTCTTTGATTATTCAAACCGATTGCTTCAGCAGCTGTCCGAGTGGCTGGTCTCAAACGATGTTTGAGGTGAACATGCTGGATGTGGAGGTCAAGCATGTTCTTGGTCTGCGGTTTTGGCTTGAGGCTGAGGCTTGTTGGATGTACTGCCAAATTCTCGGAAACGCCTTTAGTGGCGGCTTATGGTAGAGAAATGAACATTCAATTCATTCAAATTGGTGGACATACATGCTGTCAGCATGCCAATTGCTCGCTCTCTCAAAACTTGTGACATCTGAGCCATTGTGCTGTGTGATGCAACTGAACAATTCAGAGTGACCTTTTATTGGGGCCAGTCTAAGGCACAGCTGTGCTATAATCATGCTGTCTAATCAGCACCTTGATATGGCACACCTATGAGGTGGGATGGATCATCTCAGCAAAGGAGAAGTGCTGACTATCACAGATTTAGACATATTTGTAAACAATATTTGAGAGAAATGGCTATTTTGTGTATGTAGAAAATGTTTCAGATCTTTTAGTTTAACTGATTTTAAAAAATGGGAGCAAAAACAAAAGTGCTACATTGATATTTTTGCTCAGTGTGTGTGTATAATATATATACTTTTCAGACACATACATGTGCATGATCAGGTAGCTACGTTTCTTGCGAAATTATGTATGCCATTCAAGGATGCAAACAAAACTGTAGACAAAGGAAACTTTTTTTGCCAAACCACCCAAAGAAGAATTAGGTCTGACTGTTAGTAGCTTCATATCAACAGAATCGACCAAATAAAATAGTTAGTCCACAATCCAACATAAACCATTTTGTGCATTTCCCGCAAAGTTTTCATCATAACTACCCTTATGATTACCATCAGGATCAGCTTTAATGACCAAGTAAGATACATACAAGGAATTTGACTCTGGCCAGTACAGAAGCAACTTAAATAAGTGAAATAACAATAAATGAATAATAATAAATGATGAAGGAAATATATACACCAAACTGGAGTTATTGTACAATGATTATATATAACAGTGCAGAGTTATAGTTTATTGTTCAAGTAAATGGCCTCACTCTGACTACTACTACAGGTTAGCATGCTTATATTAGCCTAAAAATAACACAGTGCACTTCTTCTTCTTTGAAATATATATTGGTGGCTGACAAACAGCAAATTGTTTCATTACCGCCACCAACTGGTTTTATGTGTGGTCCAGGGTTTATTACTGTCAAGTACTTCAGGGTTTAGACCCACAGTGCATGTTTCAGTCCACTTTGAAGGTATGTATTATTAGACAATTAATTGGCTGTCGTAAAATATTTATTTTCCAGTGTATTCAAACATGCTACTTATAAAAAAAAATTCTGTCATTGTTGTGGGGAAAACTTCTGTTTTCTTTGCAAAGAAACCCCATCCATGCCTCTACTTCAAGTGGTTGAAGAAAAGCTGAGCTTAAAAAAAGGTTTTAGACAAAAATTGCTGAAATCTTATAGAGTTTAAAGGCCAGAACCACCTCTGACCCAAAAACTGAAATTATCTTGGGAACAGCTTACATTTTCCATAAAACTATCACAGCATTTCAACTGTCTGACATGGTGGAGGTAGTGTCATGGTCCGGGGCTGCTTTGCTGCTTCAGGTTCTTGTCCTGCTGTAACTGACTGAACCATGAATTCCACTCTCTAGCAGAAAACCCTGAAAGGGAACGTCCGAGCACCGGGTTGCGACCTTTATCGCTGGGGTCCTGCGGCAAACCAGGAAGTCCCCCTCTGATGGGAAATGTTTGATGCTGTGTAACAAACGCCGTGCCTCCTAACCCCCCCGTCCCTCTGTCTCCAGCTCCCATCGAGGGACCGTCAGTTGATGCTCCCCAAGCCCAAGAGGAGGAAAATCTCCAGATAACATTGAATGTGTCCGGCCCAGGAGCGTCCTCGGAGGCGATCTGAGCCCTTCAACAGGTGCTACGCGTGGACTCTCAGTGGTACAAACCCTGTTCCATGGTATCAACTTGACTTTGTGACTGACCACAGACGGTGCTGGAAACTCCAATCACCAATACAGTTTTAACTGTAGAGAGGAAAAAAAAAGAAAAATACACAAAAAAAAACAATAAAAACAGTTGCAATTTGTCTACAGTTCACTGAATTAACTATTTTTTTCTAGTATAAGATAGTAAAATAAACAAAAAAAAGCTACAAGCATTACCTTACATATTTAAGAAAAATAGACAGTCCAAATATTTCTGATACATTTTCAATATGTATATAGATAATCCTGAAATTTCCTGCTATTAAGAATTGTATGTAAATATTGTACAATGTCATGTACAAGCGTACCTAATGCACATTTTATCTTTTATTGTACAAAAACAAAGCAGTAGAAGTGTACCAATGTCTTGGTTTCTATTCAGACGTGCGGCTGATTCGGGCTGCATGCATAGGACAAAATAAGATGGCAGCCTAAAGCTTTTATATGATGATGAAGACGAACCGTAAGGCGTGCTGTTCCGCTTCTGCTCTCCAATCCAGGATCAGCCGAGTGTTCGCTTAGAAACGAAACAGAATGAACTTTACCAGCAGAAAGCGTTTGTCGTGTTTATTTTTCCTCCACCAGCTCCACTCAAGACAGGAACACCATCATGTTTACGAATCCAAGAAGGAACGATCCACCTTAAATCGACACCTCTAAAATAAAATCCTCTGTTTGTCCTCCGTTCTTATGCTCTGCGGAGCGTCGACTCCTAAATTTAACCCCGAGGGTTTCGTCCTAAAGACGAGTGACATTTGGGGTGGATTTTTCCTTCGAAATTTCTGCCATCATCACTTATTCGATTGTCCTCATGCTTGTCTGTACAGTATTTTAGTTTTACCACAACTATAGCTTTAGGTGGACTAACCAACATCAAGATTTTAGATCATGAAAGGAAACACTAACGTGACGGAAGCATTTTTTTCTTATTTAGAGGCCTTTTTGTTTCTGTTCTTTTGTTGCTTGTTGATGTAAATTATTTATGTACAGTACTCCATATTTATTTTTAAGCTTTACAAATAGGTTAGATGGCAATAATACTACCAAGAGTTGAGAACTAAAGCCTTATATGTGTATATGTATGTTTTTTGTTTTGTTTTCTGTTCTGTTTGTTGTTTAACAATAGATCATGTATCCCATTTTTATTTAAGAAGTTTGGCGCTCGGATTTCTTATTTTGTTACACGTTGTCATGGAGGTGTTGTGCTATAAAAAACCATGTTATTTATGAATATTAACCTCTACAAAGTGCAGTTGGGAGGTATTAAATGCAGTTTTAACACTACAGTACTGTCAATATCAGAAACTCTGCATCAAACTGCTGCTCCTCCAGATCAATAACCTGAAATCGCTACCGAATGATCAAGTGCAATAAACCAAGCGATGGATCAACAGCAATCTTCAGCAATCTTTAGTGTTCTTGTTTTCTTTTAATCTGCTTATTTTTCTCATATATTCCAACTTCTCTTTCTGCCATAGTTTTATAGAGACACAACACACCTGTTGCAACATCAGAGGTTTCTTCGAAACGAATAGACAATATTTACAAAAATGCTAAAAACAGGAGTTAAATGCTCAGTTTCAAACTTGATTTATAAAAACTAAATCTGATGTTTCCACAGACAGGATTTGCTTGCAATAAGCCTAAGAGAAAATGTATGAATCTTAGCTGGAAAGAACTGAGAAATTCTTTTTTTTTTTAAGCAGAAAGTAGTTACACCGTTTCAACACGGATCATACGGTGATATTTATAGATTTGACCTTGTTTTATCAACTATAATTCACAGGAGTTATGCATGTTGTTCCAGGCAGGATTTATTAACATCTGGCTTTGATGAAAGATCTTTCCATGCTTCCAAAGAGCTCTGCAAACAGTAAGCAGGATTTATAAATCAGTTTGTAAGAAATGGGAGTGCTTATAAATGAGTTGGAAAGCAAAATTTATCCAAACTAGCTGGTATATTGATAACTGTGATGTTTATAAACTCCTCTCTAACCAGGAGTTACATGCACTGTTCCAAGCAGGGTTTGTAAACTTGTCTAAATCTAGCTAAAAATAGTGATTGTGAACATCAACCTATGTTGTTGCATCTCAGTTTTTGGTTTTCTCTTTATTTACCTAATTGGGAGTTTTAAACCTTGGTCTTTGATTGTTTCCACGAGCCTGCCTCTAACTCTCGATCAAGTCCTTATTTTATCCTCTTTTTTTGTCAGTTGAAACCGAACAAACTGGTTGTTTAGAATAATATCTGTTAAGAAATAACAATAAAACCCAAATATTTGGCTTATTTAGTAAGGACCCAGTTACTTAAAGTTTACATTAAGCAGTACAGTACAGAATTTCTCCCCTGTTTCCATATGATGAAATGCTAAACACTACAAGAAAAGCTCACTCCTCCGACACTAATCTTTTCAAGCTCTTTCTTTGCCTAAAGAAGTTCGTTTGTGCTGTATTTTATTTCACTACGCTGTGATTGCATCATCCTTTATTTTACCGTTAGCTGGGGGTCGACGTCTCCTGTTTTCAAACACATGAGCTGTTTCGGTAAAGTTCATTCTGCTCTTTTTTCCCTGATTATTTTCGGGGGTTTTGGTTAGGTTTTTTTGTGCAATGACGAGCAGGAGCCCAATCTCATGTCAGGAACTTATGTTCCATCACATCCATGTTCTTCGTGGTCAAACGTCAGAAGCGTTTTCCGCCTGTGATTCTCTGTTGAGGTGTGAGTGTCATTTTTTTTCTTTTTTTCTTCTGTCCGTATTTGCTTTTCTTTTCGGCTTGTAATTAAGTATATATTTTCTCACTAATATATACTTTACAAAAAGGATATACCTGCGTGAAGTACCGTGTGCACTTGGTTGCTCTTGTTTTCTTTCTTTCCTTTCTGCATTAACGTGGGTTAGGAATAGTGTGTCCGAGTCCATTATTTTTAGATTGTTTGGAATTATTTTTTTTAATGGTTTGATGTAAGCAGCATTTTTTTGTAAATATTGTGAAACATTACAGGTCATGCAGTGATGTAACATTTTGAATAATGTTGCACAGATGTTTAAGATATTAAAAACATGTTCACTCATATTTGACTGCTGTGGTTTTTATCGTATTCGTTTTTTCGTATTTACAGCTCCTGTACAAATATTTTAAGGGTTTTGTGACGAATCTATAATAAAATCGGTTGTTTATTTGTTTCATACCGCCCTCTAGTGGGTTAAAAAGAAAGCGCACCTATTGGTTCTACTATTCCCTACAGTGAAACTAGTTGGATGGATTCAGAATTAGACACACGATTGATGTTTTATTCTATAAGAAATCTTTTTCTGTTTTAAATCAGGACCACCTTCTAAATGCTTGTTTTATAATAAGCATTTGTATATTGGTTGAACCCTCTGGTTTTGGCCTAATTCTATTCTTTGTTCTATTCTATTCTATTCTATTAGATTGTGATACTCCACATCACAATCTAATACTTTTATTAATGCATATCAGTAAAGGTTACAAAAATCTGTTTTTATGGTTGTTAAAAAAAGGATAAAATTATATTATGCATTTCAAAAAGCAACCCAGTAATGCCAAAACCAGAAAAGCTTCAAACTACTTTGAATCTGCAGTGTTACTGTCCACAGAAAAGCCACTTAGTTTCCATCGGGGACTGAAAGAAGGCCAACCAAGAATCCAAATCAACTCGTTCTCCATTTTTAAACTGCTTCTCATACAAAGATTGCAACTCAAAGTGCTTTACAGATGAAAAATTACCTCACATAAACCACATTTCCTTCCCTTCAGATTTATGCCCCTGCGGCAAAAGATGCCACAAATTGGTCGGATCGCAACATAGTTAAATTATTAAATGTCTAAATAAAAGTAAAACTTATGATATAAGATTGAAAAATATTTTGAAAGTAAATCGGTAGCTTAGAGGCCCCCCAGCGGTTAGCAACTATGCTTCTGTGTACTCCGCATATTATTTATTTTACCCATAACACTACAAACTTCTCCTTGTCATAGTGGCAGCATCATGCTGCGGGTCCGTACAGCTGCCACTTGTGTTGATGTTTTTGTTCGTCTGAAAGTTCACCTCAAATCAAGAGCCAGGCAGTTCTGACCTGAGAGTGCTTTACCAGCTGTCAAGCATGGTGGTGGCAGCATCATGCAGCGGCACTGGGATTTAGTGGGAAGCTGATAAAAAAGTGAATGGCTGCATCTAAATTTATTAACACAAAAGTGCAATTAGCTAGTGCACCCTGCATGTATAATGTTACCTGTCCATAAAAACACACATACATATGCAAATCTAAAGAAAAGAAATGAATTTCAGCACATCAACTTAAAAGGTGAAACTAATCTATATGATTTTACATACAAAGCGTGATATGTCAAGCAAAATTTTTATGATTATTGCTCGCAGCTTATGAAATCCCGAAATTCACAATCTCAGAAAATTAGAATATTGTGAAAAGTTTTAATATTTTAGGCTCCAAGTGTCACACCCTAATCAGCTAATTAATTTCTGACCAAAATACCTGCAAAGGGTTACCGAGTCTTAATTGTCAGTGTGGTTCAGTAGGAATCGCAATCATGGAGAAGACTGCTGACCTGAAAGTTGCACAGAAAACCATCACTGAGTCTAACACCCCCCCATATAGAGAGAAAACCTGAAAAGGTTGTTGCAAAAGAAGTTGGATGTTCCCAAAGTGCTGTCTAAGCACATTAATTCAAAGCTACGTAGAAGAAAAAAGGATGACGGCAGCCTGGAGGGGATTGTCGGGAAAACGCTTTTCAGAAATGTTGGGGAACATCACAAGGATTGGACTGAGGATGCAGTTATTGCATCAAGAGCCTTCACACACAGACACATCCTGGACATGGGCTTCAAATGTCCGATTCCTCTTGTCAATCTGCTGCTGGTCTGTCCTCTTTTTTTTTTTTCTGATTAGAGCAAATTTTGGATCTTATTTGGAAACCAAGGTCCCAGAACACAATCCAAGATCGTTAAAGTCCAGATTGATGTTTGATTGTCTGTGTTGATTCGGGGAGCCATTTGGAGTTTTTTTTTTAATTAGGGTTTTCAAAATTTGTAAGCCATAATCATTAAAATTATAATAGCCTAAATTGAAATATATCGCTTTGCTTGAAATGAGTATCATATTAGTTTCAACTTTTAAGTTGACTCATGGAAACAAATGAAGTTTTGCACGATTAATATTTCGACTTTCACCCGTATGTCTAAAGAAAGCTTTGAAAACCTTAACATTTAGGCTAAATATAGAAGAGAAAAGCGGAATTTATTACTACAAGTAATTGAGTTCATGTGTTCCTGTATTGAAATGGGTTGGAGGGTTAAGGCTGGATGAACGGAGGCGCAATGTGTGTGCGTCACCGCCGTGGTCCTGATGCAGGCCAGACATGCGCGCCGCGGCATCACTCGGGGACGCGCACTGATCTCCTCAGCGGTCCAGGATGATGCAGCTCTCTTAGCTCACCCCTCCTCCTCATCACGCCTCTCTGCTGCTCCTCCTGGTTCCTCCTCCTGTTGGGAGAGACTCAGCTCGGCTACAGAGCAGCAGGATTGGCCCGAACAGCGAGCTGTGAGCTCCGCATCGGGACGCAGCGCTGCGGCTCGTCCATCCTTGCCATGGCGCAGATAGGGAAACTCGGTGGTTCTGTGCCAAGATGAAGCAGAAAACTTCAAGGAAAACAGGAAGAATAAGCTTTATAGTAGCTTCTATTGACCCGGATGATTCAAACATTAAATTTGATTTATTCTGACTTGAGCAGGACGAACGACCGTCCTCGGGCCCTTACTCCCCTGTTATTAAAAAATATATTATTTTTTTTTGTACGGGGAGGCTAACGAACTGCAGCAGCAGCCATGATGGACGCAGCAGAGTGCGGGGTGAAGGTGATGTGCCGCTTCAGGCCGCTGAACGAGGCCGAAATCACCAGAGGAGACAAGTACATCCCCAAGTTTAAGGAGGACGACACTGTGGTGATCACTGTAAGTCTGACTCACTGGGCCGGTGGTGCAGTGCAGGGAAGAGTGCGCAATAAAAGCTGGTAGCTTTTAAAGGGGTGATGCATAAACAGGATAATTGTATGGTTTTTGCAGGTTTCGCGGCTTCAGGTTCGTTTCAGTTCATTTTAATTCATTTCAAGGAGCAATAAAGGTCCAAATCTGATTTATAGGAAAGAGTAAATGATGAGCAAAAAACTTTCAATTATTTTTGATTTAGGAAGATAATATAAATGGCAGCTGGAGCTGGATCATCTGGGTTCCTTTGCAAATTTGACTTTGTTTCCTTGTGCATTTAATAACCCTAGTTCCAATAGTCACCTGTAACCAAGAAGATAAAGACATGATAGGACATGATGCGCTTGATCTTCACCGCAGCCTCTTCATATTATTTATAAAGTCTATTTTTATTATTCATTAAATAAATAAATAGTGGAGACACATCTCAAGAGGTCTTGAGGTCAGGAGACTCTCAGTTCATATATTAGTAATTTTGCAATATTCTTTCTTAGCGTTTATGTTCTTTGGGACCACATCAGCTTTTTGTAGACCTACTATGTTCTCCCTGATGTTTTCTGTAGCTCTTTGTTCTTTCTATGATGAATTGGTGACATCCAGGGACATATAACTATAATCTCTGGGAGAAAGAAAACGTTTGAAATGTACGCTGTTCTTTGTGTTTTTATTAATATTCTGCCCCTTGCACTATAATGAAACTACCACAAAAGGTAGAAACTGTGATTTTGTTGGCATGCAGAAATCTATAGCACTGGTAAATACTTAGTGCCTTATAAATCCAATCAAAAACTTTAGATCTATATTTCAACTCTAAAAATAAAATGGCCTGAGACCTTAACCAGCAGCTTAGTTGGTTGTTACTTTGGGCCTCCTCTGAAATATGATTCATGCTATAACTCTTTGTCACCAAAATTGTTGCATTTTTTTTTAAGTTAAGCGAAATATGAAAAAAAAAAAAACTTAAATCCGTCCAACTTAATTATTACATCTTTCTTTACACCAAAGACTTTGATGAACTCAACTCCAAATGCAACAAGATAGTTACTGAGGTGCTAGGCTAATGGTAGCTTGCTTTTTTTCTGTTTTGATATGACTCGATTTTTGAAAAACACCAGGTTTATTGGATCCAGTCCAAATGACTGCTGGAAACCATCTTCCGCTGAGTCACATTTCAGCCACAAGCAAACAGAAACGGACACTGCAGTGACAAACTAAAGAGAAGTAACAAAAAGCTGCAATCCAGACTAGAAGTAACGATGGTCCAGTGAGTATTGATCAAAAGCAGCTCCAAACAACTGAGGTTTTAGTCTTGATTTTAAAGAACTCTGTGTTTCAGCTGTTCTGCAGTTTTCTGGAATTTTGTTACAGATTAGAGGAGAAATGCTGTTTCTCCATTTTTGGTTCTGATTCCTGGGGATGGAGGGTAGGAGGTTGATACGACAACGGATCTTTTATACATTATGGAGCTAAGCCATTCAATGATTTGTAAACTAGTAGTAGTATTTTGAAGTCTGTTTTCCGAGCTACAGGGAGTCAGTTTAAAACTGGGCTGAAGTTCTCTACTTTTCTGGTTCTAGTGAAGACGCTTGCAGCAGTGTTCTGGATCAGCTGCAGCTGTCTGACTGACTTTGTAGAAAGGCCTATAACTTCTAGAAGAAATTCTTCTCAAGACTCTTTGCACATGATGCTAAAAGCTCATGAAACTATCGTAACTTGGGGTTTAATTAGAAATAACATTCCACATGCAAAAACTGTTCAAACAAACAAACACCAAACACAACAAACCCCAAACCCAAAAACAAAAAAAAAAAAAAAAAAAAAACAAAAAAAACAAAAACAAAAAAAAAAAACCAAAAAAAAAACACCACACAACAACAACCAACCACCAAAAAACCCACAACCCACCCCCAAACCAAACAACCATTTCTTCTCTTTATTATCAGTTTATGGAGTGTTTGGATTTTCTGGCCATCATTATGCTCTGGTTTTAAAATTAATTTGTTCAAACCACTCCCACAAAAAGGCCACTGGAGCTGGACCAACTCTATATCATTTTTGCCGTTGCATATTTGATCAAACTACTTCCCATCATCAGTTACGAGAGCGGCGGCATAAAGATACAGTTTGTGTCAGGGGTTTCTCTGCTTTGTTTTAAGACTCAGAGACAGTCAAAGTGCTGTGGCTGCGTTTAAATGCTGAGAGCAGCTGTTTGCACAAATGAGGACTTTACCCCTGAGATAAAGATTCCGGAGTTGGATTAGGGCTGGAGGAGTGATGGACGGTTTAATCAGAAGCCCGTAAAAGTTCATTTAAAATCCGCTTTATCTGTGTTTCTATAATCGAAACTAGACAGTTGCGTTTAACACGTTTTTCCAACAGCAGAAAAGCCGTATTTAAAACTTCAGGTCAGATGCTGATCTGTTTCTCCATCTCTTCTGTCTTGCAACAGGGTAAGCCGTATGTGTTCGACCGCGTGCTGCCACCAAACACGACACAAGGGCAAGTTTACGACCAGTGTGCCAAACAGATAGTCAAAGGTGTGTACGATTGTGATGCCTCAGCCTAGAAACAGGATTGTTTTTGTGTTACATTTCAAACAGTGTGAATACAAAGATATTTCTGTTCTGCTTTCTTGTCAGTTTCATTTATGAAAGATACACCTGTTTAGGGACTGGTAATGTTTCCATTCTTTCTTACACTTAAAAACACTTAAAAAAGGGTTTTTGCATGGAATATATGAAAAATGTAAATGTCATCAGTATTACTGTGTTGCTACTGTTGATTGAAATGCATTTTATTTACAGAAAACTGTAGATACCTTTTTAATTTACTAAAATGGCATTTTGATAAAGTTTTCTAATGATGACAAATTACTCCAGGTTTTATACAGTGAAATATTTGGTTATTGTTTTATTTATTTGAATGCCTTTCTGAAACCTTCCCAACGCCTAACCCTGTTGGAAAAGTTCAAGGAAGGAACCAATAATTTCCCCAGAAAATGTCTTGTAAGGTCCTGGAAAGTCTCAGAAAATTGCTCTAAGTACTACCAAAGTTTCAGGAATATAGTCAATAAGTTCTGCACAAAAGTTGGGGAAAATCCATCCATATATTGTCTGTACCCAATTATTTTATAATTGGGCAAAAGGCTCCAGTCCATCACAATGCAACATAGAGACAAAGGATAACCAACCATACACTCACTCATACCTAAGGTTTGTTGTAAGTGAAAGAAAAGAACTTCATTGAAACTGGCTGGTGAGTTCTGAGTAAGTAACTTCTACATTCCAGGAAAGTATTGATTACTATGTAGTAAAATACTGCAAACCTAAAAATCATGGCCACCGGAAAATTCTGCTGGCCCAGGTTCAAGATTTATTTTCATATTGCTCTCATTATTTTGCAATTACTGGCCTTTTTCAATCTCTCTAGTCATCAGCTTCTTCTTCTTTATTTCACTCCATCATCTAGTAAATTACTAAATCTCAGAAGACCCCACAGAGAAAAGTGAACAAATTTGTTTTTTTTTGGGAATGATTATCTCCTTTTTAAATTTCAGCTGCTGCAACATCTCTAATAATGTCCCACGAGAAGGAGTTGCTGTTATACAAAACATAAAAATGCTTTTCTTTCTCGCTTCATCAACACATATCTTTTAATGTTTCTTGATTTGGAATGCAAAAAAGATTTCCTCCTTTCCTCCCTCCTTAAATGCCATTCTGGAGGTGCCCTCATTAATTGCTGGAATCTAATAAAGCTTCAGTCATGTTTCATGCTTTTGTTCTATTTACAGATTTGGACAACATTTTTCTAGGTTTAATATATCTTTGCTTCATAGTATTCTAAATATTTGCATTTTAAATGTTCTGTTTTCCACATATCTCATGTCTGTGATTCTAGATGTGCTGGGTGGCTACAACGGCACAATCTTTGCTTATGGACAGACGTCTTCTGGAAAGACCCACACCATGGAGGTGAGGGGTCACTTCAGCAATGCCTCGACATCAATCACAATCACGACGTAAATCTGTGTGCAAAGACTGGAGGAGAGTTTTTTTTAATGTGAACTTTAATCCACAGTGCGAGGATTAAAGGATTGCGTAACAGGGGTTAGTTAGTCGAGACTCTGGACACTGAGGTCAAATATTGTGTTTTTTGTAAACTGAGTGTAAATTACTTCACATAGGGCCTGATTTACAAATTGTTTGTGCTTGTTAAAATGGGCACAAACCACACAGCATCTCAAAAACATGTTACAACTGATTTACTAACCAGGCAAGTAGAGCACTGCGATTGTTAAATCCATGTAGCACTTTTGCCCTTGATGAATATGCAACATGTGCGTTTCTGTCAGAAAATGCTAAATATTGGGAGAAGAACAGGCAAATAAGTAGGCGTTCCAGGCGCAGTGTGATTTACTAAACATCAAACTGTTTTGGTGTCTATTTTAAATGCCTCTTTAGAGGCATTAAAGAGGTGGTGCTTTAAATTTGTACAACCACATTCAACATAATCTTATTACTGAGGAATGAAAAAATATTCACCTACATTCTAACACTCTAATTGCTATAAATCTGAAAATTATGTCAATTTTCACCATTTTATCCAAAGACGCATCATAACTCTGCGAAATCAATGCTTCTGTTCCAGTTGTTTATTTTTTAATTAGTTTACACAACAGTGGTTACTAATCTTCCTGGGGTACAATTAATAAAATATAATAATCGTGTAATATACCTCAATGACAATTACATATATGACAATTACATACAAAAGTCAGATGTAATGAAACTTTTCCAACCTTCAATAAAATACCTAAAACATTTAGGTTAGTCCAACACTAAAATGAGATTTTAATACTTTTTAAAGAATAAATGCACTTTAATTTTCTAATATTTTTAGATAATTTATCTCATTCTGAGATGCTCTGTAGACAGCAAATACAGTACTCTCAGGAAGTGTGTGTTAGCACGCTTTACCTTTAATTGAAAGCATTTAATAGAGTCTGTGATAAAGTGTGGTGCAGTTCAACAATATCAGTAGAATATGGATATCTCAGGAGTGCAAGCTGCTCTGTTCTGGAAAAGCTGCACCTTTAATAAGTCAGACTCTGGAATACGCTTGCATGGAGCAGGAGCAGGGCATATACACCTCATGCATTAAGTTTATTGATGACAAACAAAAAGTATAATTCACCAACATTCTAGCCTAATCATCCCCCCCCCCCTTTTTTTTTTGCCAAAGATGTATCATAAATCCACTGTGTCTCTCTGGCGCTCCCTCTCTGTGGGTGTGGTGTATTGCATGGGGCAAAAAGGCTGGCACACACAGCAGGAGACGCAAAATCCTGGAGCTAATTTAAGTACTGCTTGTTGTGCCTGTTATGAATTGTCCACGCAATGTTATTAGATCACCCACAAATAAAGGACAACCCACTGTTGCAAAATGTCTTCAGTGCAAACAGTTTTGCTCTCTTTATTTGATATTTTAATCGATTAGACCCTTAGAGTAATTTAATCCTCAGAGATGGAAGCCTAAAGTCTGATCCTTTTGTTTTTCCATCAGGTTGTAATTCCACCTTTTTGACTAGACATTTTTGCTTTAAATTCTCTAAAAAGTCTCTTGCTGTGAACAGGGCAAGCTGCACGACCCACAGCTGATGGGAATCATCCCTCGCATCGCCCAGGACATCTTCGACCACATCTACTCAATGGATGAAAACCTGGAGTTTCACATCAAGGTAAAGAGAGCTTCATGTTATCCATGGTCAACTTCCATTTTCCATCATCACCAGAGAAAAAGGAAAGAAATAGAAAAGAATATGCCTAGACACTTTTTTAAATTCTATATCTTTTCACACACTTGCCTAAAAAAGTTCTACTTATAATGTAGGAAAATAAATTAATTTTCTAAACTGTACTTTTGTTATTTTACTCTACAATATAAGCAGTGTGCTGTTTGCTGGGGGATCCCCCCTCCTCTGCATGTGATGTCACCCCTTTGGCTATTCAGTTCTTATCTCTGGGGGGGAAATGTATTTTTTTTTTCTCCTGCTGGTTCAACAGAGTAATATTTCCCTTCATGTGAATTCTTCAACCCCTTTACTCTTGCTGAAGGACTTAAACAACAAAGGCGACCAGCTTCAAAAATTGATTGCGGCAGCATACTCGTTTCAGAATCGAGAGAGGATTCTGCACAATTAACGCAATTTTGACAGACGAAAGGAATAGAATGATAAAAACACTCAATCTTCCCCTTCATGTCTACAGGGAGCCCGGCAGGGATCAGATGCAAAAATTATGTTTGAGGTGAAAGAATGAGTACCCTCAGTTTAATAAAACGTGCTTTTGGATTTGGAATCCATGCGCATCTTTCATGTGAGTGCGGATTTCGTCGTGGACCTTTTCAGAGCTTTAAACGGAAGAAAAAAAACATTATTCCTTTAACTTGTAAATAAGACGACTAAGCTATACTTAATAAACTTACTCCAGGTCATTCTCCTCCCAGGTAACAGCCTTATAATAAGTTCTCCCCACCAAGCAGCTCAAAAGTTCAGTTTTTCCCTTGGAGCTTCACAGAGGGAAAACAAATGCAAACAAAACACCCCAAATCCTCTCAAACAAACCACGTAAAATAGATACACATTATTAAGTTAGCCTATATCCAAAGTTTTTAGTAAAACTATAGAAGAGACTATAGGATTAGTGCGTGTCTGACAGGGTGGGGGGCGTGGCATCACGATGGACGATGACATTGTTCATCGGCACAACCCTACGGCATACAACTTTGGATTTATCCACTTGTCTGTCCCAGTTATGAATTTTAACAGGGAAGCCAAAGTGCTCCCAAACTGGAGACCGTATTGAGGTGGGAGGTTCTTCAAGCTATGGCTTCTCTTTTGCTCTTGCCATGATGCTGCTCGTGTATTTACTTAAATGTGCTTGTGCGGCTCCACTCTGTTAGACTCATTCAGCGTCAATGCGGAAGTCGACTAGGAACTTTGTTCCGCTGCGCTTGATATCACGCTAATAATACATTTACATTATTTAATGCAAAAAAAAAAAGACGGTACGCAAGTTTATTTCCGAGCCCGACCTTAGCCCAACACTGAGGGTACGGATTCTTACACCTGAAAATGCTTTCTGCAGTTCAGAGGTGGACTTTTTCTCCCCGACAGAAAAATATGCAGAGTTGTGGGTCTGACAGGCTGGACAAAATCCTGCTGATGCTGCCGCAGGGGGGGGAAAAAATCTCACCTGCTATGACAGAATAAGTCAAATGAATTCTTATCTTTAATTTAATCATCTTAATATATTTAATCTTATCTGAATTTTTTGTCAACAATCATTTTGTTTTTCAAGTCTTTCTATCAGTTTTGAGGCAATAAACGTATGCGCAAGCTGCCCTGCAGCCAGCATAAACAAGCCTGTTGTTTTTTTTAATGATAAAAATAAAATAAAATAAATATACCTCCTCTGCTTTTTTCACAAATCGCACACTTCTAATGCTCTGTAGAGCCTGGATGGAGGTGGACGTTTTCGCCCTCCATCCTCTGATGTGACCGACCCCGAACCAAACCCGAGCATCCTTTCTAAATATCTGTCCGAGCCCGGTCCAGCCCATCGGGAACCGTCGGGCTCGGATCGGCTATCCATCCTCTAATACCCATGTCATACCTTGAAATCTTAAATTGCTGTAATCTTGTTGATTTTTACTCAGAAGGAAAACCCAATATTCTGTTTTAGGATATAATATCAGACCAATGGAAAGTGTTATTTTAAGAAGAAATGTCTGGCTTCTGAGAAATTGTCAAACTCAATGCTTGGTTGGGACTCCTTTTGAATGAATTGCTACTGATGCGACGTGACACGCAGGAGATCGGCCTGTGGTTCTGCTGAGGTTCTGGAAGCACACAATTCTTTGATGGCTGCCTTCAGGTCGTCTGCATCTTTGATTCTGGTGTTCCTCATCTTCCTCTTCACGATATGCCATAGATTATCCATGAAGTTCTGGTCAGGCACATTTGTTGGCCAATTAAGCACAGTGGTCATCACTGGACCAGGTTCTGGTACCTTTGGCAGTGTTTCCTGAAGCTTCTCAGCAGAAGAAAGCAGAAAGTGGTCTTAAATGTCCAGGTAGACGGCTGCATTTACTCTGGACTTTAGAAAACACGGTGGAGAAGAACTAGAAGCGGCCCCAGATCATCACCAACTCTGGAAACTGGACTTCAAGCAATGTGGATTCTGGCTGTCTCTTCTTCCAGACCATGGTGCCTTGATGTACAAATGAAATGAGAAGTTCACTTTCATCTGGAAATTGGACTTTGGACCACTGCTCAACAGTCTGGTTGTGGTTCTTCTCAGCCCAGGTAAGACCACCGTAGCCCATTCTTGGGATTCATAAGAACACACTGGGGCTAGATGTTCAGAATCCAGTCTCAGTTGTCGCTTTGTGCAGCTTCCCCTAAATCTTTAAAAAAAAAAAAATTTTTTACAATCTTCTCAAGGTTGAAGTTGAACCATTACCTACCACCTTTTTCCTTCAACTCAACTTTCTATGACTAGGCTTGGATACAGCACTCTGTTAACAACTAGCGTCTTTAGCCATGATGTTTTGTGGATTCCCCTCCTTGTAGAGGGAGTCAATGACTGTCTCCTGGAGATCTGTCCAGCCAACAGTTGTCCCCATGATTATGTTCTTCTGAACCAGACTGACGACATGTAGAGGCTAAAAAAACCTTTGCAGGTGTTTGGGGTTAGTTTGGTGGTTAGAATGTGACACCATAAGTTAACATTATTTACCATTTGACAATTTTCTAAACTCCTTAGTTTCAGTTTCTGTGAGTAAATGGTAATAGGACTCTAAATTGGACTGTTATCTCCACAGGTTTCTTATTTTGAAATCTATTTGGACAAAATCAGAGACCTGCTGGACGGTGAGTTTTGTTCACCCATCCCCACATTTTGTTAAAGGTCTTTGTTAAATCAAGTGGTAAGTTAACTCTGTGATCTTTGTTTTGTTTGAAGTGTCGAAGACAAACCTCGCTGTGCATGAAGACAAGAACAGGGTTCCCTATGTGAAGGTTAGTTTGATAGGCTTTAATTTGATAGGTCATTACTGGGGATTATATATAAAATCCACAGTATTTACTGATATATATCAGCTCCATTTTTAATTGGTGAGAGTGTAATCAAAAGTAATTTGCTGAATTAGAACATTAATCTTTTTAGGACACTCTATAGATTTTAGCCACACTCTAAATTGATTTCAATGTTGGCATCAAAATGCCCGTTATATCTTATCTTGGCAGCTTCAGAATCACCTTCAGGTCTTTTAACATACCTAGCTAATGCTTATTAAGCCTGGTTTGTATAACACTTACTTAAACCTCTGTTTATAAACACTTTCCATTATTTTAATATCACTTATTGGTGTTTATAAGTCCTGTGTGACACAATGTGTGTAACTCCTGTTTGTGCCGCTCATTAAAAACAGTCAAATCTTTAAATATGACCAGCTGGTGTTTAGAACAGAGTATTGAAGTCATGATTGGAGCTTTGTTTATAAATTCTGGTTTTAAGCACAAACATGATTTCTAAGTGAAGTATTTGACATTAACGTTTCTATTTGCAGCGGAAAATGTCATAAATACAGTGATTCTAATCCTTTACTGAAACTCAGAATCCATCAGAGGTTGGATTGGCGAAAAACTCAAATTTTCTTTGTGATCAAAAAAAACAACAACAACTCTTATCTATCTTATAGTTTTTGGTAACTTAAATTTATCTACAAGTTATTCATGTCAGCAGCTGTTTTTGTTTTTTAATGATGTGATTTCAGCTAGAATGAGCTCCATGCTCTGTTTCAGGGTTGCACTGAGCGCTTTGTGTCCAGTCCTGAGGAGGTGATGGACGTCATCGATGAGGGAAAATCCAATCGGCACGTAGCAGTTACAAGTACGTACACATAAATGTCTACACAATTATTGAATAAATGTGGATCTGCTTTGGTTTTAATAGTTTTAAACTTTCCACTAATTTGAGTTCTTATTTAGTTTTGCCTTAAAATTTTACGTTTTAATTAGTTTCAACCATTTGTCAATTTAGTTTTTTGAAAATGCTTAGTATCAGTTTAGTTTTTATTAGTCTCAGTTATAGATTTAATATGAGAAAGTGATTATGCTTTTTAAAAAACGTATCAACTTGGGGCAGAAGAACAACGCTCACGGCAATCCGATGCCGATTACAATGGCTAAGTGAAGTACCCTCGGAAAGTCTCCTGGAACCAGTGAATGCAACAGTGAGAGTGATCCCTACCACATCATTGAAATCAATGAGCTGATCTACACTTCAGCAGCATGGCTATAAGAGCAACCATGAGAAACAATACCCACCATTGAAAAGACAGCTGGAAGCTAACATCAAGGTAGCTCGGACAGAGGTAAGCCAGTTGACGGAGGCCCAGAGAGGTGCAATGAAACAACCAATACCGAAAAGGTACACCCAGATGTCCATACCTGAAGCAGTCGAAACTGCCAAACAAAGACTCCAAGCCGTGGCCTATCGCCTGAAGAGGAAAATGAAAGACAATGAAGCCAGATGAATAAACAGGCTGTTTGCAACAGAACCAGCAAAGGTGTACGCTCAGTGGAAGGGCAATGGCAGCAAAGTAGACCCACCAAGGCTGGAAACTGAAAGGTACTGGAAGAGCATATCGGAAAAGGAGGCAGCACATAACAGCAGTTTTCAATGGCTGGCCTCTCTGAGAGAGGAGCACAGCAGAATCCTGAGACATCCAAGAAAGAGTCTCAGGTATGAAAAACTGTACAGCACCAGATCCTGACATGATCCATGCCTACTGGCTAAAAAAACTCACAGCACTACATGAGCGCCTAGTAGAACAAATGAACCAGCTCCTAAGAGATGGGACTCACCAAAAATGGCTAACCAAAGGGCGAATAATCCTGATCCAGAAGGATCCTACCAAAGGTGCAGTCCCATCCAACTATCGCCCAATAAACTGTCTCTCCACAACATGGAAGCTCATGTCAGGCATAATCACGGCTAAGATAAGCAGGCACATGGATCAATACATGAGCAAAGCACAGAAGGGCATTGGTAGAGATACCAGAGAGCTAAACACCAGCTCCTGGTTGACAGAACAGTTGCCCAAGACTGCAAATCCCGAAAGACCAACCTGTGAACTGCCTGGATTGATTACAAGAAAGCCTATGACTCTATACCACATCAACGAATGCTTGAAGCTGTACAACATCAACAGCACTGTTAGAGCATTCATTGCAAACTCGATGAGGTTGTGGAGAACCACCCTTGAGGCCAGTGGCAAGCCACTTACACGAGTGTCCATCAAATGTGGCATATATCAAGGTAATGCTCTGTCCCCACTGCTGTTCTGCATAGGTCCGAAGCCCCTAAGCCAAATAATCAACAAGACTGGCTAGGGATACTGCCTCAAGAACGGAGCTATGATCAGCCACCTCCTCAAGTACTTGGGAATACCCCAGGCAAATGGCAACCTTGAACAGGCAAGAAGGGAAGCAGCAAAAGCCAAATACCTCCAACGAGTGACAAGTCCTAAGAAGCCAGCGCAGTGGAAAGAACAAGTCCAAGGCTATAAACAGTTACGCCCTGCCAGTGATCAGATACCTTGTGGGAATAATAAGATGGCCAAATGATGAGATCCGGCTCCAAATCCAGTACCCTGAGACTGTACACACGCCATAAGGAAGGAGGCAGAGGACTGATTAGTGTCAGAGCCACTATCCAGGATGAAACATCGAAGCTCCATGAGTACATCAAGGACAAGGCTTCAGCGGATGACATATTCAATGAAAGCCTGAGATAATGCCAAGACGAGGAGGTGCTGGAGGAGGAGTTATCATGGGAGGACAACCCCTACATGGGATGTACCATCGGAACATGACTGAAGTGGCTGATGTCAAGAAATCCTACCAATGGGTAGAGCGGGCTGGCCTACAGGACACCACATAGGCACTCATCCTGGTAAAACAGGAGCAGGCTCTGAGCACCAGAGCGATAGAGGCCTAGATCTACCACACTAGACAAGACCAAAGGTGTAGGCTTTGCAAAGATTCATCCGAGACAATCCAGGACATAACAGCAGGGTGTAAAATGCTGGCAGGGAAAGCATACATGGAACGTCATAAACAAGTGGCTGGCATAGTATACTTAAACATATGTGCGGAGTATGGGCTGGAAAACCCAAGGTCAAAGTTAAAAACACATCCAAAGGTGGTGGAGAATGACCGAGCAAAGATCCTGTGGGACTTCCAGATCCAGACAGACAGGATGGTGATGGAGAACCAACTGAACATTGTGGTGGTTGATAAAGAGCAGAGGAAAGCCGTTGTGGTGGATGTGCCAATACCAAGTGATGGTAACATCAAGAAGAAGGAACATGAGAAACTTGAGAAATACCAAGGGCTCAGAGAGTAGCTAGAGAAGGCTTGGAAGGTGAATGTGGCAGTAGTACCTGTGGTAATCGGAGCACTTGGGGCAGTGACCCCAAAACTGGAGGAATGGCTCCAGCAGATCCCTGGAAAAATCTCACACATTTTTTATATATAATAAACAGTTGCGATTTTTTTTTCCAAAACAATAAAGGCTTTTTATTTGACTTTGTTTACCATCCTTCTGTTTGAAATGTATGTGTTCCTGAACAATAACATTTATGAACAGCTTTTATATAAAAATGGCAAGTCTTATATATATATATATATATGAATTCTCTGTAATCTCTATGTTTCTGCCAAATCTTTTAATTATGCTGGTAGATAAAATAAACTCCCTAAAATAAATTCCTTGAGAATGCCTCTTTTTTTACCAAATACGCTATTTGATGAATTTTTTTTTTTTTTGTAATTGCTGCAGAAAATGGCTTAAAACCCCCTTGTTGTTCGTTTTTATTAGGTATTTGCACCTTCTAGCAAAATTTCTATTATCTTTTCCAGACATGAATGAACACAGCTCCCGCAGCCACAGCATCTTCCTTATCAACATCAAGCAGGAAAATGTCGAAACAGAGAAGAAACTGTCGGGGAAGCTGTACTTGGTCGATCTGGCCGGCAGTGAGAAGGTCAGTCTTGGATCAACGTGGTCACAATCATCTGCTGAGCTGATGATTTATGAAATCTGTGAGGTTGATTGTTTGAACAGGTCAGCAAGACGGGGGCTGAGGGGGCAGTGTTGGACGAGGCGAAAAACATCAACAAATCTCTGTCAGCACTAGGGAACGTCATTTCTGCTCTGGCTGAGGGAACTGTGAGTTGATTCTTTGGCTCCCATGACTGTCTCTTGGAATTACTGCATGTCTTGACAATGGTTAATTAGATTTTGGTTCCCTCAGAAAACCCACGTGCCGTACAGAGACAGCAAGATGACTCGGATCCTGCAAGACTCTCTTGGAGGAAATTGCCGCACAACCATAATCATCTGCTGCTCGCCGTCCATCTACAATGAGTCTGAGACCAAGTCCACACTCATGTTTGGACAGAGGTATGCATTGCTTCTAGAGATGCACCGATACTGACACTGGTATTGGGTATCAGCCCCGATACTGTCTAATGTACTTGTATCTGTATCGGCTAAAGTTAACCGAAATCTTAATGTTCAAGTTTTACATTTTATTTTTTTGGTCATTTTTAGTAATGTTTTATCTTTTATCTAGTTCTCTGTATAAGCAGAGAAGAAAAGAAAACCTGTCTTCCAATTCATTGCACTTTTTTTGTGTGGTAGCAGTATCAGGATTTGTACTCTGTATCGGTGAGTACTCTGATCCAAGTATCGGAATGGTATCGGTTTTGAAAAAAGTGGTATCGTTTTATCCCTAGTTTCTTCCTTTCTGGAACAACTTTAGTGTTCGAAGCAGTTAAACCAGAGGAGGTCCCCCCTGACTTCACACTTTTTATAGCCTCCAGCAAGCTTCAGGCTTCATTACAGATGGATCTCTGACCAGAATCGGTAGAGTTCAGGGTAATTTCTTGGTATCCAGCTATAGACCTGCTTTTTAGGCACCCTTTATCAGATCTCAACAGGGTTAGGTCTGCATTATCTATTTCAAAACCAGCAGATCTGTGTTCGGAATTATTGTCCCAAACTGTTTCCAAGTTTTAACCATCAAGCAGTTTATTCGCGGTTAAATTGATCAGTCAAAAAATCCTCTGGCGATGAAGCAGTCCCACGCCTATACGCAAGTCTCTGTCTTTCTTTGTGGCATTTCTCTAGAGGTTGAGATTTTTCTGGAACTGTCTAGAAGATGGGAGACCTCCAATGCTCGGTGAGGAAAGAAAGCCACCAAAACAATTATTGGCAATTAACGAGCACTTGGAATGTCAGCATCAACGAGACAGGCACACCATGATGCTATCACCGCCATACTTGACAGTTGGTGTTCTTAGGTTTTAGAAACTCACCTTGGTTCCTCAGAACATTTTTCTTGTCTTCGCAGCCAAGTAACTCAATCTTGATCTTATCTGAGCATTTAACGTTACTCCTGAAGGAATTTGGGTTCTCCATGTGAGGAGGTGGTTGAAGGTGTTGACTCGCTGAAAAGTGGATACTGTTGCCTCTCATGATGTTAAACAAACATCAGAACATAAAGAACGCTGACATCAAGCTTCTTTGGAGGACCTTCTTGAAGTTCTGGACTACTCCATATTCAAAATATTTGATTTGAACTTAAATTTTGGATCCTTACCCAGGCCTGTTGCCAAATGGTTGCTCATGGTGGGTCGGACCCCCCCAAGAGAGTTCAGACTTCTCAATTAAAGGTCTCATTCACTGAGAAACCGTTTATTACTTGTTCTTCAAATACAGTTGATCACTCTGAGTTGCATAAGCATGCTGCACGTGAATATTTTCTCCAACAATACTTCCAGCATCAGCCGTAGAGATGATATAAATGGCAAAAAAGAATGAGTCAGAAAAGTTAGTTCCTTCTATATCCCTGAGCAAATTAGTATTTATGGCTTTGCCCACCTTGGTTTGCGACCACGCATGGGAAAGCTTTATTGATTTTTCTGGCCAGGAGAGAGCACTTCTCTCTGCTAGCAGAAGCTAAGCAACTCTACTAGTCAATGACACCTTTAAGCTGTAACCATGCATTTTATTGACCCGAAAAAATCAGCAGAGGGTGCTGTAGACTATTATTCAGGACTTTAGGAGGCAGTAACGAAGTTACTTGGATAGTGGTATGCCAAAATGGACATTAGCGCTCACTTAATATAACCAAAAGCAAAGCTAGCATGTAAAGCTAGCTAACCATGCTAATACATCACCAGTCGTAGAGAGGCAAGTGCTCGAGTTACATTCTGATCCACCCTCCATTCTGGTTGTTATGGTAATGTACTTAGTTGTTTGCCAGCTGCCAGGTTTTCAGGGGCAGATTACGTTTGATTGTGGACATAACACTATTGTGAAATAGCTATTTTACTGGAGAACATCAAGTGGACCCGTCTTGCTGTAAAAAAATACATTTTTGTGTTCAAGATGGCTCGACTCTTTCAGTGACATGTAGCCTAGGTGTATTGCACATTATTTTTCTTCCTAAGGAGTTTGACAAAAGCGTTTACTGTGTCTACAGTTATGATTGCATCCTTGATTGATGGTATGTAACCTCTGGAGGTGCTGGTGTTAAATAAAACGATAAACAGCACCCGCCACAAATGCCATTGCCGCTGGGTCTCTCTGTACCAGCAAACCAGCCAATGTAAATGAATGGATGAGTGGCTGGAACACCCCGCTTTGTCCAAGTTTCAACAATTCAGGTTGCTGATTTGAGGGAGAAGTTTGAGAATCTGAAGGTCATCCTTCATGTTCATTATTCTATTCGTTTTGTGGCAGCACTGGCAGCATAATATCCCCACAACGTGCTATTGTCACCATAGGTCTTGACAGTTGCAATGCATATTCTCTATATTCAGTGTTTTAGCTCAAAGGGTGCAGGTGATAGAAGATGATAAAACGCAGCAATTTTAATAAAAAGGTAACTGTGTACCAATGTGTGTAGCAAAACCTTTTTATGTTTGGGTTCAGAGCGAAGACCATCAAGAACACGGTGTCTGTGAACCTGGAGCTGACAGCTGAGGAGTGGAAGAAAAAGTACGAGAAGGAGAAGGAGAAGAACAAGAGCCTGAAGAACATCGTCCAGAGGCTGGAGGCAGAACTTAATCGCTGGAGGAACGGTAAGATGAAATGATCACGCTATTCTCAGCTGAGTCTGTACTGTGTCCTCAACATCCTCACTCTTCTTCATCCTCTGTTGCATGGTTACCATCGAGACTCCTCCTCCTCTTGAGCCATTGTTCTTTAGATTTTGCTGAACTCCCTGTTTGGTAATGGCAAATCTCAACCTCTTTTGGCATTAAATCAGCTCGCCCTCTAAAGCATTCATATATGTAAAAGCAACACGCACACATTCAATTTGCTGATGCAGCATTTCTGCAGTAGGGCTCTTTGCTCTTCATCACCCTTCTTCCTGATTGTTGTCATTGGTACTCAACTGAAGCACAGGCGGTTTCACTCAGTTCACAAATATTTCTTCTTTAGGCTTGATTTATTTCTGTTAGTTAACTATGTGCATCAGCTTATTTTGCTCATCATTCCATCCAAACTTCCTTTTTTATTTTAATGTCTCTGCTTATAAGAGAGTAACAAAAGAGAAAAGTAGCTAAAGGGAAAAACAAACAAAAATGTTTCCATAATGTTTAGAGAGCTACTGATCAATAGCACCTTAAAAAGATTATATTTTATCATCCAAGGGATTTCATGCTTAGGAACTCTGACAGAGGGGCTTATTTACAGGCGAGAACGTTCCTGAGGAGGAGCAGCAGGACTCTAAAGATCAGAAGAGCATTGAGCAGTACGACAACACCCCAGTCATCGACAATCTGCAGCCAGAAGGAGGATGTGTCTCCAGTGAAGAGAGCAGAACGTTGGAAGAGGACATCAGGAATCTTTACAAACAGCTAGATGACAAGGTGAGGCTGAGGAAGGAGCAGGAAGTCCTCTTCCGCATCATCATTACAAACATGTTTCAGTTGTGGATATGTTGCGTTTCAGTTAAGCAGCTGAAATAAAACAGTGACTGGTCTTTGAAAATGTTTGGAACGATTAGCCGAAATTGAAAGAACTTTAAAAAGTAGATGAATGATTGAATAATGACTAAGATGATGGATGGATGGATGGATGGATGGATGGATGGATGGACAAATGGATGGATGGATGGATGGACGGATGGATGGATGGATGTATAGATGGATAGATGGACGGATGGGCAGGTGGATGGACAAATGAATGGATGAATGGATGGATGAATGGATGGATGGATTAATGGATGGATGGACGGATGGATGGATGGATAAATTAATGGATGGATGGATGGATGGATTAATGGATGGATGGACGGATGGATGGATGGATAAATTAATGGATGGATGGACGGACGGACGGATAGATGGACGGACAGACGGATGGATGGATGGATAAATAAATTGATGGATGGTTCAACTGATGATAAATAAATTATTCTGGATGTTTGTAGTTGAGTTTGAATTAGATCTTATTAATTCTGGCTTTACACCAATTGAACTGGGCTTATCTGTTTTGTCTTTGCCAATAACTACCTTTCTCTGAAGTTTACCTGTCAAAAGTTTTTATAATAATGTTTCCTCTTCTCTTTCTGCAGGATGATGAAATCAACCAACACAGTCAACTTGCTGAGAAACTTAAAGAGCAGATGTTGGACCAAGAAGAGGTTGGTTAGATGTTTTCTTCCACAGATTAGATGAAAGTCAACAGCTGCGTATTGTTTTCTGTGTTTTTCCAATGATAGCTGCTGGCGTCTACGAGACGGGATCATGAGAAGATCCAGGAGGAGCTGTGCCGGCTGCAGACGGAGAACGAGCTGGCCAAGGAGGAGGTGAAGGAGGTCCTCCAGGCCCTGGAGGAGCTGGCAGTCAATTACGACCAGAAGAGCCAGGAGGTGGAGGAGCGTTTGGAGGCCAACCAGCAGCTAAGCGATGAGCTCCAGCAGAAAATGGTGAGTCAAGATTCCTGAGTTTAGGTTTTACTGATTGGTAGGAAAGACGCTTGATCCCTCGGTGTCGACAGGCTCAGCTATCGGTGGTGCAGCGGGAGATGAATCAGCTGGAGGAGCTGAACGGCATGCAGAGGAGGAGAGCCGCTGAGGTCCTCACCCTGCTGCTGCGAGACCTCAGCGACATCGGTGCCATTATCGGCACCGGTGACATCAAAGCGACCTCGGTGAGGATGATGCAATTTCATAAAACCTACTAATGGTCCAAAAAATGTACGGGTCTGACCAGTCACCCGCCCCCTCGGTCAGTCTGCAGAGGCAAAGGGGAACGGCTCGGCCTTGGAGGAGGATTTCACCATCGCCCGGCTCTACATCAGCAAGATGAAGTCCGAGGTCAAGTCTCTGGTAAACCGCAGCAAGCAGCTGGATAGCGCCCAGGCCGACGCCCACCACAAGATCCAGGCCAACGAGAAGGAGCTAGCTTCCTGTCAGCTGCTCATCTCACAGGTAAACACCACCCGCAACTCCGTGCAAAAACCTCTTTGACCATCCTTCTTTTCTCTTTGGAGCATGTTTTACTCGTCGCTTTGTCCCTGCAGCACCAGGCCAAGATCAAGTCTTTGACTGACTACATGCAGAACATGGAGCAGAAGAAGAGGCAGCTGGAGGAAAGTCAGGACGCTCTTAGCGAAGAACTCGCCAAACTTCAGGCGCAGGGTCTGGGTCACATCAGATTCATAAATGACTAGGCTGTTCTAGAACGTGCATATGGTCCAATTTAAACCATTTCGTAGCTCCTGCCTGATGCTTAGCGTGGTTCTCCAGTCTTCTGCAGCCTTCAACCCCCCGATTTGTGCTCCGTCTTGTTCTTTCTCTTCAGAAAAACGTCATGAGGTGTCAAAGGAGGACCTCACTGGTGTGGAGGGAGAAGATGACGCGAAGGTGAGGCAAACGCCTGAAAGCAGCGTCCGAGCCAGAGGTTTTTTTTTGTTTTTTTTTGTCTCTCTGATGTATATATTTTAATGTGCAGCTCCAGAAGGCCCTGGAGGAGCAGCTGGAGAGCCACAGGGAGGCTCATCAGAGGCAGCTCAGTCGCCTGAGAGACGAGATCGAAGACCAGCAGAAGATGCTGGACGAGCTGACAGAGTGAGAAAACCGCTGTAATCCCCCCACAGAAATGGTGAAAACCAGTTTGTCGATATGCCCCGAGTTTTGACTGCAGGTTGATATCTTGTCGTCCAGCTGAAGCTGCTGAGTCTAGTACATGTTATTCTCTTAGAATTGAAGCTATCTTCCAAGGCGGACTGATGAGGATACGGAGCTTAGGAAACAAGAGTTTTTGGCTTCAAAGTCAAAGATATTATACCTTAAAGGTTCATGATGACCTATTTGTACTTGAACCACAGCATGAGGAAAGATCAGTGGGAGTCAGAAGCATCCACACTGTGGCTCTAAACCTTGTATCCTTGTATCTGTTAGTAAACCTTAAACCCAAAATTCTTCAGCTAACCAGACCTGGAGTTTAAAAATGATCCAGTTGTTGTTCTGTATCAGATTAGGGTAGATGAAGGTTTGCAACTACATTAAGTTCTGTCTGGCATTTTTAATAAAACCAAACTATGTCCTTTAATCGTATTATTATTAGAAGTCGTCAGGCATACCCTGAAGGTTTTAGTGTTTGAGATGCAAACCTCCTGTTGCAAAATGTATAGCATGCACTGGTTTATAAAGGCATATTCAATTGTCCAAAATTCATGATTTACTGTCCTGAACGAGTCATTTAATCCTAGCATTTTTATCTTCCAGTCTAAACCAGGGACTGGTTCTGGAGCAGGAGAGACTCATGTCAGACTATGAAAAACTGAAGGCTGAGGAACAGGAGAAGGATTCAAAGCTTCAGAAGCTCATGTAGGAACCATTTAACATTAATCTGTACTCATAATTATTGCTGTAAAGTTTCATTCATGATAGTTTTTTCCTGCTTTCCCCCCCCCCCAGATTGTTGAACGAACACAGGGAACAGGCCACAGAAGACCTGAAGGGGCTGGAGGAGACTGTGGTGGGTGACTATTACTGATGAAAGCCTGTTCAGATAGCATCGGAAAATTTTGGGGGGGTTTCAAAAACTGTAGGGTCGACAAACATCTGCCACATATGACACTAACTGGTTGATTTTTGTTGTTGTTGTTGTTTAGACGCAGAGCTACTTCGATATTGAGCTTTTGAACCAAAACCAATTAATCAAAGTGTTTTATACCAATTCTGAACAACGTTATTCTTTAAATAGTAATTCAAAAGCTTCCTCCTACACCTCTTCACCTAATCTTCATCTCTCTTCAGGCCAAAGAGCTACAGACTCTACACAACCTACGTAAACTCTTTGTTCAGGATCTGACAGCACGAGTCAAGAAGGTAAACCTCCTAGCCGTAAACCCTTAAAAATCTGCTTCTGTGATACTCTGATCAACTGATGCTCTGCTCTGTCGCTCTGGCTTCAAGAGTGCAGAGCTTGATTGTGAGGAGGGGCTCGGGAACGTCGCTCAGAAGCAGAAAATCTCCTTCTTGGAAAACAACCTGGACCAGCTCACCAAGGTCCACAAGCAGGTAAACTCAAACACACATAGTTCGTGCTATTGGGTGAGTAATGAAAATCCTGGACGAGCCCCCAATGGGTTTGACCAGCCTCAAGAGGCTGCGGCACTAATGGAGGCTCAGTGTTCGTAAAACGTCGTAAAAGGTTATTTATTTCTGTTAATATCACAGTTCCTGTGATTGTTTAGAAGATGGTCAAATCAGTGGTGTGTGTCCTCAGCTGGTGCGAGACAACGCAGACCTTCGCTGTGAGCTGCCCAAACTCGAGAAGCGTTTGCGGGCCACAGCCGAACGAGTCAAATCTCTGGAGAACGCTCTGAAGGAGGCCAAGGAGAACGCCATGAGGGACCGCAAACGTTACCAGAAAGAGGTGGATCGCATCAAGGAGGCGGTGCGTGCCAAGAACATGGCCAGGAGGGGGTATTCTGCACAGATTGGTGGGTCCCGGCCTCCCTTTGTTTCTGATTTAATCACAGACTGCACATGCATAACCCTGAGAGCGAATGAGAATGTTGCTTTCTTTGTTGAAGAGAACGTTCTGATGTATCTGAGGTCTGCTGTATTTCTTCTCAGCTTGACAAAATGGTTCTATAGTAGATGTAGCACAGAGAATACCACAAGTAGCTTTTAAACACAGTTTCACTGTTGCTAATTTACTTTTCCAGTTTGCAAAGATTAAATTACAGAATTTATATCATTTAGCTAAAGACCTAATCACAGTAAATGAGGTTTGAGCTCCAAATTCTACTCCAGTTAGTGCCATTTTATTATATTGCAAATCCTATTAATCCCTTAAATATGTTTCCAGTATATTTAAGATTCGATGCAATAAACCCCACCCAATTAAACTTTTAATGTTTCATCTTATGTTAGCTTTATTTGGACGTTAAATAGAACAGTAACCAAGTCCAATAATAATTGTTTTTGAATGTACGTTTTTTTCTGATTTGAAGTGACCATTTTGTACAAACCAACGTTGCTTCAATAACGTGATCCTGAATTTAGCAAGGTAAATGTTTTTTTAAGCCTGTGAGGAAATGGCAACGTCAGTCAATTAACCTTTTTATTTTCTCTCTGGATTTTAGCGAAGCCCATAAGGCCGGGCCATCATCCAGTGTCGTCCCCCATCATCAGTACCATCAGACCTGGAGGAATCTACGCTCACAACTAAAACTGAAACCGAAAATACACCTGTGAGGGCTTCAGCAGATTGTTGTCATGGTACAGTACAGATACATCTTTAAGGGACATATCTTCATTTGTACAACTTTTGCTTTTCAGTTGTATTCAGGGTGTAGCTCATAAAGGGGATATTTCTATTCCTGCAATTAAGTGGTATTATAAAAGCAAGAAGACCAGGACAGCTGAGAATGCAGCTAAAGATTAGGAACCCCAAGAAATGGCTGTGGAGATGAAAGTAGAGATAAGAAAGTCTCCAGCCTATCACACCCAGCAGTAGCCTGGAGACCTAACAAACCAGCAGCTGTGGTTCATTGATACAAGTTGTCAGATGATAAATGTCCTTTAAGAAGTGACATTGCAGCAATCCAAACAGATTATGTGTCTTGTGTTAATTAAACCACACGCTTTTTTTCAGGTGTGTCACTTCTCGCTGCATGATGGATTCTCCCCTGGATTCACAAGCCACACCCCTTTCCTTGGCGCACCAGTCGGAAGCCTTCAAGACCAACTGTTGTAAATCAGAGAAACAAAAACGGTCTTCTGATTCTGATTAGATTAACGTTTTTCATGTTAAGACACCATATACTTCACGTGAATTGCCGTTCATGCAGTGATTAGTGTAGTTAACGTTACATATGTTCTTACTTTTGCAACACATTTCTTTTTAAGGTAAATATAAACCGGCTTCATGTTCTAATATTTTTTTGCAGCCCAAACAAAATGCATAAACGCTGTCATAGAAAGCAGAAATCCCAGGCCAGTATGTGTCATTAGCTGTGGAGTCCATATGTAAAGTTACACAGTAAACAAATTAAAAGCAATAATTTGAGCCTTTAATGAGAGAAAAATGGGTTTAATTGTTCAGAGTTTCATTTTCAGCCATATTTTATATTTATGTAAAAATGTTAGTTTCAAACAAAATATTAGTTAGTGAGCTAAATATTTAGGTTAAAAAACTGGTTACAAAGCTAACTAAATAGCTTGCAGATTAAATATCTAGTATAAGCTAAATATTTAGCTGGTAAGCTAAACTGCTTGGCTAAATGTATAGGTTAGGACTAAAAATGTTTAAACATTTAGCTTATATGCAAATCTACTTGCTGATAAACAGAAATGGCCTGTCAAAATAAGCAAAATGTTTAGCTTGCCAGTTTAGCTAGAAAGCTAAATATTGAATTTGCTAGCTTAATATTTATTTTGTAAACAAACTAATTATTTAAATTAAATATTTATTTTCAAATGAAATATATAGTTGGCAAACTAAGTATATTGCTAACAAGCTTAACTGCCTGGCTAAACATGTAGCTTATGATGTCTGGCCACTTATCATGAAAGGAATTTGCATATAAGCGACGTTTTTAGTTCTGAGGTAAATATTTCATTTGAAGCTATATATTTAGCTAGCCAGTTTAGCTTAATAGCTAAATATTTGGCTTCAAACTAAATATTTTGTTTGAGACTGTGACATTTATAAAGGAATAAATAACATGAAGACAAATATGACTTTGAAAATGAGCCGCCATTATTTTCTCTTATGACAAGCTACATAACCTAAATTATAGCTATGAACTTTTGACTGTGTAACTTTACGACTGGCACTGTATAGATAACAAAATTAAAGACATTTCAAAAGACAGATATCTCATTGGCCCCACATGTAAATAATGCCTGCGTGTGCGCCACATTTGGTCTGGTATCAATTGGTTCAGGGCTCAAAATGAGCATCATATCAATTACTCATCGACCTATGTAGGATTTTGGCTGGGTCTCAAATTGATAATGACTAAATCAAAAGACAAAAATAAATCTTGGGCCCACATGGCTCCCAACTTTTGGCTTGAGTTGCTTAGACTCATCTAATATGTGGGCATTACTGAACCTGTTGAATTATCTGAATGGGCCTCATATTTTTAGCTGTTTCCTAACCAAGTGGGCCCCATGTCTAAATATCTTATATCTGTCTGGTAGTTACAAAGCGTGTGTTAACTATTTCAGTTTAAACTAAGTTTGATGTCGTTTTTCTTCACTTCGTTTTGTAATTATAAACCTCCATTCCCCTCTGAATTTGATCAGTTCCTTCTGCTCGTTTTTTTACATCTGACAATCAGGAAATATCCAGACAAAAAAAATAAAAAATAAAACTTTAGAAATTGTTTCATGAACTCTAAGAACCATGCAAAGATAGAAGAGATCCAGATGGACACTGACCAGCCAATCAGATGTTGTCTGGACTGAAAAAGTGGAGCAGGCATGTTATGTGCAAATTGACATTAACTTGGGTTGTAACACTCTTCAGCACCTCTTAAAACATCAAAAGAGAAGAGCTCAGACTAAAATAAAATCTAGACAATTTTATCTTGAAGTTTCAACAATCTGAATAAGGTTTAACTGAACTAGAGAACAAACAACACATATTCTGTCCATTTTTGTTATGAATGTACGAAAAAAGCCAACCAAGTGATGAATGTAAATGCATGGATGAGAGCTTGTAAAAAAGGCACGTTCAGGATATGTTCTGCATTTGCCTTATTGTTTGGATGTCAGTTTGATAACTGATTTAACTGTTTTCTTGAAAGATGCATCATTTGTCTGAATATACCTGCAAATAAACATATATTTAACTTCATTTATTTTGTCAAAGTAATTAAAATAACTAACCTCCTTGCATCATTGTGATATACTTTGCGAATGCAGAAGTTTTTTGGTGGTATAACACTCTTGTGTTAAGTTTCGAGAAGCATGGAAGTGGAGTGGTGATGGTGTGGGCTTATTTTGCAGCCCATGGCTCTTATAGTGGGTAAACAAATTCTAGCAGTGAATGAATTTTAAACTTAATCATGGAAAGTAAAGATTGTATCGTGCATTTGGTGATTCATTGAGAGGGTCTTTATGTATTCAGTGTTCACGCTCATTAACTCTGATTTACCAGTAGGAGTGTTTCAAGCAGACATACTCAGGCTAAGCAGGTTTTGGGCTGAGTAACCGTGAGTTCAGTGTTTACTACGTGAGAAGTTAACCACGTTTTCTGGAACAGGCCCCCGTAAACTCAAAAGGTGTGAAAAAGGTGACAACTAAGATCTTGTTGTGGGGTCTGGGGCCATCCTTTTGTGAAATGTGGATTTTATTTTTTGATCCTATTTTTCTTCTTTTATTGTACAGCACTTTAGGCAAATATGTTTTTTGGAAAATATGCTTTATAAATAAGCCTGACCTTGACGTAAGTACAAAATAGTCTAGAGTAGCCTATTAAACAAAACTAAAAACTAGTCTAGAGACAAACGGAAGCTGATGAGCATAATTTTCTGCAATTTCTGGTGCTGAGCCAATATATTGTTTTCAGTTAGTTATAAACTTTGGTTCAAATTTAATTTGATATTGATACATATAATAGAATATGAGAATAATCCTTTATTGTCCAAAAAAAGGGAAATGCAGATGTAACCGCAGCAAAATGACGGGCAATATAAGCAAGATCTAAAACATGCAAGACATCCAATCCTTGAGAAATGAGAATGGACGACACAGTATATCCAAAAGAATTGTATTTCCTCTTTAGGACTGGACCAGTTGGGGATGTCTCTTATGCGATTTTGGACAGAAGTTTATCAGGGTTTCAGACGAGCATAACCTGATGGATGATAAAAACTGACAAAGCTGAGTCCTAAAACTCTGCTAAACATTCAAAGAATATCCAATAATTCTATGGTGACACTTTCTGCTACAACAAACGGAGACTGAAATGCAGCAAATGCAGACGATATAGTAATTTAGTTTGGAAATCAGAAAGGAAATTCCACACCCCAATCGTGTGCAAATTAATTTAATTAAAAGAAGTTTCCATCTCGCTGTCAGTGGAACAAGAGAACACAGGTGACGGATGATGGAACTGGTTAAGCTCTCTCTCTCCATCATGGCTTCTTAGATGTTCTTTCAAACTTTGACACCTAGTGAAGCATCATCCACATTTGTCACAGGTGTAAGGCCTCTCTCCTGTGTGGATTCTCTGATGACATTTCAGACGTTCACGCCTTTTGAAAGCTTTGCTGCAGTAGTCGCAAATGTAAAGTTTCTCTCTTGTGTGGATTCTCTGATGTTTGAAGCTTCCAAGACGTCTGAAACCTTTGCTGCAGTAGTCACAAATGTAAGACTTCTCCCCTAGATGGACATCTAGATGATATTTAAAAGATGAAAAGCTGCTAAGATTCGCTCTACACACGGCTTCTCCCGGGTGTGGATTCTCTGATGAACTTTCAGATTTCCAAGCCGTCTAAAACCTTTGCTGCAGTAGCTAAAAATGAAAGGTTTCTCTCCTGTGTGAAGCAGCAAATGTTTTAGATTCCAGACTAGAACAACTCTTGCCACATTGGTCGCAGCAGTTAGGTGTTTTTTCTGTATGAGTTTTTACAGGTTGTTTCACCTAAAGCATGAGGTAATTAACATCTTAATAAATATAATTTTATTGAAAAGTTTTTCTCCAATACTCATAATACACACATACTCACAAATAATTTAGAGAAACTCTGAATGGGATGACTGAAAACATTTTTCTCAAATCATCTAGATGCTGGTTTTGCATCACTGCTAATAAACCAGTTGAAAATGACAGAAATGTCGAAAATGTACAACAAATCTTCAACATTTTTATTTTTCAGATTTGACGATAGCTATTGTCAAGAGAAATTACTTTTCCTGTGCTTTACAGACAGGCTAAAGGGTGGCATAGTAATAGCTTTGCCAACTTTCCCATAAGATGCAGAATTATTGTTTATTTGCAAGTTAAATATTGCGTCCGATTTTAAACCAACATGGGATGCGATTGGTTCTGTATTTTCATAAATGTTCAATAGTCATATCTGTAACAATACTGCAGTATTTCCTGACCCTGTTCCTCAGGTAACACTGCCTGACATGTTTTAGGTTTTCCCTACTTCCGCATTTCTGACTTCAATTGATGGCTGATTAAGGGATGAAGACCCAGAGGCCCATTATACAAAGGTGATGCAGCAAAGATGGCCCTCAGAGGTGACTAAATATATATTTAATATTAAATGCATCTTTTACAAGTCTGTTGTGGAGAGTGTTATCCCTTTGTCCACCATCTGTTGGGGTAGCAGCATCTGCGCCAGGGACTTAAAAAAAGGCTCAATAACCTGATGAAGAAGGCTGGTTCTGTTCTGGGGATAACTGTGGAACAACTGGAGATATTAATGCAAAGAAGGATTCTTCATAAAATTAAAATAGATTATGAACAATCCTGAGCATCCTCTTCATTAAACTATCCTACAGCAACAGAGTATCTTCAGTTGGAGGCTTCTTCAGTTTTGCTGACACACAGACCGCTACAGAAAATCCTTTCTCCCCACAGCCATCATGGTCTACAACAACACTTAATTTCCCTCTGGGATCAATACAGTATTTTTGAAATGAATTAAATTTGAATAAGACTTGATAGTCATGTGGGATCTAAACAATCTGCATTTCACAGCAGTTCCTTCCTGCGGCAACATCCCAGCAGTAAATTTAACATGGCTGCACTAGCTGACCTCTCTAACATGCTCTCCTACAGGGTGGAAAGGGATTTAGGTATCCCAGACGAACCCCCAATCTTTTACGGATGCCAAAGGGTCTAAAGGATGGCATCATAACAGTTGTTTTCCAGACGAGGACAAAAAGATGTTTTCGGGGGTGGGGGGTACTTTTAGCGTTTACATGAATAATATTCAGATTAAATTTCACTACTTTTCCTTGCGTAAAATTTCTAGCCAACAGTGAACTTGTAGTGAGTAAAGTGGAGAGAATAAACCTTCACTTAGGTAGCCAGAACTTAACCTAACTTAGCTAAATAAAGAACAGATTTATCTTAGGTAAAAAATATATAGTATTATTTGCACATATGAGACATAGACCAGTTAAACTGAATCTTCCCTTTAGACTTGACCACAATTATCATGCAAACATTAGTGTATTAACATTAGGGTCCTAACATCAGCATGACAAAATTAAGAGTTTAACATTAGCATGCTAATGGTAACTCCAAAATGCCAGCATAATCTTATGATGGTTTATTCCAGGCTGGAATTTTGTATTCTTTAAGAATAAACTTCGGATAATATTTTGAACCACATTTAAGTTTATGAATTATAAATTAAGCAAGAAAGACTAAAACGCCAGGTGGACTGTTATATTTTTTAATCCCTATAATTTCCCTCTGCAACATTGCACATTATCGTAATCGTTTCTGGACAGAACAGAGACATTGTTTAGTTTAGTCATGTCACAAGTAAATGAATAAAAAATAATAAATAATAGAAAAATCTTCTTCACACATCACATATAAATTTCTACATACTGAATACAACAATGTAACAGGATATTTATTCCAGTGTATCTGTACAAATAGATATTCACATGGTTTTTTTTGCACATATTTCACAAACTTTATGATATATTTACTGCACTTGTGGCCAACATGAAGAGATGAGTCATAACTCTGGTTCGGAGTCTTTAAAGGTTCCTGAGAGTGGTGACAGGTGTCTCCAAACCCAGATATATATATATATATATTTTGTTCAGGCATCTTTTATCCTTGTTTGGATAAATCCCTGGTGTTCCCGACTGCAATAACCTCCCTCTCTCTCATGTCCATGATAACAGTTGCAGACAATATCTATGTTATAAAGCCAACACACTTCACATTTTTTACTGCAGAGGAAAATGAGTCAGTTAACATGAACAAACACTCCAGTAAACAGTGACATCAGGGCTCTTTTAGTCTTGTTCTTATCTTTTTTCTTACAAAATGCACCTCTCAACAAAAATATTTAAAGTGACAAAATTAAGGCGATAAAATGCTTGCAACTGAGGACATTTTTACAGAAGTCAATTCGAGAAATTTCCAGAAATGCCTTTATCATTTTCCCCATAAACCAGCCACTTAGAGATTGTCGAAGGCTGTATCCAAGCTGAAATAAAAAAAAGATGTCGTAAAAAAAAGCTTATAAACTGAAACCATAATGGATCATTTGTAGATTATGAAGCTAAAATCTGAGGAATACAGTTTCATCATTTTATGCCTTTTTTATTTAGAGTTTACTGGTGTTTGGGGAAATTGTAATATATTAAGTTTTTTATTTAAATAGAGAAAAAAAGTAAATATGTAACAATGAAATGTTATATTCCTGGATACATTAGTTTGTACTAATTGTGTCTTATTGATGATTTCAGTAAAGTTCAGCATCATGCCAAGCGCAGCAGACTAAATCTAAATTTTAGTTCCTGTTCATGTACAAGAGAGGGACAGAACAGCCAGCTGGTACAGGAGACCAGAAAAGAAAAGTACCTATTAAAAAGTTCAATAAATCGTTGATTTAGACACTACATAAGGAGTTTTTAAATGATGATTTTATTTATAAAGAGAAAAAAAGCTATCTAGACAATCTGGGCCCTCTGAATATATCCCTGCCCCCCCCTTGCAAAATTTCCACATTTATTGGTTTGGTTTTATGGCCACGATAAGGTCTGATTAGTGTCAGACTTGGCAAAAGTGGGAGAGTTCCAAGACCAGAAACACTGCTGCCCCAAGAGAACAACATCTTGATTATCCCTTAGACTTTTAGGGGAAAAAAACAACAACCTTAGGTGTAAAACCAGCACCACAGTTCATAAATATAACACCATTCTGGCAGCAAAGTTGTTGGTGGTCTGGGGCTGCTTAACTGCTGTGGGACCAGGACAAGATGCTAAAATTGAACTATGAATTCTGTTTTCTAGCAGACTGTCCAACCATCAGTTTGTGACGTCAAACGCAAGTGCACAAGGGTTATAAAGCAGGATTATAAATCTAAACACCATCAAGTTGACAGCTGAATGGATCAAAAAGAAAAGAAATAAATGTAAGTTTTGGAGTATCCTGGTCAAAGTCAACATGCTCCAAAACAGCCCTATGTGTCTGAATGAAGCAATTCTGCAAACAAGAGTGGTCCAAAATTCCTCCACAGTGACATAAGAGAATAACGTACCCAGTTATTTTAGTTTAGATGACCAAGTAGGTTTGAGTCACTTTGTTTTTGTTTATAAACAAAATCAATTCTTAAAAACTGCTTTTTGTATTTTTTTCCCACAAATTCTTTATTTGTTATCCCAACTTGTAAAACAGAATAAATCCTTAAGGTGGCAAATAGTTTTTCACAGCGCTGTAGTTGAAGATGTGTCATGGATGAGATGTGTCACATTCAAGTATTAACAAAACAGATTCCTCATGTGTTTGATTGGCTGAAAACAATTCTGCTCAACTATACTTCATAAGTTTAAAAACGGTCGTAATTGGGTCTCAAAGATGAGAAAGTATTTTTCTACTTATTGTCTGACTTAGTCACAAGCTTCTGAGAGCGATTCGGTCCTGCAGCCCATTTTCAACACAGATTCACATGCATCCGCAACGTTAGACCCAAACTAACAGTACAGTGCACTCCCCACGCACAAAGATCCACAGAAACACACGGTAAAGCTGGACGCACACTGTGTGAGCTTATTTGGGCCTACACCCAGGAGTCAGGGGACCCGGTGAACTTGTTCGCCCTGTTTGAAGGCCTCCGCGTGGTGGAGTAGAAGTCCACGTAGTTGGTGTTTGCTTTGAATCGGAGTGAGTGGGTGGCGCAGCCGTCAGGCGAGGATGGCAGGTGGACAGCTTCGTCCTCATAGCGCTCCTCGCCGTAGCCTTGGGGCGACGACAGGTACATTCTGTAGCTGTTGTAGTTCTTCCTGTCGGGTTCGTCATAGAATGGCTCTGGGTTCTACGAGAGGAAGGATACCCGGAAAACAATGTGAGATCCTTGTTTCTACACAGGATTGAACGGAAATGCCTTACAAATGTATGCAAATAGGTGAGGACAGGTTAAATTTGGAGATATTTGGAGGAGCAGCTGAGAAGCTCACGTTGAAACTAACCTCTGCAAAAACTTAAAATAAAAAGATTTCTATTAGCCATTTTATCTTTGATGGTATGGATGTTTTCTTCAGCAAAGACCTATTGTCTTGATTACATGGTCAGCCCTTAATGAGAGTCAGCTCCTCTAATTCTGATCATGGTTTTAGAATGCTCCCTCCTTTTCTGAAGCAGAAGAGTTCCAATAGCTTGGGGTTGAGGGACGATAAGTTGGACAATACCTAGAACTGGCTGGGGGGACTATATATCCCTTCTGGTCTGGGATTGTCTTGGATCCCGTAGAACAGGGGGTCTGCAAACTTTACAATCCAAAGAGCCATTTTGGGCTCAATCCAGCTAAGTAAAACACATTTAGAGCTCCAGATGTTACATGGCCTTTCCAAAAAACGTAACATTTTTGATAAGTATCTACTAGAGTAAAATGTGTTACTATTCATAGTCAACATTTTATATATTTTTGTATTTTTTTTTAAGAGTAAGAAAAACAAAACTTTACCAAAAACTGGATGGATTCATTTTCTTTTACAATTTTTTTTATAGTGGTGGCAAATTATGTACAAATTCACAGTTTCAAACTTAATGACCAGAAAAAAATGAAGGATGTCCCGATCAGCGTTTTTGGCCTCCAGTCCCGATCCAATCTTTTAACCTCAAATCCGATCTGATTTCTAGTCCCAATAAGATATTTTGCATTTAGTTTTGAAATTCATAAAACTGAAATATATTTTTAGCAAGTAGCCTGACTCTACTTAACTTTTTAAAAAAGGACTATATCATGCTATTTTAAAGCTTTCAACTTCTGGGATATATATATATATATATATATATATATATATGATAAAATGTTACCGTTGGTGTTATACAGTATTCATTTCTCCTTCTAACTTGTATCCTGTAGTTAATGTTAGACTAAAAAGTGAAACGGCTCGTTTCTCTATAAACCCTCCTCCTGAACCCCAACGCTACGCTCCCCCGCTCACACTGAAACAAACAGTTCTAAGCTTCATCATAAACAGAACTCTCACAAGAGTTTGAAACATGAAACTGTTATATTAAGGGCTCAGATGTTTGGCTTATTTTTTCTATTTTTGGTAAAAAAACAGAGTCAATAAAGCCCATCTCAGTTGCTAAAACTCCAGGCTTTAGACAGAGCCCAAACCAACACAGCTGCTTCCACTAAGCAAATCTTTCCAGCCCAGTATATAAAAAAGCAGTGGGTGTTCTTTGCATCCATTTCCTGAACATTCTGAGATTCTACAGATCAATTAATTAACCACACAATGCTGTTATAAGATCACATAAGCAGCTTGATAAATGGCTAACCCACATTAGCATGTAGCCACTTATTTATCTGTCCATCAGGCGTCTTTGTTCTTTGATCCAGCTGCTGTTCTTGTGCTGTAGAATAAAACCCTGTAATCCATGGAGCCAAACAGGCGTTTTCACAGAAAAAACTGAAGCAGCTATGAGAAGGAGGGTGTGTTTGAATTCTATCACAGGTGAGCCACTCTGCCTGCAGGGGCGGTGCAGACACCTCTAGCACTCAACTTTCAACCAGTGATGTCACTAGTTGAGCACTCAGTCGATTTTCTAGGTGAGGGAGGGGAAGCTGCTCAGAGAGCAGAATTTTGGAAGATTACTCACACATGCGTGAATTAAGCCAAAAACCACTCTGGTGGGGTTTTTTTATGAGAAAATTGCATTACCAGATGGTTGAAAACTCCAAAAACTTGATCTTGCATGATATAGCCACTTTAATGAGACTAATTTCATCAGTAAGCATTCTTCTAAATCCCATGAAATCAAAATCTTTAAAATTAAAGGTCAACCTCAAAATAATATTTAATAATTAATATTTATAAAAGCAAAACACATAATTGGTACAGTATTTAAAAAACAAAAACCATTTTCTGGCAGGCTATAAGCTGGTGTGCGCAATGCTGCCCTCCACTTTCATGGGATCGCATTCACTCTATATTTTTGGGTAACGAAAAGAGTTAGAAAGCCCATATTGTTCTAACTTTGTAAGTTGTGGTATTATTATTGCTGTTTTCACTATAGGATGAAATATCCTATGCTCCTGAACTTATCGCTTGCCGCTATTTGAACGCACCATAGGTGCTGTTGAGCAGCTGGCTTTTTCCTCCTCTTTGCTGTGGGAGCTAGGAGGACCTTATCTCTGTTTATTGTTGTGTGTATTTATTTCTATGCCTTTATTATATAGTTTAAAATACGGTTTTACACACAAAAAATTTCTGTGGTGAAAATAAGTTTCTTACCTGTGATCTTCTTAAATCCTCTCCTGACTGGGAGGAGTATGTCCCAATAAAATAGGGAGTTTTCTTGTCTGACCCTGCCAACAGACAATTCAAATTAGTGTTAAAACATAAGTGGCTCTTGGATACAACCTTGAGGAACGCCATAATACAAACCTGTGTACTGGCGTTTGTGTAAACTGTCTCCATAATATGTGTCGAGTTGCATAGATGACTGCGCCCTCTGGTAGTTTGAGCTGTGTCTTCTTATCCCGAGCATGGCTGGCGAAGATGTAGCACTCCCACCTGATGGTAAGTACACAAAACAAGAAATGTTTACTTTAAATTTAGGGTCAAATATCGGTATGAAGAGCGAGAATGTGCAACACTTCAAATATATTCAATCAAAAATTTTGTTCAAGCAACCTTTGTGATTACGATAGAGCACACATCAATTATGCCATGACGTTTCGAATGTAATAGATTGTGCAGCTCTATACCAAGGTCGTACCTGACTGGATGACTGGGGACATCTGCAGGGGGCTGGTGGGCAGGGTCGGCTGGGAACGGTAGCGGTCTCTCTCCAGGGTGGAGACTGGTGTGACGAAGTGAGTGTAGTTCCATCCATCCTATTTACATATGACATATCACATTTTAACAAGTGAAATTAGGAGGAACGATCCCATTCAGAACTAGATTTTTTTAATGTAAAGGGCGAAATTCAGCAAACCTCCACCCACCTGTTTGTAGAGACTCCTCAGCTCTCTGTATTGCCACAGTGTATTCAACACCTGAGCAGCAGCTTTTACTACTTTCATCGAGTACCTGTAACACAGGGCATAAAGCACACCCAGTGATATGAAGTAACTTGCTTTTTTACTTTCTTGTACCCCTTTGTGTGGAAAAACAACCAACACCAATATCTGACAGCAAGCAAATATTTTTTAAAAAGACTGTTTTAATTTAATTCACTTTCAATTCAGTTTCTTTATATAGTGCTTATTAACAACAGATGTCATCTAAAGGAAGTTTACAAGAAAAGTAATTTCAATACAATTGTACAAACATGCCAATCAGTTAAACGTTTCCCTTTTAGGGAATCCCAGCAGACTGCGATGAATCATTGCCACAATATATTGTGTATGAGCATTGGGTTAATTTAGTGGATTACATGAGGAATGAATTCTGCATAGTGCATTACATGAACACTGGATTATATGAACACTGGGTTTGTGTAACTACTGAGGTAGGATACTGGATGGTTTATAGGAGTATGGGATTGCTTCATTGCACTATATGAGCATTGCGCTTGCCACATCATTATCTGAGCATTTGTTTGCAGTATAGTATTATACGAACATGTGAACATTGGGCTTGCCATGCTAGATTTGTAAACACTGGGTTTGGAATGGCTGGATAGGTTATATGAGCAATAAGCTTGCTGGACTTACCATTTCAGCATTGGTCTCAGTACTGAACTATACAAGCATTGGTTTTGCTGTACAGGATTATTCGAATATTGATTTTTCATGCTGGATTATGCGAACATTGGTTTTGCAATATGAGATCTGTAAACTAGTGATGGGTAGATGAGGCCTCATGTACCGTTTCAACACATTACCCTAACTGTATTGATACTGTGTTGATACGGAGTTGCTACAGTGTTGGTCTACTGACACCTCCTGGATCTTAATATTATTGCAGGTAACCTATTTGGAAAAATTAAGTAATCTATAGATTTAATGGCCGTATGATAAAATTATTTATGTGATTGTATTCTATACTGTACGCTGCATAATTTAATATCTTCATCGAAACATGTTATATTGAAAATATATCATTAGACATAATGTGAATGTGTGTCACATCTTGTAAAAAAGTGAAACTGAAGGTGATGTTGATTTTAGTTTGTATTTGAGGCAGACTTTTTAAAACATATTTTATTTTATAAATTAGTTACTCAGAGCTCTTTGCAATGATTTTTTAAAAAGCAATTTCTCCAGATTTAGAAAACAAATACGAGGGAAAGATGCACAATAACTTTCTGGTTGGTAAAATATAAGATTGTTCATGAATCTGAAACCGTTCCCTGGATCCCTCAGTTTCAACAATGCTGAGAGGTGGCAATCCTTGAAAATTAAATGCCTGGTCCAACTCATGCTTCCTGGTAGCTTGATATTCAAAAAAGAAATAATAAAATAACATGTATCGTGAATAAAGTTATCACAAAAAAAGTTTTATAATGTTGTATACATGTATTTATCCTAGTTGCATTTTTGATCTCCTGATGTTCATGTTTGGCTCTGTGATGTCTCTGCATAGAAGACGTGCTTTTATTAATATATGCCAGTCCAGTAGAGCAAATGTGGCATTTAAATTGCAGCAAATTTGGAATGGACTGAAATTTGGATAGATTAAACAGAAACTGAGGGGGACAGAATGAAGAAAGGAAATAAAAGAAAATACTTTATTTGCTGATTTCCCACATGTCAGAAACCTTGCGTCTTCTATCTGGCTCAATGATGTGGGCTTTCTGGGAATTAGTCTGGTTTAAAAAAAATAAAGTTTTTGGCAGTGAAGCATCCCGTTTAAAGCTGGAGACGCTGCTGCTTTTAAAAACAGGTCAGCGCTTTAGTGACAGATGACACAGCAGCTGTATCGGTCACATGACTATTTCTTAAAGCGTTACACGCACCGATACGCAGTTTCACTCTATGAGCTTGATACATGTGCCGACGCATCGGTGCTGCTTTACTCATCACTAGTGTAAACACTGGGTTTGACTTAATTGATAGGTTATATGACCAATGAGCTTGCTATCTTGTGCTATATAAACACTGAGCTTGCCATGCCTATTATTTGAGTATTGGGTTTGCCATATAGGATTATTCCAATGTTGATATGCCATGCTGGATTATTTCTAACATTGGCCTTGCCATACTAGATCTGTTAACACTGGGTTTTGAATATTTGATGGGTTATCTGAGCACTGAGCTTGCCATACTTATTATTTGGGCATTATTAAGTAATGAAGTATATGAACACTGTACTTGCTATACTTTATCATGTGACTATGGGGCTTCTCATACGTGAATTAATGAACATGGGGCTTGCAATATTGGAGTCTATGTGCATTGGGTTTGCCATACAAAACTAGAGGTACATGGTAAATGACTATTGAATTTGCTCTGGTTTTTGAGGGTTGGACCTGCTGTACTGGATTATATGAGCACTGAGATTGCCAAACATCTTGCACCACACTTCAGCCATGTGTGAATCCTCATGTTGTTGACTTATGAAGAAAGCAGCACCTGTACCCTTTCCCTCGTCCTTTGCTGATGTCCACCAGTTTCTCGATTCCTCCGCTGTCGGCGAGAGCTTTGGCGTTCTCCATGTTGCGGCTGGTGACCTCATGCAGCGTGCAGCAGACCGATGCTACAGTGTCGTCGGACAGCACAGAGGGGTTGCCACCTGGCAGCCGATTCACTAGGTCCCGCATGGCATACTTTCCTGTAGTAGTAATAGCATTTAGAATAAAGTTAGAAAGTGTTTATCCCACTCGGTTCAGCACCATATTTAGCTCTGTACTGTTTGAAAACATGAAAAGCTAGAGTAATTTCAGTGTTTCTCTATGACCAACAGCTTCTTCCTGTCTGTTTCATGCAATGAAATAAATCAAGTGTTGGGTTATTTCACCACAAGAGGGCAGAAATCTCAGCGTGTAATTAGAATGAATAAATGTGTGTATGATGATGGGGTTTTTTCCCCCTGTTTGTCAGGTGAAAGGGGCTCAGTGTTTTGACAGTGTGTGTGTACCTATGAGCTCCTTGTTGCGGCCATCCAGTGCCATGTTTCTGAGTGCAGTGGCGACGGAGCAGACCACCCGGTCGTTGTCCATCCTCAGCAGCTCCACCAGGATGGGCAAACCTTTTTCTTTACGCACAGCTGCTCGGATGTAGGCAGAAAACTGCAGACACACAAAAACACTTTACAGAGACTGTACAAAAGGTTTTGAGTCATCACTCGTTTCCTTAAATGTGGAATCTCGAGTTCGTGATGAACAGAGACGTCCAACCTTCCAGTTTCCGGCGGAGAGGTTCTGCAGGGAGCCGGCGGCGCCCTCCAGTGTTGCCGGGTTGGAGCTCTCAGCCAGCAGGTTGAGGTAAGGCTTCACCACCATGGGGTGCCAGAGCAGCTCCGCCCCCCTCAGAGACTGGAAGAAACCTGGGATTGGCCCGACGCCATCCCACTGCCCAAAACCCAGAGAGAACATAAAATGTGTGTAACTACAAACAAAGCAAGGACTTCTTTCTTACATATTTATTTCTGAAAACAACTCATAATCGGAACGGATAATTTTTTTTTCTGCAACTTCCTCCTCTCTCTGCTATCGTACCTTGCCTTCAGGCCAGCCGCCTCTCTTCCTGCCGTGCCTCCTTTTTCCCCAGCACAGGTAGTCCAGCTCCTTCACTGGTGAGGAGAAACCTAGCAAGGTGTCCAGCTCCTGGTTGCCAAGGAGACGGGAGGAGGGCATCTCAACCTCCAGGCGGTACGAAAGGTTCCTCAGGGTGCAGACGCTGTTTTCCACAATCTGTAGTGGCAACGTTTTTTTATTAGCTACAGATACACTCACCAGGAAATAAGGAATTATTCGCCCATTTATTTAGTTTCTTGTTATGTTCTTCACAAATTTTAATTTGAGCCTGAAGGTGGCGCCATATATCCATTGATTTTTTTTACCAGTTTCATAGTAAAATCTGAATTTTAACCCTGAATTACAACAAACAAATGTTTTGTTTTTTACAGAGAAGCAATAAATAATTGCACTGAAGTTGTTAAAAGAAACAAAACAAAATAACTATCCCCTGTCAAAGCCAAGTAGGCAAAATCTTTAAATCTTCTCTTAAAACTGCTGTTATTATAAATCAGGCTTTAGGTTTGGAATAAAATAAAAATGTAACTAGAATCTAAATATTTTAGATAGGTAATATGCATGTGCCAAACTTTAACATCTGCACCAGGCCACCGATAAAAATATGAGTATTAGGCCAACCTATAACACATTATTATGCCCATGCAAATTAAGTTGCAACCATGAAATGTATTGACCCAAGACAACCAGCAGAGGTTATTAATTTTGACTTTTGTAGAAGTTAAAGAAAATAATTTGCAGCAGTTACACACCAAATTGGAGATTAGAGCAAAGTGGGCTCTAGCATAACTAGTCCTATATGACTATAGTCTTGGAGAGAAAAGTGCAACCCTGAGTGACATTTTGGTACACACTCCATACCAGTCGTTTACAGTAATGTACCAATTTTTTGTTTGCCATTCAGCAATAAATATCACAAAGAGGAAAAAGGTGCCGTTATTTTTAAGCTAATCATGCTCACACGATGAAAACTTTGTGACAAATACACACAAGGAAATTACCAAGGTTTTCAGTGGCAGATTATGTTTGATTGAGAATACAAGAAATGTTGTGGACTAGCTATTTTACTGGACGACATTAACTGGACCTTTGTGGATATGAAAAGACAAATTTTGGATTAGATGGCTCTGCTCTGTCAGTGATATATAGCTTTAGTGATGCGCACATTATTTCTCTTTCTGAGTAGTTTGACAAAAGCGTCAACTGTGTCTACAGTGATTGTATCCTTCATTGGCATATATCATTGGAATCACAAGAATCTCAGCTTTCCTGTTATTGTTATGTGTCATTTATACGTCCCATCCCTTTCCATCCAATTGAAAAAGCCCCCTGATTATAAAAAAAGTCTAGTATTGCCTTTGATTTTTACTTAAATCCATTTTTTTTTAATTGTGCCACTCGTTTCCCTGGCAGTATCAACCCTAAACTAAAAATTTCTAGGATTCCCGATACTGAATAAGTTGTTGGTTATTTTACAGGTTTTCCTGCATATTTAAGCATGATGACTTAACTAAGAAATAAAAAAGGGAAATGTGATCATATTATCAGTTAAAATGTCAGTGCAGTCTGTTTACAGTACTTCATCACACTGTGCTGCTGGAGGACTGTTTGCAGCCGCGTTCGGCTCATTCGGAGCCACTCTCCTGCTGGGAGTAAACTGTGTGAAATGTGACGGCAGCAGTGAGGGTCTCTGCAGCACCTTGCTGTCGTAGTCAGAGGTGTTGACGCAGGCCTTTAGGATGTGCAGCAACGAGTCGACCAGGCCTTCACAGCAGCGCAGTTGACTCCTCGCCTCCTCCCCCGCTGAGCTCAGGTTCCTGACACACAAGCACAAATGTGGTTCAGACCTCGGTGCAGTGCACGGGTTCCCCCACAGGGTGGCCTGAAAACTGCCCGGATACAGGAAAGAAAGGAGCTGCCCCTCCAATAGGAGTAGGAGAAAGAGGACTGCACAGCAGCACTGAACTCCCACAATGCATTTCCATACCATCAATCTACAGCTTCACATCAGTGTGAATGAGGCAAAGTGCTGCAGGATTAAGAGCAAACAGTTTTCTCTCTGTGAGCAGCTAAAGGTGATGGATTTCCCTCTGAGATCCACTTCACAGGAAGCTGTGAACCAACTGTGTTGACCTAAACTTTGGATAAACACACTTCATTTTAAATAAGCTGCTTGTTTTTCTCTTATAAGAATCAATAAGCTGATAAATAAATCCAGATGGCAGTCTGTTTTAAATGAGTGACAAAAAGCAACCTCAGCAACCCGAAGAGGCTAAATCAGAATGATTCAATCCTGATCTCATGTTTTACATCACAACTACAAGCTTAAATATATTTAATGGAAGGTTGGGATGTCATAGACCGACACAAAGTGGCGCATATCTGTGAAGTGAAGGGAATCCAAAAAAGCACAAAATGAATTATGAGTCTTTGGAAAAAATGGTGAAAAGTGGCTGTCAGGTTTATGGCCATTAGCGTGTTAACTACAAAAGGTTAGAATGTGTGTGAATTAAATGTTTTTGTTTGTCAGTAATACACTTATGTTCAATGTGATGGTGCAATAACCCTGCGCTGCCAGCTGGATTCTCAAGAGATTTGGAGTTTTTCAAACCCATGAAAGTCCATCTAGTACCGCTCCAACTAATACGACCGACTCAACTCCACTGGTGGTGTGGACCAATCTTTTGTTAGCATTGGGCTTTGGGGCGGGTGTTCAGGCCAAACTCCGCCCACAGAATATGAAGCAAACCACAAAGTGGCAAAAATTGCAGTTCCTCCCACATCCACTAAGGGCTGGCTCCAAAAAAGCCAACTTTACAGCAAAAATAAACACGTTTACAGCCTGGTTCAAAAGCCATTTTAGGTTAGATAGTTCAGGTTTACCATCATGACAACTCTGAGGGGATTTTTTTTATAACTCCTCTTTTAAGATGTAATTTAATCTTGAAATTATGAATAATTAGAGGCGTCTCCTTTTGATTGACCGGTCTGGTAAAGGTAACCCTGCTGGCTAATGGTAGCTAAGAGTAGCTAATAGCTTGCACAATAGCCTGCTTTCCCCCTTTGCTTGCTCAGGGAAGGCCTTCACAGTCAGTAACAAACCGTCCAAGAAGTCTCTGCTTCGGGTGAGGCTTTATACGGGGCTGAAGCTTCGCCAGCAGTGGGGGAGAGAATTTCTGTCAGGTCGCCAAGAGGAATAGGGCTCCGATAGGAGCAGTTATCTCCTTCCACACGCGGGTTGGAGCAGGCGACCGGTCGTGTAGCCGCAGAGCGGCAGAGTCGGCAGGACTGGGAAGCCGCAGTGTCAGAGAGCGGGAGTCGGCTAGATCAGGCTGAAGACTACAGAGTCGGACTCTCGACAGACTGGATGATCGCACAATCAGTACTGGCGTGAGGAACATAGTTCAGGAACTGGAGCCATTAACTAATGGATGTCTGAGAGATGTAAGGAGAGTCAAAATCTTTTAACTTGTGAGAGGATCTGAGCTGTCATGATGAATTTGTGACTGTTTTTTGCTGGAGGTGTTGTTAAGCCATGTCCTCACCCTTGACCAATGGGAATGGAAACACAACCATTTTAGGCCGTACTGACCCCACCCATTTGGGTCTTGTTATATCGATGTCTTTCCCCCTGGATGTTTCTGGGTCTAAAGCGACCGTAGTGGAAAAGGTGGCAAGAGTCACTCAACTGTGGTCTTCTGGCTGAAACCGGCTACAGTCTACGTTAGCTTCAGTTAGCTTCAGTTAGCTTCCGACTAGCTTGTCGTTATGTCGGCTAGGAGTATCAACCCACCGCCCCCATCCTCACAGCGTCACTCTCAGCTCCACCTCTTTGCCCATTTTTAGACTTTCTGAGAGTGACACGGACAATATGGTGGCGGTGGGAACCACCCAGTTGGCTTCATTTTATGCTCTTGAGAAACCTATGGGTGATGTCACCCGAGAGTTAGTCCATTTTAGTCCTATGCAAGTTACAGGAATAGGTTACTTTTTTCAGTAACTGAGTAATGTAATGCATTACTCACAAAATATACAGCAATATATTACTAGTTACAATTTCAGTAACTCAAGTTACAAATGCTTTTTAAATGGTTTTTCTGGCCAACTAATGCAAGAGACCAAATCAAGTTGGATACGGTAGAACAGGATCCCCCATCCACTTCCTGTTGCTCAAAACTAAAACATCAGAGAATCAGGACAGCTGAGGAAAAAGATCGACTGTACATTTAAACAGCGCCATTATTCACACTGTTTTCCTAACAGTCTGTTGTAAGACTTCAAACATTAGAGTCTCATCTTTGTCAACCATCTTTTTGATCAGCACTTTCAGCACCTTTTTTTAAATTATATTTAACAAACATTACCATGAAATAGAAGGCATGCAAAGGAACTTGAGAATTAATTTGAATAAAATAGTGTTAAAAATAAAGTATTTGTAGTGTGACACTTTTGTAAAATGTAAATTGATAAGTTACGATGGTTAGAAGTTGTGTTAGATATTTAAGATATTTTGCCAAAAGTAACTTAAAGTAGTGTAACTCAGTTACAAGACAGTAATATGTAATACAAACGTATTACGTTTTAGACATTTAGACATCAAGTAATGTGAAATATATTACAATCTCTTTGTAACTTGCGCAACACTGGTGCCCAGGCAAGCCAAAAAAAGACATGGCCGCGCCGGTGGACGTACGTTTAGAAACGGCTATTGAATCTGTTTTAGGAAAACTAGAGAAGTTTTCTTAGTTCAAAAAGGAGCAAAGGGAAGCAATTTTTGCATTTCTTAATGGTAAAGATGTATGTGCTTTTGTCCTAACTGGACTTGGGAAGGGCTTGTTTTACCAGCTTGTACCACTCGTAGTGAGGGAACTTGATAGACTGTGATTGGCTAAAGACAAGTCATGGAAGGCGGAAGCTTGCTGGTGTGTCCTCCAATCGGCTCAAAATATAATAACAGATTAGGGCTGGATGATATAGAAAAAGAGCATATCGATAAAGGAATAGTCATATTGATCAATAGATAATTATCAATAAATATCACAAAATGTGAAATATATATTTTAACTGCTTTCCCCGGTCATTTTGTTATTCTTTCATTAACCAATTTTAACGATAATTAAATTGTTTAATTTTTCAAGCACTTCTTTTTATTATAACTAAGAAAACAAACAAATCAAGAGACCTGAGTAACATCAGTAAATACAAAGAAAAGTAATATTATTCACCATTATATTATATATTTTGATTATGTCAGTGATTTAAATTGAAGGCTTATCTTGATGATTTTTTAAACTGTTAACCATTTTATGACACTTTATAATATTAATAGCTAAAAACTTTGGTATTTTTTCAGAGAGTAACCATTTTCTGGGTTATGGGGCTAATATTTTGACCCAATTCCTGGGTTGTTTGGTTTTCTGGGTTATTTTTCAAAGAAAAACCCATATTATGGGTTATAGGGTTGTCTCTCTCTCTCTTTTTTTGTTGGAGGGGTGTATTTTATGGAGTTATTATATTATAATGTCAACAATTCTTTATAATATGAACGATCACATTCTCAGTTGTGTACCAGTACATTATAGACATACACATCAGTTTGCCAGAAATTCAAAAGAAGAGGAAGAAGAATAACACCTCGCCATTCCCCACCATTTGCGGGGGAAAAATTAACATAACTAAAGTTGCTATGTTGAGACTGGCGTTAGCTTGTTGTTGGCCTGTAGCCACGGGCGCGGCCGGCTATCGCAACAACATCTGAGTAGTTTAAAGTCAGTGTAAAGTCAAAAATATGTGTTTTTAATGGTTAGCACTGTATCCCGGCTTAGGGCGTTTCTGCATGAAGTTTGCATGACTGTCAGGTTAAATTATCACTCTAAATTGTCGTTAGGTGTGTGTGTGTGCATGCATGGTTGTTTGTCCTGTCTGTCTCCATGTGGCCCTGTGATGGACTGGTGACCTGTCCAGGGTGTACCCCGCCTCTCGCCCGTTGACAGCTGGAGAAGGGGCAGCAGCCCCCCCGCGACCCCTGGAGGACTACGCGGTTAAGAAAATGGATGGATGGAAAGCTGGAGTAAATGATCCAGTCCATTTGTCGAATGTTTGAGTTGTTGTTTATTTTTCACGTTTTTTCTCTCTTAATATTGTTATTACAGTATGAACTAAAATAAATAGTAAAATTAATATGTCCAAGTGTGTGTTTCTTTTATATATATTTAAAACAAAATTTTATTTTCTGAAATACTGGCATACTGGCATAGTAACCCATAATGGGATATTTTTGACCCAACTCCTGGGTTAAAAAGGGACCAACTAATTTTTGGGTTATTTCAACCCAGATATTGGGTTGTTCTTTTGAACCAGAAGTTGGGTTATATTAACTACAATGTTGTTGTTTTTAACCCAACATTTGGGTTAGGTATTTAACCCAGAATTTGGGTCAAAAAGAACAAGCCAATTGTCTGGGTTGAAATAACCCATAAATTAGTTGGTCCCTTTTTAACCCAGGAGTTGGGTCAAAAATAACCCATAATGGGGAGTTTTTAGTGTGTGCAAAAGCTAAAGCTAACCAGCTACTCACGAGCGTAGCCCAGAACACTGAGCCCAGTCCAGTCACTGAGAGATGAAGCCAGTAGGTCTATCCAAGTCTGTAGTGTTTTTTAAAACGTTTTTCCTCTTCTGAGGACCGGGAGCAAACATTTTAAAAATAAAGTGATGTTAGCAGTGGGAGCCACAGGCGTTTTTAGCACCTGGATACATTTTTGTCTCTCCAACAGATTTGCAGCGACAACTGATCATAGTTTTATTATTGCTAGTATCGCTTAGTGTTTGAGTGCATTGAGGATCGGTTCAAAACGGGACGCAATCTTTACCTGAGCAACTGAAACATTTATCCGGAACAACTTCCTACGCTCCCCTTTTTTTCTCTATCGCACCGCATGTCTATCGATAGATCGCTATCGAATCATCGTCCAGCCCTATAACAGACGGCCCTCCGATTTTCAGACAATTTCAATTAGAGCAGTTCCAGATCGATGTGTAGACTCAACACACCAGTTTAATGGCTTTCAGAGGCGGCAAAAATAGGTGCAAAAAGTTTTATGTGTAATTAATTACACTGTAGCTGGATCGCCTACTTATTTGGATGTTCTCCTCCCAATGTTGTGCGTCTTCTGACAGCATCGCCCATGTTACGTATTCATTAAGGGCAAAAGTACTAAATGTATTGTGTGTATCTTGCTGCTTTAGCAGCCACAAAGCTCTCTGTCCCCAATTAGTAAATCAGCTGCAGTATGTTTTGCAATGCTGTGCAGTTTGAGCCCGTTTTAACAAGCCAAAACCACTGATAAATCAGGCCCTTAGTATCTTAACAGCCTTAAAAGATGAGCCACCAACACTTTATATACACTTTAAGTAGTGTATTTGATCTATGGCTAACCTCAGACAGCCAGTGGTGTTGCGTAACAGCATGGAGGACTGGAACTTGACTTTGTGCTCGTCTCGGTGGGAAGCCGTGCTCCAGCCCGAATGCGGGATGACAACTGTGTTGGTCAGTGTGGTCAGGGCGTCGCGAATGATGGTCATCTTCACAGCATCGCACGAAGAGAGGTTCCACAGAACACCTGTCCAATCAGAGAGCAGAGAGATCCTAAAAATGTTTCAACATTGCAGCGCCACATTTGCATGTCAAAAATTACTCTTAAACCTGCAGTACATTGCATCATAAACCCTCTAGGAGTCATACAAGAGCAGCAACAGTTCAAACCATAACTGAGATTTTATTCATATGAAGTTTTGAATAATTCTTGGAATAAAAATGTGGTTCTCAGTTCTGGAAGTTAGATAAACAGAGTTTTGCTTCCTCACAGAATTAGCAGATGGAAATATAAGAATGAAAAAGTCTAGTTGACCCTACTTTTAACTCAAATTTTCAATCCAGATGAGGCCAGATCTATGGAAAGGTTGTTTTAAAGCTCATCGTTAGCCTGTTCCATTTATTCTAATCAGGTGGGTCCAAGTTTCAACCATCTAGCTTTTGATTTGTTTTTTTAAAATCGATATTCTGCAATATACCAGTCCCGCATCACTGTACTGCCATAACCATGCTTGACAAATAAGACAGCGGTCTTAGGTTTGAAAGCCACTATCCATCTCTTTCAAACATACAAAATCTTGATTAAAAGTATCCATCTCCTCATAACAAGCATTATGTTTTCAACATTTTATTTTTCCAGATTGGAATGATCGTACAACGTACAACGTTTCTCAGAAATAAAAGAATTGGATGCACAAGATTTTTCTTATTTTGAATTTTACTTACTAAAATAAATGTCCATTTTTGGAATTTGCAAACAATGCATGTTTTTTAGCAATCAAAACACCAACAAGCTTCAACCTGTTTACTCTTCTTGTCAACTGATTTGAGTAGTATAACTTTTTTTAGAGACTTTTCCTACCAGCAGGACACCAACCTCTAAGCATACTGTTTCAGTGATAAGTTTGGAATTTCAATTATTTCAACTGTATGCAGTGAGATAACTCAAAATCTAAATTCAAATGTTTTTTTTTCATCAAAAATACTGTACTCAAATATCTACACTACCCACTTATATTAGATTATGTTTAACCCACACCTAATATGAAACATGGCAAGTCTATGGGATTGATTTGAATTTAAATAACTTGAATTAGTTCCTCCAGAAAATTTTTCTTCTACTTTGTGAAATTACAGTCCCTCAACATAATGATACCACCACCGTTCCAGACCGCTGGTACAGAGTTTTTAGGCTTGAAAGCTTGGACTTAATCTAAAAGATCCTTTTTGTCTTTGTGGCTAAATAGAGGACCTTCAGCTTTTATATGTATATAGCTGACCTCCTAGTAGGTGTTGATGTAAAACTGGCTTCATAATGAACAGAGACATTATTGTTTGGAGCAATGATCCTGGAATTTGCACTGCTCCAAGAAACTTTCAACACTTGTGAAACTGCCCAGTTCCCCTTAGATCTTCACTGAGTTCCTTGACCTTCCTCATTGGTCAGTGGTGCTGTCGAACAAATCCTTAGACTGCCAAACAGAAACTTCCAGCTAACCTCAGTCATTCTTTTCCTCACAAAACAGGAATGACCAAGTGGTGTTTTAAGCATGCAGGTACATTTCTAAACGCTAAGCACTGTGCATCGAGTAGATGTGTAAAGAACGTCTTCAAAGAAACGGAGCACACTGCAGCCTCATACAAGCTCTTTAATCTCCCCAATCCAGAACTGAGAATTTAAAAATAGCAGCTCTCTGAAGCTTCTCAATATAAGGACTCTCCTTTGTGTCTCTAAGAGTCTAACAGCTTCAGATTCGCTAGTGCTCACAGTATGGGTAGAAGCCATCGGCACCATCCTGTTTCCAAAGCACATTATCTGAGCATCTGTCCCAACGAGTGTGCCGAGATCCGCTCCGTCAACAGTGTGTGGAGAGTGTTTAAGCCTCTGCCACTCTCACCTCCCACAGAACAGCCAATACACAGATTAATGCAGCGCCTGCAAGCCAGCCAGCCGGTCAGACGGCGGCACACAGCGATGCAGAGTCTTCAAGCTGGCCAGCTGGCTGACAGACTTCGCTAGGAGGAGAACGCCCACGCACTTCACAGTGGGATTTCAGAGTGTCATGTTAGCATTTGGGTACAAATTATGGTCATTTGGATGCTGAAATCAAATGAAATCACAGGTCAGATATTATAAATATCTGTTTTAAGGCCTTATATTCCCCAAATGAATGAATTTGTGCAATACTTTTGTCGCAAGCAGGCCTTACCCAAACCAGACTATAGATATATTGTTAAAGATGCATGACTAAAAAGGGAAGGTTAAGGTCAGCTTTATTTTCAATTTCTTCACATTTAATAGACATACAAAGTAATCAAAACTACACCCTAAATGATGGATAAAGTCCAAATTTTTTTGCACTCAACAATTATAATTATAATAATGAGTATGATTTTTGTTTACAGTGCAGAGGTGGTCATATGAGTCAGAGTAAAATGTTTTAGAGGTCAACTCAATTCTGATTGGTTAGAGAAACTGGCATAAACAGGCCCCGCCCTAGATTCCATATTTGGCCATGGGTGAAAAAAGTTTTACCTATACCTCTACTGTGGTTTTGATGTGCTTTTTCTTAACAGTTTTCCAAACTAAACCAATTTAAATATATTTTTCAGCATTTCACTGAAAAGGATGGATTAATTTAGTATTAAAACAGTAGTGGGAAAATTATTTCAATATTAGTTCTATTTAGTTATTAAGGTTACGGTGTGTCCACACCAAACGCGATATAGCGACCAAAAAAGTGCAACACACACCTAGCTGTTCGCGTGTACATTCGCACCTTGAAGCGTGTACAAAGCGAACTGGATGCGCTTAAAACATGGCATTTTCACGCGCGACTTGGCCTTCAGCAGAGCTGCTGCCAGAGTGCAGCTGGCAGTGGATTATGGACTATGGTCTCCGAGCTGACGGAGGACAGAGTGGATTACATGTTCGGCCTGGCCTCCGGTAGAGCTGGGACTGGGGGTTTGGTGAGCTACAGATACAGTCTAGCTACTGCGGAGGGATCCATAAACACCAGCGAGCACCCTCTCAAAAACACCGGCTCCTCGCCGCCTGGAGAACGTGACCTGCTCGCCCAGTTTGTGCCGTGAAGGTCCAAGCTTCGCCTGCCGACACACAAACTACATTTCTGAGCAGCTGTCCATCTGTCTGCGGTTCGTAAAAGTTAATATTTGAGCAGCGTGGGACGTGGTGCGGGAGCTGCTACCAGGAAACCAGGTGAGGAGGCCGTTTCAAGGCTGACTTCTAGGCCGAGATGTGCTTTTACAGCAACAACGGCTCTTTTAAGAGCCACCCAAAAAACTTTTAAGAGCATTCCTGTCTAAATAGTTTTTATTTTATTTCCGTCTCTGTATTGAATACAGCTTGTGTCGTGTAGCTCGGGGTGATTAGCCACGATGTTTATCAGTATTTCCTCCATGTCCTGCTGAGGCTGTGACTCCATGACAGTCACAGAATCACTGAAACTCTGTCCCCTGATTGGTTGTCACAGCGCAATTTGATGCTGGAGTTCAGATTTTGCCAACTCGAGCGGTAGACGCGATGAACGCGAATTCACAAAATGAACCACATAAAATGCAGCGTGAATTTTCCATCACATCTGTCGCGCAAATTGTTCGCGCAAATCAGATAGAAAAGCTTTTTCGAGACGCAAATCTTTTTCTGAAGTGTCACGGGACCCCAAGTTGCGCTTTATTGCGCTCCTCCATTGACTTTACATGTAACCTGAAGATCTAGTCGCTTCTATCGCGTTTTGTGTGGACACACCGTTAGGGTTAGGGCTGCCAGGGAATATGGCATAATGCTGGAGAATCATGGACCTTTTACCTACACTGGTGCGGCTGAAGGACTCCTCTGTGTTTTGTTATGGCTACAGTAGCTCTGATATAACACATACACACACACACACACACACACAGGCAGACTAGGAGCCACAGGAAGGCAGAGATAGACGATGTTAGTTGGAGAGAGTAGCCCAACAGGGCTTCCTGTACCGTCAAAATAAATATGTTAAAACTCCAACGGAGTCTGAATAATCCTTATCCTTATCTCTATGGAATTTTGCCAAATCACATGTTACATATTCTCATAAAATGTCCTGGTGTGTATTGTATCACATAGTGCATCATATCAAAACACATATTTTTACTTGTATTTGAACATGTATCAAATCAAGTTCTACCCCACTGTGTTTCAAAATGTATCATATTGTGTGTATCTAAACATTTCATAGCATTCCCAAACATGCATGACATTGCGTTAAAACATGGTGTACTAGAGGATAATGTATACAATTATGTATTACGTCACACCACATAGTTATATATCAAAACATATCATGACCTAAAATTGCAACATTGTCATCAGATAGCAAAGTGGATAGCAAAGTGGTCACTAAGATATGGATGAGATGTGGGCGTAAAAAGGCGATGGTTGTCTATCTAACAACCAAATTATATTTTTAAAGGCATGCAGAAATAATGCATCTGTGATAATCTATCAAGTACTGCATTCAAGCAGTCCTTTGTGATCATGATATTGCACACATGGACACTGAGATTAGTCTTTCGCCCCTATACCCAGGTCGGACGACCGATTTGCACGTCAGGACCGCTACGGGCCTCCGTTGTGCAGCTCTAAAAGATCATACTGTGTTACAGTGTATTAAAATGTGACTAAAAATAGTGTATCTTATCAGAACTTGTATGATACTGAACTGTATTAAAATATGTTGCACCAGATAATGTGTCAAAACAAATTGTATCATATTGTATAAAATTGGGCCATATCATCAAATTCTATCAAATCATATTGTATTAAAATTTAACTAATAATGGTTTATCATATTATTACTTATATTTTAAAAGAATTGAATTAAAATATGTTACATTACATAATGTACCAAAACCGAATTGTATCATATTGTGTGAACACATTCTATCATATCTTCTTATTGTAGCAAATCATACTGTATCAAAATGGGACTACTATCTGTGTATCATATTAGTGGCTTTAAGATTTCGAATTGTACCAGAATATAATGCATAATATAATGTACCAAAACCTAAATTTGTCGTATTATATCAAATCAGGTCATATCATCATATGGTATCAAATCATATTGTATTACAATGTGACTAATTATAACTTTTTATATTAATACTTTTATTATATTGAAAATATCTTGCATCATATAATGTCCTAAAAACTTTTTGTATTATATTGTGTCAAAACATATTGTATTATATTGTTGTATTGTAGCAAATCATGCTGTAACAAAATGGGTCTAATACTGGCGTATCATATCTGAACTTATAACATATCATATTGAAATGTAACAAAATCAGTTTCATCATATTATCTTCTCAAAAGATATTGTTTCAAATTGTAACAACTTAAGTCATATCATCATATTGTAGCAAATCATATTTGTTTTAAAATGTGACTAATCATAGCGGATCAAATTAGAATGTGTTTTATACTGAATTGCATAAAGATATGTTGCATCATATGATGTCCCAAAATCTAATTGTATCAAATCATACTGAATCAAAACATGCCTTAACATATTGTATCACATCAAAACGCGGTCAACGGCAGCAAAAGCAGTAGGAAAGAAATCAAAAATAGTGGTAAATATGTTTTTACATACCGTTTACCCCTTACCCCTAACCCCTAACCCACCGTTTACGATACTTCTGCCGTCTTTTTTCTGTTATCTGAACATTAACCAGCTAATAATCACCTACGGTCGCCATGTTTATTTTACTTCTACTTTTATATTCTTCATTCTTATAAGATAATGTGGATATAAACAGTCTTGTATGGGAAAAAAATACCATTAATTAATTAATTAATTACCATTAATACCGATACCGTGATACGAATATTTTGCCATACAGCCCACCCCTAGTACCATATTATATTATGAAGAAAAATAATGATTTAGACCATATTAATTCATCGCAGCACATACATCCTATCACTACAAACACTACTGGTAAAGGATCTAGATCTAGAGCCGAAGCTAACAGACTTACCTGTGACCAGCTCGCGAACTTCGTTGTCGGTGGTTTTCCTGAGAAGGCGCAGCAGAGCAGGAACACCGCCGCAGTTCCTCAGCGCCACCTTGTTGTTGTCAGTGGCTTTGCCGTACACTAGGTTCCTCAGAGCTCCACAGGCGCTCTTCTGGACCTCAGGCGTCTTATGGTCCAGCAGGTCCACCAGGTGTTGGATCCCTCCCAGATGGCACACCTACAGATCCATAACCAAACAGTTCATGTTGTTCTATAATTTAAATCCTGATAATTCAATTTGATTCAGTTTGATGCTTTTCTGTGATATTTAGGCTGTTCAACTGCCATTTATTGAATGCAGCGCTGAAAAATCTTGCTACATCTTCAAATAAAACATCTCCCAGGAGGAGCAACAACACCGCCCAGTTCTCCTCTTCTGCGTTCAAACCAGGCAAAGATTAAAAGCTCGTCTTCAAGCCAACGCAGCAGCGCTAACATGCCTCTCGCATATGAAGCCACAGTGCTGGGGTTAGCTGCAGCAGCGGGAGCAGAGCGAAGAGAGCGTGCAGCATTTCAGCGTGGCATAGCAACTGAGAAAGTTTGGCATCGACGTCAGGTGGAGTTTTTAGCAGCAGATGGTATGTTGGCTCAGAGTCTGGCTGCATTTCATAAAAAGCCAAATTTAAATTTTAAAGGCTGAGAACACAGAGAGCAGTGATACACAAAAGGCAGACAATGCCAATTAAAATATAAAAAACATCCTAAATAACTGGTTTTAGAAAACTGAACGCTCAGGATAATGGCCTTCACTGGAACGCTGAGGCGCAGCAGCAGGTTTTCTCGCATGGAGAGTGTCGCTTGTCTGACACAGTCTTATTTTTATCCAGACTGGTGCCCAGCATGCCTGGCCACCTTACCTCCACCTTGACCCTGTTGTCTCCATAGCACAGGTGTTGCAGGTAGGCGGCAGCGTTTGCCTGGACGGAGGGGAAGTGATGCTGCAGCATGTGGATGACCTCTGGCAGCTCCGGGTCACGCCAAGCAAACTCCCTGAGGAGAGATACCTTTTTGTTTCGGTTTGGAGATTTTGCAGGTCGATTTCAACTTCACTTTTTTTTTGTTGCTCTAAAGAATTTGTATTTCAAAAATAAAAGCAAAAATCTATGCATATTTTAGCCAATTTTAGCTATACAAGCACAGATATATAATAATTCAGATACAAAGCTCCAAAACTGTAGAAAAACCAAGTTAGAACTACAAAAACTGTATATAGATGCATGTGTCAGAAATTCATGCAATTATTTAATTTATTATCTTGAAATCAAGAATTTTTGTGTTTGTTTTATTGCAGTAATATCATTATCTCATTATATTGGGATAAAGAGACATTAGGCTTGTTTTACCACAATAACAATTTTATCACCTTATTTGCAGGTGTGAAACAATTGATCTAAAGTCATGTTCCAGTAAGTCCATCTCTAAATGGCTCAAAAAACACGAGGAAGGTTTTGTAGTTGCCTAGTCTTTGTGTAAATCCTTTCTAAAATTTTTATTAACTTTCAAAAACCCTCCAATGTGACTGAATTAGAGCCATTCAGTAAAGAAGAGTGGGTCAATATTCCTCCACATGGATGTTAAAGACTCAGTTCTAGTGTGCAAGCAAATGCTTCAGGATGTCAAAGATACCAGTAACCAGTTATTAGGTTAAGGAGGAAATGTATTTTTTACCACATTGATTAATATATTTTAGGTTGAATGTGATTCCGAGAGGATAAAAAAAAATCCATATAAAAAGGCTTTTGTACCAATTTTATAGCTCATATTTAATTATTGATTTACATGTAATATGTGCCACAGAACCGGCCCAGAGAAGCAAAAATCCAGTAGCAAGAACTATTCCTAGGACAGATAGACATAAGGAGATTTACGGTTTCTGAGTACCTGGGATCCTTGTGGATGCTTTCGATTGACGGCGTGCGAGTAATGACCCGGTCCACCAGCGCAGAGTGCCTATGGGAGTACAAAGGCTCAGTGGACACCCTGATGGAGTCGACGTACGCAGCTGCTGAGCTCAGCCCGTAGCTGCTTCTTTGGTACGGCAGGGTGCCGCAATGGCTTGTGGTCCGAGGAAGGGTACCCATCCCTGTATGTGCAACACACAACAAAGCAGTGCATGTTTTGGATGGAGAAGCAGAGATGTAAAACATTTAAAAAAAAACAAAAAAAACAAGATGAGACACATTATGTGCATTTAATGGCCAATATCCATTTAAATTGAACACAATGTCTGAAAGGCAGCTTAAATAATGACTAAACAAAATTAAAATGTCTCCTTGGATACTTCACCATCACCCTCCATAGAGCGCTCTGCTTTAATTCTCTCCATTAGGAAGCTGCAGAGGAACATGAAAGGCTTCAGCCTAATTAAGAGCTGACCTCAGGGAGCAATAATAATCACAGTTTCCCAGCCTGCAAACCACATTTTTCAGGGCTTTAAGAAAAAAAAAAAAAGAAATGATCTGAGGAGAAGCAAAGCGAATTTTGGCCTGAAGACCAAGGGAGCGGTGGACTTTGGTGTGGGGGATCAGGGCTGTGTGTGTAATCTGAATATGGGATTAATGCAAATTTCTGTAAAAAATCTGGAGTCATTTGTTCTGGAAGGCTGATGGCAAAAATCATTAAATTCCTACAACTAGGAATGGATTACTTAATACTGCCTATTTAGGAGGCTAATTGTTTTTGAAACGTCAGGAAAAACCATAATATGTAAACATACACTGCCTTGCTAAACTAGTTACACCCCTCACATTTTATCACATCCACAAAATGTACGCACTTTGAATATAGATTTTATGTGATAGACCAGCACAAAGGGGTGCATAGCAGTGAAGTGGAAGACAATATTTTCCGAAAGATACCCCTAAATCTGAGATCAGTGACCTTTACAAACCTATACAAATTTCTTAAGAGCAACTAATGCTATATGATTCCTACTAAAGGAAATTTGTTAGGATTTTTAAATTAAACAATTTTACTTTTGTCGTCATCCTTAATACAGTTTCTGTAATAGGAAATATATATTTTTATACACTATTACATAAAAAAAACACAGTTTGTAGCCTATAAATAGTAAAAGCACCTTTATGAGAATACATACATTCCTTGTACTATATGTGTCATTCTTTTTTTTAAATGTTATGCATACATTTCATACAAACACCTCATAAAAAAACTCCTTAATTCTCAATTAAGGGGATCAAAACTATGAATGAACACATAATGTATGGAATTACTGTATTATTTACTGTATTATTTTTACTTTTAAATTTTAATTTTTTTTTTAATCATTTGGCATTTGGCAGACCCCTGCTCCACATAAAACCCTTTACAATGTGGAACACACTTCGCATTGTGAAGCAAGGTGGTGGCAGGATCATTCAGTGGGATGATTTTCTTCAGCAGGGACAGAGAAGCAGGTCAAAGTTGATAGGAAATGGATGGAGCTTAATGGAGAGTAATCATTGAGGCTGAAAAATGATCTAAAAGGCAGCCAGACCTGTAATGGGATGGTTTAGATTAAAGCATATTCATATACTAAATTAGCCTCGTCAAAGTTCAGACCTAAATCTAACAGAGTGTGGCGAAACTTGAACATTGGTGTTTAGATCCAATCTGAATGAGTGACCAGGGAAAGTAGTGTTTTTTTTGCAATCTGGACCTTATTTGTAGCATGCAATATGTTCATCTACTCACCCAGACAAATTTGGTGCAACTTGAAGTCCTTCAGGAGATATTTAGATCCATTTGTGAACAGTGACATCCATATAATGGGAGTTGCTGTGGCATCCAAAGTGCAGACTCTAAATAAGGAATTATCTGCCATAAAACTCCTTAATTTTTGCATCTTTTTGTTATGAATCACCAGCATTATTCCCCTGATTTCAGAGCATCTCAGAGGTACTTTGTTGTTGTCTTCTGGGGTGATTTCAATGACGTCACTGCTGTGCAACATTGCCGTTGTGGTCAGGATGTACTGTACGCTAGTCACACATTAATCTAAATATAAAGGACAGACCAAAAGTTTGGACACACCTTCTCATTCAATGAGTTTTCTTTATTTTCATGACTACATTGTAGATTCTCAATTAAGGGGATCAAAACTATGAATGAACAGATAATGTATGGAATTACTGTATGTACTTAAAGAAAAAGGTTGAAATAACTGAATAGATGTGTTACATTTTAGATTCCTCAAAGTAGCCACCATTTTCTCTGATTACTGCTTTGCATTCTGTTGAGCTTCAAAAGGTAGGCGCCCGAAATGGTTTTCCAACAGTCTTGAAGGGGTTCCCAGAGATGCTTAGTACTTGTTGGCCCTTTTGCTTTCAATCTATGGTTCAACTTAACCCAAATCATCTGGATTGGGTTCAGGCCTGGTGACTTTGGAGGCCAGATTATTTCACACTTTTTTGTAAAACTACTAAATAATTCCATGTGTTCATTCATAGTTTTGATGCCTTCAATGATAATCTACAATGTAAATAGTCAGCAAAATAAAGAAAACTGACTGAATGAGAAGGTGTGTCCAAATTTTTGGTCTGTACTGCATCTCCCGAAGGACTTCAAGTCGCACTAAAATTGTCTGGGTGAGTATATGAACATATTGCATGCTACAAATAATAGGAAAGTGAATCTTACATCTCACAATTCAATTGGATTTCGATTCTTGGGGTGACAGATTGATTCAGAAGCAGTACTAAATTCTAATCGATTATTCTTTTTAATCAATATGGAGGTGGGGAAATTTGCGAATTTCATGATCAACCATTATCCTCTATAAGCTGGAATTTGTATTACTTATCAAGCTGCGCAGCAACCAGCCCATTTGCAGCATTATTTGTAACAATAAGCATATGTGTGATTGGTAGATTCCATTCATTTACTACAATGTGGTAAATCACTTTCTGATTAGTTGCTGTGTGGCTTTCGTGCATCACTGTATGTTATGTAATGAGCTGGGAATGTAACAAACCGAGCTGTAGCTTACGTTTTTCAGCTTACTCCACTGGTGCTATAGAGGCTGATGGTTTTGTAGCGCAGACAAAAGAGTTGCAGCGTCAACACTAAATGTCTTTTACAATCTCTTAGAACCTTTTCTTCCCGTCTTCAAAAAGAGACCGAGGGAGATGGTATATTATTTTTTTGTTTTATAATTTATGATTATCAAATTGGAACTGGACATCCAAGACCGTTTAAACAAAATTTCTAGTTCTAAAAAAATTCAATTATAGATATTTATACAAGAGAAAATTAATAAAGAGAAAAATAATTATTGTTTGTTTTTAGTACTTGGTAGAAAATAACTCAGACATATTTAGTGTGCTTACCAACCGCCATTAAACAGAAGGTTATGCAATCATTTTCAGTGTTTTTTTTTTTTTCAATATTCCTTGAATGCACCACAGGTATGCTGCTCAGCCAGATGTTAAGTGTGTAGCTTATAAAAGAAAGATCGTTTTTATATACTTGCAGATTTCTATTTAAAGAAGTAGCTAAGGGTGGTCATTAGCATGGCTAAGTCCTTTCAGATGGCCCAAACATTTGCCTTCAGCATAGACGGGGAAGGCTGTATTTCTCTTTCGTCCTCCACGCTGAAGCATCAGGCTACCAGCTACAGCTAGCAAGCTAACACGTTGGTAGTGCGTGAGTGCGTGTGTCGTTCCCTTGCTGAAATGACACACTGTGGAGATCGCTGGTTGGGTAAGCCCTTCCTGTCGTCACTGCCTCATTTCCTGTTGTAATTGGTGAGCTCTGCGGAGCTGTGTAGTGCTCAGACTCTCTTAGATTAATCAATTTTTCTTTCTTTTTTATAGATAAGCACAACACAACACTCATTTCCAGTTGGTATACTTTACGTTTTGGGAAACCTTTGTGTTTCACACGGTTTTTCTTGCCATGGTAAGGTCTCGCTAACTCGTCTAATGGCCTCAGATAGTGGACTTGTGACTGTTCTTGTCTTGTTGGATCTCAGTCCTGTTAACTTTTTACTTTCTTTAATATGTAAAGTACTCTTACATGAGTTCTTTTTGTACTTTCTGTGTCTCTTGTCTGTCTTTTCAAACCCCCAGAAGGTTGTGGCAGATGACCGCTTGTACTGACCCAGGTTCTGCTGGAGGTTTCTTCCTGATAAAGGAGTTTTTTCTCTCCACTGTCGCTACATGCTTACTCAGTATGAGGGATGCAGTGGTTGGAGTCCGCATGTTCTGGGTACAACCTCACGTCAATCTGCTGGTATTCCTTACATAAAAAAACTTTTAACTGATTGAAATGTTTGTATGATTGTATTGAAATGACTTTTCTTGTAAAGTTTCAGATGACTTCTGTTGTGAATTGGTGCTATATAAATAAACCGAAATGAATTGAACTGGCGGCAGTTACCTGACAAACACGTCTGAAAAAACAAGGCGGTATGTGTAAATGTGTAAAAAACATATTTTTAAGAATCAAAACTGTAACATTTTGGATCAATCCAGAGTTTTGTTAAATAGGAATTGAGATTCAGACATATATTAATTTTGTCCAGCATCCCCTAACAAATAAGGTCCAGGTTGCAAAAAACCCAACATTATTTTTTATGAGAAATCAAAAAAGGTTCCTGAGACTAGATGTGTAGGGTGTACCTGTGTTTGCTCTGTAGAGGGAGGCCTGGGGGTCGTGGGTTGGGCTGTGGTACAGGGGGCTTTGGAAGGATCTGTCGTCGAAAACAGGCGTCATATGGCAGTCTGGTGACAGAGCGGCCCTCAGCTCCGGATCTATCTGCGTCCCGTGACCAGCATATGAGCTGTGCAGCCCTGAAGGTACACACAGTAGCACAAAGCACACACCTCATTATCTAATTATTACTGAAGACCCATGCAAATGATTTTAATCATCTTATTTCAGCATTTGGACATACAAACATTTTTTTGTAAAGCTTCAGGATTAAAAAAAAACTCCAGGATTAAAAAAAACAATCAATAGAACTTCTTATTCAGAGAGAATGTGTAGAAAGCTTGCATGCAACGCAGAGAAAATTCATGGTTTGGCTTAAAAACTGCACCATGACTCTGGTCATTCATACCATGCTGCAGGCCTTGGCATCAGCGAATCAAACAAACAGGGCAAAGGCTTTTTCCATCCTCCAATCTAGCAGCAGATCAGCTCAAAGAGCGCTCCAATTATAAAGAGGCTTCGGGGCACGAGAGAGGGAGGATAGACTCAGTGGATCAGTAGAGTAGCTCAAGCGAAGGATTTGCACATAAAGCTGGTGATGAAGGAGTCGTTTTTCTGCTGCACATCTCCTTTTTATGATTTACATAAATTGCCTGTTAAAATCCACAGCAGAACATAAAAAATGTGAGCTTGAGAACCTGTACGGACATTTAAGTCTTCCTTTTCAATCTTTAGCCACAAAAAACAAAATCAGTAATCTGCAAATTAGAAGATTTGGAAGCTACAAAATACTTTAGGCAGAAGCAAACAGAGGGCTGTTTCAAGAAGAGAGGCTTGGGTCTGACTCATTTATTATTGCAGAAGTTATAACACTTGATGTAATTTAACTCTATTAATTATGAAGATGACTCAGATGGAGTTTAATCCTACAGAGTCCCAAGGAGAATACATTCGCTTCAAAGTTTGTCCAAGCACATTAGGCGAGTAAATATGAACGCATTTAATATTGCAGGATTAAGGAAGCTTTTACAAAGATTATTTTAATTTTCAAATAATCGGGACAAGATCAGACTACAGCATTTTAATAAGATATAAGGACTGTAAATTGGCTCTTGCAGGATTTTAACTTCTGTTCTAGGTGTTGGGTATCATCTACATAGAACACCTTTAGAAATGTGAACGTTTTACATCGTCAGCGTCAGGCAACGCTCATAAAGCGACTAGTTCAACGCATATACACAGAAGATACATTTTTAAGATGAAGCTCGCAAAGCTCGTAGGTGGGTCTTTCTCTGCTGGATGTTTAAACACTAGCCGATCGTGGTTGGCTAGGCAGCGTCGACGTCGGGCAACATCACTATAGTGTAGTGCAGTATGGACGATAATTATCAAACTTAGAACGGCAATGTATCGGTTTTGACAAACGTTTATCTCACAAAGTCAATGCTTCCTCATAAATCTAAAACCGGATGTACAGGACAGGGATGCAACGACACCACTTTTTTCAAACAGATACCGATACTTGGATCAGAGTACTTGGTGATACAGAGTACCAATGCCGATACTTCTACCACACAAAATAAATGTAATGAATTGGAAGACAGGATTGATTTTCTTCCCTGCTCGTTACAACAAATGATGGTGAATTAGAAAAAAAAAGATCTTAATAAAAAATGACAGCAAAAAGAAAATTTCCAATTGAAAAATAAACATTGTAAAATTTAAGGTATCGGTTCATGGTACTGGTTAACTTTAACCAATACGATACAGTACATAAGAACGGTATCATATGAGAGTCTCATATGAGACCACACATACATTGTGATTGTGGAGTTCAAAAACAAACAGATCAGATCAAAATGTTTAATAGTTTGACAGCCCTCCTAAAAATTAAAAATAAGACAGTTCTTGGACGCAGTTTGTATGTTTTCCATCCTTTAAGCACTGTATCGAGTACCGTTTATGGACAGTCATCATTTCAAAAATACTTGTTTGGCACCGGTATCGGATAAAATCTCAACAATACCCATTCCTGCTTGGCACCTTACAAACTTTAAGTCGAGGACAAACTTTTTTGCATACCAAAGTATTCTTGATGCTATCTGTCCATCATCTTAAGTTTGATCCAATAATCAACAAAACGCAGACAAACTAAGCAGTTTATCTACATCAGAATAACTGTGTTGGGTCACATACAGCCATTGGGTGGTGCTAATCTGCATTCTAGCTCCACAGGAGAAGAAGAAGCCCCGCACCAACAGAAGGACGGGGGGGGGTAGAGTCTATATGAGAACCCTTCCGGCCCGGATAGACCCTCTCTTGGGTAGCCTTTGGACGAGGCTGCTCAAAGGGGAGAAGACCTCTGAGCGGAAAGATCCACTTCCTTCGCTGGCGAGGGAAAAGACATGATTTTCTGGGAGAAACTCACTCAAGCAACAAACTGCCGACCGATCAGGTGAATTGAAAACACTAACAAAACCCAAAAAATGTGCCTTACTTTTATTTGAACAAACTACTAATATATATATATATATATATATATATATAGTACATACCAAAAGTTTGGACACACCTTCTCATTCAGTGCGATCTGTATGACTATTTACATTGTAGATTCTAACTGAAGGCATCAAAACTATGAATGAACACAAAATATGGAATTATGTAGTACTTTTACAAAAATTGAGAAATAGCCTGGCCTCCAAAGTCACCGGACCTGAACCCAATCGAGATGATTTGGGGTGAGCTGAAACGCAGAGGGAAGGCAAAAGGGCCAACAAGTAATAAGCATCTCTGGGAACTCCTTCAAGACTGTTGGAAAACCATTTCAGGTGACTACCTCTTGAAGCTCAAGAGAATGCAAAGCAGTAATCAGAGCAAAGGGTGGCTACTTTGAGGAATCTAAAATATAACACAAGTATTCAGTTATTTAACCCTTTTTGTTTAAGTACATACAGTAATTCTATACATCATAGTTTTGATGCTCTTAATTGAGAATCTACAATGTAGTCATGAAAATAAAGAAAACGCATTGAATGAGAAGGTGGGTCCAAACTTTTGGTCTGTACTGTAGTATATATATATATATATATATATATAGTTTTTTTCAGAACTAGAAAAATGGTACTTAGAGGCATGATTTGATATCTCGTAAATTTGGTACCACTTCCCCTTCTTTCATAATAATATAACATGTTTCACAGTTTCCAGTTACACATGTTTTCCCGATTTAAATGTTGTTTTATTTAATCCCGTGTTATTTAATCCTAATCTAGATATAATTATTTCCTCATTTCTGTTATGCACCGTTTTCCTCCTTATAACACTTTTCCTTTGAAAGCCACATACCGTTTTTTTTCCCTCGTCATCTTTTCTTGACCTTTTAAGGCTGCCTTTTATTATTTATTATCAGGAAAAGTGCAGCCGAAGTCCCGTCTGTCATCACCACACACAGTTCTCTGAAGGTGAGTCGGTTTGTCATAAACAAAAATTTCTCTCTGAAGACTGAAAGACATGCCTCTGCTATTAACTAATTTCACTAAGGATAACGGGACTTCGGCTGCACTTTTCCAAGAGTCAAGTTTGGTTGTGAACACAGAAGAACACCTCCCTCCTCTCTCCGTGATTGGTTAGGGAATCGAGAAATCTGATTGGTTCTGGGAGTAGCGTGATTTCGACTCGTGTTTCCGATTTCGACTCGTGTTTCCGATTTCGACTCGTGTTTCCGATTTCGACTCGTGTTTCCGATTTCGACTTGTATTATTAAATGAATCCGTACTTGTATTTTTCAAAACATGTGTACAAGTTACAAATAAGCAGATACAAGTCACAATACATAAGTCCCAACTCTAGTTCCATAGACAGGAACGTAATCACCGGCAGGGATTTGGTTGGAATTTACTTCCCATTTTAAAATCAAAGATATTATTTTAAATACCGGAAAATTGAAAAGATTTAACATCTCTGACCCTTACAATGTCCCTGGGATACTTTTTAAAACTTTAGAAGCTGTCGGAGCGGACATATTTCGGGGCTGAGATACTCTGACATACAATTTCCTGATAAATTAAAAAAAAAATTCCCTTATCCTACTCTAGAGCATCGCTTAAAGCAGATAAAAGCCTGGAGGGATATAAATGGACACAATCGGCGTTTTTTTATCAAGATCCTGATCTGGAATCTTCCTACAAGGACTGCGCAACGGGAGGGTAAATCGAAACGTAATTGTCCTTATTTTAGCTACCATGACAAACGGGCAGCTAGGTTATGTCTGTCAATGTCGGATTATTAATCCTAATCATAAAAATAAATTAAACCGTGGTCTGTTCCTCATTATGATCATAAGACAAGTAAACAGCAGCATACAGACATCATACAGATTATGATTCTGCAAAGTTTTACGAAATGTTTACTTGTTTTTATGTGAGCAACAAGACAGAAAAATCCACGGGAAGATAACTGTAGGAAGTCTGCTAAGAAGCTTAATAAAAGCATGTAAAATAAATACAAGATATAAAGTTTGAGAAACGTTGGTTCATGTACCTTATATGAAGTGATTGTCACATAAGTGGAAACCTTTGTTTCACGGGGGACCCACAACTTCATTTTAGCTTATCTAGCGCTAGTTGCAATGAAACTCGCAGGTTTCATTGCAACAATCCAACGTTTCCTGCGTTCTGGATCCTTGGGAATCTATTTGAACTCTCTTCCCTCATCTTGTCCACTTCTGTCATCACATCCTGGGGCACAAAAGGTATCCATCATATTTACTGTTTCTGAGTTTGGGTAAGCAGCATATAAATTTACCCATAATATAACTGCGGGAGGCTGCCTGCCACTATGGCGCTGATTCAATCTGAACTATTGAAGTGATACCAACTCCCGGAGGCGAGTATCCTAATCAGTAAATATCGTCAGTTCCCGCCTTCCTCACTTCTGATTGGATAGAACTTCTCTCGCATGATTGGCTAATTCTTTTAGGGGCTGGTCCTGCCTTTTTTTTTTGCCTCTGATTGGATAGAAAGTCTCTCAAATGACTACAAAACGTCACAGCAATATGATGGGGAAGGGGGGGGGGGGGGTCGTTTATAAATCAGTCCTTCCACCAACAGAACGAAAAGAAGTCTAAATAGCACTCTTATGACTCAGCTAGGAACCACAAGTTCAAAACCAGGTTGGATATTATGTCGTCACCTTATCCCTGCAATCAAAACTATTTTGGAGAGTTTTTATGATGAAAATGTAAACTAAAACTCACAACACACTTATTGCACTGTTTAATTTACTTGATTCGTTTTTGTTTGCTCTCAACACTGTAATGTTAAGATATTAAATTAGAGGACACATTGCTAAACAGACATGTGCCTTAATTGGGTGCAACATGTATGAAATATAAGATAACTGTACTATTTTACCCAGCTATGTGCAGGTCATTTCCTAGCAGCAGGACAAAAAGAAATCAACACAGAGCCCATTAAGGCGTCCTGAGGCAATAAGAGATCTTCCCTAACTTGCATCCTGCTTGTTTAGCAACCTCATCCTACGAATTTATTCTGTCCAAGTTATTATCAAATGAAAAGTACGATCATGAAAAAACAAAACAGTCTGTTTCGATTGTATGGAAAAAGCAACTTCATAGATTGACCAACCTGGATCTGAACTCATGGCTCCCAGTCCTTAACTTTCACCTTTATCAGTGAGCCAACATTTTAGATTGACAGACAGAAAGCCAGAAAACATTATCAATCTGAATTTCACATCATCAACCGAACTGTAAAAGTGAAATGTAAATATGACAGCACACGCTTATAAGAGTGCTGCATAGACTTGTTTTCGTTCTGTTGTTGAAAGGACTAATAATTCAAAAAATGACCCCCCTCCCCCACGCATCATATTGCTGTGACATTTTGTAGTCGCCAGAGAGAATTTCTTTCCAATCAGAGGTGAGGAAGACGGGAACTGCCGATACTTATGATTAAGATACTCGCCTCCCGGAGCCAACCAGAAGAATGCCAACGTGAAAGGGTGCATGTTGCCACTTAGTGTCACAGAGTCCAACATACTTCATTCAGTTATTACATTTTCTTACTGAACATTTACCTCAGATAAAGGCTTAAATTTTTGTTATGGTATTAGTGTATAATAGTGTATTAGTGTATACTAGGTAGGTACTAGAAAAAAAATTTTTAAACTCTGTGGTGTCAAAAAATACAATAACCAAAATGTACTGTAGACTTCTGGACAAGCAAAATAGTGGAAATGTTTGGAGGGACTACAACCTAATAACCAGTCTGTGATTTCTTGAGACCACCTCTACAAACACTTATAACAGCCCATTTCAATACTTCAAACACTCAAATAGTCATTAATATGCATTAATACACACAATGGATACCATTTTAGCTCTACAGCAGAGGCTAACATTCACAGTATATTATCTCCAATCTTATGGGCACAGCCATTCAGGAAGATAAATGGCTGTCCTGGATTGACTGCGTTGCCAATGTCAGCCAATAGAGAGTCAAATATAGCGCTTAGCTATTTCAGATTCCCAATCTGCATTTTAAATTGAATATTTTATGCATCTTAAAACAGTTTTTTTTCCCTCAACAACACCCAACAATAGCAAAAGGCTACTGTTTTTTTGGCAGATCCGCAGTCACTACCTAAGCTACTATCATTACTGGCCTTATGTGGCTCCATTTTTGCTGATCTCCTTCATGTAATCTGGGATTATCATCGATCTACAGGGTAACCCAGAATAAGTCTGGAAACAACATATATGCCACTTAGCAAAAGTACACAAGTTTCTACAGCATTTTCACTCACGGAGAACCGTAACCTGTTTATGGAAGCATCTGCACTTATGTTACACATGGATTCCTCTATTGAAAACAGCCACAGCAGGATGAAATGGTATCAGTTAAAACTATGTGGGGATGCAGCATAGGGCTTTGAGACAGAAGCAAACCTATATGGGTCAGAGGGAGAGCGGCTTTGGGCAGGATGCAGGAGTAAATCTGTGACTCTGCAGCATCAGCAGGGAGAGTCGTCAATAAACGGCTAATAAAAGCAGGAGAAATTATAAATCTGGCTTAATGTTTGCAGAAGAAAGACATGTCAGCTCAGAGAGAGATCCTGGTGCCAAAGTTAAACAGTCAATTCAAAGCTAAACTGAACAATTTCTTTTTGGTGGGAAATTTGCTCCGAATACGCCTCAAAGACGTTTGTAAGCCGAGCTCAATGAAGATTCTGGCAGCAGCACAGAAATAATCCCTTCTCAAGTTTCTCAGCAAGACGTGGCTGTCTTACCCAATCAGAAACGCACAAAGTCGAAGGAACGGCTCTCCAGGAATGTCAATTAGTTCTGTCTTCTCGGCAGTGAGTAAAGTTACAGCTAAATGTCAAAAACGTGTACTGATAGACCACTCTTTGATCTGATGGCAAGATAAAAAAATAAATCAAAAGCTATTAAAAATTAAAACTGCCAAGATGATTAAATGGTTTTCTGGTTTGCGTTAAGGTAATTTGCACCTTTTGTATTACACAGCCATATTTATTATTGAATAAGAGAGAAATAACAAAAACGCATAATTTCAAGCCTGAGGGCTAACCTATAGTCTGCATGGTCATTAACAAACCTGGAGTATAGACTTCTCTGAAACAAAGGTCACCAATCAGACCCAGATCCAAATTGCAGCATTTTCCATACCCATCTATGGTAAATATCACACCAAGATTTCCAAACCCTTAACAAAGTTCAATTCAATTCACTTTTATCTATATAGCGCCAATTCACAACACACACAAGCTCAGGCCACTTTACAACAAAAGTCATTTCAATGCAATTATACAAACACTGCAATCAGTTAAAAGTTGTCCATGTAAGGAATACCAGCAGACTGCCTGAAAACATTGACATGGGGTTGGGACCCATTGATACAGAACTGCTACCACAGCAATCCATTCAGTGGAAATGAGGCATTAGATCTTTCACCATTTTTATCGCAGTAAAACTTTTCTCCCTTTCCTGTTGGGAGTTGGGTTCTCTTCTCCCGTTGGAGCTGGATTCTCTTCTTCTCCAGTGGAGCTAGAATGCGGATTAGCACCACCCAATGGCTGTGTGCGACACAACAATTGTCATGGCCTGAGAGCACAGGACTAAGGACGTTCCGGCTTCCAAAACAAGGCCCTGTGACTGACTATCACCTCTATGGACAAGCCAAATGGGTTCCAGAGACATGTTTTATGGTCAGACTAGACAAATATCGAACTCTTTAGCAACAAATAACAATTTCGGAAGATAAAAAATACGACTGTCTAACATAAGAAAGCGATACCAACTGTTTAGCACAGTGATGGCAACACCTTGCATGGATCTATTTTGCTGCTATTTGTTATTAAGTTTCAGGATTACATTTCCTTTAAGAATACATCATGCTAAATTCTGACATCACAATCAATTTATTGGTTAATGATCCCACTTCTTTGTATAATTGTCCAATTTTCTGATTTACTTTTGGTAGTTGGTTTTATAATTCATTATTTTTTTACTTAGTAGTATAGTTGTGTGTTAATAGCTTAGTGAGTTTGTTGATAAAAGCATTTTGACTGGAAGGTTAAATTCTTTTTGTCATCATTTGTTATAATTACTCCACATACTTCAGAGAATGCCAAGAACTTATTCCTTCATGTATTGTTTAATTACCTGAGCCTTAACAGGTAGGTAATTATAAACATTAACTCAGACTGAATTTCTGGCTATTGTATTTCCTGGATTCCAGGATGATGTCCAAAACTTGATAATTTTGACATCAAATTATAAATCTAAGAAAATATTCATAAATATTTATAGTCAAAACATACCTACTGTGTCAGAGGTTGATACCAAAGCAATTTCCTCATTCAGCATTCAGTTTGCTATAAGCCCTGTTCCTTGAAACAGAATCCAGGAGCAATCGCTGCGATCTATTTGCGTTTCTGCATTCGATACAAGAAAGCCTTTCTGGCTTATTTTGCTCCTGCACATAAATCACCACGTCTTATAGTTAACATGAGACATGCGCTCAGAGTGTCTACTGGATGCATGTGAAACGTTTTGTGCCAATGCTTAGTTTCCTCTTCTTTTACACCAGCTTGCATCATGATATTCACCTACATTTTAAAGAGCTTCATCTGCAGAGGTAGAATATAATTCAACAAAAAATTGAAAATACAGTAGGTGATTCTGCATGAATTAGTCACAGTAAAAAAAAAAACTGTTTACTTAGACAAAAACAAAGTAACAACATCAATATAGGAAATTATTGCAAGTTTATTTACAGCCAGTGCATTCTGTCGGTGCAACACAATTTTCCCTTGCAGCAGTGAGAGTGATTTCCTGCACAGATTAAGACCTGACTGGATGAAAATCGACAGCGCCTAGAGGTGAGAGCTGACCTATCAATTTTATATATTACAGATTCAAACAACGGAGGACTGCATCATTCATTCAACTATTTGAGTCATTAAAGCAGGCAGTAGGAGGTATATTGGGGGGCATGTTTGAGACAAACAGAAATTAATTTTGTTTTATTTTAGGAGGCAAAAGTTCAAAATGAACTACTATTCTGTTGATTTATGTAAGCTACATAACCATATTATTCATTTTGTGCAGGTACTTTACAGTGTTTTTGAAAAAAAACAAAAAAAAACAAAATTAATCATCCCTACAGTCAGGGGGTCAATTAGAGGGGCAATGCCTCCCCGCCTGTACCACCTTGCCCCCACATTGGCTGTCGTAAGTGGTAGTAATTTTTTCTTTTCCTGTTGAATTTTTTTGGGGAGGAGTAACAATTTTATTTTATGTGTTACATCATATTAATTCATATTCGGCTAAATGAAATGAATGAAATGTAAAATACAAATTAGATGTTTTAAGATACATCTCGGCTTGTGGCAAGCGACGCGTGCGTGGTGCCGCAACTGACGCTCCAACGTCCGTTTACGTTAGGAAACTGATATCACAAAAAACGAATAGCACGACACAAACAATGGATACAAGGAAATTTGGCCGAGCAGCAGCTAAGTAGCGGTAGCAGCACAGAGGCACAAGTCCCCCCCAGTGGAGCCGGAGCATGGCAATAACAGCGCCAATCCCAGCTGCAGCGGGCTCTCCCAAACCCGAGGTCATGGTCACAGTGGTCCTTCAGGTGAGGACAAGCCCGCACAGATCATTTTGAAGAAGTTTCCCTCCCTTTCAAGGGTCAGAAATGCTCATGTCTTGCCCTGTGGTACAAGACGGGTGTTAAAGCCGACACTGCATTTTGTTTTGCATGTCAAAGGTTTGGACTGTAGAGTCTGTGTTCACGAAAACTGGCTATTGTGACTGGAAACACGCAGCAAAGAGAGGTTTGCACAAGCATGAAGAGTGTAAAGAATACATGGAAAGTGTGGCAAAGTGGCGCAAGTGAGAGGGAAGAGGGCTGTATCCATGAAGACCAACTAGCTGGCCTTTGAAAGTACTTTAACTAAAAGATTTGTTACTGAATGGAAGGAAGCAGTAATGAAGAGGTTCAACTCTGGGAGACGCCGACTGCAGCTCTACTAAGTGGTGAGTAGAGAAGATATTTATTTAAAGAGGATGTGATATTGTGATTTCTGTTGGTTGTACAACTGGTTTTCATGTGCATATTAACTGAAATGTGTGCTTGTTCCAGAAATAATAGTCCATATAGATTAAGTACAGTATGCATATGTATGTGCAGATCTGTGGGAAAATCAAATCACCCCCCCTTGGTCATCCCATGACCCCCTCACAGCATGATTCTGGAGACAGGGCTGGCTACACTAAAATTCAGTGGAGCTTGATAACTTGGCCATACAGTACGTCACAGCAGAGAATACATTCAAAGTTTAAATAGTTCATACAAAGCTTGACTTCAACTGATTGAACTAAGATTTTAATACCTTACCACAATCATAGAGTCCATATCCTTAGATGTTACCAAGGAACAGGGTTTCTTTACCTTGTTCCTCAGGGCCCAATGTCCTGCTTATTTTAGGTGTTTCTCTTCTGCCACACACCTTATCTGAATAACTGGGTGATTTGCAGCCTTCTGCAGCCCCTGTATGGGGTTATAACAATACCAGCTTGAGATGAAACTGAAAAGAAATATTGGCTCTGAAAATAAAATTTGGCATTGAAAAATATAATTGTAACTGAAAATCTAAATTTCTAATCTGAAATAAATGTAGTGAAAATTTCTGTATTAAAAGTAAAATAAAAAGTTAAAGTTAAAAAAACGGAAATGAAACTCAAAATATATGCATTAAAACAATGAACTCACTTACAATCAAATGTTTAGCCTTTCATATTTTTTTTTCAATACCAATCTTTTTTCACTTCTGCTGCTTTTCAGTTTCATTCTGCTGATACTCATTTCAAACATAACCTTTATAGAGCTGTAGTGGTTAAGGATCAAGATTACTAATCCAATTATTAAGGATTCGATTCAACTAGGCTGTAAACTTTTGTAGGCGTTTCAATCAGCTGCTCGTCTGCACAAAATTTTGCCTTTACAAGCTCCGTCAACAGCAAACTTAAGGCATATTGCAGCCTAGTGGAATTGAACCCTTGACCATAGGCTTACTAAGGATTGTCATTGAAAAAAAAAAGAAAGTGTAAACATTTGATTGTAAGTGAGTTAATTGTTTTAATGCATATATTTTGAGTTTCATTTCCATTTTTTTCACTTTCAAATTTCATTTCACTTTTAATACAGAAGTTTTCAGTACATTTTTTTCAGATTCAAAATTAAGATTTTCAGTTACAATTATATTTTTCAATGCCAAATTTTATTTTCAGAGCCAATATTTATTTTCAGTTTCATCTCAAGATGGTATCGTTATAACCCCATACACTTGATGACATGCAAGATGTAATGCAATCATTTGGATCAGGTGTGCTGGAGCAGAGATGGAGGTAAAACATGATGGACACTGGGCCCTGAGGAACAGGGTTAAGAAACATTGCCAAGGCATGTTCAATCATATTATGTTGAACTCTGGTATTTTTCTTTGTGAAATTTTCCAAAATGTTTTATTCACACTTTTCTTATGACCACAGCTTTTCATCCCATGCATTATTTAAACATAAAAATGTAACATACATTGTCTGCTTGTGATCAGTGTGTCACCCGCTACTATACCACCAATAGTTTCTTGTCAAATCTCCAAAATGTGCACCAAGCTCAGTTAGCTTCACATTCACTGCCATTATTATTCTCTTAATCTTCACCACAAACTGGAATCTGAAGAAATATCTTCACTGTAGAAGAATTTTAATTTAACTAAAATAAATGTTTCCTCGTCTATTTTGAGTGTTTTTACAACAAACGTCCCTATATCTGATAAAGCCATTGTGCTCCCAACCAATCCCTAGAAATGGTGGAAATCACTACAGCAACAAGGGACTGCATTTCTTTTTCTGCGTTCGTCTTAGCAAGTCGTATAGAGCCTGATTAAAATTAACCACATTTTAGCTCATTATTTTGGACCGTGACAAAAGCCACACAGGAAAGGTTTTTCACTTTCAAAATAAAGCTTAAATATACTCCTTAACATAAGACTCTAGGTCTATTAGGATATGTTGTTACAAGATAAGGGTTTCAACATATCATTCATATTGAAAATAAAATTGAAAGTTAAACATTTGTTGAAAAATAACTATTTGTGTAAATTTCTAACCAACCTATAAGGCTGTCTGGGCGTGGCAGGGCGCTCCTCTGGTACAGGCCATATGGATCAGCACCGTAGGCCAACGACTGACTCTGTCTTGGTAGCGTGGAGCAGTAGTGCTGAGGCATCGCCGTCATCCCTGAACGCAGCGGGGAGCCCGTAAAAGCCCTCCCCTCAATCAAGGACAGGGTGGAGCCCAGGCGTCCCCCGACTCCAATTCCTCCGCCATTTCCCAGGGTCTGGGTGGCGTCGCTGGGGGAGGTTGGAGATGGGCAGGACGGCGGCATTGTGGTGCCGGGGAACAAAGCGGCAAGGGGTTTGGGCTCAGACAGGATGGGTGAATCGTACGTACTGCCTTGGGATGTCCGCATAGAGATGCGGGAGGGTGAGACCGTTCCGGTGGTGCCGCAGCCGGGCGACTGGCTCCTGGAGGGGAGGGAAGCCATTCTCCTTAACATCCGACTGGATGCCTGGGGGGGGGGGAAATACAGTTTAGTCTTCTCAATACCTTGGAAATGTGACTTTTTATTATTCTGATAAAGAGGACTCTGTTTTATTACTCCTGCCACAAATGACCTTTAATTTTCACAGGTCATTACATTTGTGGGAATACTATTAAATGTGCTTGTGTTGAGTTGGAAATGTTAATAATTTGAGTTAATGGACTTGAACATTTGCTTTGTGATGTAGAAACACTCACAAAAAAACCATCAGCACCTAACAACAACTTAGACAAAGATTCAGTTGTACCTTTAAAGGTTCAATAAATAAACAATAAAAAATAATAAAGATAAGCTGAAGAAAATGTAATTTCTTTGGTAATTAATAAAGAGAAAAAGCTATTATTTTACTCACATTTACACATAAAACAAAATAAATCTGTTACATTGGTTACATAAATATCCAAATCTTTTGTGAATAATAAAACACAAAGCTGATGTTTGACAATACGTATCACCAAGCATCCAGTGACACTGCAGGGTTTTGATCATTTAAATCAGGAGAAAACTGAAATTGGTTCACCAATATCTGCCATTCCTGTTTTATCTGTCAAGCAAGGAGCTCAAAATAATGAGCCGCAGTGAAAGGAGAGAATAAAGTGACACTTTAAAGGTATGAAATAATCTGACATGATGCTTGTGGCAATTATGACTGGCCATCTCGTAGCGCCTGGAAAAAGAGCGACAGCAGAACATGTTTTCGTCCTGTTTGGTTCAATAAGTAGCCATGGTTGAGCTTTTCTATGTTTTGTCCAGTTCTCAATATTTCTTACAGGCCTGCAATTAGTGTTTTTAACCTCAGGGCTTTTCATTTCAAGAGTTTCAGCTCCTCATTAATACGTGGAATAACTTTATGTCAGGGAAATTGAAAAACGGTAGGAAATTTATTCGGCTTTCCAAGATCAAAGATAGACTTTGAATCCAAGTTTTAAAGCTGAAAAAAGCAAAAACTCCAAAACTATAAATTAAAGTCTTTATACATGTTGGTCAGTGTTTGAGGAGTGACTGATCATGACTTTTAGTTACGCACTGAATATCATTTAGGACTTAAATCTACTACAATACAAAGTCAAAATCCAGTTGCTATTGATTTAATCAAAACACAGTTAAAATAAGTTCTTTTGCAGGTCCTTCCTCCATGCAGCTGTTAGACTTTATAACCAAAACTGCTCCCAACAAACTTAAACGTTTACACCCCAATTTAGTGTAAATGGCACTACTTCACTAACCGAATTACCTAGGGTTTGAAAGCGTGCTATACAAATAAACGAACATTTCTGCTGCTGTTATTTGCACATTGTTCTTATCTCTGTTTATTTAAGCTAACTATTGGAAATAATACTTTTACTTTTTTTATGCACAACTAAACATTGCACATTCATACATATTTTAGAAACATTAATTATTTAAATATTTTTAAAGCATTCTGCTCTGTTGCACATTCCAACCAGAGTAAGTCATTTTATCCTTATTTCTAATGACTGCACAGTACTCTGATTTCTGAAACTATGTCCATAATGTAGATATTATTCTTAACTACCGAATTCTGTTTTTTTATACCTTTTGCACTTCTGAGACTAATTAATATTTTTATTTCCTGCAACTTTGCTACTGTTGTAGCAGAACTTCCTAATGTGGGACAATAAAGGACTGTTCAAATCTATTCTATTGTTCTATTATATTTATATTATTCTAAGTTTATTTGCAAAGATTTATCTCCAGCTTGCAGCTAATTACCCTACATAGGAATATTAACTTAATGGGCTATTACAAAAAGCAATATACTTTTTGGATCTGCTTTCTGGATCTTCTTTTCAGCTCATAACATAACCCATCCTTCATATGATGGGTGTCATAAATCAAAAACTATGCGTGTAAATCTAATGTTTTTTATAATTACACAAGGTTGAAGGTTCAGTTTACAAATGCTTTAACAAACATATACTTAAAATTGCAACCTTGGCACCTTGAAATATATCACAAAAAGCTGTGTTATAAAAACTCTATTATGGCTAGCTTAAAAAAGTACTGTCAAAAAGAAGTTGGACAGATGGATAAACAGATAAATAGATAATAAAACCACATAAAAATAGTCAAGGTTGATGTTTAGGAACTTTTTAAGACACTGCAAAAACATTTTAGATTAATATTAATAATGATGATTGTGATAATCGCTTTTTATATTAATCCCTTTAGAGTTGTTTTAATATTTAGACAATCCACTGTACCAGAAATGCTTGAATGTACCATAAAAGTGTATCCGTAGGAAATTCCCCTTTGGTTACTGCATTCATGGCTACACAAGCTACCACACTGAAAGACCTGCAGATACTGGATAGTTTCTGTATGTATACACTGTTTATAACAAAAAAGCTGCATTTACGGTACAAAAATCCCTGTCTGACATTGAAGTAAATTAAACCTTTTTCCTTTTAAGGTGAGTTACAATTAACACCAGTAATAGTTTTAACTGTTGATCTCATAATGAATAATATTAAGTATTAAAGCTATCTAACTACAATTTACAAGAAAAAAGTAGTATTTTATGATTTCTAGAACATGTTTTGTTTCCATATCAAAATATTTTTTTCACTAATGTAAAAGTTATTTGACATATACGATAAATTAACATTTTTTCAGTCTCATCCAGCAACTTTCTACTCACACGAATTTAAAGTACCAGCTGAACCAGTAGCGGATCCAGTGGCTTACCCAGTTAGACGCATGAGTTACCAACTAGGACACGCACTCATCTTCTACTGCTGTCCTAATGGTTGCCAGAGCCTTCTCATCATTCTCAAGAAGAAAGCTTCCTCTGGATTCTGATTGGACACCGAAGTGTGGTTGTGTGCTAAGGTACGAAGCCTACCTGCCCAGAGGCTTGACCTTCTGCTCTGGGGCTTCTTGATATTGAGGCTCGAGGCTCTGAACGCACCACATTCTGGTTGCTGTAATAACTGACGCTGCTGTCTTGGTACCCGCTGTCTGAGTACGAGGTCATGTGGGCTGAGTGACCTCCTGAACCTGAAAAAATAAGCAAAAAAATACCACTACATCATTAAACGGCATTATGTGTCTAAAGGCATAAACTTGGAGATGTGCATTATTCTTTTATGTTGCTCCCGGAACAATCTGCTGTCCTACTTTCTGCTGTAGAATGAGGAGGAGGAGGAGGAGGAAGCATGTGGAACTGTATGGAATACAAATAAGCCCAAAGGCAATTTGCTCTACCATATCAGACTGTGCATATTTACCTAAGCGGAAATTAAATGCAGGACGTTGGAGGTTAAATGGTTCTCAGAATCATAAAATATGGGCCGTGAGAGACAGTCTCGATAAATGGGTTTAAAGAGTAGAGAAAAGGAAACAAACAAAAATCGGAATTTACAGCCACACCAGCTGCTCAGCTGCTCCGCTCCATCACCCGCCCATCGTTGGCACTTTAACACAAGCTGCCAGGAGGCTTGATGGAACCAAAGTGTCAAACGCTCCAGTGAAGGCAGCTAATGTCCGACAGAGACCTGCTGCAGCTGTAATGCACAGCTCCAGGTGTACAGCTAAAAAACAACAACCATGTGAGCAGTAGAGAGGAGACGAACTTTAGGTTCTGGGCGTATTTTAGTGATCTGGAAAAATCACCTTTTTGTCACTAGAATTCTCCTTTATAAAAACCTCTAAGGGTAAAAATGTTGAGAAATGTATTAATCAGTAATTTCACTGTTTAAATTATCAAACACATTGCTCCTGTAGTTTTTTTATTTGGCTTTGACAGCAGTTGGGAGCAGAGCTATAGCACAGCAGAAGGGGTGGAGCCTAAATAAGGAAGATGTTTTCCTACAAACATTTTAAAACTTTTTTTTTAAAAATGGAACTACATAGAGCCGTTATGATTAGTTAGTGTCTAATCTGTAAAAAAAAAGAGCAAATAAAAGTTTTAATTAACCATCGCAGCGGTCTTTATTTTTATTGCAAATTAACTAGAGGGTCCAAAAGGTCATAATGAAAATAAAATATAAAACAGATTTCAAACCGTCAATCAGGTTGCTATTGCAATACTTTGAAAACTCTACAATAAAAAAAAATCCTTGCATGTGAATCTCATAAATACTCTATTATTTAAAAGTACTTTTATCCTCTAGAAGATTTTACAATGATTTTGTTTTCAATATGCTTTGCAGGTCAAGAGCAAACAAAATGTCAGATCTGCTTTCTGGAACTTCAGTGCCAAGTTTTGTTTCCTCTGTGTACTTTGTGCATTGTTGACAGACCCTCACTGTCATGCAGGGAGGCGCGGTCCCCTTCAGGCAAGTAGAGTCCTTCCTCCACCTCCAGGTGGCGACCAGATACCTCTCCGGCCACACCCTGAGACTCTCCACCTATCATACAACATCCTTGTTAGTCAAACATTCGTCATTGGATTGAGTGCTTGAGAGGACAGAAGACATCTAACATTTGCAAAAATCTTGAAGAGTCATATTAAAGTCAAACAAGTGGCACAGTTTTTATTTTTGGAAACTTTTATAATCGACGATTAGTTTTGTAGGAGACGCAGCCGGGAATGATTGCTCTGACGTCTGAGGAGAAGGATCTTTGACAGAAAAGTAAATGGGTCCGATTCGAAGCCCACGGTCACAGTCGGAAACATTGTTTTGTTTTGCTTGACCAGCTGGTGCTGCATGCCAGCAATCTTCAGTCCTCTGGAGGCTATAATGGCGTTCTCATCTGGACAAACAAGGCTGGCTCGGTGGCAAATTTATAAAGATTGGATCACGTCTGACGATACAGGATTAAGAAAATACTAGGAGCCTCAACCTAAACCTCCAGATTACAGAAGAAAACCACAATCAGATGGAAAAGATAGCACCATTATATCACATGTTAAAAAAAAGGAAAGCATACCTGCAGATCTCCATGCATACGACTTCTCAGAAGAGCTTTGGTAATGGAGAAGAGGAGGAGGAAATGGAGGAGAAAGGAGAGAAGAGGGCAAATTAAATCACAAAGGAATGCTTAATGTTCAGTCAAACCAATGAGGAGGAAAAGATAGTGTCAAATTAAAAAAAGAATAATAATTTCACCTTTAAAAAAGGGGAAAACAGACAAAAAGTTTTGAAAGCAACCTGTCCAAATCTGAATTTACAGGATAGCAACCATCATATTAAAGCTAAAACAAGTAACCGTCATTTTTATCAAAGCCATACGTAATTATTCAAAATACAAACAACAATATGCTTTATAAAGGTTCAATATTTTATTTGATTACCAGCCATAAGAACCGGGTGCGGAAGTTCAGGACAGGATCAATTACAAGAAGTGCTGTGAAAAATGATGTTCCCCATTGCAGAATTCTTCTATTCCTACTTGGTCGCACTATCTTTGATTAACATTTGTTGATGTACAGTTGTGGCCAAAAGTTTTGAGAATGACACAAATACTAGTTTTCACAAAGTGTGCTGCTAAACTGCTTTTAGATCTTTGTTTCAGTTGTTTCTGTGATGTACTGAAATATAATTACAAGCACTTCATACGTTTCAAAGGCTTTTATCGACAATTACACGACATTTATGCAAAGAGTCAGTATTTGCAGTCTTGGCCATTCTTTTTCAGGACCTCTGCAATTCGACTGGGCATGCTCTCAATCAACTTCTGGGCCAAATCCTGACTGATGGCAACCCATTGTTTCATAATCACTTCCTGGAGTTTGTCAGAATTAGCAGGTTTTTGTTTGTCCACCCGCCTCTTGAGGATTGACCACAAAATGGGATTACGATCTGGGGAGTTTCCAGGCCATGGACCCAAAATTTCAACGTTTTGGTCCCCGAGCCACTTAGTTATCACTTTTGCCTTATGGCACGGTGCTCCATGGTGCTGGAAAATGCATTAGTCTTCACCAAACTGTTGTTGGATTGTTGGAAGAAGTTGCTGTTGGGGGGTGTTTTGGTACCATTCTTTATTCATGGCTGTTTTTGGGCTAAATTATAAGTGAGCCCACTCCCTTGGATGAGAAGCAACCCCACACATGAATGGTCTCAGGATGCTTTACTGTTGGCATGACACAGGACTGATGGTAGCGCTCACCTTTTCTTCTCCAGACATTCACTATACTTTCTGCAGAACATCAATCTGTCCCTGATGTTTTCTTTGGAGAGAAGAAGCTTCTTTGCTGCCCTTCTTGACACCAGGGCATCTTCCAAAAGTCTACTCCTTACTGTGCGTGCAGATGCGCTCACACCTGCCTGCTGCCATTCCTGAGCAAGCTCTGCACTGGTGGCACTCCGATGCCGGAGCTGAATCCTCTTTAGGAGACGATCCTGGCGCTTGCTGGACTTTCTTGTACGCCCTGAAGCCTTCTTAACAATAATTGAACCTCTTTCCTAAAAGTTCTTGATAATCCTATAAATTGTTGATTTAGATGATATCTTAGTAGCCACAATATCCTTGCCTGTGAAGCCATTTTTATGCAACGCAATGATGGCTGCACGCGTTTCTTTGCAGGTCACCATGGTTAACAATGGAAGAACAATGATTTCAAGCATCACCCTCCTTTTAACATGTCAAGTCTGCCATTCTAACCCAATCAGCCTGACATAATGATCTCCAGCCTTGTGCTCAACAACATTCTCACCTGAGTTAACAAGACGATTACTGAAATGATCTCAGCAGGTCCTTTAATGACAACAATGAAATGCAGTGGGATGTTCATGGCAATTAGGACTATGCAATTCATCTGATCAGTGTTCATAACATTCTCGAGTATATGCAAATTGCTATTATAAAAACTTAAGCAGCAACTTTTCCAATTTCCAATATTTATGTTATTGTCAAAACTTTTGGCCACGACTGTACTTTCTGTGTGATGAAAAAGAAACAGACAGAATCTGAAGAGCTGCAGAGACTTTCCCACAGCAGTGGAGCTGAGACCAAATTTAAAAGAAGCTTTTAGTGTGAAAATGTCAAAAACCTGGAGAAATCTAGAAAGAGTCAACAACGTTTGGCCAAACTCTTGGAATTAAAATTATTTTTAATACTCCATTGTTTCTGGTTAAATGTTCCCCATCCACTTCTATCAGCCAAATCAAATGTTTTAAATCGACTGAAGTACAGAAAGCGTGGACAGTACTCACCTGCTACTGTCTCCTGCTGGTGACTCAGCTCCCAGCATGCACTTCTCCAGCTGGCTCGCCACAATCTGCCGCTCCTCCTCCAGCTCCCGGGTCAGTCTCTCAAATTGGAGCTCCTGCAGCGAGAAATGACGAACACGATAACATGCGGACATCTACCATAACACAGAAGCCGAATGCTTGTTTTTTTTTTTACACCCTTTCATCCAAGCCAGTTAGAACATTGGCTAACCTCTCTCAACAATCTCAGTTAAGCCAACATCTTTAAAAGACTTTTCCTGCCACTGTGAACCTCTTATAATGTTTCATCTATTTCTGACTTTAAAAAAAAAGATTTTTAAATGCTTTTGTCTGAGCACATGAGGATGAGTATGAGTCACAGAACCAGGAGGATTGGTCTTCAGCATTAACCTGGCAACCCTAATAGGCATGCACTATCAATTCTTTTAATTTGGCAATTATTTGAAATGACATGGTCATTTTATGCATTTAAAGTTATTTATATATGTCCTTATATTTAGAGACTATCATTATTTTAATGCATGCTATTTTAAACAAACAGTTGAGCCACCTAAACTTAAAAGAAAATCTAACAGGAAATGGTTGGGAGCCATTATTTCCCTTTGTTTATTATATTAGGACAAAATGATGTCAAACGACTTTTTTCATAACATAGCTGTTAGTTAGTATGCTAATGTGGCTGCGTGTCTCTTCCTGCTCTGTCCCTTCCCTGTTAATGTTCATTCAGCGGGAAACATGACAGATTGTTCATGTCTGTAAGTGTGTTCTCAGCATATTTGTCTGCAGCACATGGATCTGTTCGGTATATCTGAGCTAAAACTGGACTAAATGCTGGAAAAGGCAAGGTGCTGCTTCGGCATCAGGAGATGTGACAGATACTAACTTGTTCATGTTTAAACACACTATTCTTTATAGTTTTTCTGTAATAAAAAACTGGCAGCAGACTGTTTTGACATATTTCTAACAAAACAAACTAGCAAGCAATTTTTTTTTTTTTAACAACCACTCCATACATTTTAATGTGCTAGTAACAGAGAATTTGTTCTCCTACAATGTCATTTTCTAGATACTGTGAGGAGAAGCTGGTTAGTTTTCAACATCTGGCTAAAATTTGGATAAAAAATGTCTTGGGATGAAAATTAAATGTCTGTTAATTTTCTTTATGTTCATTTAGATTTGTTTATGTTGAATAAAATACCATAGAGAAGACCTTTTCGAAACCAGGTGTCCTGTAAACCAAATATTTTCCTAATTTTAATGGGTTTTTTTAGAACTTTGATGGAAAAATCTAAAGGCCAACTGGTATTTTTGACAGATTAAAATTCATCCACTTTACTGCTTTATGCAGACGCTTTGACTTTTTCAACTTTACACAATTGGGACCGGTTACTTTTAAAATGTCTTCCACTACAGTTTACAGAATACATGCCCCAAAAATGTAGTTTGTAATGTACTCAATTAAGTTGCTCAATGTAACATATTCTAAATACTTTGGATTACTTAATACAAAGTCATACGTGTTACAACTTCATGAATTATATCCTGAAAATTCCCTGTTTTGTTTTTTTCTCTACCAACTGGCAGTTCAACCCAAGTCTCTCTGAATAGATCATATTTTTTCTGTAGAGGAGCAAAGGCTAGGGTATGTTAACATTCAATGTTTTTTCATCTTAAAAACAATTTTAAAAAGCCCTGTTTTTCTTAATTGTTTAAGAAGTTGAAAAGTGAAAAAGTATTAGACTAACATAAAATATGCTTTTGAAAAGTATTTACTGTTATGGTCACCAACATGTTCAATCACTTTCTTAAAAATAAACAGTAGAAAGGCAACAAAAGATCTGCATTTTCAAAGATTTTCTTTCCTAATTCAGACAAAAAAACAACAACAAGATATTAAACAATTCTCAAAAATTAAAATGTTTTTACTTTTGGACATTTATTGTTAATGTTTTTGTTCCACCAATAATTCAAAATACTAAACGGTCTTAAATGCAAATCAGATTTTCAAACTTGATGTGACAATGACAAAATCCACTTTAAACCCTTCCACCAGAAATAATTTTAAACGCAACACAATATATGTTTTAATCCAAACCAACAACTTTACGTCATGGGAATTTAACAAAGGCATCGAACAAGAACCATAGAGGTTTTTATCAATAACCTCTGCAGCAATCCCACATGGAACATTTGATCACGGACAAATGGGTGCACATTTAAGTTCCATAAAGGCAGAAGTTGTCAAAGTTTGCTTTCAGGCCACAGCAGGTGAACTTTTCGTATTTTAAACATGTTTATTTTCTTTCTTTCTAGCCACTTCTCTGTTCAGCTCGTTCGGATTAAAAATAGGGGCGGGGGGTATGGCAAAATTTTCATATCACGGTATTTAAAAAAAAAATAACGGTATTATGGTATTTAACTGTATTTTTTTCCATACAAGACCGTTCATATCCACATTATCTTAGAATAAATAGCCCATTTTAGTGCATCATGTTGTTTTTTCCAGACATAGGTCAATGATATGAAAATAATTAAAATGATTATGATGCTGGTAGACATTCTTGATGTTCTTCATTTTTTTCAAACCTCACGTTGGCGCAAGCAACAAATTTCATCTTCTAATTGCTTTGCATGTAATACTGAGTATAGACTCAGACCGGATTTTGCCAAAGTAAAATAAACATGGCAACCGTAGGTGATTATTAGCTCGTTAATATTCAGATGACAACAGAAAAAAGACGGCAGAAGTATCAAAGATGGTATGTAAAACATATTTACCGCCATTAATGATTTCTTTCCTACTGGTTTTGCCGCCGTTGACCGCGTTTACCTACAGACGGTCAAATGGCGCTCCACACTCCCCCCTACTGGTTACTCACAAAAGCTTTTGTAAAAGGTATGCCGTTCGGTTCTAGTTTGACATTTTAAAGCCGACAAACTTTTTAAACTATAGACGAGGCTCCTCGTTTTTGAAAACACTTCATCAGAATTGTGTGCTTCGCTCCTGCCAGCAGCTGCACTTAGTTAAAAACATTATTTTCTACACTGTGGTGAAGAGCGTGTAGCAGTGAAATCGGTCCTGTCTGAAACACTTCAACTCATTAAACGTTCCGGAAGTTGTCCGAGCCATTCACCGGTATAGGGGTATATTAAAAATTCATATCATAACGAAGATAAACACTGGTTTTCGGTATGATACGGTATACCACCCAGGCCTAGTTAAAAATGAACTATAATGAATAAAGAATAAAGTATATTGAATTTGTTATTTTAAAAATCTCCAAATAAGAATCTGACCAGACATTTTTTAACCCGTCGGTCAAAGTGACAGACATCAAAAAAGTGTAGCGCAACCTTTTGAAACATAACATGTAAGGATAGTGGTTAAACAGTGCTTGGAATATACGTCAGGTCAAATACCCTGGTGATGTCTATGTGTTCCAGACTTCAGGCTGTAATTGACTGCAAAGCATTTGCCACCAAGTATTGAAATGTATAAGTTTCATTTATGGTTTTTATTCTGTTCCATTACTTTTGGTGCCTTAACAAGTCGGAGGCACATATGGAAACTGTTGTAATTCCTACACCGTTCACCTGATTTGGATTTAAATACTCTCAAATAAAAGCTGACAGTCTGCAGTTAAAGCACGTCTTGTTTGTTTCATTTGAGATCCATTGTTGTGGTGTATAGAGCCAAAACTTTTAGCATTGTGTCGATTTCCCAATATTTATGGACCTGACTGTATATATACTTCCAGCTCATGTCAGCTAATATCAGCAACTCAATAATAAACCTGATCCAACTCCAAAAGCTTTCTTTAACATCATCACCTAAAATCTGCAGCCCAAGGTGCCGTCTGTTCATGTCAAAGTCCAAGGGCAGTAGGAGAGGGCATTCCTATTGCTGTGTTAAGCTCTGTAGTGTTGTGCAGCTCCTGTTAGCTTCTATATGGTCATTTTTTCATTGGCTCCAGGTTTTGTGCTGTCAGTTTCAGGGAAATGTTCTGTGATCTAGCAGTCAATATCAGCGAGTCCATTAAATTTTATTTATGTAACTATTTTTATAGAGTTAAAAAAATATTTGCTTCTGGCTCACTATTTTGTTCATTTTCTGAGCTTTCAGAACTTTGTATGTAAGTGTGTATGTGTGTGTGTGTGTGTGTTTGACATTGCAAATTTGATCAAATATGAAAAATAAGCATTTACATCTTTTCAAAAATAATAGTACAGTTTTTGTTTGTGTTAAATTCAAAATTAAATGAAATCAAATAATCTTATTTCATTCACTTTTGCATGCAAAAATTCAACATGCATATAGTTTGTCATCCACAGCACCCCTACTTCCCACAGCCTTGGATACATTTAAATGGAAAAGCTATTAATTCACTATTCATCCACTTTGCAACTCTCACTTTTGTTATCAAGTGGTCTTCAACCTTTACAATCCCAAGAACCATTTTGGCTCTCAAGCCAGGCAAATTAACCTTGTTTAGAGCAACAAATGTTTACCTTTTGAAAAAGCATCTAACGAAGAAAATGAGTTTTTTATATCAAGAGCCAGCCTAATATTCCTATTTTTAGGTTTAAAAAATAAAAAGAAACGTACAACGTTTTCATGGGACGTTAATATTGGTGGAAAATGATGATTTAAAAAAAGCCCATAGTTTTCAAACTGATGGCAAGAAAAATACAAATACATCTCAGTATATCAGAATATGTTTTCCAATGAGGCCAGTTACTAAAAGTAACGTTTTTGAATAACAATCTTTAAGCAGATTCTGAACATCTTTCTTTTTTTTAATGAGTTGATCTATTCTAATCTTAAATGTTGTGTTTTAATGAGCTAAAAAAAGAAAATCATCAAAATGAATAGAAAGTATTGAAAACAACAGTCTCTGAATTAATCTATATAATACGCACCTGTATATTTTAAAAAGATTAAAAGATATATTATATAAATACAAATAATCTTTACTATATTATAAAGTATATTTTTATTTATGATATATAAATATACAAGAAATTACTGGTTATTTTAGTGACATTGTGTTGTGGAAATTCAACTCTGTTATTCCATAAAAAATGGAAAACTGTAAATGGCAGCAGTTCTACCCTTAGAGGCAACAACTGCCATCAAGTTTTTACAATAAATGTGTTTTAAATTGCTGTGGAGGAATGTTGGCCCAATCTTCTTTGTAGTGTTGTTTTGATTCATCCACATTGGGGGGATTTTGAACCTGTTTAAGGTCACGCATCTGAAAGGGAATCAGTGCATCCATCCATCTAACATAGTCTTTTGCATCATAATCCCTTTTAAACTACAAAAGACTCTTAAATCCACACAACCAGCTTTTCATCTATATCCTTTTTTGTTTTTTGGGTCAGATGTGAACGTGTGTTTCTCTCATTTATTTAACCGTCTTCCTTAAACCAGCAATCATGCAGTTGATGAAAATAGCAGAGCTGGCCTGATTTCAGGGGCCGCAAGTCTGCTTGTCTACTCCAAACCAACTCCAATTCAATTGTTTAAACGAAGTGTTTCAGACGCCACAGCGAGGCTGCAGGACCCACGCAGACAGCAAAGGGTTGAAACATTATTATTTTAGCTCAAGCAGCATGAAACATCGATAATCTCAAGAAGAGGACTGAACACTCAGGAGTCATTCTGCATTTTTAATAAGTGTTGTTTCTCTGAAGTGGCTGATCCTCACTAATTGGACAGATGTTTGTGGACTCAGAGCTCTCTAGGCTCACAGTCACTGCTGCTGTAATCTGTTGCAAAATGTTGTGCCGATGACAAATTGGGTTTTATTGAAGCTTTTTTAGTTTTAATCATGTCTATGAAACGTAAACTCCATTTTAAGACAATCATTTATTGTTCCCCCCTTTACTTTACTTGTAATGTACTGCTGCTGCAATATATAAAGCAATAACATTTCCCTCATGAGAATTTGTGTATTTGTCTGATTTCAAATGAAAAACAGAGTTCATGCTGTGATCATGTGCAAGTTGACCTCAATGTCAAGGTGGAAGGAAATCAGCTATGAACTTAGACAGACAAATTCTTTGTGTCAATAGGCAATTTCTAATCAGAACAAACAGAAATCACAAGTGTAGTCCCCCAGGGCGCCATCCTGGTGTCTCTTCTTTTCAAAATCTATATGAATCCACTAACCAAAATTATAATGGCCAATAAAATTAGTAAACATAACTATGCACATCAGACTAAGCTTTACATTACAATGTCACCTGGCGACTTTGAACCCATCCAGACCCTAAGTGAATGCATTGAGCAAATCTATAGCTGGATGTCCCATATTTTTCTCCAGCTGAACATAAACAAAACTGAATTAATTATTTTTGGACCTAAAGAGGAATGAGCAAGAGTCAGCACACACAGCTTCAGTTAATACAACTAGAAACTACTGATCAGGCCCAAAATCTAGGTGTAATAATGGACCCAGCCCTGAACCTCCAAGGTCACATAAAGGCAATCACAGGGTCAGCTTTCTATCACCTGGAGAACATTTCTGGGATTTAAAGATTAATGTTGCAACAGGACCTCAAAATACTCTTCCATGCATTTATCTTTAGTTGTCTCGATTACTGCGACAGCATGCGCTCAGCTCTACCGAAAGATCAATCAGACAGCTGCTGCTGAACGCTACTGCTCACGTTCTCACCAGAACCAGGGAAGTTAAGTACATCAAGTAGAGTTTCAAAGTCCTTACACTAGCTCCCTGTAGCACAGAACATATATTTCAAAATTATCTTTATAGTTTATAAATAATTGAATGGCTTAGCACCAAAATATGTTGAAGACCTGCTTTCATTATGCCAACCTCCCCAGATCAATCAGGTCTTCCACCTCTAGTCTACTAATCACCCCTAGAATCAGAACCAAACATGAAGAAGTAGCTTTCAGTTTCCATGCTCCCCTTATCTGGAACAAACTTCCAGATGACCGCAAAGCTGCTGAAACGCTGGGCTGCTTTAAATCAAAACTTAAAACTCATCTGTTCAGAGTTGCCTTTGACACTTAATTGCTGTTTTTTTACTATCTCTAAAGTTGTATTTTTTTGGTTTTCATGCTGCTTTTTTTAATGATGTAATGTTTTATGCTTTTCATGTTAAATTTTTATTGTTTTATTTTTCAGTTTCATGCTTTCATCACACGTTTTGTTTATTTCTCTACCACCGAAATCATGTAAACCACCTTGTATTACCTTGTTGTCGATAGTGTGTAAGTCTGTCTTTTCTGCGAGCAAGAAGGATGGTGTATTTAACTTTTGGAAAGAAACAACTTAATATACCTTAATTCTGATTTGTGACAATGGGGGTTCTCTCAGTAAAATTGCAACACATCTAAGATTTGCAGAACCGCATCTGAATGAAGCAACATACTTTTGCAACCATGTCCTTTGAACAGAATCTGAGGGTCTGGAAAGCAACATTTGATGAGTGTTAAAAGTTCAGATTTATGTACATGGGTTTTGCTGTTATTTTGAAAACTTCCATTTCAAGAAACTCATTGAATTTAATTTTCCCAACGATGGAATTCAGGATTACTTCTTGCATCCATTTGGTGACAAAATATGAAAGAAATGCTGGAATGCACAACAAGCCTTGCAGACCAAAAGTCCTCAGAAACTCTGGATTATTGTGCTGTTTGGTGCCTCAATCGATAATCAACTTGTTAAACACGATGCACACTAAAGGTAGAGGAAGTTGCTCAGAATATAAACAGAGTTTGTGAATATGTCAGCAGAGCAGTAAAAGAGACACCTCTACAAATATCAGGGAGAATAATGTCAGAGCTTAAAGCATGCAGCTTATTGTCACAACATTGCTGCTGACTGGGCCTTCCTGCATTCCCTTACATCACTCCACAGCTTTGCAGAGACAGGACAGTAACACACAGCCCTGCTTGTTTAGCCTCGCCGGGTTACAGCACATCTCAGACACCAAACAGAACAGCATCAGGGCCTCCAAGGCCAACATAAAGCCGTGCCAGGCGGCACCTCGCACCAGCTGAGGGGCTCTCACGGACGATCCGACACAGCTTATTGTGAGCCGACGCAGCCTGTTTTTTCACCCTGTTATCAAGTCACACCAAGCGCAGACCTCCGCCACTTACTGTGTCTAATCTTGGCCCGGCAGTTCAGTTTATCCACGCTGCATCTGTGATATCCGTGAAATGTTCGGCCTACTTCCCTTGCTGCTGCAAACTCCGTCTTAAAGGCGTTGTAACAAAGCCAGCCTGAACATTTTTCAGGCTCATTTTGCTGCAGTGCCAGATTCTTTTCCACAAGCATCTTATCGTGATGAAATGTGTGATAAAGAAAGAAAAAGACATTTCAGCGTCTTTCACCATGGTTCTTTAAAGAAAATCAATATAAGATTAAATTAAAGATCATCATGACCTGTGGTGGAAAGATCTACATGGGAAGCTGAAATATATATTGATATGTTTGAGGGACGGACGGACGGATGGATGGAACTCTTATATTGCGTTCAGACTGCAGGCTTTGTCAGCGTCAAGCAACGCTCACAAAGCGACTAGTTCGACTCATATACACAGAAGATACATTTTTAATCTGAAGCTCGTAGGCGGGCCTTTCTCTGCTGGATGTTTTAAACAATCGCGGATGGTGGTTGGCTAGGCAGCGTCGACATCGGGGAACTTCACTACAGTGAGTCGCTCTGATTGGTTGCCGTGCTGCGTCAAGTGCATTAAGACCGTCAAAAGTTCAACTAGCTGAAATCCTGCGTTGCTAGCGTTAGGAGCGTTGAAGCTTGAAACGCAGGAAAAGCTTGAAAAGTTGACGGAGCCAAGGCTCACAAAGCGCCGCAAAGAGCGGGACGCTCCTCCAACGGCATCAACCATAGACTTAACATGTAATCTTGACGCTGCTGACGCTGACAAAGACTGCGGTCTGAATGCACCATTAGACAATGAAATAGTCTGGAATCATGTTTTTTCTGTATTTTCCACTAATTCCTGCCCTTCTGTCCTGAACTGAGTAAAATCCTGAGATGAAAAGCAGAGACAGCAGCTTTAACACCCACTGTGGCCTCAGCAGACCTTAATGCTGTTTATCCTACTCTTGTTTTCCCATCGTTCCCGCTCTGTACGCCTCCTCATGTAACCTTTAGATGCATTAAAGCGGTGGCTGTCTCTTCACATACCCAAAGGGCCCTGTTTGATTGCAAGCAACAAGTGGGATCCTTCTCAAATGGCTGAGACAAAGTCAGTAAGTGGATGAGGCAGGCGGAGGCAGATGCACTTATGCAATGGACATCACAGGGTGATGGCACAGTACTAGAAGGTGGAGGATCCTCTGATATTCACACACAGAAGATCAAGAAATCCTCTCAGACCCCAGAGATCCGACTCCAACTCCTCCACCTCTGGCAGCAGGAGCCGGCTTGTCAGAGCTTTGTCATGCCTAAGAGCTGGGGGTCCAGTCAACATCCCATCCACACAACCGCTGTGAGAGTTGATTCAAACTGACACCCTGCAGCTCCAACCCTCTGCAGCCACACACAGCTCTCTCTCAACCACATCAGGAGCATCTGTGCTGGTAATTTGCTGCGACGTAGAGCGTGGTTTCTTGGCTTTTTTTCATTGAAATCCATCTGGCCACGAGAAGCGCTGAAGTGGCTCAGTTGTTTGGTGGTTTTGTCGAGCTCCCCCCATGCATCTTGTATGTGGTTTCTGATGAGCAAGCATGTTCTTTTTCAGCAGCACAATGCATCAAGTTCATCTGGGAGCTGTCCCTGCAGTGCAACAGTCTGCTGCTGACAGCTCAGGGACACAGCTCACTGAAAACAGCCTCTACAGTGGAGGCTAGCAGAGGTTTGCAGTATGGAGGGAACTTTGGGATTCCAGTGCGGCCCAGTGGACATGAACCCTAGTGACGGTTATGTGGCGAAATCCCAGCAGAACAACCCGTCCGGTGCTAAAATACACTTTAAAATTATTCAATTTAAGTTAAGTGGATCGTCTTGAACTGAACTGGACTGAATTTAATCGAACATGAATTTGCTCTGGTTGTCTTGTAAAGTGCAGGGAGACCTTTGTTGAATTGGCACTGTACAATTAAACTAAAATAAACAGAAGAGATGCAAAAATGAATTGAATTTAAACTTATCTGAAATAAAAAAAAACAGAACTGAAAAGTAGCGAACTGAATTCATTTTAATTCAAGTGAATTAACAGGAGTGCTCGAAAATTAACTGAATTGCATTGAAGTTAAATAAATGGAACGGAAATTAACTGAATATGAATCGGATCCATGAGTCGCGTTGTAATGTGGATGAACCTAATATTTGTTAATGGTAATCAAATTAAACAAAAGTGATTGCAAGGTGAACTGTTTAAACCAAACAGAACTGAATCGAAGTGAACTGTAGTTGATTTAACTTAACTGGTCCGAAGTGAGAAAGATAAAAAACTTTTAAAATGTTTAGACTAATGAACTGAAGGATGGATTGGAATGTATGTACAGTTGAATTGGAATTATTTTCTTATAAAGTGCCTTGAGATGACGTGTTATGAATTGGTGCTATATAAATAAACTGAACTGAATTAAAGTGAATTTGATGGAAAAATTATAAAAAAATTTTTTGGACTGGACTGATCTTAGTGAATTGTATTTAAGTGCATTGGACTGAAGTGATCTGAATTCGACTTAACTCGAATTTTCTGAAATTTAAGAGAATTTCGTTGAAGTTAGATTAGGAATGCACCGATACCGATATTGGTATTGGGCATCGGCCCCGATACTGTCTAATGTACTCCTATTGGTGTCAGCTAAAGTTAACTGATATCATGAACCGCTAATTTCACAGAAAATGTTAATTTTTAACTTTTAAATTTAACTTTTGTGGTCATTTTTTTATCTAATTCACCATCATTTGTTGTAACAAGCAGAGAAGATAATAAAACCTGTCTTCCAATTTATTGAAATTTTTTTGTGTGGTAGAAGTATCGACATTGGTATTTGGTATCGGTAAGCACTCTGATCCAAGTATTGGTATCGTATCGGTTTGAAAAAAAGAGGTATCATTGCATCCCTAACTGAGATAATCTAAACTCGATTGGCATGAACTAAAATGAACTGATCGGAAGTTAAATTAATTGGTTTGAAGTGAACTGAACTGATTGGAACTTAAATGAATTGGCTTGAGCTGATTGAAATTGAACTGAATTGGTTTGAAGGACTGGACTGAATTTGATTAAGCATGAACTGATCTAGTTGTCCTTTAAAGTGCACTGATATGTTTGTTGTGAGTCAATGTTGCATGAATAAACCAAAATAAACATACAAAATGTAAGATTCATTGAATATAAACGGGTCTGAAATGAATAGAACTTAACTGTATTTTAATTGATCGTAATTAAATTGAATTGAAATTGACTGAACTGCTTTGACGTGATTTGAATTGGATTAAACTGATATTAATTGGTGTGACGAAAACCTGAGTGAATTCATTTGAACCAAGTTTATTGGATTTTTCTTTTCTTCTTCATCTTAATAGTAAACGTGGCTGTTTGTAAGCTGAGTTAGGTTGCCAGATGGAAGCTGGGGGTATTTTCTTGATCGCTGCATGCCTTCACACACTGACGTAGACACTGTTCTCATCTTTCATTTAGTGGAAACTGCTGCAGGCTGTTATCTCAACATCAGATCGATCCCTGGGTGTTTGCAGGAGACGTGACAAAATCAAAGCGTTCACCGACACCTCAGTGGAGTTTTAAGTTTCCGAGTTTCCCCATCTCATGTTTCCCCGCTCACATCCATCATTCCCCACTTTTAATGGGCTAAATGGGTGCAAAGTGGAATAGCATCAGGCCCTGAACACAATAGAATGCAATAACTGATGTGCTCCATTTAGCACGTCTAATTTGACATTTCTGTGGAAGAACTGCAGGCGGAAGATTTGACGCTTCAGCACCACCACTGCCTGCACAGAGGGACGTGAAGCAACTTTGTTTTTGTGTTCTCTTCACAGGCTGTCCAACCGCCTGAAACCAGATCCATGATGAAATGTTTGGCCTCTAGGAACTCCGGGCTTTTCACCGTGGCGATGCTGGCAATGCAAAGTTGTTGTTTCCTGCTTTACATCTATGAATACCATCTAAACAGATAAATCTAAAAGAAAGGTGGCTGTCTCAAGTCTTCAGGCAAAATGCACAGCACGGCTTCCTAACGTCATTTTCTGATGCCTTAACCCAATACGGTAAACACTAAACAAGCCAACTTGGAGCTTCCCTTTCAGGGAAGGAAACGGTTCATATTTCTACCAGTCTAACAGAAACCTGCTTAGTTTTATCGAACTTCCACAGTGCAGACAATAACTTTGGTGAGTCTCTTCCCTTTCTAAAAGTTAGAGATGAAACCTGTCGGCATCAAGGCGGCCATTTCTTCTTCTTAACGATTTGGTGTGAAACAGCTACTTTACCATGGTTCCCTACATTAGCAGTAAAATATTTTAGTTTAACAGAGCAGAAAACTAAAAACTCTGCATCATCTAATTTCTACAACGGTTGCATCAAAATGGGAACCACATGACTTCTGAAACAATGTCTTTGGGATAGATGAGGCTGAATTAGAGCAGCAGTTTAGGCGAAATTCAATCTGCTTGATGCCAGGGTTGAAGGACAGCAGCGATGAGGTGGATGTGTGCGGTAACCAAATGCTGAGGTCATGCCTTATGGAGAAAACCAAATACTGCATCAGATCTGCAGAAAACACCTCAAGGAAATTGTGAAGCATGGTGGTGGAGGGGGAGATTATGTGGGCTTCAATGAGGTGACTATGCATTCTAAAGTGTTCTAGACACAAATATGAGTTCGACTCGAGATGGGTTGAGATGGGAAAAGAATCATGGTGCTGCAATGGCCCAGTCAAAGTACAAACTGAATGAAAGTGAGCTGGTTGAAAGAGTGTTAAAGGCAGGTGGCATTGGTTCCGTCAATGAATGTAATTTCTTCTTGGATGTTCTTCAACTAAACAGCAAAACTAGGCAAAAACGTAGATTTAACAGGTAGAAAAAACTTCCAGCAACACGATGGCTCACAACAAAGCAATCATTATTTTGTTGAGATATAGTCTGCGGTATCTGTACCCAATAAAGTGGCTGACATACAAGAAGAAGAGTAGGGCCAAATGTTGGTGCCAAATTCGAAAACCGGGATTAGATCTAGAGCTTTTGCTGGAACATGAAATACATTGTTGATCAAACCTCCGCCTCTAGACTCAACGTCAAAATACGATGGTTCCAGCACTTTCCTTAGTCATGTTGCCTCTTCTTAGCAGTTTACGACACAAACATCCTTAAACCAAGAGAAAAAAATTATACACACTGCGTATATGGTGTATAACAATGACTACCAGCTCTATAGATATGTAATGTTTAACTGGAGCTCAATCAGGACTGACAGCAATGCCCTTTTGCATAAGATCATATTTCGCCCGGTCAACAGTAACAGCGACATGTCTCCAACTACGCCTAGTGACACCTTCCACAGTTCACCTTCAAGAACACAATTTCGGTTTTGAGTTGTAAAATAAAGTTTCTGTTTCTGGTCAAATCTCTAGATCTAAAACCGGACATTAAAGGTATTTCGGCTCCAGAAAATGTGTGCTCTAAAGCAGTCGAACTGCCTCTTCCCAGGATTTAGACGCAGTCTGCAGCCCTTCGAAAAACTGCAGATTGAACACGGGATCTGAGTCTCCTTTCTTAGACAACATAAGCCTTTAAATAGCAGCCCGCCCGATTCGGAGCTCTATGCCCAGGGACTGGGCAGAGAACATGGCTACTGTCCAGGTATAATTAAGAGGAGGAGAACAGAAAGACTCCCATGCTGACGGGATATAAATCAGCATTAAACATAACAGCAGGGACAGGGAGACAGACGGAGGCTGTCCTCACAGAATCCTATCGTTGTTTTCCTGCAGATCTGAGGTAATTCAGGGAGCATCAGCAGCAAATAACGAACAACATCATATCATTTACCTATAAAAAACGTTGTTTCACTGACTTGTAAGCAAAAGTAAAGAAAGAAAAGCAGCAAAAACACATTGGGAAGTCTCCAACAAATAACTCCTGATCTGGTGCATTCTGCAGCTTTTCATTTCATGCCATATGTGGAGTTTTTTTTGCACTCCTACATTTTTATTTTCTTCCCTGGTCCTGAATTAAGTAAGCGCAGGAGAGGAAATTATTAATGAAGCTTTTAATAGAATTTGAGGTGAAGATTTATGTGACTCAGCACTGCGATTCACTTACATTTCATCCCCATCTGGTGATAATCCCCTGGATTTAGAGTGTAAATTTGGGTGGCTCAAGTTACAACCACAGCTAAAAAAAAAAAAAAAAAATGTCAAAGAAACCGGACATGAGGCCCAAGAAGAAGTAAAATGACAAGAAAGTACTTAGAAAGAAGACAGGTGAAGCAAAATGACGTCTTAAAAACATGAAGGTTCAAAAAGATGGCCCAAAAAAGGCTTAGTAACCAAGCCTAGCGATAAAAAGGCCACAAGGTGACACAAACATGACATCAGGGAGACCTTACTTCGCTTCGGACTTTTACTAGACCATTGAAACACATTGACAGTCGTAGTTTCCCACTGATGACCCAGTTTGGTCGGAGCACATTTGACTCTAGAATGCCCTGCTAGGTGGAGGAGTTCAGCTCAACGTCTGCAAAAATCGCCCACATCCGTACCTCTCCACCACCGGGTTTGACAGCTGGTATCAGGCGTTTGTGTTGCTATTAGGATGTTTGGTTTTCTCCAAACATGGAGTTGTGCATTAAAGCCACAAAAAAAAACCCTCTGCTTTAGTCCCATCCATCCCATAAAGCTTCCATCAGGCTCAAAATAACAGTCCACAAAAAAGCCTAGATAGGATGGAAAACCTCCTGGGAAAAAAGAAATTCTGACTGAACAACACAGGCAAAGTCACACCTGAGGGCAGACGTTAACAGAAACGTTTGCATTCAGTGGGAAGAAATGACACACAGTCAAGCCTCAGAGGATGGGACTGCAGCATCTTACCTGCTCTTTAACAGAAGCCAGGAGGTTGTTGGTGGTTGTGGTGGCGGCGCTGGACTCTGACTGGAGGCCTTGACGTCTTGCCCCTTCCCTGCCCACCACGGGTCCTTCCCCTTCTGCCTCACCTTCCTCCATATCCTCCAAGTCCACGGATCTGGCTGGCTGCTGCACGCTTCCTCTGTGACCCTGCAGGACCACCACGAGATGGTCAGGATGTGGGCTGATGCACAGGGAATCACAGTAACATCACATGGAGGAACCACACTGTGTTGTAGCTTCAGAGATTCAGCCTCTGAGCTCTTGCAATATCCCAGACTTCATGGTATTCCTCCAATAGATTCCCTTCCAGAGGCTCACAGTGTGATTGTGCTTTTTTTTAATCCCCCAGGAGACAAAGAGACTAAAGATGATTAGAGAGTTTTCATAATGCATGTGTTATTTTTTATCTCTAAGTCATGCAGCAGGATTTAACCCCTCATATGTGCATGCAGGTACAGATTTCTCTAAACTGTGCTGCAGAAACACACACACACACTGAGCGCTGCATCCTTCCTCCGTGTGTGTGTGTGTTTCACGGTGGGACGTCTCCACAGAAACCAGCGCTATCTATGTGTAAACAGGTGTGCATGCACGATGCATGGGGCTGCATGCATTCTCACGGCCATGACTGTACGTGCATCCTGCCTGTCATCCTCGCACCTCCATCACTTATTCACCAGCCGGCAGCCAAGGACGAGGTCACACCGACTCAGGAGAACCAGAGACCGGGCAGCACGGCTGCGCTCGAGCCGAGCCAGCAGAGCTTCCCAACCCGCTGCTGAGAGCGCGACTCACCGGCCAGATGTTGCTGTCCGAAGCAGGCCACCGCTGGCTCAGTCCGCATCCATCCTCCTCGGTGACAGATGCTCCATTCCCCTACGCGCCGACGTCACAAACAAACCGCCGCGTGTACGTCCTCGCGCTCGTCGTGCCGTTATAATTTCCCCTTTGCCTTTTTGTTCCTCTCCCAATTAATCCCGCGTGCAAGGAGCGCAGGGAGAGTTAAACGTCCGTTTTCTGGCGTCCGGCCACAGCGGCGTGACGTCACCATGCGGCTATGGATTATTTCCGATCCTCGGATCGATGGGGAGCCGTGGCGCGCTTTGCTGCTGTGTTCCGCGGCAGGAATCGTGCAGCAGCGCGGCAGCTCCTTGTGAAGCTCTCCGCTGGAGAGGAAGGATGCAGCCTGCAGCGCACAGTGTGTGTGTGCGTGTGTGTTTTGCTGTGGTACATCTACACGCGCCAGTGCTGGTCACGCGGATGTTTTATGGGATCCCCAGTGAAACAGCTCAGGTTATCGGGTTCATTTTATGGAACTCCATTATTGTCAAGATTGTAAAAATGTACACGTGAAACTATTTCTTTTATGACAAAAGTCTAAATAAAAGGGTTTATACACGTTTTTCTGGTTAAACTTTCACACTGTAACAGTTTGAAATGTGTTTTATTAATGTAAATGCAAAAATTCACTATACATTTGAGAAATTTTTACAGTGATATGGCTTTAAATCCAGAGTAAAAACTTTGACTACAGCAGTGGTTCCCAAACTTTCCAGTCTGACCCACAAAATTAAGATCTAATACGCCCATGACCCCAACTCTTAATGGAACATACAAGCATTTTTTCTGAGTGAGATAAAAAAGCGTTACAATGGCAACATAACCCAACATCAACAGCCAATATATCATCCACTCTATGTTGCTTTTGTTAATTCAAGTCCTGTTTTCATCTTTCATTTGACTTATAAAATGGAGATGCCTCTTCTACTATCGACATTATTTTCCCACGAAAATCTCAAGACCCCACACTTACTTGTTTGTGACCCCAAGTGGGGTCCCGACCCCAACTTTGGGAACTGCTGGACAACAGAATGGAAAGATGAGTGATGGACAGAAAATGGCTGGATGGATGCCATAAAAACAACTTGCATTTTGCATTCATGATTTCCATTGTCTATTTACATATCATATATTCGTTTGTGTCTTTATGACCAAATCATGTAAAGCACCTTGACTGACCCCATTTAAAGTGCACAAATAAAATGGCCCCGTCTAAAACACTGGCAGCCATTTATGGTTTACGTTATTTTTTTTAAATTGCACACAATGCCCCTGTGCTAGCAACAATGTAACACAGTAGCATGTGCAAAACAATAAAATATGCTTAAAATAAATTTGAAAACATTTTACTAAACTCTAAACTTACAAAGGTTTTGAGAAGTTATTAAGTTTGTCCTGTAATTTTGACCTAATATTAAAAAGCTAATATTAGCATCAGCTACATGCTAACTCCAACAATAGCTATTTATAATGTATAGAGTCCAAGTGTGTTGCTCAAGTCAAGTCCCAAGTCCCTGAAAAGTGACTCAAGTTGGGACTTAAGTCCAAGTCCAGGACTCGAGTACTCCATCTCTGCTGCCATGCACGTTTTAGATATTTCCCTGCTTCAGCACACTTCTTTTCAATTAGCCTGAAGCATCTAAAACATGCAGGAGTTTTTCTGGAGAACCTGTGTTGGGAACCACTGGTCTTGAGGATAAAATGCTACATAATGATCCTTAAATCCCATGGAAACAACGGCCGACTGCGTTTTTGTGTCTTCTGTATCATTTTTATAAATGTAGCTGTGTGCTTCATTTTTAAAGACATCAATCTTTCCATTTTAGCTTAATCTTCATATAATACACTCTGTCATTGAGGAATCTGAGCCTGATGGAGGTTTATATTGAGAAAAGAGGGGGGAAAAAAAACACCAGACGTGAACATGCACATGCCCATTTATTGAAGTGACAATTAATACTGTGAGAACAGTTGTTAACATAAGCAGAGTTACACGCTGAGAAGAGAGAGTGGAGGGGGGAGTGGGGCTTCCCTTCATTTAAAATGCTGCTTTCTTCCGTCTCAGTTGGCATTTTTCCAAACCTCCCCTTTTAAGATTTGACGAAGAAAAAGCAGAAAGACGACAGCGAGTTTTGAAAAGATTAAGCCACTAAAGGTTCCTACTGCTGCTTTGTAAACTCAGAAACACGACCTCTTTACCTGAAGATTTTAACATAACCCGTACCTCAAAGAAAAGATCAGAACACGATACATTCTCCGTTCCTCACACTGCAAAGCAAAACCCAGTGTCAACATTTAACACTTTTCAAAGCATGAATAAAATATACGTCAAAAATAAAGCAGCTGGTTGAGGGTTTCTATAAGGATATTTTATGTCAATAATTTTCAAGCAATATCACCCAGGACTAACGTCTGCGTGGGATTAAGATTTCACTCCCAGCTCAGTCATGCCTTCAAATGACGACTGTTAGATGACTCAAGGTGAAGGCGTTTATAAAGCGAGGCAGGGATTCATTACCTCCTGATAGCCTGGCAGTCAAAGTAATGGGACAAAAAGAGGAGGAATAAGAGATCTCTATTGTCGGCTGCAGCGCTTTGAGATCACTTCGCTCCGATTTTAAAACGGCTCCCAACATCCAGGAATCTTTCAGGTAGTTTTCTAATGGATTTTCTCCCTCCTCTGCCTCGTCACAGCCACGCACGCTGTCCACATTTTAAGACTTCGCAAGAGCAATTTTAAACCTTTTAAGATGATTTCAGTGTAAAATGTAGAGTTTTTCCCAGGAGACAGGAGCTCCTGAAATTCAAGTTTCTTTAGTTAGACTCCTACAGCGTATCAACTAACTTTTTTAATCTTGGCTGAAGGGGAATGTAGTGATTTCACAGCGAAAAAAGCTTGGCACTTTTGCACTAAAGCAGCTAAAGCCAGTTACTTCAGCTTTGTCTCGTTTCTTCTTATGTTGGCAGATAAAAACAGCAGTGAGGCCTCACATTTCTTAAATTTAGTACGATAAAAGCAAAAATAAAAACTTTAGGCTCCTTTACCGAAACAAAAAGCAGTGACTCCAGCCGTCAAGTTTTCACGTCGACATGTGATCGCAGCTGCAGGGTTGCTGTCTCAACAGATGATCGTACTCGCTGTCTCAACCGAAAAACAACCACAAAAAAAAACCACACACAGAGAGCAAATAATACTTCACGTCACTGGAATCACGAGTCATCGGCACAAACATTTACACTTCATCAAGTCGATCTTCATACGTCCAGGGCGGGAAGCGAACAGCGAAAAAACCGGGAGTGAACCGGCAGCTGTTAGATTCCAGCCCGGCTTTCAAATCGAGCACACAAATACAAAGAATAGTGTCACCAACACTGACTAATCTACTCAGAAACACTGTTTCTTTAGCTTCTTCCAACAAAAATTAAAGCAATAAATAATAAAGACAGTACCTTTGCATAAACATCAGTACAAAACCTAACAGTCGATTTACAATAGACATGAATGAACGTAAGAGGGTGGAGAGGTGTGTTTAAATCCTCACTGCGGGGGAGGGGGGGGGATAACCTTAATGAACAGCCCCATTTTATCTGGCAACCAGAGCCGGAGAGAACTACTCCAGATCGTCCACATCCTCAGTCATGACGGAGCTGGTCTGTTCTGAGGTCACACCTGAAGAACAAAAACGGAGAAAAACCCACCATAAATATGACATGCACAACCTTAGCAACAGTTTATTCAGACAAACTCAATCGTTTGAAGGTCATTTTCTCATGACTGACATTCATTGTGTCTAATCTGGAAATTTATGCCCTGGAACTCATCCTCAGTATTTTTCCAAGTCTTTCTTTCCAAGTCTGTCTGTCTGTCTATCTATCTTTAGTCGGATTGATTACTGCAACAGTGTCCTCACAGGTCTACCTAAAAAACCAATCAGACAACTGCAGCTGATCCAGAACGCTGCTGCCAGTGTCCTCGCTAGAACCAGGAAAGTAGAACACATCACCCCAGTTCTTAAGTCCTTACACTGGCTCCCTGTAGCTCAGAGAATAGACTTTAAAATACTCCTACTAGTTTACAAATCACTGAACGGTTCAGCACCAAAGTATGTTGGAGATCTTTTGTCACTATACCAACCCAGCAGACCACTCAGGTCCTCCAATTCTAGCTTACTTAACATTCCTAGAATTAAAACTAAACAGGGAGATGCAGCTTTTAGCTTCTATGCTCCACAAATCTGGAACAAATGTACAGAAGAATGCAAAAATGCTGAATCGTTAGGCTCCTTTAAATCAAAGATTAAAACTCTACTATTCAGAGCTGCCTTTGAGCCCTAAATTGATCAGTCCTTCTGATCACTATTTGATTCCCGTGGTTAAAGTTTTATTCTTATTTTTTTTAATTTCCTTTTTAACCGATTGTGTTTTATCTGTTTTTAATCTATATTAATTGCATAAATTTGTTCCTTATGTAATGGCATTTAAGACTCTTAATAAAGATGAGAGAGATTCCTTTAAGAGTTTGGGTTTAAAAAGTTGAATTGATCAACAGAGAACAGCACAGATCACAGTGATGCGAATGCTGCCCCCCTCCCTACTACCCCATACCTACCTCAATGAAAATAAGTATTTATTCAGCAACCTTGCCTCTATAACTTTGAAGACAAAACTATTAACTCAGGGTGGGATATCTCCGGATGAAGACATCTGGCTCTTTAGCTGTGAATAAGTGACTTTTGACATATACAAAAAATGGCAATACTTGGGTTATATGTAACACAAAAAGAAACTCTCAAAACTAAGTTTGTAAGAAGAATCAATATTTTCTCAGGCAGTGATGTCTTCTCTAACCTCGAACTCAACACCTGTTGTCTGGCTCCTCTGCTCTCAGTGTTAATAATACTAAAGGATTAATCATAATAATAAATTTCTCGATCACACTTACATCATCTTTTCTTAATGATTGATTGTGTCTATCTGTTAAACCTATATGTTTCTGTTTTTCTCTAATCATGCTTCTGTAACTATGTATTTGGTATCATTATCACTGAATCATGTAAAGCACCTTGAATTGCCTTGTGTTGAAAGTGTGCTATATAAAAATTGTCTTGCCTATCTAAATTCCCTTCATCACCAATGACGTCTGAATTCTGTTTTTATTGTTGTTCTTTAAAGTCAATAACTTAAAAAGCCACAAACTGAGAAAGCTTTCTTGTTTTAATATATTGAGCTTGTTTTTCCTCTCATTTCTTTTCTCATGTCGATGTAGAGACCCTAACTTTGTTTTGCCCTAATAACAGATGTGATGACAAAGAGACCTCAGAGTTTTATTTTTGTGTAACAACTTTCAATTTTTCAAAACATTACAGACCTGATAGATCATACTCCCATGATAACAGATCAGAATTAAAGTTTGTTTTGTAATGAGAATTTCATTATATTATTTTATCCAGATAAAGAGCTGAATTATTTTCTGTTATGATAATCGGTTAGATCTCACACAGAGATAAAGAGAATTCAGGATTTATGTTATGAAAGAATGATAATATTGTTGTGTCACGATAAAGAGACCTCTAACATATTTTGTCATAAATATTTTTTATTATCTGATTATGTCAGCATAAGTTCTCAAGGTTTAAACGTCATTTCGTTTTCTTTTTATGTTTAAACAGGTCGCTAAGCTAGATTTGTATATTTCATCATTGCGAGATAATAAGAGCTCAATGTTTTGTCTTTGTTATACATGTTCTATTATCTCCAAATATATGCTGTCATAAACGATTCATTATGTCGTTTGTCGAGATATGAATTAAGATAACTTTTTGTGACAATTTCATTATTTTGTAAGGAGATAAAGTCTGCTTTTTTTGTGATAAACACTTAAGAGATTTGGGGTTTTAAGTCATGATAGCGTAACTATGTTGTTGCTTTGTCATAACCATTTTTATATCTTATGACAAGATAAAATCTCAAGGTTTATTTGTTATGATAAGTTTCATTTTCTCAAAGTTGAGACAGCGAATGATTTGCTTTTTTCAGGCGATTGATTTTCTCAAAAATATTAAGGAAATATGGATTATGCTTCAGGATAGACGATTTCATTATGTCGACATAACGTGTTTGTTTTGTAATAGGAATTTTATTATCTCCTTATTCTGAGATACAGACTTGGAGCTTAATTTGCAATGAAAATAACCACATTTTCTATTTTATTCAGACTTCAAGTTAGTTTTGCCTATAAAAAAACAAAAAACAAAATTTCTTCTCACATTAAGATAAAAAGATTTGACACTTTTTAGTCTCTAAAAGGGATATTCCACCCCTAAGTAAAAGTGTGTCTATTGTCATGTTAAGCTAGTGATTTCTCATAAGCTAGTGATTATTCATCGTCGTTTTGCGTTGAAAGAAGATCTCAAGTTATTGTTGTAAAGGTTTTAGTATCTCAAAATGTATAGATAAAATGCCCTGAACTTGACATATAACTGTTTCGTTTTCTTATGTTGACATAGAACCTCAAGCTTGTTTTGTCAAGATGAGACCTGAAGCTTACATTACTTCAGCCAAAGCTACAAGATTTCACGCTTTTTATTCAGATGAGAAACTTATCCAGACAGCTTCCTCTTGTTTTGACAAAGGTTTTCATTACTTCATTATAGAAATTTAAGAACTTTATTTTATTTAAGAGTTTTACTATCTTATTTGTTCAGTAATTACAGCAGCTTTTGGAGGTCAAACCTCATGTAAATGTAAACAATGTAAAATGCATGAAGAGTAAACTTTACTAGTAGTTCAGCATTCCTTCCACCCAACTTTATATCTTAAAATATTGTCAAACCATCAGATATTTGGCAAGATTCAAAAAACAGGTAAAAAAATATTTGTACTTGAAGCATCGTCATCGTTGGCAGACTTCTTCTTTTCCTCCATATAGCCGTGACTGAGCAGCTTAGACATGCTGACTGGAGGAGCTTTCTTATCGTAGGATCTGAGGAGGAGCGGGTCACATCAGAAAACGTCTCAAACCGTCTAAAACATGAACATTTATTGACGTACAAGCGAGAAAAAAGGACAAGCTCTTACATTCTCTTATACTTGTTGGTCATGGACAGATTCTCCATGTGCTCAGCTGCTTCATCTGGAGACATCTGCAGATTGGAACATCATTAAGATTTAAACTTATGCGAGCAGCGGTAACATGACAGAACTACTGGGATTCAGCAAGTAACCAAACACATGGATAAATGAGCTTCTGGGAAGCATATCATGGAAGCAGAGCAGAGGATGAAATAAGAGGTAAAATAAAAGGGAAAACAATTGTCATGCAAAAAAAATCACAAAAGAAAAAAAAATAAAAAATAGCAGAATAAATAAAACTGACCAGAATCAAATAAACAGAAAACATGTAAAAATGAAACTTAGTTCCAAATTAAATGATTTTATCAGCTTGATCTGCTAGTTTTAGGCTTGAAACTCAGTATCATGCAAAAGTATTCATACTCCTGAAACATTTTTATACTTTTTGTCAAGTTACGACCACAGACTTGAGTGTATTTTATGTGACGGATTTTACAAATGTGGGTAATGTCGGGCGCCATTAGCTGTCCTCTATTGGTCAGCTGAAAAACAGGAAATGGAACATAAGTAAACACATAATCCTGCATGCAAATCTGAATATGCTGCTTTTCTTTACAGGCTTCCAGCATTTAAGTAAAAGCGGACTCAACCTAAAAAAAATGAAAACACTGACTGCTCTCTAGTGAACCTGTTAACTAACCAATTTAGCAGTAGTGGATTCTATCTTGGTATTACATAAAAAGAGGAATAAATTTACACCACAGTATTCAGTTTTAACTTTGTAAATTAAATCACTTTTCTACCACATCACAATTATTCACTATTTTGGCATTTGTCACATTAAGTCAAAGTAAATAGATGAAAACTTTTGCGAAGAAGTTTAAGGGGGGTGATGAATTCTTTTGCACGTCACTGTGATCCACGTTTCCCAGATTAGAAGGAACCCAACAGTTGGAATATTAACACCGATCACTGAGCAGAAAACTCCACAGAAAACTTCAACTCCAACCTCCAGGAAAACTCAACCCCTAACCAATTTCCAAACTCCGGGATGAAAAATGAAGGGAGAGAATGAAGGAAAGATTGCGGCAAAACTGAAATCATGAGAATAAAAAGATGCGGTGGCGTCTGCATGGCATGAATGTTGGGGAGTGACTAGTTTGGTCCATTCACCTTCTCTTTATCATGGGGCAAACTATCAGTCTCTCTTTCCCAGGAGGAATTGTTATCAGTGCCAAACGGAGCAGCCAGGGGCTGCCTGCCTGCCTTCATCTGGCTGTCAGGAGACGTTGCTTTACTTCCGCTGAAAGCACAAAACCACGGTGACATTCCATGTGAACGCTCTGGGAACATTTGGCCTGCAACCGCAAGACTTCGCAAACAGACAAGCACCATCATGGAGCATTTCATCTAAGATGTCAAACCCATGTGTATTCAGAGCAGGACTCATCCTATTAGAACGTTTTTCCCTAAATCACCGTGGTAGACGTCTAGTCGGAGGTCTTACCTCTTTGACTCATCCCCGAACCAGTTGGGTGGGTTGTAGGCCTGCATCGGTGCGTCGTCCGCATCAACATCGTGACTCAATAGGCCTGCAGCGGGAAGCGAAGCACTCTGATTGAAGCTTACATTCTGCAGGCAGTAATGACTCCTATCTCCTCTGTGAAAGCACCATGAGGGATTTAACCTGCACCCAAATCAGCTCAGTGGGCAAACAATTACTCCATGCTGTCGGAGTTGAAATTAGAATTCCCAATGTTTTTCCATTAATTTCCCATCCCTGCAGCATTTTCTTCGATAATAATGAAAACCTAGCAAGCCCTCATGCATCATGAAGATAACCAACGGGGAAGCAGACAAACACAGACAGTGAAAGAGATTTCCCTAATGGGATCAACTTGGATTAACTCAGCTGAATGAGGAAAAAGTCAATAACTTTTGATTTGATCCAACACAAAACAACTGGGCTCCATCTTTTTACCTTTGTGTCCTCCCTGCTTCGCCAACTTGACGTAGTCGGAGTCGGACTCGAATATTCCCACTCGCCGCCCACTGGTCCTCTCCGCCTCCGCGCAGTCGGTGGCTGACTGGCAGAGCCCGGGAATCTGGGAAGTGGGTCCGGTCGCACCGCTGTTAGCGGCCCCGGGCTTTATGCCTGCGACAAAAACCAGGAATGACTTTTTTTTAAATACAAAAAGCGGTTCTCTGACGTTTTTTTTTTTTTTATTGAGAAAAAAAACAAACAAACCACAATGTGTTTTCTTTCATTTATTTGGAAATTTGACAAAAATACTAACAAAGGTCGCCAAGAAACAGGAGTCTCACCTCCAGGTTTGGTCCTTCGATGGTTGGGGACGGCAGCGCTCATTTTATCTGAAGACGACTGAGAATCTGTAAACTAAAGTGGAAACATTTCAAATCTGTCACTACACTACAAATACTTTTTAATAAAATTAATCAGCTGCAGCAGAGTGTAAATGAATCCACAAAGAAGCCAATCGGTGTTACCACAACATTTCATGAGAATATTAAAGTTGTTTTTTAGTCTGAAATCACTTCAGATCTATAAAGTCCCCACAGGGTGGCGGTATAAATCAAGCTGTGGGGGTTAAAATGGAAGAAAAGGTACCTGCCCTCAATCAAGAGAAACTTTTTTCTTTCTTTAAGTTGTTTTTGGGCCTGTCCACAACTTTTCTTCACAGATCAGGGATACTACAGGTTTATCAGAATCTTTAGTCCATTTTTAAATGATAAATGAAGAGAATCAACATGAAATCATCCACTGATGAACAGGTCGATGGGTGTAAAGACGCATAAATGGATACTTAAAACACATACATGAATAATATAGACCGGATTTATGCAGACTAATATTTGAACACATGCTTTGCGGATGGATGGATAGATGAACAGATACATCCAGATGGCTGGATGAACAGATACATCAGATGGATGGATGAACAGATGCTTGCGGATGGATAGATGAACGAAGAGGTACATCCAGATGGATAAATGGATTGCTAAACATGTATTCATGGATGCATTTATGCAGGTAGATGAATGAATGAATATATGCATCCATATAGATGGATAGATTGATGAATATATATGTGGGTGGATGGATGGACTGACTGGTTCATGAATAGTCCCATGGATATACACTGTAAAATCAGGCCATATTGAGTAAATGAAAACGAGCCAATAGCGGCCAAGCTTCGCCCAAATACTACCGCCGTTTTTATTACTTTTATTTTATAGATAAAAACGAATATAATAAAATAATTGGAGCGGTAACATAATATATATAACCCAGTTCGACTTTCAGCGCTAATATGAGGAATAAATTACTCCGAAAAGACGCTAACAAAGCGTTGCTAACCGAGTTAGCCACCTAGGTTCCACCGCTATCTTAATGTCTTTACACTGCAATAGAGCTGCCATCCGAATTAGGAACTAACAATGAAAAATAAATAAAAAATAGAGTTTTTTTCTTACTCTAACTCTGCTGAGCAATGTCTAGTATTTGATGAGTTGGGCTGCAACAGTTAAAAAAAAGCAGCTAGCTTCTCCTCTTCTTCACACAGAGCTAACAGCTTCCTGTGGCACCTCCCGCTCTCTTCCTGTTTGCAAATCAAAGATCTGTTGTTAAGAACAGACGTCCTACACGGTGGAATTTTTAATCACCTGCAAATTAATGTACGAGGGAGCAATACGAGTGAGACGTCTGTCTTACGCAACCTCTGTTTGATACGTAGCTAGGCTATCTTTGTTCTGCAGTCAAATAAAGCTGCCAACATCAGGGACGTTTCCAGAATGTCGTCGGTGGTCGTAGTAGGGGTTATTTAAAATAACCAATCATTAAAAAACAAGTAAGAAAAGCATCAGTTTAGTTTTAACTCAGATTTCTTATTCAAGCATTTCAAACTAATGTACAAAGAAATTAGCTGAGAAGTGATTTAAATTGACAACTTAAAGCTTTTTATTTCATTAAAATTGTTCTGCTTTCAAAAAATAAAATAAAAAAAATAACAGGAAACATGGAAAACAAAAAGAAAATATTAGAAAAAAAATCTGGTTAAATAAATGCCATAGTGATTACAAACTGTCAGTTTAATGAAAAAAACAACAACAAACCATTAAAACTGTAAATCAGTCTAAAGAAAAAAACAAAGCTTTTTCATTTGAAGAGAAATAATTGACAACTGATTATTTTAGTGAAATCCAGAAATACCACTAATCGAACACCTTTTCTTGCAGTTTAAATCTTAATAAATTAGTAAAGAAAGCATTAGTAAGGAAATTTATATCACATTGCATTCAATTAAAATTGATTAAATACTGGTATGTGGTGTAACATTTCAGGTATTGGGCCACGAAGACTTGCACTTCAAGGGAAGATTAAATTTAAAAAAAAGTTTGCAGTTTCTCAATCAAAACCAAATAAAGACAGCAAGCAGGTTACTGCTGAGGAAACAGAGAAATATTGCAAAAATCATCATAGTTTGAACATGCTGCCGATTTTTCCTGGTTTGAATCTCCTATCCGTTTTATGGAGTTGCAGATCCCTCAGAGGTCTTTACCACATTCAGGACAGAGGATGTCTTTTTTGAACGTCAGGAAGCCTCGCCCAACCAAAGACACGCTGCACTTTTGGCAGTTAAAGCAGTCGTTGTGCCACTGGCGATCTTCAAATGAGATGTACTTGCTGCCCCCGAGACCTGAGGTATAAACAGAAGAAAAGAGTCCCATGATTTCTCTAATGAAATAACTGTAATTCTGTTGGTGCTGACTGTGGACACTTTGGATGCCAAGGGAAGCATATGATCTTGAAAAAAGTTGAATTTAGATTAAAGGTATTACGTAGTTTGTTAGAATCTAACCATCCAAAGTTAAAAAACAGGGTTTTGCGAACCTTTTCAGACTAAAACTCCTTATTTCTGCAGTGCCTACAATAGTTTATTTCAAAGCCTAAGCTAGGATTTGAAGATTTGTGCAAGATCATTTTACCACTGATTGGGTTGGTGCAGTAGGCACATTTCTTCGCAAACAGGCTGCAGAAACACTCAAGGCAGTAGGTGAAGTCATCTCGAGAGGTGAACCTCTGCCCGGCCAGCTGCATTTTACATCCAGTACAAACAAAGCATTCCTTATGCCAGGGCTGGTCATGGTAGCTCACCCCTCCAGTCGTAATAGGCTAAAAGATTGAAAGAAAATAAAGGGAAAAAAAACAGTTAAAAAAAAATAGTATGGCTATTAAACTTTTTGGATTTCATGACAGAAATATCTATGGTACTATAATTCTTTTGGCTACAACACACTAAATCAGGACTGGAGGCTGTGATATGTTAATATTTAGTACAAATAAAAACACACAATATTTTGTCAGAAGTAGAATTGTTGCTATTAAGACACTGTCCACTAAAAAAAGCTTTTGGAAGTCATATTTCATAATTTTTAAGAATAAAAGATTAAACAAAAAGGCTAGATGCTAACTATCAAGTTAGCTGAATGTTAGGTGGCACCAGTCTATTCTAACAATTTTCAAAACTAATACAATTACTAACTTATTTGGGATTCTAGATAAAGACTGACTTGGATTTAATGTTTCGGTGTTCTTATTGCTATCAATAAAAATATATATATATAGTGATTTTTTTAAATTCCATTTTAAAATGAAATCAAACAATGTTTTTTAAACACTTGCCATCGTAAAGTTATAGTCTAGCAATCAAGAAAGCTGAATGTTTATCTAAAAGCCCTATTATACAATAAATTCTAAATCACATTCAAGCTAAAACCTGATTATCAAAGAAACTGCAATCTGGGACATAAGCTAAAAGCTAAGTGGTATTAAAGCTAAAGGCTAAATATCTTAAAGCTAAAGTCTTACTGGCATTAAAGCTAAATGACAACTGTAATGAAATATGTAAGCTAACTATTACAAAGCTGAAGTTTAACTGGAATCAAAAACAACAGCAAACAATCAAAAGGTTGATTGGCATGGCTGGGTTTAAACTAAATGCTAATTAAAGCTAAAGTCTAAATAAAATTTAAGGTAAAGACTAACTAGCAAGAAAGTAATGGCCTTAATGCAATTAAAGCTTAATCTAAAAGCGAAATAAGAAATAAATAAGACTAAAACTAATTCAAGAAATCACACAGAGAGGTGTTCTACTGTATATAAAAAGAGGTCAAATAGAAAAAAAGTTTATAATAAAAGGCTTTATGTAACATATTTACTGAGTTGTGTTTAAAACATTTTTAAGGTGACCATAATTCATAGGATGAAATTTATTTTCTTGTGAAATGTATCTTCTCCAAACAGTATAAATGCATCAAGTAACTATTTACACCTCGTATAAATGTAAGGCCGTTAGGTTTTAAACTATTTTTCTCATCAGTTCTCTTTATAGAATTTAAGAATGTGAAATTATTTTGCAGCCATTTTGGCTGTTTGTTGCTGACATTTTCACAAGTGAAACAGATGACTGCTGTCTGTGCCAGCTTTCCCTGATTCCTGCCTGCCTTGCCATCTGTTTCTTGCTCATATTTGTTAGCTATCATAAATGTGAGTCTTTGTAGCAGCATTATTTGCAATTAGTTATTCAAACGTTCAGCTAGTTTAAGCACAGAAAAAATAAAACATAATATAGCCATAAATTTGCAGGACATATACGTGGTAGTTAGAAAGAGGTGTTTAAGTGATGGAAAATACTTAAGCGTTTACCTTCTTGCAGTGGATACACTGCAGGGCAAACAGTTTCTCATAGCAGCCGAGACAGTAGTTGTTCCCATCTTTCTTGACAAAGCTCTTGGTGCCAATGGGCTGCTGGCAGGATTTGCAGACAAAGCAATCCTCATGCCAACTGTTATCCCTATGCTCCATCTTCTTGGTGCCTGGAATGAGAATATTGAATTGCAGAGTTCTACTTTTATACTAAATCTATTTAGACCGAGGAACAGTGTAAAGAACTTTTTTCCTCTACCTGGCATGATAGTCTTCAGGCATGCTTGGCACTTTGAAGAATACTCAGCACAATAGCAGTCAGTGCACATCAGGAGGTCATTCTTGGTGGCAAATGGTCGGTCAACCAGGGATCGACTGCAGTTGTTGCAGAGGAAGCATTCGCCGTGCCAGTGACGGTCCTTGAAGGAGAGATCCTTAAAAAAAAAAAAAGGAGTTCACAATTTTTATTTGCACCTAAATATTCCATTAGCTACTAATTTAAAACCCTATTTTAAAATAATAAAAGCTACCCCTGCTATAGAGGAGGAATTAATAAACAGAATTAATAAAAGTTGCCTAGTTGTTTACGAACTAGTATTAGCACTTGTTAGTTTCTACAGAAAAATAGAATAAAAACTTTTGAATAGTCCTCTAGCAGTTAAATGTATGCCGCCAGTTTATAGGTTTAAGGATGTAAAAAAGACCTATAATTTTATTACTTCATGCATTCTTACAAGATTCAAATAGAAATAGAAATCAAGGTTAGTGGTAATTCTTATCAAACGTTCATTTAAGCTGATAAGAGACCAAGTAAAGAAATCATAGAAGTTGACCAGTATTAAATACTTGGTTCTGCATGTATGTATCACCTTGCTGGTGCAGCTAATGAGCTTCTTGCACAATTCACAGTTGCTGGAGAAAAGTGCCTCATAGCACTTGATGCAGTAAGGATTTTCCTCCTTCAGGATGTACTTCTGCCCGTACAAGGAGTCCTTGCACTCTGTGCAGTCATAGCGTTCAGACATTTCCACTCAGATCTCCTTGGGGCGTCTTTTTCTCTGCAAAATAAAACAAAATTAGTTCAAAAGTCGGTTACAGCAATGACTTAACCTTGCAGAATAATTTATGACGCAGAAAATGAAGATCGGATTAAATTCCTGGTAGTTCAGAGGAGATTTCTAATTTTACAAAAGGGAAACTGTACGGCCTCAAGATCATGTGGTCCTCATATCATTCATTAACATTAACCTGCAACAGATGCATTAATCAAAAATATTTAAGCATTAATGACCGTTTACTTAGGTACTACATTCAACAAATTGGACAGAGGAATGCTTCAAACACTAAAGGACATGACCGTTGCCCAATGACTGCTCGACATAGCCACCAGCTCTCCTGTAACCCTGTAAAAAAAATGATTAGCATAGATAGAGGATATATGGACATGACTTGAAGTCCAGTTTAAACTTCACAGTGAATTTTGAAGGCTTGATGTTAAAAAGTAGTCTTTACTGGGTTATATCACCTTTAGTATTATAGAAGAAAAAGAAAGAAAAAAAAAAGAAAAAAAATCTCATACATCAAATAAAATAGATCCTGAATATAAATGTGACTTTGGGATTATATCAAGGGGACGTTGCTGCTTTTTTTCTACTCTCAATTATTCAATTAAGCTATTTGGTGATTGTTTGACATGTTATATTTTTTTAAATACAAAAAAATACAGAAACTATTTTGTTTCTACTTTGGTCTTTAAACTTCTTACTTTCTTATATAAATTCAGTTTCATTCACACAACCTCAGATGAAGTGCCTTCCTCATATCTACCAAAAACTTTCAGAACCAAACTAGGGTTGCAACAATGCCTGCTTTTAACATGTCCTGTCTGGCTGTTTGCTTCTCAGAATTGGTGTCTGAGTACCAAGTACAAGCCCAACAGATTTACTTTTATCAAGCACAGCATTACAGCTTTGCTATAGTGCTCCACTTTACATATATATATATATATGTATGAGAAATCTTTATTAATGATTACTGTGGGTTTCATTTCTTGAAGTTATGGACACAAAAACGAGAACACAAAAAGGAAGGAAGAAAGAAAGAAGATGAAGAAGAGAAGAAGGACAGGTAGGAGTGTGAACCGACAATACAAGATAGGGAGGTTAACAAAGAAGACAAGAAAACATCCCTGTCCTCCACCTCTGTTAGACGGCAGAGAAGTGGAAAAAAACAAGACAAAACAGAAAAACAACCAATAGAACAGAGCAACATTAAGAAAACAGATCCAGTAATATGAACTAAGAACTACACATTCACTACACACCTAAATGGATTAACAAATACAACACCAATGTCGCTGGTAAGCTCCTGGTACCAACTATCTGTTGATGATAGCCTCAGCCCAAGAATATGTCCATACACAGCGATGTCCCCACACCTATGTGTGGCTGTGCATGCAGGTGTAAATGAGGTTTCCTCATGCAAGGGATTGATAGCTGATGATTAGAGTAGTCGATACGTCCTACAAGAATATACGCAGACATGACGGAGGTCGGAGATGTATACATAGAGCTGCCCAGAGTCCAAGAAGCACCGGCGGACCAACGAAGGGCTGAGCGCCCCCAAAGAAAGGAACAGATGGAAGCCCCGGGGAATACCCAGCAGCTACAATGCTGGGGCCTGGGAGATCCCAGGGATGAGCCCACGGGCTCTGCCGGTAACCAGCTACGCCAGGGCGGGCCCGGCCCAGGACCCGGCGCTCCGCCCCCCAGCAGGGCCCCGACCAGGAATCGACCGACAAGGGCCCCCCACTGCAAGGCAGACGGCGCCACCACCCCGGGCCAATCCGAACCGCCAACAACCCAACAGATATGATATCCATACTTGGATCTGAGTACTTGCCGATACGGAGTACACATGCCAATATTTCTACTGCACAAAAAATAAATAAATAGGGAATTAGATCATATAAAGTTATCACAGAGCAAAAATTTCAAGTGTAAAATAAAAATTCTCTGTGAAATTACTACAGAGTTTCTACATTTTAAGCATCTGTTCATCTAGGGGTAGAGCCAGACCCGGAATCTGAAAAGGCACAAATAATGTATTTTTCTCAAATATTTCTTCTAACAAATACTTTATGAAACATTTGTATTCGGGTGCAACAAATATTTCTAGTTTGTTAAAGGTCTTGTGGCCACAGTGGCCTTTATTTCCAGTGACGTTCACATTACATGTTCGTTGCTGGATTTCTGGAAAAAGATCAACCAATATTGCATATCCATAATTATAAAAATTAATAACGTAAATTAGAAGTGTAACATTAAAAAAATGTATGCCTATTTGGAATTTTACTCGAATACAAATACTTTTCCCCCCTCAACAAATACAGATACAAATACCAATTGCTTTGCTCACCCCTAGGTTCATGGTATGGGTTTACTAACCAATTAAGATACAAGTATGTTAGAACATTGTCAGCCCCTGATAACAGTATCGGTTTTGGTGCATTTCTAGTTAAAACACTATTTAACACTTTTCTGTTCACTTTCCACCATTTCTAATAAAGAGCATACCCAAAGCTCCCAAAGCTCCCAGTAAACTCTTCATAAACAGTACATTTTCCAGTAATCCTTGAAAAACCATTTAAAAGCCTTCATATTTCCACTTTGCACTTCTTCAGGATTCCTGATCTTGTGACCCAATATTGTAAATTACATTTTGCTGCTTTGAAACTCCCTATTGCAGTCATTTCTTGCATTATAGAAAAGAAAAGTAGCAGAGTAGAGATCCTAGCATCCCAAATTGGAAAACATTGCAAATACACTCATAAAAAAAACAACATTTGTTTGGTGTTTTCAATTAGCAATGACTTTTAAGATCCGTTTGATCTCTGCAGATAAGCCCAATACCTCCGAGTTGAGTTGGGGTTCCAAGAACCAGATTGTTCCTGATACCAACTTTGGAAAGTTCCGTTCAATCAAGGCACAACCTTCAGTTCTTACGAACCACCTTTGCTTTACAGTGCATTCCTGTCTATTCAGTATTAATAGATAACTCAGAAATATTAGAGGAAGATTACCCTATTTGCTGATTTTTTTTAACAGACTATATCTAAAGTATTCAATTTTAGAAATTCTTGGGAGGTTTAGTTCCCAAACCCATGAATACAAAAGGCCCACTGTATATTTGTAATATTATTTCTAGTACATATCAGTCTTGAAAACTCTAAGATGTTCCAAACCTCTTTACGTTTCAGATTTTAAAAAGAAACCACCAAAAAACCTCTCCATGACACTATCCACTTCCTTCATACGTTCCTTAAGAGTTTTCTCTATTTCATAAGACCATAGTTACCCCTATGAAACCAATTCAGTCATCTATACCTCTATGAAATATCAATTTGCTATAGAAACCAAATGGTCATTTTCTTTATCTAGAGCTAAACTTCCATAAATCAGTTTTTCTGCCCAGATTCAGCAATAACACACCCACTCCTTCTTTTATTATCTCATTTTCTTTTCTTGTCCATTGTCATAGCCACCAAAACCAAGTACCTCTGCTTTCTATTTGTGGCTCAACATATCTAAAAAAACAGTCCTCTAATCAATAAACATCAACATTATAGAAAAGGTTATAGAAAAAGGTTGATGCTAAAATCCAAGACTTGCATAGAGAAAGAGGGAATAAAGTTTGGCTAAACCCTGAAGTTCTTACCTGAACGTCAGAGGAGCTGCTTGGTTGCAGCCTGAGACCAGGAGTGTCTACTCTACAGAGTACTTCATGTTTCTTATTAAATTAGAGCAAAGCAGGACCCGTGATTCGGCAGGGGGTTGGAGATGGGCGGCCTGAGCAGAGTAGGCAGGCTCGTTTATATTCAGGCTGCTGTAAAATCATAGCAAACTGATGAAATAAAAAAAATAAGAAAAAAAACAAACTTTTTTTTGTGTGGATGTTAAATTATGGAATTCAAACTACCTGTTTCACACACCTCTTTTTACTACACTGTTGTGTTGATGATTGTATAAACTTATATTTTTATTGGTAACACACGGATAAAGCATATGTCAGATCCAGATCTGAGCCTCTCACAATCTGGTATTATCTGAACACTTTCCCTGGCAGAGTTGGTTACCTGGCAAAAAAACTTAAAAGCATATTATACATATTTTCTTTAAAGTTCAAAATCAGGTTTAGGAAGCTCATTCCTAAAACTTAATATTAGTCTGCTTAATCTACTCCAGAACTAATTCTGATAGGTGTTTCCTGTTATTAGCTGGTAAGTGCAGAAACACTAGTTTCACCATCACCACGAACTGAGAGAATCAAATCACTCAAACTAAAGTTGACCCCTTTAAACTCGACTGAATTTGGAGGAGTCAAGGTGAGTCTTTCAAGTCAAACCACCATATACCAGCCATCTGGCATGGTGGTGGCAGCATCATGGTATGTGTTTTATTCACAAGCGTACCTGTGCAGTGCATAAATTGGACAGAGAAATAAAAGAAGACTACCTCCAAATTCTTCAACCTAAAATCAATAGCTAGGCTGTTAATACTTGGACAGAGTTTAGGGTTCAAAACAAACATCAAAACTGGTTTCAGTTCGGAAAAAAACAGCCTGACATTAAGCTTCAAACAAGTTAACCAACAAATCTGAATCAATTACCAATTCTGAAAAAAAAAGTGGTTAAATGTCCAGCCTGAGTATGGCTATACTCAGTATGTGACTGAGGTAGAACTTGCTAATAAGCATGGGAAAGAATATTACGAAGGGTGTATGTGTATATGTGAGCCCATATGGAAGTAAAAAAATCCACAATACATTTAAGTTTGAGGACTTAAATTTCCAGGCGGAAAGAAAAAAAATGTCAAACCAACATCAAAAGCCTTTTTCATTAAATTATAATGACTTAACTGATGGATGTAAAATTCCTCACTTAAAATGTAATATTTTCTAACTAGAACTGACAAACATATCGATATTGTGTAAATTCTTCATGTAAGCATATGACTGGAAACTGTGAATATCTTTCCTCAGACCTGTCAACCCTAAATCAGACTCCTGTGAATAAAATGTTCCTCCCATCACAAGATGATAAAGGACTAATTGTTAGTTCAGACTGCTGTGAGGCTGCTACTTTGTAGTCAGAATGCGTACTTTATTCCAAATCTAATAAACGTGATAGCTTAATGTTATTATGATGCAGATTTTCCAGAAGACATAATTGCTGAGGTGTTTTTGACACATGACCTGAACATTTGCCAGGATTTTAACGTTCATTCATATCTGTCTAAATTCAACCTGATATATATATAAACAGCTATTTATCAACTGCCTTGGATTTTTCTAACAAGTTCAATGTATTTTTGCAAAATGATCAGCCTCGATGCCTGGTATTTACTTCCTTAAAGTCATTCGGCCTTAGATTATCCCTATTTAACCCATGTGAGGAATCTATTTTTAAAATAGCTTGACACCACATAAATTCCCCCCAAAAGAAGAAGGCTAAACAATAAATAAGATAAACCCAGAATGAGATTCAAGACCTGTGAAAGGTTATGTTGTCAACTGTTATTTTAAAACCTGATCGCCAGTGTTCAGGTAGCCTAAATACACAATATACAACATACTGATGTCCAGCATCACAAGTCACAAGGTTTGCGTATTTTACATGAACTAATAGTTAAAGATGAACAACGCTCCTTCAGTTGAGAACATTGATTTATCGGGCATAAACGTCCCATTCAGATTCTTTTAAAGATCCAATTTAATAATTTAGGAATGAGGATTTATGACAACGGGTTTCACTTTTAAATTGGAGAAAACAGTTGATGGCATAATTTTTTATCTATGTTACGACAGCTTAAATATGGATCTTTAATCTTTTCATTTGTATTTACTACATATATTTGATCATACAGGTTTTATAACGTGGTCAGTACATATTCCTAATCATCAAAAAAAATTTAACTCTCATTATGAGACATTTTCATTTTAAGTAGTCTGCAAAAAAAAAAAAAAAAATTGGTATGCTAACGTTAGCATCACCATGCTAACTAATGTTATCTCGGCATGTAGAGTATGCTAGCAAGACCAATTAATTTAGCATTCATATGCTAATCAATACATCTCCTGACACTCAGCTGAGTTTATAAAGTTCACAATTAGAGTATTAGTCAAATTATGACTCAGATGTCTCATTGGACCTTTTTCCTTTTCCTGGTTTTCCACAGATAGAGAGTACAGCATTCGAACAAGCAAGGGACTGTATTCTTTGGACAGATGCTAAATAACAGGAATTTAGCTATATAATAAACAGGAGGACCTTAAATGAGAGGCAGAGAATCTCAAGTCAAATAATTAAATTAGCAACCAAAACAATTTTTTCTTAAATGTAATTTGACTCCTGAAGGGTCAGGAGGAGGTTTATGCTTTCTGGCTTTCTCCTGGTAACCCCTCCCGACATCATGCTACAAACACATCAAGTAACATACCTTCCTTTAAAAAAGCACTACAGATTTGAAGCTTTAAACGTGTTAAAACTAAATTATTTATAGATGCTTATGGGAGGAACAGGAAGGCACTTTATAACAAACTGTAGAAATTACTCATATTTTCACCTGACGCTTTTTGAAGTCATGATTTTCAAATTACTTAATTACTGAAGTTTTCATTTCCTTGCTTCATTTAATGTTTATTCAGAAATCACGATCTCATTTAGAGAGAAATGTGCAGTTAAACAGAGAATATATATATTCTGCTTTGGAAACCTATTGTATTTATTAATTCTACTGATAACCAGTTTGGTTTTAAAGCTAATCATGGCGCTGACATCTGTATTTATATCTTAAGAGTAATTCTAAGCCACTATAAAAGGCGAAATTTTAAAGTATACTTGTGTTTATTGATGCTTCTAAAGCCTTTGATCATGCTAACCATAGAAAGTTGTTCCTTAAGCTTATTGGTAGGGGAGTGCCCAGATATTTGATTTGCATCCTGGTCTACTGGTATGCTCTCCAAACGATGCGTCTAAAATGGGGGGAGTGTGTATCATTTCCGTTTGGTGTTAGCAATGGCGTGAGATAGGGTGGTGTTTTGTGCTGCTTCTTTTTAATTTATACATGAAAGATCTGTCTACGCAGATCCATCCATCCATCCATCCATCTTCCTCCGCTTATCCGGGGTCGGGTCGCGGGGGCAGTAGCCTAAGCAAGGAGACCCAGACTTGCCTCTCCCCGGCCACTTGGGCCAGCTCCTCGGGAGGAATCCCGAGGCGTTCCCAGGCCAGCTGGGAGACATAATCTCTCCAACGGGTCCTGGGTCTTCCCCTGGGTCTCCTCCCGGTGGGACGTGCCCGGAACACCTCACCAGGGAGGCGTCCAGGAGGCATCCTGACTAGATGCCCGAGCCACCTCAACTGGCTCCTCTCGATGTGGAGGAGCAGCGGCTCTACTCTGAGCTCCCTCCGGATGACCGAGCTTCTCACCCTATCTCTAAGGGAGAGCCCAGCCACCCTACGGAGGAAACTCATTTCAGCCGCCTGTATCCGCGATCTCGTTCTTTCGGTCACCACGTCGGTCACCTGTACGTTTGGGTTCACCCCGGTGAGTGAGAGGGTAGCCTCCCTCCGCCTACGGGTGGGGGGACGGGTGCTGACTATTGTTTGTGCTTATGCACCGAACAGTAGATCAGACTACCCACCCTTCTTGGAGTCCTTGGAGGGGGTGCTGGAGAGTGCTCCTTCTGGAGACTCCCTCATTCTCCTGGGAGACTTCAACGCTCACGTTGGCAATGACAGTGAGACCTGGAGAGGCGTGGTTGGGCGGTATGGCCCCCCCGATCTGAACCCGAGCGGTGTTTTGTTGTTGGACTTCTGTGCTCGTCATGGATTGTCCATAACGAACACCATGTTCAAGCATAAGGGTGTTCATGTGTGCACTTGGCACCAGGACACCCTAGGCCGCGGCTCGATGATCGACCTGGTTGTCGTTTCATCTGACCTGCGGCCGCATGTTTTGGACACTCGGGTGAAGAGAGGGGCGGAGCTATCCACCGACCACTACCTGGTGGTGAGTTGGCTCCGGTGGTGGGGGAAGACGCCGGACAGACCTGGTAGGCCCAAACGTGTTGTGAGGGTCTGCTGGGAACGTCTGGCGGAGTCTCCTGTCAGAAGGGGTTTCAACTCTCACCTCCGACAGGACTTCAAACACGTCCCGGGGGAGGCGGGGGACATTGAGTCCGAATGGGCCATGTTCCGTGCCTCCATTGTCGAAGCGGCTGACCGTAGTTGTGGCCGCAAGGTAGTTGGTGCCTGTCGTGGCGGCAACCCTCGAACCCGCTGGTGGACACCGGCGGTGAGGGATGCTGTCAAGCTGAAGAAGGAGTCCTATCGGGCCTTCTTGGCCTGTGGGACTCCGGAAGCAGCTGATAGGTACCGGCAGGCCAAGCGGAGTGCGGCTCGGATGGTCGCTGAGGCAAAAACTCGGGCGTGGGAGGAGTTTGGAGAGACCATGGAGAACGACTTCCGTATGGCTTCGAAGCGATTCTGGTCCACCATCCGGCGTCTCAGGGGGGGGAAGCGGTCTGCCGCCAACACTGTTTACAGTGGGGGCGGTGTGCTGCTGACCTCAACGCGGGACGTTTTGGGTCGGTGGATGGAATACTTCGAAGACCTCCTCAATCCCACCGACACGCCTTCCTGTTTGGAAGCAGAGTCTGGGGACTCTGGGACGGACTCTCCAATCTCTGGGGCTGAAGTCGCCGAGGTTGTTAAAAAGCTCCTCGGTGGTAAGGCTCCGGGGGTGGATGAGATTCGGCCGGAGTTCCTCAAGGCTCTGGATGTTGTAGGGCTGTGTTGGTTGACGCGGCTCTGCAATATTGCGTGGACATCGGGGGCAGTTCCCTTGGATTGGCAGACCGGGGTGGTGGTCCCCCTCTTTAAAAAGGGGGACCACAGAGTGTGTTCCAACTACAGGGGGATCACACTTCTGAGCCTCCCTGGTAAGGTCTATTCAGGGGTTCTGGAGAGGAGGGTACGACGGATAGTCGAACCTCGGATCCAGGAGGAACAATGCGGTTTTCGTCCTGGCCGTGGAACACTGGACCAGCTCTACACCCTCGGCAGGGTCCTGGAGGGTGCGTGGGAGTTCGCCCAACCAGTCTACATGTGCTTTGTGGACTTGGAGAAGGCGTTCGACCGTGTCCCTCGGGGTGTCCTGTGGGGGGTACTCCGGGAGTATGGGGTACCAGGCCCTCTGATACGGGCTGTTAGGTCCCTATATGACCGGTGTCAGAGTCTGGTTCGCATTGCCGGCAGTAAGTCGGACTCGTTTCCAGTGAGAGTTGGACTCCGCCAAGGTTGCCCTTTATCACCGATCCTGTTCATAACGTTTATGGACAGGATTTCTAGGTGCAGCCAAGGTGTTGAGGGGATCCGTTTTGGTGACCTCAGGATCGGGTCTCTGCTTTTCGCAGATGATGTGGTCTTGTTGGCTTCGTCTGAACGTGATCTACAGCTCTCGTTGGAGCGGTTCGCAGCCGAGTGTGAAGCGGCTGGGATGAGGATCAGCACCTCCAAATCCGAGACCATGGTCTTGAGTCGGAAAAGGGTAGGGTGCTCTCTTCGGGTTGGGGATGAGGTCCTTCCTCAAGTGGAGGAGTTTAGGTATCTGGGGGTCTTGTTCACGAATGAGGGAAAAATGGAGCGGGAGATCGATGGACGGATTGGTAGGGCGTCTGCAGTCATGCGGGCGCTGTACCGGTCTGTCGTGGTGAAGAGAGAGCTGAGTCGAAAGGCGAAGCTCTCGATTTACCGGTCGATCTACGTTCCTACCCTCATCTATGGTCTACGCAGATGAAAGGCTTTAATACAGGATGTATGATTGGAAGTGTTTGTGTGAATCACCTCTTGTTTGCCTACTAGTGCTAGTCTGCAGTAGCTGTTAAGGGAATGTACTGTGTATGCAGATGACCGCGTTATTAAGTATATTGTTACCAAAAGTATGGTGATGATCTGCCACGCTAAAGATGACCTCGCTATGAAATACCCTGCTTTTCAATCAGAATGGAATGTTCTAGATGTGCTAAGTAGGGTACAATATTTGGGTCAAATGTTAACAGAGATTGTCCAGTGATCATGACATATTGAGATAATGCCATAGGTTGTATGCTCAGGCAAACACCCTGGTACGCAGGTTTGGTATGTATTCTAATAATGTGAAGATATCATTGTTTTGTGCGTTTTGTATATCTTTATATACAGCACAGTTGTGGAGCTGCTATAAGAAAGCTAGTGTGTGGTGAATACAGATAGCCTACAATGATGCTATGAGATGTTTACTCAAGTTACCAAGATGGTGTAGTGCCAGTGAAATGTTTTTATGTCAATTCCCTACCAGCAGTCTTAAAGAATTCCATGTATAATCTGTCGGGTGGAAAACTCTGAGAATGAGATCATCTTGAACTTGTCTAAAATATGACTCAGTGCTGTTTGTTATTAGTCTCAGATATGGGAACATTGGTATAACTGTGTTTTTTGTTAGTATTTTATGGTTTATATATGTGTGTGAGTGTAAGTGGTGAGTGGTAAAGGTGTGTTTGGTGTGATGTTTGAGTATATACAGTATGTCTTTTTTTCTGTCTTAATTTGGTTTGAGAATTTATGTATTTTAACTGTGTATTGTGTTGTTTATGTCTTCTGGACTTAAACTTGTTAAATGATTCTGTCTGTCTGTCTGTCTATCTATCTATCTATCTATCTATCTATCTATCTATCTATCTATCTATCTATCTATCTATCTATCAGTAAGAGAACATAAAGCATCCATATTACATTTTTTCTCAGTCGCTTTCGTGCATTTCTCACATCACTATTAACATTTGCGCAACTGTCAGTACATTTCTCAGAGCAGTTAGTACAAACTGCAAAACCTAGTGGATAACCTGCAAAAGCTTATCCACTGGCTCAAAATGAATAGTTGATTACATGTCAATGAAATTGTCTGTGTCATCAAAATAATAATTGCTGACACTATTGTTTATGAACAAGACAGTCAAAGGGCTTTGTCATGTTTTCATTAGGACAGTTTACTCTCTTTGTGTTTTCCAATGCATAAAAGTCAGATCTTGGTGATACTACCTGAAAATGCTCAAGACAGCACTATACACCTACACAGCCATGTGAAAACTACGTTAAAGTTACACATTACTGTATTTAGTGAGGTAAGTGAGTACGAGACACATGTATGTTTCACATATTTTCTGCATATTCTCTTTGCAATTCTACAGCATTGTGCAAAAAAAAAAATCCCTTTTTTAGAATAAACATAAGAAATACCATTATGGTACAACTGTGCACTGTAAACTGAACATAAATTATTCCTGGACATTATAAAGTTGTTTCATGCACATTTCATTCCTCCTGACCACTCGGTCAATTGTGGCAATTGAAACAGATTCGATATTGCCAAAGATATTGTCATCATCTATAACAGTGCTTTCAATCTCTCTCAGTCTTATTGCATTGTTTGCAATCACCATTGCACAAATGGCTTCCTCTTGTTGTGGAGTAAAAACAGGCCCCCTTCCACCTCTGTGAGGTTGTCTTCCAGTCCTATGTGTTGCAGAGTGAAAATATATGAATGTACCGTAAATATGAACATTCACAGTGGTTCTCCCTACATTTGGTTGCACTCGTCGACCAGCCTCAGCCATAGTGAGGCCGTGATTCACAACATGGTGTACAAGTGTAGCCCTAATTTCATCAGGAATTTGCATATGTATACTTCACCTCTTCCTCTGCCCCGGTTTTGTCCCCTTCCTCTGCGGATTCTCACCCCTGCTCCACGACGCTGACGTTCCATTTTTGGGTCAAAGAATTGTAGAAAAGGTATACACACTATGTCCTGCTTGGTTTATATATGCTTGCCAAGTTCCTGGGATTCAGCTCTAAGTGACTGTGGACAAGTGGCTTGTCATTGGTTACAACTACAGTAATGATTCACACACCTCCTTACGAGTTAAAGCTGAATTTCACCTGAGAGCAATTGTTCAATTTAAGAGACATTTTCAGACAAAAAAAGATAAAGGAATGTATGAAATTAGCTTGACTGATTTTGACAATTAGTTCAACAATTTTGTATGTAATGGCTTAAGCAATGAAATGAGGACTATTAGTTTTGTAGGGAATGACTATTCAGCATTCATAAGTATGTTTCATTTTGGCTTACATGACATAAGCAAATGATAATGTTATAAAACATCAGAGAATTGTATGAAAGTAACTGATGTATGTCTTAAAGTATTTGCAATTTTTTCAAAGGAATGAGAAACTGCTACGATGATGTGGACAAATGATTCAGTGTTGTGGAGATTGAACCAATAGTTGTGAGAACTTTCATTCTGATCTGAGAAAAGCACCAAAGCGACTGAGAAAAACTGTAAAGTTTTTTTGAGCCCTTATTCCATCTCTACTCTCCTTTATCCACAGTTTATCCTAGTGTGTCTATTGATTACTGCTGTTTGTGGTGCCACTATGTTTTTTCATTTCACAAATCTCTTGTAAAGAAGATTTTCATCACAAATTGAGTCTCTCTGTACTGATAGAGTTCACTTAATTAAATGGTGTTTCGCAAAAGTACTCACACCCCTTTTACTTTTTACTGATTTTGTACATTTAGAAACACAAACTTCAACACATCCTTTGAGGATGAGGCACCACTAAACATACAACTACAGATACAATTGAACAGTTCCGATCAAAGTATATTCATGTTACAATGGCCCAGCCCCTCCCTGGGCTGCCAGCTTATCTCAGTGGAGGGTTTGAGTGTCCCAATGATCCTAAGAGTTAAGTTGTCGGGAGCTTCATGCCCCCGACAACTTAACTCTGGTGCATAAACTACTGTTTATGCACCAAAACAGTAGTTCAGATTACCCATCCTTCTTGGAGTCCTTGGAGGGGGTGCTGGAGAGTGCTCCGTCTGGGGACTCCCTCATTCTACGGGGGGACTTCAACGCTCATGTGGGCAATGACAGTGAGACCTGGAGAGGCGCGGTTGGGCAGAATGGCCCCCCTGATCTGAACCCCAGCGGTATTTTGTTATTCGACTTCTGTGTTCTACATGGATTTTCTATAACGATCACCATGTTCAAGCATATAGGTGTTAATGTGTGCACTTGGGACGAGGACACCCTAGACTGCAGCTTGATGATGGACTTGGTTGTTGTTTCATCTGATCTGCGACCGCATGTTTTGGACAGTCAGCTGAAGAGAAGGGCAGGGCTATCCACCAACCACTACCTGATTCTGAGTTGGCTCCGGTGTTGGGGAGGACGCCGGACAGACCTGGCAGACCCAAAGGTGTTGTGAGGGTCTGCTCGGAACATCTGGCAGAGTCTCCTGTTAGAAAGAGTTTCAATTCTCACCTCTGGCAGATCTTCGAACCCATCCGGGGGGAGGCAGGGGACATAGAGTCTGAGTGGGCCATGTTCCATGCCTCCATTGTCGAGGTGGCTGACCGTGGCTGCGGCTGCAAGGTGGTTGGTGCCTGTTGCGGCGGCAACCCTCAAACCCGCTGGTGGACACCGGCAGTGAGGGATGCGGTCTGGCCTTTCTGGCCTGTGGCACCCCAGAAGCAGCTGATAGGTACCGACGGGCCAAGCGGAGTGAGGCGTGGGAGGAGTTTGAAGAGACCATGGAGAACAACTTCCGTAGTTCGAAGCGGTTCTGGTCCACCATACGGCGTCTCATGTGGGGGGTGGGAGCGGTCTGCCACCAACACTGTTTACAGTGAGGGTGGTGTGCTGCTGACCTTGACGCAGGACGTTTTGGGTCGGTGGATGGAATACTTCGAAAACCTCCTCAATCCCACCGACACGCCTTTCTGTTTGGAAGCAGAGTCTGGGGACTTTGGGACGGGCTCTCCAATCTCTGGTGCTGAGTGTGCCGAGGTTGTTAAAAAGCTCTTTGGTGGCAAGGTCCCCGGGGCAGTTGAGATAAGCTCGAAGTTACTTAAGGCTCTGAATGTTGTAGGGCTGTGTTGGTTAACACGGCTCTGCAATATTGCGTGGGCATCAAGGGAAGTTCCCTTGGATTGGCAGACCTGGGTGGTGGTCCCCCTCTTTAAAAAGGGGGACCACAGAGTGTGTTCCAACTATAGGGGAATCACATTCCTGAGCCTCCCTGGTAAGGTCTATTCAGGGGTTCTGGAGAGGAGGGTCCGATGGATAGTTGAACCTCGGGTTCAGGAGGAACAATGCGGTTTTCGTTCTGGTCGTGGAACACTGGCTCTACACCCTCAGCAGGGTCCTGGAGGGTGCATAGGAGTTCTCCCAACCGGTCTACATGCGTTTTGTGGACTTGGAGAAGGCGTTCGACCGTGTCCCTCAGGCGTCCCTCTGTGGTGGTACTCTGAGAGTATGGGGTAATGGGCCCATTAATAAGGGCTCTTAGGACCCTGCACCTCCAAATCTGAGACCATGGTCTAGAGCCGGAAAAGGGTAGGGTGCCCGGTCGTGGATGGGGTCCTTCCTCAAGTGGACGAGTTCAGGTATCTTGGGGTTTTGTTTACGAATTAGGGAAAAATGGAGCAGTTATGCAGGGCTGTACCGGTGTGTCATGGTGAAGAGAGTCGATCTACGTTCCTACCCTCATCCATGGTCACGAACTTTGGGTGGTGACCGAAGAACAAGATCACGGATACAGGCGGCTGAAATGACGGTGAGGAGCTTGGCCATCCGGTGGGGGCTAAGAGTAGAGCCGCTGCTCCTCCACATCGAGAGGAGCCAGTTGAGGTGGCTCGGGCATCTGGTCAGGATGCCTCCTGGACACCTCCCTGATGAGGTGTTATAGGCACGTCCCACCTGGAGGAGGCTTATGGGAAGACCCAGGACTCGCTGCAGGGACTGTGTCTCCCGGCTGGCCTGGGAACGCCTCGGGATTCCTCCCGAGGAACTGGCCCAAGTGGCTGGGGAGAGGGATGTCTGTGTCTCTTTGCTTAAGCTACTGCCTCCGTGACCCGCCCATGCAAAGTTAGAACGAACAAAAATGTGTCTTTTGAATTTGCAAAACTGTCTTCAAAGAGGCTGCACGGTGGCGCAGTGGTTAGCACTGTTGCCTTGCAACTTGCAACTGTTCCCAGCCCAGGGTCTTTCGGCATGGAGTTTGCATGTTCTCCTCGTGCATGCGTGGGTTCCCTCCGGGTACTCTGGCTTCCTCCCACAGTCCAAAAACATGACTGTCAGGTTAATTGATCTCTCCAAATTGTCCTTAGTGTGTGCATGGTTGTTTGTCCTGTCTGTCTCTATGTGGCCCTGTGATGGACTGGCAACCTGTCCAGGGTGTACCCCGCCTCTCGCCCGTTGACAGCTGGAGACAGGCACCAGCCCCCCCGTGACCCATTAAGGATTAAGCGGTTAAGAAAATGGATGGATGGATGGATGGATGTCTTCAAAGTCAGTTATTTACATCTTTTTCTTTAGTGTGTGATATAATCGCCTTCTTTCCAGATTTTTGGTTTCCAGTTTGCTCGAATTCTGGTCCATTCCCCCTGACAGAACTAGTGTAACTGGGTCATATACAAAGGCTTTTGTGAAAGGCTTTTGAGACAGTTACTCCAGAATACTTGCTTTATTGTTCTTGAGTCTTTTTGTACCTAATTTGGCTGGATGTTTGAGGTCAATGTTCATGTGGAAGACCCATTATGTCTTGGGATGTTGCTTCAGTATCTGTAAATTTTGACATTTTCCTTTTAGTGCTGGAGAAGAGCATTTCAGATGTTGCATTAAAATATATCCCCAAGTATGCCTGTACAGTAATTTTGGTGTATGTAAACTAAGTAAAAAGAATTTAATTTTATAATTTTGTAATCCTAACAGACATAAAAATGAAGTTCCACCTTTATATTTTTGCTATGTACACAACATAATATTAGGTTTTCCTATTTATTTCATCTTAGAGTAAACACAGCTGGAAAGAACCCAGGCAAAGCAGTTACATAATTAGTTTTTCAATCTGCTTCCTAAGAGTCTAAGGAATTCTGGAAAGTTTTAGGAGTTGAAAACCAAACTGTGGCTTGATCTGATTAGCCTCTCAGGCCCATTCACACACAGAGGAGTCTAGTTAAAGACCATATGTGGTTCATTTGGTCTTCTTGTCATTTGGCCTTCAAGTCACTTTTATTAGCTGCAGCAATTCAGATCTAAACTAGTTTAAACAAAAAAAAGGAGCTCGCTGTTCATCATATGATCAATGCTAAATGAGGTTAAATACTAAATATCAAGTTTTATTTTGTAAATAGTATATATGTGTTTTTTCTTTTCCTAATTTTGTGCTTATACTGTAACAATATTTTTTGTCTCTGTATGTATCTGTGTAAGCTCGTAGTTGGGGGAATTCTCCTTTTATGTAACTTAATAAATGTAAGTTTTTTTAAAAGGTACTGTTTTTTTAATGTTACTACTTAAAGTTTTGCTTACTTCTTGCTTACTCAAAACTTTTGTTTAGATTTTACATATTTGAGATATTGTTGTGAGTCTCTGAGTTTATATTTTTGTTGGTACTGATCAGGGAAATCTCTAGTTTGAGTTGAAAAAGGAAAAGAGGAGGAACTATTAGGCCAAAACCACATATTTATCTTTACTTCATTCATCGTTTTGTACTACAATAATGTAGTAATGTAATGACTATAATGTATAACAAGATAACCTGACATTGGATTTAGAGCACAAAAAAGCAAAGTTTAAAGGTAATAAGATAATCAAATCCCAGGAAAAACAGGAATCATGTGCTTCTTGGTATTTTTTATTAGTTCTGAGAGTCTCTTGGAGGTTAGGAATCTCTCTTTAGTAGCCAGGATCAAATCCACCTCGAGCGTTATTACATTTCAAAAAGTCACAAGAATGAAAACAAATTGCTGTTGATTCATTTCCTGGCCTCTAGAGGTTACAACGCACAACAACTGAATTGTAAATTGTAGATTTAGAAATGTCTAAAATCATCTCTTTGATCAAATATCTGTAATTAGGACTTCTTTTATAGTGTTACCAATTTTTCAAGGGTTTCGAAAAGACTGAAGAGGCAATTCAGGGTGAAGTCAGTTTAAAATGTAAAAACTGATCTATGCTGTGTTCTAATTTTAATTATGTAAAGCACCTTGCATTGCATTGCGTTGAAAGTGTGCTATACTTGTATAAGTATAGCACATATAGCGCATATTTTATTTACAAATTTTTATTTGTAAATAAAAATGCCTTGCTTTGTACATAGTTCTAAATATTTGTAATTATTTAAATATTTCTAAAGTATCCTGCTCTGTTGCACATTCTAATCTGGTTATGCCAGTTTATTTATTTTTTAATGACTGCAAAGTACTCTGGTTTTTGTAACTCTATCCATAATCTACATATTATTCTTAAAGGCAGGGTATACGATTGTGGGAGCGCTCCTCAACAGGGCGTATTGCAAAACAAAAAATCCCACCCCTTGCTTTATGCTCTCCCCCCTCAATAACACAGGCACACACAGCTAGCATGGTCTGGTTGGGTCTCCGCAACAGTCAACAACTTGCAAGACACAAGCCATTTCAACCAGAGTCACAAAATATAACGTGATCTTAGCTGTCCAGGAGAAAATCAGCAACCAACGCATCGGTTAGCTACCTCGAGGTGACGCCACCATGAAAATTCAGAGTTTGGAAGGCTCTTCGTCTGCTTTCTTCTTTCTCGTTGCCATTTCCACAACAGCTTTGCGTTTTCGATTCATTTTGAGAAGCTAATCTGCACTAACTTCAAACTAAATGCTTCACCAAACAAACGCGTTGGCCACTGCAGCTGGCGCAATCACTTTATCTGTTTGTAAGGTAGCGCAAGCTCACTTCCTGTTTACAGGCTAGAACGAGCGTTGCGTGGACACGAAGGGGACGCACAGAGGGGGACGTGTTGGAACACAAAAGCTTTGCGTACAAGCCTCTCATCCTGGACGGACCGTGGAAGTTGATTGGATGAGGTATTCCCAGGGTTTCTCGCTGTAGAAAGAATGAAAGGTACTCGGTCAAGTTTAAGTACTCCTAACTTAAATGTCGCCACTGGTATATGAAGAGCATTTTTTGCAGTTTAAAAAAAGTGTTTTAAAATCAAATCGAATACCCTGCCTTTAACTCTTAAATTCTGATTTTTATACCTTTCCACCTCTGAGTCTTAATGTCTCTATTTCCTGCCATGTAGCTGCTGTTACCACCTAATTTCCCCTTCTGTAACAAATAAAGGACTGTTCTATTCTATTATTGGAGTGGACTGGAAGTGAAAACATGAAAAAGAAATGAAATAAGAACTTAAACATGTCATGAAATGAGGAACTATTTTTTGCATTTTTAGGTACACTGCGTCATGATAAACAATTTTTACTGAGGGGTTTGCTAGTTTTTAAAGCTATTTCCCCAGTGAGCCACTGCAATATCACTCCAGATCAAATGGCGGTGCTAAAGCAGCGATATGCGAAGAAGAAGAAGTAGAGTAGAAGGAGAAAACATAAAAAAAACAGGAAGTGTTTGTAAACAAACGGATTTCAGACTGTAGAAATCTTGACAGACGCAGTTGCAAAATATAATATATATTAATATTTATATGTATAGGCTGGTTTGCCAGGCTAGGGTTAAGCAGCAATCCTACTTTTTTTTTTTATTAAATGAGAGAAATGTAGCTGAGAGTTAGAGATGGAGGATAACCAACGGGAGGAGGTCGGAGGAGGAAACGCGGACTGGATGTCCCATCTACCGGAGGAGCTCCTGGACGTCCCGCTCTGGAATCTAGCCATTCCTGGTAACGTAAGAACCGCTCAGAAAAGGCCCGTACGCTTTTTAACGTTATCACTAACCGCTGACATGTAACAGGGAGTCATGACAGCATGTCTTTCTGCCTGGATGTGTCCTCCCCGGTGCTCAGGTCTGAGCCCTGCTTCCTGAGACTGACCGACCGACTGTTCCCCTGCTGGACCCGACCCTGCGTTTACCGCTGGTCAACCACACAGGTACCGGGACCTAATCTACACTTTATTTTATCTCTCATCTCTGTCTAATTTATGATACTTGTTCTCGCAGCAATCCGTCCTCCAGGACCAGTGTGAGCTCGGTATTCGCTACCTGGACCTGCGAATCGCCAGGAAGCCAGGAGGTGGCAGCAGATTGTTCTTCGCCCACGGGATCTACACCCTGATGACGGTTAAGGTGTGTGAAGCAGACGGGATTCGAGCAGGTGGTGGGCTCTTTATTCTGGGTCCATGTATCCCTGTGTGTCCAGGAGGCTCTGGAGGAACTGGTTTCCTGGCTGGAAGCTCATCCCAAAGAGGTCATCATCATCTCCTGCTCCCACTTTGAGTCGCTGACTGATGAAGACCACATCCAGCTGGTGGATTTCATCATCTGGCTCTTCAGCGGGAAGCTCTGTCTTTCACAGGTTAAGAATAAAAAACACCTCCTGAAGATGAAAAATAAAACACCTACTCTACTGTGTTAATACATCTATATTGTCTGTGCAGGACATTCCCACGCTGCGTTCCTGTTGGTCCGAAGGTCAGCAGGTCATCGTCTCCTATGATAACCCGCAGATGCAGCAGCTGCACCCCGAGCTGTGGCCAAAGATACCTTACTGGTGAATTCACAGCACACATTTAGCAGCGATATTAAGCTCCATATTTGTTACACTGATTGTAAAATAAAAGCCTCTTACTAGTCTTCACAAATTTCTAAAATGTTTTAAATCTAATCTTAGTTCGAATGCAATCCAGAAACCAGGACAAAGCAAAGGACAGGACAGGACAAATCAGTAAACAAATAATTAATAAGCCCAGCTGGAAACCAAGGCTAAAGAAAACTAACGAAGCTGCCGGGATATGGTGTAATATTTGTGCCACCATCTTGAGCGTGCAGTGAGACTGATAGGAGAGCATGTATCTTTTTGAACGAACAATAACGACCGCTCTGTGCTGGCTCGTTACTCTGTCTCTGTTCGCTCATCTCTATCTCTCTTTGCAACTTCAGTTCTGTGTAAATGAACCCCATGATGCTGCTTGTGTATTTACTTGAATGTGCTCGTGCATCTCCACTGTGGGTCACTACAATACACCTTCCGTGCGGAAACTTGCCAAGGAACTTTGTTCTGCTGTGCTTCATGTCATGCTAATAATAGATTTACATTATTTAATAAAATAAAAACACCGAAGTGGTACGCAAGCGGACCGAACCGAACAGGCCGCACCGAAGGGTTCAACACATCCCGATGAACTGTTACACCCCTAGAAATTAGCTGAAGTTCTCAGATAAAGACTGTCAGTCAGGTTTTTTATTTTAAGTTGGAGTGTTTATTAGTTTCTCCCGTTTTTGAATGTAAAGTCATGTAAGTTACCAGCAGAGTTCAGCAAGCAGAAAACAGACGTTATTGTTCGTTCACATAGATATATACGCGCTCAGATCAGTATCAATGCACACTCAAGCTGGTGGAAATTATTACACCATACAAGAGTCCAAAACTAAGCTGGGGAACAGGACAGCATAATGAGCCCATATCATCTTACCTCCAACTTCGTGCTTGACAGCTGATATACTGAGTTTTGTTTTCTCCTAACATGGTTTTAGTTTACTAGATTAAAAGTGCCGGTTACTGAGGTGTATAGAGTTTGAGATGGAGCTGTCTTGGTTTGTAATGTCTCTGAGTGTAGAATGATTCAACTTTAATTTAGGAATATTTTGGAGGAAATAATCTTCTTACTGTAGGATATAGGAAATTGCCTTACGTCCAGACTGGCAGGCAACATATTATCTTATAACATAGGTTATTACTGTTGTGTTGCTTTCTTTCTTTTTTTGTAAATGGTAAATGGCCTGCATTTGTATAGCGCTTTACTCATTACTACATTCAGTACATTCATCCACCCATTCACACACTGGTGATGGCAAGCTACGTTGTAGCCACAGCTGCCCTGGGGCGCACTGACAGAGGCGAGGCTGCCAGACAATGGCGCCACTGGGCCCTCTGACCACCACCAGTAGGCAACGGGTGAAGTGTCTTGCCCAAGGACACAACGACCGAGACCGTCAGAGCCGGGGCTTGAACCGGCAACCTTCCGATTACAAGGCAAACACCCAACTCCTGAGCCACAGTCACCCCTTTTGATTGTGTTGTGTGATTGTGGTGTATTTCTGAAAACTTGGGGTCAGACTTAGATAATTTTGCAACTTGGTTCAAAATATATATTTTTTATGTTTAGATATGTAGAATTTGTTGTTTACAGAAAAAAAGAAATATAAATAATAAAGAAAAATATGGAAATAAATTAATAAAAACAAACTGCAAATCACATAATTTTGTGTCTGTACCTGTCAGAGTCCTAGGAACATTTTAACTAGTCATAATGTTACTGTTACATAGTTTAAACATGTATACTGTCTTGCCTCATGGGGGCACTCTTTTTGCAGGTACGCTGACAGCCCTGACCCAGAAAAAGTGATTGCTTATCTGGAGGAGCAGAAACGTCATGGAAGACCAGGTACTTTAGGTTTAAACCTGGGAAGCAGGTTGAGTTACATAGTTTTAACCATTTAAAGGAATATTTCTGCCAGTTTGATGGTATGTAGAGTAGTATTGGTAGTCAGTATCTTACCTGGAGTAGACAGAGTCAGGGAAGATTATAGACTGCAGCCAAAACAGTTTAGAAATCCAGAAAACCTTCTTATGAAGTTTAAAAGTGTGATCATCCACTGGCGCTTCTCAGGTCCAGTTATTTCACTCATACACAGGGCTGTACAGCGCGACGAAAAAAAGTGATGGTAACTAGCAAGCTGCATGTTTTTTTTTCACTCTAAGATGCCACTGCGACAGATGTATCTTGACGCTACACAGTGGCTGTAGTCAGTACGTACAGTCATGTGACTTCACCCTGGCTGCTATATTTAGCAAATGTTTGGACCCCTCTAGCAATTCTTTAATAAAATGGAAGGAAAAACGTGACTGACTATAAATCTTGCGACTTTTTATGGTGTTATTGGAGACCTTTGAAAACTCTGATGTAAAGGATGCATCATTGTTACTATTCTGTCCGCCCAGGTTCTGCTCAGAGTAGATATTTACCCTGCTGAGTCCAGAATGCTGATTATTGCGTATGCTTGAAGCCGCCGCTGGCTGATCCTACCACACTAGATGTTAATGCAAAAGAAAAGAAAAAAAAAAATGACTGCACACTAAATAAATAGCTCACTCACAGCCCCACTCACTTCACCTCGTCTGTGTTATCGGCTCTCTTGTGTCTCTGTCTAAACTGGACTCTCAGAAAGGAGTGGAAATCACACCCTGAATTAAAAGGCTGGTGGAAGCCATTTATTAGAGGGGTTAAACATGCCTACTTCCTGTATTTTGTACCAAATTTAATGATATAAAGACATAAATACTCAAATACATATTTAAAAGGTCAAACCTAACAGTTAATCTCCAACCATACAGCAATGATTGGTCTTAAAAGATTCTTCAGAAACGTAAAATAATAACACCTCTCTCCTACAATATTCATTACAATTTCATGCACATCATGCAAATTAGGCTAATACGGGACATTGAAGGACGGCGTGGGGGTGTAGGTAGTTATCCTCCATTTACCATGTTTGAGGTGAACTCCTCAATATATTGTGATACTGATTTGAGGCCATATCGCCCAGCCCTTTATTTGCACTGTCGTATCATTTCGAATAGCAGTTCGGCCGTTATTCAATTCAATTAAATTCAAAAATACTTAATTGATCCCAAAGAAAAATGAAGTCTATTCAAATTTCTTCATGGAGTTGTTGTAAATACTGATGGCTGCGGGCAGGAGTGATCTGCTGTAGCAGTCTGTGTTAAAGCAAAACCAATGACGCCTCTGACAAAAGACATTCTGTTGTTGAATGATTAGTCTCCCAAAGCGGAGGATCAGGGCTGTCCAATATTGCACATCTCTGTTGCTAGCACAGTTTTTTACTTGCCACATTTAGTAAATACCGTGTTCTTTAATGTAGAAATAGACAATTGTATTTTGTAAATATTTAAAAATTGTCTTGCTCAGCTGCACATTTCTGGAACCGGAATATCCCATTTTTAATAACTTCACAGTACTATTGTGTTGTAATTTAGTCCTCACTATACACTGTTATTTACATTTTTTGTTTTTTTGTATTTAATGTTTTATCTTTGTGTGAATCTGTCACTTTTCTGCTTTTATGCTGACAATGTGGAACATTTAATGGAATTTGTATCCTGTTATATGTAGCATGTAATATATGTAGCACAGCATAAAAGAATACAACAGTAGTTTTTTTTCCGTACAAGACATTTTGTGTTTGTGCTACAAAACCAGCAAAAACTGTAGCGTTGAGCTATACGCTAAAAAAGTTCATGTACAGCCCTGATACAGCCTCAGTTTGGTTCTTCAAACACATGGACTAAACAAAAGTTAGCAGTTGGAAGTTAAAGTTGTTGGGTTTTCCAGATGGATTTTACGTCAGCGGTCTGAACCTGACTGAAGACGCTCTCTACGTCCTCCTCCATCCCCTCCAGAACCTGAGGATGATGACGACGAAGGCGCTCTCGCCGCTGCTCCAATGGACGGCGGCGCAGCAACCGGGCCCGGAAGGGGGTGGAGTCAACATCATGTGCTGCGACTTCGTAGGCATCAGTCGTTTCTGTTCGATCGTGATCGATCTGAACTTCAAACTCATTAAAGCTGCTGTCAGGAATTCCTGTGGTGCCCAGTACCAGGATGAGCTACTCGAACTGGTTCCAGTGGGATAGCTTGTAACATGTTACCAGAATTCTTTTAAACCAAACCACTGTGCACCATTTGTTTAATTTGTTCCACATTATTCATTGTTTCTTAACATCCCTGTTTTCCCATTTTACAATGATTACTACTGATCCCATTTCCATCAATATAACACATTTCTAAATAGCAAATATAGTTTGATATATGGCATCTGTATATATTTGTCAATGTTTTAAATCAGTGTTTTCTTCTTTCAAAACAAATATTTTTATATAAGCACTTGAAAATTTACTGAATGTCTTTAATCTGTTTTAGTAGTCTTTTTTTAATTTTTTTTGCTGAAAAATAATAAAAGTTTATTTTTTAAAATGGCACCATCTTTTCATTGCTAATCTCCACCTTAAGATGTCAGTGCACACACCTGAGAGCAAGATCAGAAATATCCACTAAATGAATAAATAGCAGAGCACTGCTCATGTAAAAGTAAAATATTTGAATTGAGTTCAAGAGAATCTTCTGACTAAAAACGGAAGAAATAAATCTTACCAAGCTCCAGATTATCTTTTGAGGAGGACCAACACCTCCCAAAATGATTTAAGACATGAACCATCACATTTTCCCACACAATTTTTATTGAACCAGAATCTTATTCTAGGATAACAGAGAAAACAATGATTAAAAAAGCAGTGCACAGCAGGTTAACGGCTGAATCATTGTCATGTATCTGTTAATTTTTATTTCAATGCCTTTAAACTTTCAAAGCAAATCATGTCACGCATTACAGAGTAAAAAAAAGTAGTTTATAAAAAGCTAATAAATATCCCTTTGTTATTGCTAACATAATACAGTTTTAAAGTATTGTTCCTGTTGTACCAAAAGTGGTAAGTGGATAATACTCATGTGCCGTGTGCTGAAGTCAGTGTAAAGTGAAAAATGTACATTTCACACAGAAAACTTTTTTTTTTTTAAATTTCATTTGATCTTTGGTTTGTTCAGTCTGTATGAAAATACACTGGTCTCCCGCTTATTAGCAGTTCAGTCCTCATGGATTTTTCTGTAACATAGCTCCAAATTATTTGTGAAATGTTTTGCCTATTTGGGCTTTTTCAGTAAAGCATATATAAAGTATTAGAAATAATATGCATATATCGGCTGGCATTTCCTAAGTAGCCGTTTCAGAAGCACCTTTTTTTTTGTGCTGATTGGCGCTACCCCCAAGAGCGGAGATACAGGTCGTGGATGTTGGCTTCAACGGTAGAGCCATGATGGTTTTGACTGTGCGTATGAATGCACATTAAAGTGTATTTGGGGTTTGAAATAGGCAGCATTTTTACAAACGTCTCACGAGTATTCACAGGTGGTTGAGGTCCCTAAACCCTGCAAATACCTGGGGAACACAGCACTGTACATGCAGGACCCTCTATAGATATTGGGATGAATGGTAAGAATGTGTAAAAAGCCACTTTGACCAGTTTTGATTGCGGCAGCAGCATCATATCCAGGAAAATAGAAAAATCCAAGTTTTAATTTGAGAGCCCCCGATGCAAGTTCCTCTTTGCCACAAGCAAAGCAGACGTGTCATCAATTGGCAAAAAAAAGACTTACCCATATGCAGTAACTAAACAGTTTAAAACAACCACAATTATGACAAATAGCCTAAAGGAAAAGCAACGTTCTGATTGGGTCCTTGAGGATGTAAAATATGGTGGAGGCTCTACAATGCTGAGGGCCTGTTTATACTCCAAAGGCTCTGGGTGCCTTGCTAAGAGTTTGTGGTATCATAATCATATTTGCATATCATTATAGTCTGAGTCAGTCAGTGTGGACACTGCAAAAGATAATCCAAATTAGAGGTGGGAGGAACACTTTCAGGGTTTTTTTTTTTTATCCACGTTTTCTGCAAAGGAATCAGAACACAATAACTTGAGGGAAGGCAAGTCTGTCACCATGGCAGTGGTCGCTAAGGTAGCTAAAAACCTCCCCCAGTGGTGGGATGCCAGCTGTGGACAACCTTTGTCCCAAAACACTGGAGGCTCTGGATATTTTCGGGCTGTTCCCACTGACACATGGCTTCAGTGGCATGTAGAACCAGGACAAAGTCTCTGGAGGGTCAGACAAGAGGGTGGTTTTTCCAATACTTTGGATTGGGGACAATACAGTCTATTACAACGGTGGAGGAATCAAACTTCTTGACGTTCCTGGAAAACCTTCCTCAAGCATGTTAAAAGAGGGGCCTGGACCAGTTTTTGAACTTATCGATTCAGGAAGAGCACTGTAGCTTTAATTCTGGATGTTGAACAGATGTTTTTACCCTTTGGGGAGTTTAGTTGTCCAGTCCAAATGGATTTTGTGGACGTTGAGAAGCCTAACAACCTTATTCTCCAAGCCATTTAATGGGGGGACCCACTGATGCTTTTAAGCAGGTATCTACTCCTAAAAGACATTCTCTGCACAAAGTTTGCTTCCTGGGAAGAAGCATGGGCTAAGCCATTGTCGCTGCTATTGTTTTTAAAAAGATGTAATTGTGGAGAGCAAAGCAGGGCTGGTTTGAGAACCTCAGGAATTCATCTTTGGTTTTTTTTTTGCCAAGGATGTGATTCTGTTTGAAGCGGCCAGGATGAGAATCATCTCGTTTAGGTGTGAGCAATTGGTTCTGAAACAGAAAAAAAAAGGTAGATTGCTTCCTTTGGGTTGGGATCAGTTTTTATCACAAGTGGAGGACTTAAAGTAGCCTAGCATCATGTTCAGAAGTGATGGACACACGGAGTGGGAGATGGATAGATGGATTAGGTCTGTCAAAAGCCAAGCCATCAGTTTACTGACAAGAGTATCTTTGACCCTTACCTATGGTCACAACAAGGTCCTGGACAAGTGACTGAAATTAAATTCCTCTGAGGGTGGCTGAACGGAATCCATTAAGATGGTTTGGATGGCTCCTTTAAGGGCATTTCATATTGAGGAGATAGCCCAAGACAGACCCAAAACCTGCTTGTGGGACTGTATTTCCCTTGTACCATGAGAATGAGCTGTAGAGAATTTGGGAGAAGGAGATCTTGTTTTCCCTCCTGGACCTGTTACCTATTTGACCTATTCTTAGAAAGGGTGGAGAACAACTGAGGGATTTAATGGATCTGGTGGATGAATTAACCACAGTAAAGGCAAATTATTTGTTGGTCTGCCATAATCTCAGAGTGGTGAGGCACCTGGAAACCCAGAGTCAAAATATACCTGTAGTTAAATTTATACAGTACCACAGTTATACGCCTCCAACACTAGACTGAATAGTCACCTGAGTTTAACCTTGATGTGTGGAATGATTATTTCTAGCACCATACATCCAGGCTAAGCAAACATAAAGTGATATTTCAGGATAAAACATTTAAACAAAGCAACACAAACGGTGTAAAGACAGACTAAAGTGTGTTTGGACTGCTTGCGCTTTATGACATTATCTTCGCCTGCTGTCGCGGATGTAGCTGTTCTCAACACACAGCACAATATATGAGCTGGAGCAGCTGCTGGAGCTCTGCTGCAACAGGCTGCGGCTCTGCAGCGGCGACGCCATTCCTGTCACCACCCGTTCCCTGACACGCCATGCCTCGCAGTAGTTGTTGATGTCCCGCTGACCCCTGTTGGTCGACCCATGCCATACCATCTTCTCTGGCCTGGGAGCGGGGGAAAAAAGAAGCAGTGTTGCTACACTTTCAGGTCAGGTCTTTTAGGTTTGCATCGACTGTTGCCTCACCATGTGTTGTCGTGGAGAACATCTTTGCCATTGAAGGAGTAGATTGAAACGTTGTCCTTCATTCTGCCATCGCTAAAAATGTTGTTCCAATTGTCAAACAAAACCTCATCCTGCAAACAAACATCCATCTTTATTAGCATCTCAACATTAGGATTTTAATTTATGAGGTTGATTAGTTTAAGCACCTTCAGGTTGACTAATGGCAGATTGTCCCTGTTGGAGCTGTAAACAATGCTGTTGAGATCTTCCAATTTGGAGGACAGGAAGGCTCGGAAAGTTCCCTTCATCCCAATGGCCTGGGCCTGGCTGAAGCACAGAAAATCTGCACCGGAGATGCCTCGCATAGCACCTGTCTGAGGGCTGTTCAGCGCAATTAGGTGGAGCTGTGGAAACAAATTACAGAACTCAATGAGTATTCTCAGAGATTGACCTAGTGTTGAGAGTATTTCTACTCCTGAGAGGATTTTTACTGGCTATTTACTGTAGAAAACAACAAAAAATGAGATACTAATGGTTGTTACAGTAGTTCACAGGAACAATCGGAATATATTATGGAGGAGCCAAACAAAGAGGGACTCAAGAAGCTCTATAAGAGCCACAATAACATGTAAAAGGCCAATAATAACATTTTGGTGACTCTCCTGAGTGAGGCATATCTTGTCTTACCGCTGGTCCTGAGGTGTGTTTGTGGACGGGAGCCTGCGGAACAGGAGGCGGGGGTCTCTGAGGACGGGTGACTGCGTAGCGGGGGTCTAAATAGCGACCGTCTGGCTGGTTGAGATGGTCTGAGTAACTCGGATATCTGGGATTAGACGGCTGTGGGTAAACCAGATCTGTCTGGTATGGTGTGTCTGGGCGGTATCGGGGATCAGAATCTGGTCTTTGCTGCGATGGCAGCTGGACTACAGGGCCTGATGCCTCAACTGCCACGCCCTGAAAAAAAAGTGTGTTCTATGAGTTATAACAGAAAGAATCAGGCACTTTAAAGGCACAGTGTGTAATTTTTGGCCAGTAGGAGGCAGTGCATACCTAAATTATCACAAGCATGCGGTATCTGTGTCTTCGAGTAAGAAACTCAACAACGGAGGTCCTGGAGACCCTAGTGCTGTTGTCAAACGCTCAATTCCCTGAGAATTATCTATTTGCAGAAACATGACGAGCACATCATGTTTAGCGAGGTAGCGAAGACGTAAAAATTTTTTTATGACAAAACTTTTTTGCATTTTGAGGGGAAATCAATGTTTTAATAGCCGCCGTGTTCCGTGCGCTTTGTCCGTCCGGGCTTTTGTAGAAGTAAAGATGTCATCTAATATGGCTTTTCCCTGAAAAGAGGACCCGCGCCTATGTATTTTAAAACTGATTTTTAAAGTCATATTTTACAATATGGCCAATATTTTGCAATTAATGTGCTTCACGTAATTATTATTACATAATATTTTAATGGCTATTTTCAAAGATGTACTGTAAAAACTACACACTGTCACTTACTAAGATGTAAAATACGAATCTATACTCACAGATTCACTTGGTAAAGGAATGTAGTTTCCAAGCTGAAAACAAGAGAATTAAAACACAGAAATAATTATTTTTTAAGAGTTTCTGTGTCTTTGTTGCAGATGTTGGATCATTACGCAGAAACGTGTCTCACCTGAACTTGTCGAACTCCATCTCGGACTCGTACGTACAGATCTGTTCGGTCTATAACGTACACCAGAGACCCTTCAGGCTGTCTTCTAGCTGTGGCTGCCATGGTGTCATAAGACCTAAACACAGTTACCTACAAACACAAAAAGAAGACTGAGTGCATTCAATGGATACCGGTCTATTTACAGATTTTTATGTGGAATGTAAATCCTTGCTACTGTTAGTAATCTGCCTAGCTCTGCAGAGGGAGTCAGCTGGCAGCAGTTTGCCAAAATAACCCAGAGATTCTTCGGTGTCTATCATTTATACAATTCTTAAGCCTGCCTCCTTCCTCTACATGTATAACAGAACAATTTCTTAATTTCTTTAAAATATATTACTGTCTCCTGTGACCTTGCATGCCTGTCTCTTGTGGGGGTGTAACCATGACTGCAAAAGGAAGAAATATGTGTTTATGAATTTTTCTCAAGCACTATATATAAGGTCTTCAAGATCACCAACACCACTTTGGCTTGCCTTTGCAACGCCTCCAATCCATGATGACCATTCATTTTCCTTGTTCCTGACTGGCCGAACCCCCAAGAGGGTATTAATGCATATTAGGGTATATTTGGTGTTTAAACTATTAAAATATGCAGTAATAAGCATTTTAGAGGAATTCTCCAGTATTTGTGAGTTTAAGCTGTTAGTGGACAGGTGTAGTGCCTAACCCCTCAAGCGCAAAGTTTTAACTGTAGCTCAGACTGTTTTATTGACTTGTTGGATTCTCTTTGCTAAAAATAATAAAATAATTCTTCCTGAGAAAAATAAGCAGCTGCATATCCATCAATGATTTATCACATCAATACTATAATTGTCATAGTTCACAAGTTGTTATACAAGACGTGAAGCTCAGTTTCATGGTTTTCAAGCACAGGGATGTTGCATTTTCTTTTAGAAGAATGTTGCTTAAAAGAAATAAAAATCATGAAAATAACTGACAACTTGGCAAAGTTCTCTATTAAATGAGTCAGACATTAAAAATAATGTAAAAATTTAAAGAAATTGGCATCTTTTTGATGAAATAATTAACAAATTTCAACTAAACAGTACAATTATACCAGTTTAAACAGATTAAAACTGATATAATTTAACAGATTAAACAATAACATGTTCTTTACATAGTTTTTGGTTAATAAAAAAAGATTATTAGAAAAAAGCTATTATTCTACTGCCCTTAAATGTCTTAGAGTTATGATTTTCTTTATTAAGTTGACAAAAGGCTGTTAGAACAAACCTAGGTTTGTGTTAAATACAACCTGTCTGAAAACATGAAGTTTGCTAAATCTTCTAAAGTAATCTAAAGTGAGGACAGCTAAGAAACTATTATTATTATTATTATTATTAGTATTAGTATTAGTAGTAGTAGTAGTATATTTGCTTGATTTAAAATGTAGGTGTAAAAAATTTGATGAAATAAGTATTTGGCCAAATAAGTTTTTACACCGCTTAACATCTCATGCACCCATATCACATGAAGGGCCTTCTGTGTTTAAGGTTAACTCACCCCTGATGTGGTTCCTGGAAGGCCTGGAGCTCCAGGAGGGCCTGGTGGACCAGGAATACTAATAGCTGGAATTAAAAAAACACAAAGAATCCGTATTAACCTTCAGGTAAGTATTCAAAGTGTGATACTGTACACCCAAAATATCTGTTTGTTAAAGGGGCCGTATCATTCTATTTTACAGCTTTCAACTTCTGGGATAGACATAGATATGATAAAATGTTACCGTTGGGGTTATACAGTATTCATTTGTCCTGAAATTTAACTTGTATCCTGTAGTTAATGTTAGGTCTCAAAGTGAAACGGCTTGTTTCTCTATAAACCCTCCTCCTGCACCCGGACGCTACGCTCCCCCGTTCTGCTGCGTTTCAGAGCCGGGAGGAGATTACACTGAAACAAACAGTGCTAAACTTAATCACAAACAGTATTGTCACAAGAATTAGAAAATCACGAAGCACCACAATGAAACTCTGTTATATTAAGGGCTCAGACGTTTGGTTTATTTTATTTATTTTTTGTGTGCGTAAAAACTGAGTCAATAAAGCCCATCTCAGTTGCTAAAACGAGATTGGAAATCCAAAATAACAAAGTAATAATTTTGAGATTAAAGTGAGAATTTATTTCTTTTCCAGTGGTCCTAATCCTCTTCGTAGTGTTCATTGTAAACATCTGAGTGCAATGTTATTTTTGCTGTTATCAAAAGACACTTTTTAAACTTTAAGAGTTTTTAAAAAAATACATTTTTTTAACTTCCAACCTTTAGTGTTCAGTTACGAAAGTCATTTTGTTAAACTATAAACTGATGTGTTATAGGAAATAACAGCTGAGTCATTGTTGTGCAGGAGCAGAAATCCCCCCTACCATAGACCTGTAAAACAGTTTACCCTCACCTTGGCTGTTTTTAATGGGGTTATTTTTCATCCTGAATGTGTTTTTAACAAATCTCAATCATGAAGATGAAGAAATTAATAACTAGCATAGAATTAATGTTTTTCAATTATTATTTTTTACATGGAAATGGGATCTTGAATCAGACAACAGTTTCATTACTAACTCTGTTCCAGCTCTGAACAGGAAAACCACTACTAATTGTTCATTTTTATGTGAAGTAACCAAGCAAACAACTGTTAACACAATATGTCACTAAAAATTAGGGATTGACAATCAGAATTTAAAGGTTTATGATATTATTCTGATATAATTATTGAAATAATGCTTATACTCATTATAAAAAGTGTTTAAAAAGCCCCCAAAACGCAAATACTGCCATGCATTTTTAACCCTAAACTGCACACGACAACCGCACACAGAACTTACTCTGTGTTCCTCCATAGGGCCCAGATAAGGATGGACCCGGAGGTCCTGGGGGTCCTGGTGGTCCAGGTCGACCGTCATAGCCTCTTCCTGGTAGTCCAGGAGTTCCCTGAGGGCCTGGTGGGCCAACAATCGATTCTCCTTTTGGACCCTGGTCAGAGAGAGAACTTTAATCATCCTACCAACAGAATACTGAGATCTCTCACAGAGAGCAAATTGATAGAAATATATGGTTCTCTTCAATACAATAATACAACTTAAAATGGCAGACTTCCATTTTTTTAGCCCATGACCTTGGAATATATATATATACAGACGTGGACAAAATTGTTGGTACCCTTCATTAAATCAAAGAAAAACTCATAATGGTCACAGAAATAACTTTAATCTGACAAAAGTAATAATAAATAAAAATTATATAAATGTTGACCAATGAAAGTCAGACATTGCTTTTCATCCATGCTTCAACAGAATTATTTAAAAAATAAATGCATGAAACAGGCCTGGACAAAAATGATGGTACCCCTAGAAAAGAATGAAAATAATGTGACCAAAGGGACATGTTAATCCAAGGTATGTCCACTAATCAGCATCCTAGGTGTCTACAATCCTGTAATCACTCAGTGGGCCTATATATAGGACTCCAGGTAGTCACTGTGTTGTTTGGTGACGTGGTGTGTACCACACTCAATATAAACCAGAGGAAGCAAAGGAAAGGGTTGTCTCAGGAGATGAGAAAGAAAATCATAGACAAGCATGTTAACTGTAAAGGCTATAAGACCATCTCCAAGCAGCTAGATGTTTCTGTGACTACAGCTGCACATGTCATTCAGTAATGTACGATCCATGGGACTGTAGCCAACCTCCCTGGACGTGGCTGCAGGAGGAAAATTGATGACAGATCAAAGAGACGGATAATCCAAATGGTAACAAAAGAGCCTAGAAAGACTTCAAAATAGATCCAAGCTGAACTTTATGCTCAAGGAACATCAGTGTCAGATCGGAACATCCTTCGCTGTTTGAGCCAGAGGACAAATCATTAAAAAAAACAGACTGGAGTATGCCAAACTACATGCTGACGAGCCACAAAGCTTCTGGGAGAATGTCCTGTGGACAGATGAGACAAAAATTTAACTTTTTGCCAAGGCACATCAGCTCTATGTTCACAGACGGAAAAATGAAGCATATCTAGAAAAGAACACGGTCCCTACTGTGAAACATGGGGGAGGCTCGGTTATGTTCTGGGGCTGATTTGCCAAAATACCTGCTGAGAGGTGCAGAAGTCTCATTGACAGTTACAGGAATCATTTGATTGCAATGATTGCCTCAAAAGGTTGTGCAACCAAATATTAAGTTGTGGGTACCATCATTTTTGTCCAGGCCTGTTTCATGCATTTGTTTTTTAAATAATTCCGTTGAAGCATGGATGAAAAGCAATGTCTGACTTTCATTGGTCAACATTTATATAATTTTTATTTATTATTACTTTTGTCAGATTAAAGTTATTTATGTGTATATATATATATATATATATATATGTGTGTGTATAGTAGTTTTGCGAGAATAAGTAATGTGCACAGAATATCTTCAAACCCTAATCAAGTGGGGTCATTTAGCTAAATCACATGGAATATGACCTCTTAAAATCAGAATTATTGCCTTTATTAAACCCTATGAGGTATAAAAAAAATTTAGGCTCTTTGTAAAGAGAACACTCTGGCCTCTAGTTTCAGCCATAGCTGTCAAAATCAGGGTAGGTGTGACTGATAAAGTTAGTCACTTTAGAACTCACAGAAGAAAAAAAATAATTTCTTTGATTTTCACTAGACTAAACACATGTGCAAAATGTCTAGACTTTATTAATATTGTTTTCCTTAACAACAGGCATCAATATGAAATATGATTGGGACTGATGTAGATATCAGATTCTAATATTGCTGGTATAGTATATAATACTAGGGCTAGGGGAAATGGCAACATTTTCATATCATGGTTTTTTTTTTTTATATCAGTTTTACAGTATTTGACAGTATTTTTTTTATACAAGACCATTCTTACCCATATTAGAATAGAATAGAAAAGAATAGAATAGAATAATCCTTTAATTGCCCCTCAAAGGGACAGTTTGGATGTAACAGCAGGAAAAACACAACAGAACACAGAACAGAAACACAATTTATACAAAAAATCTTTTTTTTACATAATTGACATAGTTACAAAAACAGAGTACTGTTCAGTTATTAAGATTAAAGCACAGATAAAGTTGCATACCAAGTTTGTAACATGCAACAGAGCAGGTAACTGAAAGATTTTTGAATAAATAAAAGTATTTATAAATATGTACAGAATGTGCATTGTACCTGTGCATTAAAAAAGTAAAGCTGTAACTTCCAATAAGTTAGCATATATAATTCTAGAAAAATAATGTGCAAATTATAGCAGTAGTAGTGTTATGAGTAGTTATTATCTTATAAGCAAACAATTAATGTTCTAGCTTGGATTTGAATAGCCCATTTTACTACCATACTGGCAGCAGTATCACAGATGAAAGACCATATTTACCACTATTGTTGCTTTCTTTCCTATTGGTTTTGCCACTGTTTAAACCACGAACCTTCTACCACACAAAAAAATTAACACATAACTAAAATTTCAAGTGAAAAGGAAAACAATTTCTGTGTAATAATTGCAAAGTTTCCACGTGTTAATTTTGCTTCATGATATCGGTTAACTTTAACTGATACAGATAAGAGGAAATTAGAAAGGTAACGGCCCTGATACCAGTATAGGTATCAGTGCACCCCTAATTTTGATTTAAAAAACGTTGTGCTATGAAGTGGCATGAAACTCCAGGGCTGAAAATGAGTTCCACTCGGCCCTGGACGTGACTCCTCTTTTTGCAATTATTTCCTCTGGGTCAGCATTGTGTGCTTCGCTCCTGCCAACAGCCGTACTTAGTTCAAAACTTTACTTTTCACACTGTGATGCTGGTGTGTAGCAGTTTTGTCCACGTTCTATAACACTTTCCTACATAAAACGTAAAGAACCTTGTCTGAGCTATTCCCCTGTAGAGCAGTGGATTACAACATTAATATAATGGTACTAAACAGAGGTTTTCGGTATAAACCAGTATACCGCACCGGCCTTGTGATAACAATATTTTTTTATATATATTTTTTTCTACCCTTTCAGCACTGTAAAAAAAATACATTTGAAACTTGAAGTTTACATTCACGGAATAAAAATACACGTCCTCATTTTTCCCCTCACTGTCTGAAGCTTAATCAGTCCAATGCCTCTTGCTTTAGGTAAGTTAGAATTATCTAAATTATTTTCTGTTTGGTAAAGGCCACAATACTGAGAAACAGAATACATCAGATATTTACTTATGTCTTCAAAGCCAGACGTTTAGATCAAAAATTATTACCATGTTTTAAATAATAAAGGGAAGCCTAGATGATGACGTCATGACCTTAAACCTTGTAAGGATGGTGGAAGCTAGGTGTATAAGTCTTAATATCTACAATGAAATATGTACTGACTTGACCTGAAAGACAGGTCAGCGAGGAAGAAGCCATTTAGGGTCGGCCCATGGTCTTGTGCCTTAAGCACATTTTGACTCGGGGACCCTCTTTCTGTTAAGACCATCATCCCCTATAACAGCAGTTCCTGCCATATTTGGTGTAATCCGTAAAAGGAAGCCGAATTTCATTTGTTGAACCTTGAATCATTCCTCAATAATTGGTTATTATAGAATGAGAGTTATTTTCAAACAAACCAGGATTCAAATTCAAACTGATAGCATGACATTGTAACTATGGTAACACAATCAAGCAATGTAGATGATCTCTATGACTTTTACAAGTACATTTACAAGAACAAGTTTTGAAAGTACATTTGCAAGTGTTTTCAGTCTTAAATTTAAATTTGATACCATTAAAAATATTTTAATGAACCAAAACTGAAACAAATTAAAATGAGATTTAATACTATTCTGATTCCCTATAAATATTTTTTTTAGATCTATCATTTGTGTTCAGTTTCAAGCCTTTGTTGGGAGCCTCTGATGGTCTGGCTTTTAAGCCTGGGAAGACCATCCCTACTGTGAGGTATGGTAGTGGCTGCATCATGTTGTGGGCTTGTTTTGCTGCTGGAGGAAGTGGTGAACTTCATAACATAGATGGTGTCATAAGGAGAGAACATTATGTGTGAACATGGAAGCAATATCTACAAACCTGACTCAGTTAAACCAGTCCTGTCAGGAGGAATGGGCCAAAACTCCAGCAAACTATTGTGAGAAGCTTGTGGAAGGCTGTATATAAACCTCTGGTCTTGTAGATATCAATACATTTTTTTGACATATTCTCTCTCTCATTATTTTCGCATTTGATCAATAAAAAATATGCTGTCATTATGAGCTAAAACAAGAAAATGTTGGTCTGACTTATTCGGTGTATGTAAACTTCTAATTTCAAATATGACTGAAATGTGATGAATTGAGAATTGTTCTTTAATGACACACTGATTCTTTGTAAATGTTAAAGAGCTAAAATCACTTTGTTTTGATGAGGACGGTAAGTGGTTCTGTTGGGGTGGTCTTACTTGTGGTCCAGGGGCTCCTGGTGGGCCACCTGCTCCTCCTCCGTATCGGGGGTCATAAAATCCGCCGCCTGGTTCTCCCTTCTCTCCTTTTAAGCCCATCTCACCTTTCATCTCATTCTGGACGAAACCGAAAATACATTTCTGTAAACACGAAACTGATTTGACTTTTAATACTGTTAGAATCACAGAAAAGGAGTGGGTGACTTTACCTTTAAAGTGTAAAGGTCAAAGCCTGTCCCCAGACCTGGATAAAAGACACACTGTAAACATTTTCATCTTGTGACATGTAGTGAATATAAATAAACAACAAGCAATGCTACCTTGAATTTCAAGTACTCCTGGTGGTCCGGCATCACCTTTCTCACCTTTAACTGTGTATAAGAGGAGGGACAACAGTATCGACTGCAGTTTATTTCCTCTGTGACGGAAACACTTAGTGGAAGTTGGATCTGTGGGAAAGAAGTTCTGAAACTCTCAAACTTTACCTGGGTAGTACCTAGAGTACTCATCATACCCCTGAAACAGAGATGAGATAGTCAGAGAAGAGTCAATGTCCCTCAAAATGAATGTGAATCAAATGTCTGGAACCGACTTACGCCTGGAGTTCCAGGAGGTCCAGGGGGCCCTGGAGGACCTGGGACTCCCTGAGAAACAAGCAGCGATGATTAATGTCTCAACAACTCAATTATTCTTCTACCCAAACGTTTCCGATACACTTACAGGGTAACCATATCCAGACCCGCTACCAGAGTCTCCTTTCTCTCCTTTGACCCCATTCTGTCCTGGTCGACCCTTAAATATTAAAGCCAGTTTTCAGTCATTTTCTAAAACTATTTTCTCTTTTTAGTTACTTTTTTTAAATGTACATAAAGAACATACTGGTCTTCCAGGAAAACCAATCTCTCCCTTCGGTCCGGGAGGACCCCGAGGACCCTGGAGAAATAGTTACTTCTGTCACACTAATAGATAGTCGGTATTTTGTCAAACAGATGAAAAAGTTTTAAATCAGTACATACAGGAGGTCCCTCTGGGCCAGGACTTCCTCTTTCACCCTGTCAATTAACATCATGCAGTCACTTTAAAGCATTTAAACTCATATTTCAGGTATTTATAGCTACTTCATAAGTCAACGGCTCTTTGTAGATCACTTTGTAGATCCAACAAAGCCAACATGACAAGAGAAGTTCAGTCTTGGTTGTAGTGTAATAAAAGTACCGTCTGGTCTCCCAGATATGAAGGTATCCCATCAGGTCCCATGATGATGCCAGGCTCTCCTTTCTGTCCCTGAAGGATAATAAAATACATGTTACGATGAAAAAGGGGAAGTAATTCGGTTAATAATTTATTCTAAAACATTTGAAATAAAAGCAAAATTTGATAAAGACCCCTCAATAGAAATCATTGCATCATGACTGATCTAATTAACCTCCTTGTAGATGAAGGCAATTATTACACTGCTATGCTATTAGTACCACTTATTACCTTGTTTTCAATGTTCTATCTTCATTTATTTATTTATTCTTCATTTATTATCTTATTTCTTCTTTGAAGAAATCTTTTCTACCAGTTTCCTCATCTAACAAACAAGTGAATGATGAATCCTGGTATTGTATTTATTGTCATCGCATGTATTGGCGATCTTGCGGGGGCATCCTACTGATTGTTTCTAAGTTGGCGTTTGGAAACAATGCCAATCACACTATACAACTGCACCATGTTACAAATGCTTTATTTCCACTGAGCAAAACAGGACAGGTCGCTATGCTCTTTTATTGTGTTTTCACTACCAGTTGGAGTCTCAGTGGGCAGGTGGGGTTATATGGTAAATGGCCAGTACTTGTATAGCACTTTATCAAGTCCAGAGGACCAGACCAGGACCACTGCATTCGCTCAATTACCCAATTGTGATGGGAAACTATATTGTAGCCACAGCTACTCTTGGGCACACTGACAGAAGCAAGGCTGCCTCCTATCACCACCAGTAGGCAAGGTGGGTGAAGTCCAAGGACACAACGACCAAGACAGACAGAGTTGGAATTCAAACCGTCAATCCTCCAGTTACAAGACAAGCTTCTTCCTCCTGCCGACGGTCTCCCCATTGGCTTTATACTAGCGCAGCACTGTTTATAAGTCCCTACTGACCTCACCAAAACGTTTCAAAGACCTTCCATATTCTGATTGAGTTTCTTTATCGTCCAAGTGTGACGTGGAAATAAACACTACTTAGTGGTTCTTTTTTTCCCTTAGATAAAACATTTTACTTTATAATCATTTAAAGTTGTATTTGTGAGATTATAGTTGTCTTTAAAATCTTTATTGGGACTGTACTACCTTAGGAGCATATCCTGGAGAACCAGCGTCCCCTTTGTCTCCTTTAGGCCCCTCTGGTCCCTAAATTAAAAGAAATACCACCGTTACTTCTTCAAACTAAAGGTTATTCTCAGGACAGTAATGTTGGTAAATGCACTGATACATACTGGTAATACTGCTTGCCCTGATCCTCTCTAAAGAAGAAGGAAGTATCACTCATTAAAGAGATAACATGATTGTTCTTGTTTGGTAAAGTAAATGTAAATTAAACATGTCAGTGACTTTTAGTTTAGTTGAGGGCACTGGGGCGGACATCAACTTACCTGTCCCAAATCGTTCCAATAAACCTCGTTAAACTACAGCAAGACAAAGTTAGGTTAGTTAGTAACAAGCAGTGAGGCAGGCAGTGACCATGCAGTGAAGAACAAGGAGAGAAGGTTTGATTAGATGAGTGAGGGATCGGGTAACTGTCTGATGTTAAAGGGTTAATTTCATATCCAATGTGAATAAACGTAATCAAAGCATATCCATTTCTAGTTAGGGTTCTGACTCACATCTCTGGACGGCTGGTAGACAATCTGTCCTGGTGGTCCAGGAGGCCCTGGTGGTCCAGGTGGTCCACCTTCTCGACCCGGGGGACCCTGAGTTCGAAATGAACACAAAGTCGGTCAAAGAATAGCTAAATTCATTTCTTTTAGATGCCTTTGGGTTATTTTTTTTCTTCTACCAACTGTCGTTGTTGTTTGAGACAAAACCGTTTAAGATTTCTGCACATTAGAATCTGTAAAACCTCATATTAAAGTTAAAATAAGGACATGTACACACCTAGCCATTTTATTAACTGAAAATTTTCCTCAGCTCGTTTCAGATAAGTGTGTTTTTAAGCACATTCATAGACATAGCAAACCTGTCCGCTAAGAGTAACTTTTTAATCTCTAACTTCTACATACAGCAGTAATAGAGCTTGTAAAAACAAGCGGGTAAAAAGCGCTCGGAGAATCCATGACGCCAACACAGCTCTGAGGGCATAAATGCTTTTTCTTGTTATAAACGCAGGTCGCACATGTAATGTTGGAGCATTTTTTGCCACGCACATTGATGTTGCGGTACTTAAAACCCTGGTTCCACCTATCCACACGCAGACGCTGAAAATGGGGAAAACACAAAGTTTTTAGAAAGAATGGATTTTGGTGCTGAAAATCTGCGTCTACGTGGGGATGAAAGCTCAAACCGTAGAAAAATATCTCTGTTTTGTGAGATACCCGGCTACGTGTGGACGAGGCACAAATGCTGATGTAGCACTATAGCATGTATGTGTGAACAAAGATTTAAAGAAGGAAAAACATCGACCACTTTTAGCGAACTAAAACACTTGAAACCAAAATGTTCTGAATGTAGAACCCTATGGAACACCTTGTTTGGTGGTATCTGTTGGGTGGCTCAGCGGGGGTTGGATTGGGCGTCTCTACTTGCCTGTTTTATGTGTTTAGTGCTTAGTGGGTTTGATTGACTTTGGTTGGATGTTTGGTCTTGGTCCTCAGCGGTGCACAGACTGACATTCGGTAGCTGGTTGAGATTGGTGTTCTAGGGCTGTTTGGGCTTGGTTGTCTCTCTAATGTTGGTGTGGCTATTTATCGTGGGCTGGGGGTGCATTGGCATGTCAGCCATGGGAATTGGCCCAGGGTGTCGCCTTTGGTTCTGCATCGGGGCAGACCTGTGGCTCTTCTTGTATTTTCTGTATTCCTCTTCCTCTCCTGTGTCTCCATTTCACCCTTTTCCTTTAAACTTTTTGTCCTACCAAGAGGTCGCGCTACAATTTTTTGTTGTCAGTCATTTTGACTGACATCGTCAAAAAAAAAAATCTGGTCATAATAAATATTTACCCATCAATTGCTTTTAATGATAACATACTCATCAGTTCATTTTCATTCATTTTAGTTAGTATTCAGTCCAAACAAACTGGTCAGAGAATCCACATTGTGCCATCACCAATCGAGCAGATTATTGTACTATTAACATTATAACTGCTGTGTCCCAAATGCTCTTCAAGATGAACTGTGCTCCGCCTGTGCGTAATGGAGGCTGAAGCACCACTCTAATCATAGTTTGGAAATCAGGGAACATTTCTCCTTTTCTGATTGCTTGCCCCTGTTTGTGCGCTTTCCGGCATCAGTAATTAGGCTTCAACAATTTATGACCGCGAGTCTATGAACGATGCAGTCACAGATACACTCCATGCCTCCGCAACTCTCCAGCACACAGTCAGCTTGCAAATAAGAAGATACATCAGGTAATGTGTACAGGTGTAAGATGATGCTGAGATGCTCTCATGGGACTCATTTCCACCAAATGGTCAGAGGTGTAATTTCTAATGTCAAAATGATGGATGGCCTTCAGATCTTTTCGTCACCGTGTAAAAAAAATGGTCAAATAGAGAAAATATTGGATCTACGTTACCCCACCTTCCAGCTCTCTTCTTTTTTCCCCTTCGTTTTCCGTCTCTGTGTCCATAATATTTGAAATAGAGCCACAGCAATGTCTTGGCACTCAGAATGTCCATACAGGACATGTAAAAAAAGTTCATCCTTTCTGCAAGTTCTCTGCACTTTGGTCCTCCATTTAATAATCACCATGACATTCTTGAATTACTACGAATGCTGTTATTTGGGAAATAAAGGAAACTCACCATCTCTCCCTTCTCTCCTCTGTCTCCCTTTTTACCCTAAAACAATCAACATAAGTAGGGGTTAGTTTCGTTAAATAGATTAAAGTAAGATGTAACTGTTATATAACTGTAAATAATGCATGACGAAACAGTTCTGTACGGGTATCCCAGGGTATCCATCAATGCCTGGAAGCCCAGCAGGTCCTCTTGGTCCTTCTGCTCCTTTGGTTCCATGGTCCCCTGGAAGACCAGGCTTACCCTACAAAATCATAATTAAACATGTTTAAATATATATGTCATAAATAAAATATTTAAAGTAATTGACGGATGACTTTTAATTTCCTCTTTTTTTTTTTACAGTATATACGATAAGGTTTTCTTGACAGAATTGTAAAAAACTACAAAATAAAAGAGGGCTAAATTCCCAAGGAGAGCATTTTTAAAACATTTACACAGCAAATATATTAGCATGTGTGCAAATTGTTTAATATAAATCAAGCTGATTTTTTAATCTTATTTCGTGAAGGTTTTTCTGGAAAACGTATCGCATGAAATCCAATTCAGCACTTAAAGGTCATATTTACAGAAAAATCTACAAAACGAAACATATTTGTCTTTCTTTTTTTTTCTTACAAAATTTATACTTATGATCTATCTAACAATTAAAGCAAAGAAATGTTAATTAGTTAGTTTATTTTTGGTTCTACTAAACACAAAATTGCATGATGGATTATTTCATAAACATGAGTGCAAGTAATATAAAATGCAGCATTTAGTTTACTGAAACCTTAAACATACTTTCCTGGAAGGTTTCAAATTGTTCTGGAAAACTCAATTGAAAGTTCTAGGAAAGTAACCTGGGAAAGTTACAATAAATCATCTGTAAATTCTGGAGAGTTACTTTTTAATTCCATAAAGTAACCTGTCAGTTTTCAAAAGTCATCCCTGAAGTTTAAGAAGTTTCAGAAAGTAACTTGTACATTCTAAAAAAAATTACCTTTAAATAAAGGCAAATTAAAGGTAAAGCTGCCTGCAAGTCACCCTGCAAGGTAATATGCAATTTCTGAAAAATTATTAAGCCGTAAATTCTGAGTATTGACATGGATGTTTTATTAAAGGAACATGAAAAGTAACCTGTGCATTCAGTTAAATTCGGGAAAGTAACCTATTGTTTCCACAAATAAATTCAATGGTTGTAGAGAGTAACATTTGAGTTATAGAAAATCAGAAGTTTTTTTACAAGAAAGAAAACTGCAAGTTGCAGGAAATTACCCAGTAAGTTCTACAAAGTGACCAGTTAATAATGTAAAACAATTGGTACATTTTTATAAAATAATAGTTCAAAAAAGTGATCTGTTAGATTGAGAAACATTTTGGTTCTAAAAAAGCTCTGTGATGGACCAGCAGCCTATTTAGAGTGTGGCCTCCCATTGACCCTAAATCTGTGAGGTCCATAAAGAAACCTATAGGTCCCAGAAAGTAATCTTTACAGGAAACTAGAGACTTCATTTTTCTGTTTTCTAATCCTACAAGCTCCCAAAACAGCTAAAGAAACTTATTTGCGATACTTACAGGTAGACCAGCTATGCCAGGTGGCCCCTGGAAGACATCACACAGGTCAGGTGAGACAGAGGAGTTATGAATGATATAAGCAAAGGACAACTATTTGTGAAATGGTTACCTGTGGTCCAGGTGGACCTGTGAGGCCAGGCAAAGCATTTAGTACTTCATTTTGAGGACTCTGTATGGAGAAAATGTAAATTACAAATGATATTCTTTGAGATTTATTTAAACACTTTTACAAATTTTTCCCAAAAAATTGAAATATTCAACTCGACTCCAGGTTCACTGTGAGATCTACAAAGACAGACTAAACAGAAGCCACTTAACTTTGAAAGATGCACGGAAAATTTTATTTTTTTAAATCCTTAAGGGAAACAATATTAATGTGAAGACTTTTCTGGCAACAGTTGAGAGACTAATTAATCCTCTTTTGAAACTAGCCAGTGAACTAAACTCCAAAGGGGGTTGCAATGATTTTGCCTGTTTTTTCATTTTTTTTAAAGAATAGATTCTTCTGTATATCAGTACCAAACCCATTGTTTGTCTTTCCCATTGAACATCAATGTAGGGAAAATTTCTGAATTCCCAAAACTAAACCAAACCTTTCTGTTTGGATACAAACCCACAACCTTCTTGCTGCAAGGCAACAGTGCTAACCACTGCACCACCGTGCAGCCCCTTGAGAAACTAATGAATGCATTTATCTTTATTCTGATTGATTACAGATCTGCCTAAAGAGGCTGCTCACTAGAACCAGGAAAGTAGAACACATCACTTCAGTTTTAAACTCCGTACAATGGCCCCCTTTAGCCCAGAGAATAGACTTTAAAATAGTTTTACTAGTTTATAAATTATTGAACAGCGTAGCACGAACGTATATCGAAGATCTGCTGTCACTATATCAATTCCCAGACCACTCAGGTCCTTCAACTCTAGTCTACTAATCATCCCTAGAATTAAAACCAAACATGGAGAAGCAGTTTTCAGTTTCTATGCTCCTCTAATCTGGAACAAAATTCCAGACAACTACAAAGGTGATGAAACACTGTGTTCCTTTAAATCAAAACTAAAAACTAATCTACTTAGACATGCATTTGAGTAGCTGGAATGGTATACATTTTCAATGTGTCATATGTTATGTGCCTCTTATTTTTATGTTGATGAAAGTGCTCTATACAAATAAAGTTGCCTTGCCTACACTGTAAAATTGAATAGTTACCATTACTTTCTTTAGATAAGTTACCATTACTAATATGAGCTACTAAATAGATTTTATAAATTAGAATGTAATTGGATATAAGAAATGTACATCTTACTTCCTATTATGAGTGACCTTTGTATGGCGTAAGTTACCACTACTAGGCAATTTTATTTTAATGCAACTTGACAATGTCTTAAGTAATTGTCTCTCAGTGTTCAAGTTTTTGTTACTTGCTAAAAGCAAACACCTCGAAAAGTATCAGTCACCTAATTATCATGTTTCCCAGGGTGCCTAGAGGCATGTTTTTGAAACCATGAGTGACTAGGAAGTATATTGTATTGTGGTACCCTTGCATGATTTAAATACAGATCATTTACCTGTTCAAACATTAGGGCTGTTTATGATGCCAAACTCAGTGTTTCCTGTACACTGAGTTTCCGTTCTTTAAACAACACCAAAAGTAAATAAGAGTTATTCTGTTTTAATAACAGAAAATGTGGGTTGTGAACTACTTTTGTAAAGTTTTGTTGATTTATTAATCAAGATGAATCGAACTGAAAATCTAAAGTAATTGTCAATAACATAAAAACTTAAATTGCAGTAAGTAAAATACTTTCAATTGGCCAAAAGAACAATCTTAATTACACTGGAATGAAAAAATGAGAAGTAGAAGTAAATAATAAATTCAATTTTTGAAAAATTTAAACTATTAAGTTTAAGTATGTTGTACTGGTTTGTCTTAATAACTTTCATGTAAGTTAATTTGACTTTCTATACATCAGTGACTCCAACACATACAATAATTACCTAGTCCTGGGTACTTATTATTTTAAGTGCAATCAGTTTGCATGCTTTCTTTAAGTAAGGGGAACTAATCTGATTTTACAGTGTATAAACAGTATTTAGAGAAGCATCAATTCTGAAACCGTTACTCACACTGCCAACAACGTACGGTGGACCTGGTGGTCCAGGTGGCCCTGGAGGGCCAACGGGTCCCATGGGACCTGGAAGCCCTGCCAAACCAGTCTGTCCAGGTATCCCACTCCTTCCTGGATCACCTTGAGCACCCTGAGTCAGGAGAAAAAATAGCAAAATGCTTCTGTGCCCTTGAAAATTACGTTGTTAGAAGACTTATTTTCATTGAAAGGAGAAAAATTTGAGGAAAATAGAAATTAAGTGACAAAGTTACAAGAATATTTTATGAGACAGTGAAAGGTTTGAAGCAGACTCAACATTTATAAACCAGGAGGAATTAGAGCTTTGTTTGAAACATAATCATCTTTAGGGAAATAATAATTATAATAATAATAATGGATTGTATTTATAAAGTGCTTTACCCTCAAAGTACTTTAAAATTCCATTATTGACTTTCACATCCACTCACTCATGAAAATGTTAAGAAGCAAAGTAGATTAGCAGAGAAAGAACCCAAACCCAGTACCTGCTACCCCATTACACACCGTAGAGGATGGAGCAAAGAAATAGAACAGGTAATTGAAAGGATTGGAGTCCGCTGTGTCTTGCTAGAAGAAAGCAACAGAGAATCTATATGGTTCCTGTAGTGGCATTTACTATTATTTTAAAATAATAAGCGCATCTTTATGAGTTAAAATAAGGCTTTCGCTAACCTTGTCTCCAGCTGGACCCGGAAGGCCAAGATCTCCACCATCACCCTAGATAGTAAAAAATTAAATAAGAATAAATATTGACAAATAAAGGCGGCAATGGTATCAGGACGATATCAGCTTAAGATGAAACTGAAAAGAAATATTGGCACTGAAAATAAACGTTGGCATTGAAAAATAAAATTGTAATTGAAAATCTTAATTTTGAATCTGAAATGAATGTAGGGGAAATGTCTGTATTGAAAGTGAAAAAAAAATTGAAAGTGGAAAAAAATGTCAATGAAACTCAAAATATATGTATAAAAAAATTACCTCACAATCAGCTTTTTTCAGCTTTTTTTCAATGCCAATCTTTTTTTTCAATGCCAATCTGTTTTTTTTCAATGCCAATCTGTTTTTTTTCAATGCCAATCTTTTTTTTTTTTTCAATGGCAATCTTTTTTCACTGCTGCTGCTTTTCAGCTTAATTCAGCTGATACTCATTTCACGTCGTGGATGCGTGCTAGGGACGGGGCTGCAGAGCCGCTTTTGCTTGCTTTCAGCTGTCAGTTTTAATCAGCCATTTTATTCCCGTTCTCTAGCCCGGTAAAGGTCACTTGTGTTTTTTGTTTGTGGTTTTTTATATCTTTAATTCCAAAATGTCCACGTTCTGATGCCATAGGCAACATGCATCTAAAGAGCGTGTAGCTTAGTCAACGAGAAGGTCTGAATAACTTAATTGTTTAAAACTCATTCCATTTACATTTAGCTCGGCACAAATGACAGAATGTGATTAATTAGGAGCAAGTAATTTTAGCTTCTTGGTCAAAGGTCTTCGTAGGCCGCTTTATTCACACAGTTCTGAATTGCCATTGGCATGGCTATAGACAGTAGGGGGTGCTGTTGTTAAGCCGTAGCATTGAGAATCAATGGGGAGGATAGCATATTTGTAGCTGAAACCAGAAGGTTACATAGAATGAATGATAAAACATCATATTTTTTATCTCACTGTGTGAAGTGAAATTAAACCAAACTTCTCTTTTTTTAGGTCAGTAAGAATTACCAAAAAAATTCTATTTGCTACATGCCACAATAATGACAGCTGGATTATGTCAGTGATTGATTTATTATCTTAAAAATCAGAAGTTGTCATACTGAATGATTACTGACTCTTTTAAACAATAAAGAAAGGCATATATATATCATGGCTTTGAGGACTTCTGATTGATAAACTGACCCATTGGAGTTAATTGAAGGCTCACCTGCTTTCTGGTTTGACATAATGGGTAGTGATGTTACCTGTGACACCCAAGATTAAAGGCTTGTATCACAAAAACAAACCACTGCAAAGTGGAGCACTGTGCCGGAGCTTGATTCATCTGCTGACAGTCGCCCATTTATTCCTCCAGATGGGTGACCCCAGAACTGATCATGTCCGAAGCAGGAAGCAGCCCCTCTCCAGTGATGCCTGCTGCCATGGAACATCCACCAGTGTCCCCAGCTTCTTTTTCCGTGGCTGTAAAGATCCTGGACTTCTGGCTGCACGATCCTCCTTCATGGAATTTCCTCGGACGAAATGAAAAACCACTATGTGGTTACTTTGCTGGATCTGCTGTCCATCCACCATATCCAGTCCCTTCTCTGGGATCCCCCAGCCCAGTGAAAGTACTTCGCCCTCAAGGAGCTGCTGCTTCGATGTTAATCCCTCTCCGCCGCAGAATGGGCCAAGAAACTCCTCTCCTTGTCTGGTTTGGGTGATGGCACAGTCCTTGAGCTCATGGAGAGAATGTTGTGCCTGCTGGGTACTGATGACGGCGGGTTCCTTTTCATCCACCTGCTCCTCCGATAGCTTCCGGCTCCGATGCGGGCCGTCCTTGCAAACTCCCCACTGCTGCTGCAAAGAGACTACCATTCACTAGCCCAAGGAGCCGACCGCATCCTCCTGGCTACGAATAGCTCCACAGTACAAGCGGTGCCTCCCGCATCTCCAGCGACATCTGCTGGACCTCCGGCACTGTCCCCCAGAAGCTCAGCCAATTATGCAAAAGTATAGACACAATGGGAATCTCTACCCATGATACCGCTCACAAAGGAGATGGGTTCTGGAAATGGACACAGTGAATCCAGAACAAAAGCCACAGACCTTGTGAAGATGCTGATGAAATCAGTTTGAAAACGCTCAAAAAGACAAAGACCTTCATTTCTGGTGACATGTCCTGTTGTCTGATGAAACTAAAGTGGAACTGTTAGAACATAATGACCATTTTTACATTTAGAGGAAAAAGGGAGAAGCCTGTAAGCCTGGGAAAGATATATCAATTGTAAATTATAGCGGTGGAAGCTTTATTTTGTTGAGCTGTTTTGCCAGTGGAACTACTGCACTTCATGAAGTACAGTGTCATCAGGAATGAAAATTATATGGAAATATACAGTAGAAGTAACACCAGTTCTGTTGGCAGGGAAGGGCCAAAACTCCAGAAAACTATTGTGAGAAGCTTGTGGAAGGAAACCAAAAATGTTTCACCCAAGTCATACAGTTCAAAGGCAATGGTACCAAATATTGAGGAAAGTATGTAAACCTCTGACACCTCATGTCAACAACTTCCTGCAATCTGCTGGGATTCCTTACATAAAAAACTTTTAACTGACTGGAATGTTTGTATAATTGTATAGAAATGACTTTTGTTGTAAAGTGCCCTGAGATGACATTAGTTGTGAATTGGTGCTATATAAATAAAAGTGAATTGAAAAAAAATTGACTGAATATTATTTCTCTTGTTATTGTGGCATTTAGTAAATAAAAATGTTCTAACTGACCTGATGTGTTTTGTCTGATTTACCTTCAGACCATGAGAAAATGGATGTGTACGTCTTTTTATCCGGTGTAGGTATACGTCTGGTTTCAGTTGTTAATGATTAGTCAGGAACTCTCACTAAGCAATATATATTTTACTTGTTTTTTCATTTTTGTTATAAGACATAATGCAGTTTCTTTAGCATAACAATAATAACTATAAAGGTTGGTGGTGTTTTAAATATATTATTAAAACTGAAGTGTCCCTTCATTATGACCTTGTGGTACCCCTTTTGTGTCACAGTGTGACTTCCTCCTTATCAACGTCACTTCCTGTCCCCCTTTGTCTAATTGTCGTCAGCTGTTTCCTGTCTTCCTTGATTACCCTCCCATTGTTTTCTCAGCACTTTTTAAACCTCAGCTTTTCTCCAGTTCCCTCATCGGGTTTTCGTCATACCTATGTCGTTGTACATCATCTCCTTTAAGTCTTGTCTTCGTCCCGTCCTGCCTTCCTGTGCCTTTGGGAGTATTATTATCAAATAGGAGACGCTTAATGCCTCTTTGCATTTGAGCCCTCACTATGACATGACAGTTTGCCCGGTTTTCAAAGCAGTGACAGACTTCTCCAATTTCTGCCATGAATGTAAACCATTATGACTTTTACCTTTTCTCCTCTGGGTCCAGGTCTACCAGAAGGACCAGGAGGTCCAGGGGGGCCCTGAAAATTACCCACAAAAGACATATAGATTGGCAACCTTAAGTTACGATGTAATTAGACACAATATTGTGCAAGTACAGAAAATTGAGTTCTTACTGGGAGACCAGGCGCTCCATCTTGTCCAGGTGGCCCTGGAGGTCCAAAGGCAATCGGACCGTCTGGTCCGATCGCTACTGACGTACCAGGGGTCCCAGGAAGGCCGGGGGGACCTGGGGGTCCAGGAGGACCACGTAAACCCTGTCCAGAAATTTTTACAATTGTCATTTTGCACCATTTCTGAGCTCTTTTCTTAATGCTGAACAACATACCCTGAAACTTTCCAAGTCTGGAAATCCTGATCCCTCCATGTCAACAAATGTCTATTAAAAACACTATGATTACGTTTTTGCTTTTTATAATTTAAGTATTGGCTAAAATGCTGTTATTTTCAGCTTGCACATACTGGACGATCACCAGTGCCAGGTCCTGGAGGTCCTGGAAGACCTGGGGGACCTCTTGGTCCAGGTGAGCCCTCTCCAGCTTCACCCTGGAGTGATCCAGAGATGACAAATTATTACAATCAAAATAAACTTGGCATTATTACAATAACGCGGTTTTGTATTGCACCTTTTGGCCTTTAACACCAGGTCCTCCTGAAATTCCTGGAACACCCTGCGGTCCAGCAGGACCCTAAAGAAACGACGAAAGTAAAGAAGTTAATGGATAAATTACCTGTCAATCCAAATAGAAAGCATAAAAAGATACTTACAGCTTTTCCATCCTCTCCTGGATCACCCTAAAGAATTAAAAATGATCACTAAGTAGCTCTTTTTTTTAACATTTGCTGTCTGAAATTGAACTTACAGGCTGTCCATCAGCCCCTGGAGGTCCTTCAGCCCCATCCAGACCTGGTGGCCCTTGTGGTCCAGGGGGGCCAGCCACCTGCTGCACAACAGAGCCGTCACCAAGTCGGAGAACCTCAGCTGCAGGTCCCGGAGGACCAGGAGGACCTGTGGGCCCCTGAACACCACGTTCACCCTTTTTCCCGGGGTATACAAAGCCAGTATCACCCTGGTGAGAAAAACAGGTAGATAAGAGTTTATATGTTTGGTTTCTGCTTGTTTGGAATGGATCTGCTGATCTGGTATACAAATTGTACTTTGCTGCTGGTCCCACTGATAGGCCCCCATTCACCGTCTGTTTTCCTTCTCATCCACCTTCATTACCTTGACTTTTATAACTTCACTGTTCCATCTCTCTTTATACATACTTTCCTTCTTGTCTCAACCGAATTTCACTTCATATCCACAGAGTTGTCCTACGCTTCTCCATACCATATTCACTAGTAATTGTTGTAAAACTACCTTCATACGACTACTACCTGTACCGCTAAATACAAAGATCAAACGTATAGCGCCTTTAATCATCTCACCCTCCAAAAGTAAAGTGTTTAACCATGAGTTACTCTAGTTCTGAAATATAAAACGGCTAATGTGACTTCATGCAGTGGTGTTGGGAAGTTTGTGTCAACATAAAAGATACAGTATACAGGCATACAGTGGACCCCTGCCTATCCGAGGTTTGGGATTTGCCAACTCGAAATAATTATGGAAATCAGGTCTATTTGCAGAATTTGTTTGTTGCACATATCTAAAATATTGGTATTGACCCAAGAGCAGAGATAAGGAAGACTGCAGGTATTAGCTCCATGGTAGTGCTAAGATGGTTTCCATTTTGTGTATAAATCCATGTATAGATATTTTTGGTATATGAGCAATTGAAATAGGCAGTTACAGGCATTTTATAGGTTGTCTGAAGTATTTGTCGGGTTTAGCTATTCACTAGTGACTGTGGTGCATAACCCTGTAAATACTGGCAGTCCACTGTACTCTAAAGGTCCACTTGAAATCTCAGTTGTAGCACCATGATAAAGTAACAATCCACTAAATGTATATACTTATAATCCCAAATCAGAATAAGTTGGGACAGTATGTAAAACGTGAACAAAAAATGAAAGCAGTGATTTCTAAATTTACTGTGACTTGTATTTCATTGCAGATGATATGAACAAAAATATTTCATGTTTTGTCTGGTCAACTTCATTTCATTTGTAAATATGCATCATTTTCTGTCAATCAGACCTGCAGCACATTCCAAAACAGGTTGGGACAAGAGCAATAAAGGGAAAGTAATCAGTAAAGTCGCTAAATAATGCGACATTATGATGCGATTTGGGGGAAAAGCAGCATCCAAGAATGATCTAGTCCAGGGATCTCCAAATCTAGGTCTCGAGGCCAGGTGCCCTACCAGTTTTAGATGTGTCTCTGCTCCAACACAGCCGATTCAAATTGTCCAATTTCCTACTCAGCATGGGAAAGTTCAGCAGAGGCCTGCCAGCGAGCCATCATTTCATTCCGAACCGGGGAAAGAACTAAAATATGCAGGATACTGGCCCTTGAGGCCTGAATTTGGGGATTCTTGGTCTAGTCCTTTAGTAGCAAAGATGGTAGGAGGATCGCCAGTTTGACAAAAAAATACATGAGAAAATGATTGAACTGTTTTAAAACGATGGTCCTCAAATAAAGAAAGGGTGGGTTTGGATATTTCACCTTTAAGAGCGCATAAACCTATAAATGCCGTTCACATACCTTTTTACCCTTTTCTCCCTGAAAGAAAAGAAGAAAATAGGTTATTTGTGTCCGTTGTGAATTTTAACTCCGAAATGAGATATTACTTACTTTCTCTCCTTTTTCTCTACCCTGTGAGGAAAAACCTGAGCTGCTTCCTGAATCCCCCTTTGGCCCTGGAGGACCCGGGTCCCCTCTGAAGCCTTTCTCTCCCCGGTCGCCCTTCTCACCTTTGGTTCCTAAACAATAACAACAATTTAGCCGCTTTAGAACATACGTGTATAGAAATGTGTTTTTCCTGACTTTACAAACTGTTTATTTAGAGCTATCAGTCTAATCGGAGATTTTCTTTTTAGGCAAAATAAGAAATTAACAAGTTTGAACCACTTTATTTGCTATAAATACATTTTTGTTTTTACTAACTCACCATAAGGTTCAATACTGGATGTGAAAATCAGTATTCACATTAAGTATTATTATTTATACTATTATTTATTGTTGAAAACAAACAGAGGGAGTGTTGTTGTGCTGAATGTCAGCACTGCTGTGATTGGGTCGTAGGCACCATTGGTAATTTTAGCCATCTTTAAACAGCACACTTCTTTGTCTCTCTTAATAATGAGACTACATAATAACTTTTCAAATATATTTTTTGATTTAAGGTGAAGAAGCAGCATTTAATAAGCCTACTTAAACTGTTTTACAGCAACACATCTAATAACCTGTATTGCTTATCTGTTCGTACCGACACTTTGTCTGCTTCAAGCAACGCTCCCAACGCATCTAGTTTGACGTATATACATTTTTAAGCCGAAGCTTGTAAAGCATGTGGGCGGGCCTTTCTCTGCCGGATGTTTTAAACACTAGCCGATTGTGATTGGCTAGACATCGTCGACATCGGGCGACGTCACTACAGAGATTGGTTTGCGCACTGCCTCAAGAGCATTAAGACCGTCAAAAGTTCAGCTAGCTGAACTTCTGCGTTGCCTGCGTTTGCTACGTTGCTGCTTCAATCGCAGGTTACGCTTGAAAAGTTGAACCAACGCACACAACGCACTGCAGAGACTGACGGACCAGTGACTTACTCAACCATAGACTTTACATGTAATCTTGCCGCGGATGAAGCTGATGTTTTGGGGCAGTATTCTTTTTTTTTATTGAAAAAAAAATGTGTTTTTGCACTAAAAGTTTTTTCAAAAAACTGGTTGCACACATACTCTACAAAACCTCTAATGGAGAAGGTACAGTATTCAAATCCAGGAAATGCACTTAAATACTTGGACTAGGAAATAGTAATTTTAGGCAATGGTTTGGATGTTGAATTATGAAATAAAAGCGGCCACATCTAACCGGTCGAATCAGTAAATCACTTGAATACAACTCATCATGTCCCAATCTGAAGAAATTCAAGAACAGGTAAGAAATAAAGTAAGAAAAAGTCATTGACATCTTTCGGACTGGAAAAGGCTACAGTACAGGGCTCCTTACAAGAACAGTGGGAGTTTATCTACATATGGATAAAAACATGGAATTGAAAAGATCCTTCCAAGGAGCGGCTACACCTTCATGCAGAGTGCACAAAGGTCGCAACTGTTCACGCAAAATAAACTGTGAACAACCAGGCAGATATTGAATAAAACAGAGATTATAACTACACTAGACAACCTAGATTAAGTATCAACTAAATTCATTTTTTAAACATAAAAATCATGTCAATGTGGACTTTTCCAGTGCCATGCCTTATGAGTCACTTATTTAATGCTCCAGTTACATATTAAAGCTGACAAACTTTGCCTTGGAGCAAATCCTCATGCTCGGGTCCAGACAAGTAGTCTCATTTTCATATTTTAGCTGATAAAATTTTGACTCTACATGAATAATTGTTGGTAATGGCTACTGTACTCTGAGGTAACAACACTATATCATGTTTCCAAGCTTTTCAACAACTCAAATCACTCTTGATTTACTTTTTATTTTTTCACCTGAGGTTCCGCTTCCTGCTCCTTTTGAGTCTGTATTCGGCGGCATAGGAACTGGACGAGGGGGTGGGAAAGTGGTCTGAAAAAACGAAACTGATGGTTATTATATATGCATCAGAACTTTCATGTTCTAAGTAGAATTTAAGGATATCTGCAGACCAACCGTCACAGCTTTTTCATTCCTGTTCCTGTCAGTATCTCTGTTGACATCATCACCAGAACTCTGAGACATAAAAAGGAATGTGTTAAACAAATGGGTTCATTGACTTTGATTGAGATCATTACAGAAACACTCACTTCATCGGTGAAATCATCGTAGTCACAGAAATGATGAAATGCCTGGACATCTCTCACGAGTACCAGCCTTCTAATTTTACCCTTTAAAGACATAATAAACTTATGAGCAATCAAGAATGACAATAGGACCTTAAATTTGTGTGAAAAAAAATTTAAAAAATGTCTTTCGCCACCTTAAAGGGGCGGGCTTCCTGTTCAATCGTAAAAAGTCTCTAGAAGTCTGGGAATTTCTTTTTAGCACTTTATCTATATAATTCCATTTTTAGGTGTGTGCCAATTCAACATAAATAAACATTAATTGTCATGTGAAATGTGTCAAATTGATTGCAATTCAAAAGTGTTCAAAATCTAGTGTTTTTCATAATAAAATAATGAGAAAAACACAAAAGTCTGTCGTCCCGCATGGACATTTATGGAAAATGGGCCGGCGTAAACAGAATAATTGCAGCTATTTTTTTACCCTGCAGCACGAAATTTACAAACCATCGCATATATTTTTTTTTTTTTTCGGGATGTCATCATCCAGCAGTAGCTCATGCGTACCAGACGTCAGCCCAGGTGTAGCATTACGGATGAACTGCAACGAAAATTGGCTTCATAGTATCCCGTTCCTGACTATTTGGCAGAGTGCAGCATGCTCATACCTACAGGTTAGTTTCTGTGTCTGAAAGGACCCAATCATCCAGCTAATCACAATGAACATGAAAACACTTTGCAAGACTGGAATATACACTTAGAGTGTCTTTTGTATTTTCTAGCTCTTTGAATAGAAAGTACTTTTTTCTCAGAATTTAATTTGAGGTTTTTGTTCAATTTTTGTCTTGTATGAGCTATAAAAGGGAGATATAATTGTTACAGATTTATTTTCCAATAAAAAACAATAATCATTTCAATTTAGATTTTAAATGAATTTCTGTAATGGTTGTCTTGTCAAAGCTAATCAGAAGTAAATTTAATTTATATTTTAACCATATAGAACAGTAATACTTTAAATATGTTAAAATCATATATCTTTGTCAAGTAAAAAAATATGAATTAAATGTTTATGGATTGAACCAAGTGTCCTCTTTTATGGAACTAACATATGATCCCCATATATTATAATTACAAGTGCCAACACACATTTTCTTTAGTTTTCATGGAAAATATGAGTTTGATTATGAAAACTATTTTGAACATGTGTTGGTGCTATTTGTGGTTTCAAAACAATAAAAGCCAGGACCTAAATTTGTTTGCATACTTCAATTAGAGGAAACCGAATGGATCTAAAAGTAGACAGTAAATAGCCATGGAAATTAAGAAAAAAAGCTGAAATGGGGAAGGAAAAAAAATGTAACAAAATTAATTGTTTCAAAATTTTAACACCTGAATCAAAATCGTGAGGCACCCAATAAAACAAACCTCTAATCTTGGCTAAAGTCAAGCTATTTGTCAGCCCTAGAGACTTGGAAGCAGTTCATGCCTTCATCAGGTAACGTTTGGATTATAATGCCCTTTATATTGGTTTAAACCAAACTTTTCTGTGCCGTCTTTAACTTGTGCAAATGCAGCAGCCCGGTTCCTCAACGGCACTTGTTAATATGACGAGATCACTCCTATTTTGTGCTCTCTACACTGGCTACCCATTCACTTCAGAATCCAATATAAAGCTGCTGTTTGTTTTCTGTTCCATTCATGGCCTAGCGACATTATGTCTGTACAACATGCTTACACCATATCTGCCCTGCAAAGCTTTACGTTCTGCTGACCAACCCCTGCTGCTGGTCCAATGGTCCAGATATAAATAATGGGGTGATCACGCTTTCTCTGTGGTGGGGCCAAAGCTCTGGAATTCTCTGCCTTTATAATTACATTCCATCACAAATCTTTTCTTGGTTTAGGCTAGATTGAAACATTACTAATTTAATTTAGCTTTTCAGAGTTGAGAGTCACTTGAATATTGTTTTCAGCAAGTTTTAGTAGACTTGATTGCTTTTATGTATTTCTTACTTTTTACTTATTTATTTTATTCTTTTTGCTGTTCAGCACTTTGAGCAACCTACCATTGTGATAAAGCACTTTTATAAACAGATTGATTAACAAGAATAAATTCTTAGAATACCAACAAATTAAATCAATTATAAAAAATAAAATTTAGGCTCAATACAGTTGATTTACAAATTCCAGGAAAAGTTTTAGACTTCCTTAATCTTAACCCTCCCAAACTGCTATCTAAAATATACAAAACATTAAATAGAATAGATGAATCAATAGCCCTTCCTATTTCAAAATGGGAGATGGACTTGTCCATCTCAATAGACCAAAACCTCTGGTCTCAAATTTCATTAAGAACCTTCAAATTTCTTAAGAATCCTAATCTACGATTAATACAATATAAAATCCTTCATAGAGTGCATTATACAGGGCAACGGATGTTCAAGATGGGTTATACGCCGTCTGATACCTGTTTACAATGTACAAGCAATCTACCAGACAATTATATTCATGCTCTTTGGTTCTGCCCACCTGTTAAGAAATATTGGTACCAGATATGTGAAGATCTATCAAAGTGTCTGAAATGTAATATCACACCTGCTCCCAGAGTTTGCTTGCTGGGAAATATAGATGAAGTTACCATGGATACAAAGTCTATGCAATTATTTTACATCGCCTTATGCATCGCTAAGAAAAATATCCTCTTGAACTGGAAAAATAAAAATACTCTGAATATTAATCAATATAGAGATCTCCTTCTGGATTACATTGGTCTAGAAACGGCATCTGCCTCCACATCTGATCAATCTTTCTGGTCACCCTTGATCAGTTCCATCACCTAGTGGGGTCGGGCCCTTGATTCCGTTCTGTGGGACACGGTTGCCGATGTGGAGCTTAAGGGTTGGTGGTGACTGCGGGGAGGTCCTTGGGGGTGGGTCCACTTGCGGTTCGGCGATAGGTGCCGAGACCCTCGCCTGGGGTGGGACTTTGGGGTCTTTGTGTGGTGACTCCTAGTGGCTGCATGCGGCGCCTTAGAGGGGTCGTGCTGGCGGACACGGGTTACTGGCCTGGTGCTGTGCTGCTCTGGGGGGGTCTGGACTGGGCCTGGGGCTCGGGGTTCTGGGGCGGCGCGCCCCCCGGCTGGGGCCCTGGCGGGGCTTGGCCGGGGGGGGGCGCTGCCGTCGGTGCCGGCTGGGGGGGGGCTGTGGTCGGCCGGTGGTTGGCGGGCGCTGCTGCCCTTTCCATCTCCCCGGGCTGGTTCCTGTCGCTTGCTCCCCGGTGGCCGCTTGCCGCGTCCGGGCGTCGGCGAGAGGCCGTGGCGGGTGGCCGGCGTCTCCGGGCCCGATCGGCTATATTGACACTGGACATGGCTCCTGGGTCTTGGTCTTAGCCCTCGCGGGGGTGCTGGGGTGGGGGGCTCTGGCCGGTGTTGGTCGGCCTCCACGGTGACTGACCAGTTGGTGGGGTGTGGGCTGGTGGGTGGACGTGCTGGGTTCTGTTGCCACCCGGCCATCGGGCGGTAGTAGCAAGGCTGGAGGATGTCGGCCTGGGGATTGGCCGCCCGGGACTTCGGTCTGCTCACGGGCCTGGCGCGGCATGTCCGGGGTACCCGAGTCGGTGGTGCGCCGGGTTCCGGCCTCGGCCCGGGGGTCCTCGGACGCTGGCGGTGCCTGGGGCGTCTCTTATTGGCGGGGAGGCTTTTTACCATCTAGCACAGGCGCTCTTTTTAACGGGGTGCGCTTGGGACGGGAGGGGGGAGGGCGTTGAGGGTGAGGGGGGGCTAAACTCAACCTGGGTGTCTAGTGACATGTGTTTTGTTAGCAGTGTGAATGTTGGGGAGGATTTAGGTATGCCCCTGGCACGTCCGACTGGACGTGCTGGGGCCTCCCACCCCTGGTGGATCGGGCCGAACGGGGGTGCCTATTGGAGTCAGCAGGGGAGCTGGCTCCCTGGGGTTGGCAATGGTCACCCCAGTTATTCTCTCCCCATCCCCATGCCTCTGTCCACCTGCTCCTTCATTCTACCATTCACAAGGCCTTGGGACGTGGGCACGTCACTGGGGTGCGGGATGGAGCTTCCGTCTTCGCTACCCGGTGGCGGCCTGGGTCCCGATTTTATTGAGCAATTTAGACACTACACTTGCAACATTTACAGGGAACGCACATGTAGGGACCTGGCGGTGTGGCGCCACAGGCGAGGCCCCCCCGTTGAGGGGGCCTCGCCTGTGGTGCCGGCACCCACTGGTTAAACGCATCTAGACACTGAGGGCCCGGGGGGGGAGATGGGGGTACCCGGCAGTATTCCCATGTCCCCCCCCTCTGTTTTAAGTGCACATTAGAACAACACGCAACAACACCACATTGAGCTGGGGGAGAGAGGCTGGGGGGTCTTTCCACACCCCTGTTCGTTGGACCATCAGGGGTCGGAGCCCGGATAGAACATCACGCCGTCTGGTCGGGGTCCTGGGCTGGTGGGCTGCTCTTGCCGGTGTGGGGCCTTGGCGGTCTACTTGTCCCCGTCCTGGTGGGCAAAGGGGTCTGTCTCCTGGGTGCAGGGGCAGGGTTCTCTACTGGGGCGTCTGTCCCTGGGCCTGGGAGTATGGAGTATAGTGTACGTATGGGGGGTATGAATGAGGGTATAGCGTCCTTTTTTCGTATGTCCTGTATTTGTAAGAATGTGTACACATGAGAGGGAGGGTACGTATGAGTGTCTCTGTCTGTCTATGTCTACCTGTCAGGTTGGGTGTTTGGCTGCTCTCTGGCCTGATGCATCTTCTTCCCTCCCCGTCACTCCCCGTCGGTGATGGTTGCTCCTGCCCGCTGGTTGATGATGACTCTCGATGCATGGGGCTGGGGGTCCCGGTTGCGGCCCGGCTCGGTCCTGGTGCATGTCGGGCGGGTCCTGGGTGGTCCGGTGTGTCGGGCGGCCGCTGTTTCGGGCCGATGTCCTCCTTGGATTGACTGGGGCACCTCTTATGGGGGTGCCGGGGTTGTAGAATAGGTTGGTGCCGTCCGGTGGATCGGTGGGGACCGTGCCTGGCGCCCAGTCCTCCTGCCGGTTCCAGGACTTCAGCTGGCTGGTCTGTTCACCTGGTGGGGCTGTCCGGCATTGGCTGGGCCCCTGATCTTGGCGCCCCACGTGGGGCGGGATCTGGACCCTGGAGCTGGAAGATCTGGATGTCCAGGTGCCGGCTGGGCGCGGCCTGGGGAGGGCGTACATCCGCTGTGGCTCTTGCTGTGGCTCCCTGGCGTGTGGATGTGTGGAGGCGGGCCGGGTTGTTGGCGGTGGGTACTGGTCCGGGGTGGCGGCGGCGTGTGTTGTCCGTCGGTTGGCTGCGGGTCCTCCTTGCCTGCGGCGGCGGGGGGCCCTTGTCGGCTGGTCCCTGGTTGGGGCCCCGCTGGGGGGCGGGGTGCCCCTGGTCCCCGTGGCCTCCGGTTCCTGGTCCGGGCCCGCCCTGGCGTAGCCGGTTACCGGCGGAGCCCGTGGGCTCGTCACTGCGATCTCTCGGGCCCCAGCATCGCGGCTGGTGGGTGCTCCCCTGGGGCTTCCATCTGTTCCTCTCTTGGCGGGTGATCGACCCTGCGCTGATCCGCCTGTGGACTCTGTACTCTGTGGGACGCTGGATGCATACATCTCTTGCCTCCTCCATGTCTGTGCCGATTCCTGTGGGACGGATTGACGGTTCCTTACACCAGCTGTCGATCACTTGCGTGGGGAAACCTTGTTCAGACCTGCATGCTCGCACACACATAGGTGTGGGGACATAGGTGAGGACGGACATATCTTGAGCTGAGGTTATCATCATTAGTTGGTTGTTCACAGGAGCTTACCAGAAACATTTGTATTATGTTCATTAATCAATGCTTGTGTGTAGTGAATGTGTAATTCTTTGTTTATTCTACCAGATCCGAACTATTGGTTTGGTTCTGTACAGTTTGTTGTTTTTGTTTTGTATTACTGTTTCTCTGCCGTCCGGCAGAGGTGGAGGACTGGGATGTTTTCTTGTGTTCTTTATTTGCCTCCCTGTCTTGTGTCGTCGGTTCGCCCCTCTGTTGGTCCGGTTTCTTTTCTTCACCTTCTTCCTTTCTCCCTTCTTGTCTCAGTTTAATGTCCATGACGTCAGGAAATTGAACCCACAGTAATCACTAATAAAGATTCTTCATACATATACATCAAGTGGCGTACTACAGCAAAGCTGTAATACTCTGCTTGGGAAAGTAAAAACTGTTGGGCTTGTACTTGGTACTCAGACACCAATTCTGAGTAGCATACTGCTAGACAGGACACGTTAAAAAAAACAAAAACAGATTGATTGATTGATTGATTGATTGATTGATTGACTGAAACTACAGTCAACTTTGGAGCAATTTGTTTTGTAGAAATTTGGGCCCAACTGAGTCTTCAACAGGACAATGGCACAGTCAAAGTCCTGGCTTGTTGTAATGCTGTTATAGGACCTTTGAGTACTGCAGACAAATGTCTGTACTCAATAAATTGAAGCGACTTTGTTCAATAGGGTGGTACAATATGGCTCACAACAAGGATTAAGATTGATTAATGGGATTCTCCACCCCTGTTTGCTTTAGCTCAGCTTAGTGTAAGTGAATGGGAACTACTAGCAAAAGGGCATACTGATGTGCATTTTCTTACATTGGTTATGCTATACAGGGGTAGAATATCCCTTTAAGTCAGACAGAAACATGTTCTATTGCTGATTAAGATGATTATGGAAGTGGCTGGATCATGGGTTGTGCGTAGTTGTTTTGTACTGGCTGTAAATTCTGGAATTGCACCTAATTCTGCTAAAATAAACTGAAAAAGAAAGATCAAGGTCTGATTAGTCCAATTGAGTAATATATAACCTTTGAGACTAGGACAACTGTAGGAGTGAGTAAACTGTATACTCTGAGCTGCTTGTTCATTACCTCAAACTTGTCTGAATCGGCTCCTCCCGCTTGACCCACAAAGATCATGCTTCCTGTGTCCAGGTCCATTGGATCAGGCGAACGCTCAAACCTGACCACTTGGGGGTCCCTGTCACATTCAGGGTAAAAACTGAGCTTCTCGTCATACACGGACAGAGCAAAAGTGTTCCATACGCCCACAAAACTAGGCACGTCAAAGCTGGCCGCCTGATACGAAGACTCAGAATCGGGTTCAGTGTAGAAGAACTGGATCTTTTGACGGCCTGACTGCACGGCGCTGAGCTTCACACCGATGTACATGAGTTTCTGGGAACTATCTGTGATGGAGAAGAGGACGGATGCAGCATGAGTGGAAGGCTTGATTTGGAAAAAGAGGGTGAAGTCCCTGAAGAATGGACTGGGGACGTGGGCCCGGGCCAGCTGTCCAGACGATGATGCTGAGGTGAACCTGTAGACAGTTCCTGCAGACCCAGAAACTTTGGTTATTGAATCAGGAGGAGGATTTCCAATCAGCTGATCCAAAAAGACACCGCTTTCATCTGAAAGAGAGACAATACAGAGAATACAATGTTAGAGTGCAGATGAAATGTTTATTGCGTTTCTGAGTCCAAAATAAAAAAAAATCATCCCTGTGGTTTTCAACACCAGTTCTAAAGTGCCAGAGTCCTACATGTTTAGATGTGTTCTTGCTGCACAAGTGTTTCAGAAGGTTGTGTGACCTCATTTAGTAAGTCTTTAAATATCCTGTGAATATCTTATTAAATAAAATGCTTAAGCAGAATAGTACATCCGCCCTCGAGGACTAGGGATGACTAGTTCAAACTAGTGCTGCTGAAGCTGTGAATGAAGTAAGATTAGCATTCCTAAATACAACCAAAGAACTCAAATTTACAGTGTAAATAAAGGACAAAACTGGATGGCGTTACTCTTTTCAAAGGAAATACAGAGAGATCCTTCGAACTTTGTTTTGAACTCCACAATCCTATTTACACAGGGCCCTTTTTTCAATTCTTTATTTATGAAAGGTATATACATAGTTTATACTTGCCATTTTTACATATTTTACAATCCAAGATAGAATATCTCAGTGAGAAAAAAATTCTCTGACATGACTTACATGAAACAGTTTCGTTCCATATACCATTTTTCCTTGTTGTCCCACCTTTTTAAACTTTACCAACTATTTAAATATAAGGATTGTGCATCCATGTAAAATACAAAAAAAAATATGGAGACCAATAAGCTGATAAATTTTGTACCAGTTAATTCTTTAGATAGTTTCCTACCAAATTGACAAAAGTCTAGTAAACCATATATATATATTCACGTATTCGCGTTTTGCGCATGTTCTATTTGCAAGGAATCTTGATCTTTTGTGTGAAGGACTGTCTTGTATGTGCCATCTGACATATAAATTCCATGTATACAGGAGTAACTCTTTCTGCTCTCTCTTTTTAACTCTCTCTGCCTCTCTTACCCTCTTTTCATGGTGCCGTGTTTGATCAGTGGCTGTTTTCATTTTCTATATTACGTTTAGTGCAGCTATAAATAAAACTGGACAGATTTAGCTTCATCTTCAGTAATAGTGAATAAGAGCTGAGCCAAATAGCAAAGCTACGTGTTTCTCCTCCTAGACCCTCATATAGTCCGAATATAGATGAGGAAATAATGACATCCCAGATGTGAATGCCAGAAATTAGCTACCTCTTCAGGGTGGCTGGTTTATCCTTAAGGCCAGTTTATGCTTCTCCGTTTTGACAGAGACGGATTGATGCAACACCATTATCCGTCGACGCAAGGGCTCTCCGTCAACTACCCAAAGACGCACGGAGTAGAGCCCCATTTTTTTACTTTCCGTCTCCATCAACGGAGAGCGTATGCATCTGATTTCTCAGTTCAGTAACAGCCAGAGATCGCTTCACAAGTAGTTAATGCAGCGTAAAGGAAAATTTATCTAATCTGTTCTTCTGCCGATTTTGAACTCAAGGAGGTGTAGATAAAACAACAAAAAAGGCTGCTGGGTTTGTTTCCATGTGTTTTTAGAGTATTCTATGAGCTGTACTTGTAGTAAAAAGCTTTACAGTTTAATCGAAACTTACTTGTCCATTGCTCCTTGAGGGGGAAATGCATTCACAAGCCTAGAAAAAAACTGAAACAACGATGCGATAGTAGGCAGAGAAGCCATGAAAAGTTAGCACCCCCTGCTGTCCAGGTCGAGCAACGCTGAAAAAACAATAGTGGAAAAAAAAAATTGGAGTACTATAAATGAAAAATGTCTCCGTCAATACGTCTGTGTCTGAGTGCAAATTTGCGGTCGGAGAAGCATAAACTAGGCTTTAGAGGTAAAGTAAGCAGCTCATCAAATCATACCCATTCCTCCTCTGCATCAGAAGGTGTTATTTAAGGTTATTCTGAAATCCAATCAGCAGTTCTCCTGGCCACCTTCACTTTGGAGGTTTTCTGATCACATCTTAACAGGACATTCCAGTTACAGAAAAAAAATGACTTGGCCCTAGGAGCAAAACGTCTGGCTCAGGTACGGACAGGTAGTGTCATGTACATATTTTAGCCCAGACTTTGACTCAACATGAGCAATCATAAGCAGTGACTGCTGTACTCTGAGGTAACACCTTTTTTTTAACTTTTCCAAGTTGTTTAACAACTCAAGTAAATCCTTCTTGATTTAGGCTAGATTTTTTTTTCTTCACCTGGAGTTCCACTTATGGCTCCTTTTGGGTTTGTATTCGAGGGCATAGGGACTGGACGGGTTTGTGAAGATGTGATCTGGGGGGGTAAGAACACGTGTGAAACTGAAAGTTATTTAATATTAAACATATATTGCATGAACACATCTATAAAAAGCTACATCATGTATTTTTAGCCGGATAACCTTTAAAAAATTCTGCTGACCCACCGTCGCAGTATTTTCCTTCCTGTCACCTTCTCTGTTGCGATCATCACCAGAACTCTGAGACAAGAAAAGGAATACATTAAACAAATCTGTTTATTTACTTTAATTGAGATCACACAAAAAAAAAACACTCACTTCATCGGTGTAATCATCTGCATCACAGAAACGTTGAAATGCCTGAGGGTCTCCCACAAGTCTTAGCTTTCCAATTTCACCCTTTAAAGACACAAACAACTTGTAAGTACTCAATATTTTGACAAAATGACTATAAATCTATAGAAATTCTATTAAAACTAAGACTAAGTCTACTTAAAATATAATCTAATCATTTCAGAGCACGATATGGATTCTGACTTCCCCTTGGTAAGAAATTTGAATTTTCCAGCTTTTATTGTTTTGGTCAAAGTTCTTGAAATCTGCAGTAGAGCCAGAGCCAAAACTAACAGCCACTACAGAACGGAATTTTCATGTAATAAAAAAATCTAACTTACAGGACTTAAAACGAGGTACAGGTGTCATGAAGTATAACTAGAGTAACAGCAAGAAGGAATCCAGCCACGGACAATAAAACTGGTCAACTTGTTTATGAGCAGTGTTTCCCTTTCATTGGTTGTTACTGTGGCGCTGCCTCAAGGTTACATGTCCAAGGCCACCCCTACAAAATGCCAACCTGTACGTATTTTCCATAGCAAGTACTCAACTTGACATCTACGTATACTTGAATGACTCACCCTCTAAGCTAAGCAAAAGAACTGCTGACATTTCTGTGCTAAATGTGCATGTGCAGTACTCATGTCTGACAACACGATGCAGCAGCACAATGAAGCAGTTTCCGCCAACCATTGTAGAAAAGTGGAGAGTAACGAGTCTACTGATGGTAACATCTGTGCATCCGCCCTCCTCGATACTCTTCTTCCTTCTGCCATCTGCCTCCCTCTGTCCTCTGTTCCTCACTCACTGCAGCTGGGGTAAACTGCATTTGTTTGTCAGCGGACCTGCCAGCTTTTGGTAAAAGTGAACCGTTACGAATAATGTTACTTTCACTGTGGAAACATTTTAGCCAAAGTCTAAGTGAAAAAAGAGAAATAAAGATTTGCGAGGTGTTTTTTTCTTTGCAAATCTATCAATCTGAGAGTCCATGTCCCTCAGAAGTTTTTGATTTAATATCAGGAACGATGTATATGCTTGTGTGCCCTCTAAAGTTCCTCATCATGCATTTTGCACAGTATGCAATTATAATGTGGACATAAGCCACCTGGGAGCTGCAGGTAATTTATGAATTAGCCGCGGTGACGTTTGCATATGTGTTGTAAGCCTAACCCTATTAAATTATTAAAAACAAAAAAAGCTATTGCAATATACTAAATAAATTACCATTTTATTTAAATACACTATTAAATATATATTTTTATTAATTTTTATTAAATAGGTATGAAGTAATTCAATGCAATTAACCTGTGGCTATCCACTAGGATTGCATAAGCAGACATATAATTAAAGAAAGTGGAACTTTTTAGTTTTACTGTTTAATATTAAAAAAATCCAGTGCCTTGCATATATTTTCAAGTCAGGCCAAATTGTGAAAAATGTATATTACTTCACTAGTAAAAATAAGAACTATGAACATGTGTGTGTGTGTGTGTGTGTGTGTTTTGCAGACAGTTGACGGCATGCAGAGGGCAAAAAAAAGATCATAGCCAGTGCAATGCAAAATGTTATACATTTTTTTAATTTAAAGTATTGTGATCAAAATTATAGGTATTAATGTTTTTCTATAACCACTTTTCCAGCCGGTGACTGGGAAAATTACTGCATGCAAAGTAATGGAGTTTCAAAATTCTGTGAAAAAAGTCACACAACACAAGTGGTACTCAAAATATTTTGACATGGTTGGCAGGTCTGAAAATGGCAAGAATTCTTATTATTACATTTTTCATGGCACCATTTTTGTCTTAATTCACGCATGTCTAAGTATTCATCCTGAATCCTACTCACTGAGCAGCTGCACCGCCCTCTCGACTGAGTGGTAACATAGTGTCGTATTTTATGCATGGATTTCAGAACTTTATTCTACATTCTTTAAGAACAGCAGATGGATCAGTTCCAACAACAAAGACACCTGATGGACAGAGAAGTAAGTAGCAACATGCTAATGCTAATGTATGTTAGCAGGAGGTGGGATTATAGAGAAATCAGCCCTTTTACTTCATGGTCCAACATTAACTACAGGATACAATTTAAATTTCAGGGCGAATGAATACTATATAACACCAACGGTAACATTTTATCATATATATGTCTATCCCAGGAGTTGAAAGCTATAAAATAGCATGATATAGTCCCTTTAATTCTGGAGAATTAAGACATACATTTGTAAAACATGAAAGATTTGTCAACTTTTAAAGAAGTGGAACCCCCTGGTAGACTTACCCCAAGGTTAGATCAAGCAATGTAAAGAGAAAATGCAAAGACTACAAGGTTAGCCTGTGTAAACATTAAAGTAAGCAACAGGAACCATTGAAAAAGGGGAACAAGTATTGCTTCAAGAAAAAAGAAAAAAGAGGTCCATTAGAAAGATAGGACTTAGGAGATAATTTTTCCCTGAAAAGCAGGATGTTCAGAGAAAACCACTCTGCATATGATAACAAATACTTAATATCAAGTGCAGTGGTGGATTGCTTGTATGGCCTTGATTTGCAGCCACATGACCCAGACAAGTTTAACGGGAACTCTGTATACTCGTATACATTCAAATCTCAAGCCATCTATCTTGTTAAGGTTGTTGAAATGCTTTGGTGGACCTAATTCAGTTCAATTCAATTCACTTTTATTTATATAGCGCCAATTCACAACAAATGTCATCTCAAGGCACTTTATAACAAAAGTAATTTCAATACAATTATGCAAACATTCCAATCAATTAAGTTTTGTATGTAAGGAATCCCAGCAGATTGCGATGAGTCGTCAACGTGAGGTTGTGCCTAAGATAGTAGGGACCTAAGATAGTAGTTTGACAAATGTCTGAAAAACTCAATGAAATGAGACAAAGGGTGGTGCAACATGACTTGCAACAAGGTGAGAGACTTATCTAGTCAGGGAGAAAGTTTGGCTGTTGATGACTGCTGTTCATTGTTGATTACATTTATTTTACAAGCAGTTGATTCATAGAGTGTACTTAGTTTTTCTGTTGGCTATAAGTTCATAACGTGCATCCAAGAATTCTGCTAGTGTAAACTGGAAGACAATATCAAGGTTTAAAGTATTTGATGGGGTAAAAAGATATAAACTATTGTACGAGAAAAACATAAAGAGTATACAGAATACTCTGTGTTTTTTGTTTATTACCTCAAACTTGTCTGAATCGGCTCCTGCTTGACCCACAAAGATCCCACTTCCTGCTTCCAGGTCCATTGGATCCGGTGAACGCTCAAACCTGACCACTTGGGGCTCCCTGTCACATTCAGGGTAAAAACTGAGCTTCTCATCATACACGGACAGAGCAAAAGTGTTCCATACGCCCACAAAACTAGGCACGTCAAAGCTGGCCGCCTGATACGAAGACTCAGAATCGGGTTCAGTGTAGAAGAACTGGATCTTTTGACGGCCTGATTGCACTGCGCTGAGCTTCACACCGATGTACATGAGTTTCTGGGAACTATCTGTGATGGAAAAGAGGACGGATGCAGCAGGAGTGGAAGGTTTGATGTAGAAAATGAGGGTGAAGTCCCTGTAGAATGGACTGGGGACGTGGGCCCGGGCCAGCTGTCCAGACGATGATGCTGAGGTGAACCTGTAGACAGTTCCTGCAGACCCAGAAACTTTGGTTATTGAATCAGGAGGAGGATCTCCAATCAGCTGGTCCAAAAAGACACCGCTTTCATCTGAAAGAGAGACAATACAGAGAATACAATGTTAGAGCGCAACTCAAACTTTGTTACTTTCCTGATTCCAAAATAAAATTGCATCCCTGTGGTGTCCAACACCAGTTTTAATGTGGTTGAGATCTGCAGGTTTGGATGTGTTCTTGGTGCAACACAACTGATTCAAAGGGGTTATGTAAAGTCATTTATTAAGTCTTCAAATGTCTTGCCTTTTTGGGCATTTTTATTTCCTCACTAAAGGTATGTGAAGTGCCTGCCTACTTCAAGACCTCCACCATCGTCCCAGTCCCCAAGAAGCCAAGGATCACTGGACTCAAAGACTGCAGACCATTGGCTCCTACATCTGTGGTCATAAAGTCGAGCACCTGGTTCTCTCCTACCTCAAGACTCTCATGGCCCCCTTTCTGGACCTTCTACAGTTTGCCAATAGAGCCAACAGGTATGTAGAAGATCAAAATAGCTCTAGACTTCATAAAGCTTCTGGACCTAACAGGAACCTACGCTAGTGTCCTGTTTGTGGACTTCAGCTCCTCCTTCAACACCATCCTTTCAGACCTCCTCCAAGGCAAACTTTTCCAGATGAATGTGCTTGATCCCATTTGCAGATGGATCACTGACTTCCTGGTGCACAGGGAGAAGCATGTGAGACTGGGGAAGAATGTTTTGGACTTCTGGACCATCAGCACCAGCTCCCCTTAGGGCTGTGTTCTTTCTCCTCTGCTCTTCTCCCTATGCACAAACTGTGTCACCTATGACCACCAGTCTGTAAGGCTAATAAAGTTTGCAGAACACCACCATTATTGGCCTCCTCTAGAATGTGGAGGAGTCTGCCTACAGGATGGAGGCTGAATGTGTGGTGTCCTTGTGCAGCCACAACAACCTGGTGCTGTACACCCAGAAGACAGTGGTGGAGATTATTGTTGATTGAAGGAGGCACAAAGCCCCATACCCCCCCCCATCATCCTGTCTGACACTCCCATCACCACTCATTCCACTTCCTGGGTACCACCATACACTGGACCTCAAGTGGGAGCCCACCATCCCCTCCGTCATTAAGAAGCCCCAGCAGAGGACGGACTTTCTGAGGCAGCTGAAGATATTCAACCTGCCAACGATGATACAGTTCTACACTGGAATCATCGAATCCATCCTCCCGTCCTACATCAGCATGTGTTATGTTGGAGCTAGAGGATGAAACAGGAGTGGATTTTCTTTGCTTTTCCGATCCCACTCCGGTTGAAAAAACCTCCTCCTGTCCCAATCCCAGAAAGCAAGGACAGATAAAAATTCCTCCCTTCTTATTCTTGACTAAATTATTCCAGTTCCAACCCACTCCCATCAGCCACTCTAACTCGTCTTTCCTCCTATCCTGGTTGATTAAATGCAAATGAGTCGACCAGCTGCCAGCTATCTGTGACAAAAATTAGCCAGAACTGACCCAGAGAATTGCTAGATGTCACTAGATGATCTCCCACACTAATTTGCATATGAATTATGCCATCACATTGACATGATGACATCAGCTGTGCAGTGCACATTGATGATTACTACTCTGTAAAGCGTTAGTCATGTGACTCATAACAAATCAGCCGCAAGTCAGACAAAAATGCAAGTAAATTAAATTGACACATTACATCTACAGTAAAACCGTCCATATTGAAGGTGAACTTAAATGTTTTTGTTTTTTCCATTCCTGCTTTTGCCCAATGCCCATTCTAGTTGAAACCACCAACATGTTATGCGCTCTGCTGAGAAGGTCAATGGCCCTAGCTACAATCTCTACAAGACCAGTACAACTTCAGGACACCGGGGAATGCAGGCTGGATCACAGCTGACCCATCTCCCCCTGGACACAAACTGTTTGACCTGCTCCCCTCAGGATGTAGGCTCCGGTGCAATCGGACCAGAATCTCCCGACACAAGAACAGTTTCTTCGCCTCTGCTGTTGGACTCATGAACATTGACCCTAACTGTTCCCACCACCTGTTCTGCTTCACTCACACGACCCTGTGTGGCGTTTTTGCACTGGTCATTTTTTGACCAGTGCAAAAACGTTAGGTTAAAAACATTTTTTTAACCTAATTAATTACAGGGTAGCTGTGAATGAATCCTGACTAATTAAGATTCCAAATATGACTAAAAAACAACTTGCAGTGTAAAGGGACAAATCCAAATGCCATAGCTCTTTTTCATTAAATAAAGGAGCGATTAATCAAAAATCAAATCAAATCAAACTTTATTTATAAAGCGCTTTTCAAACAAAGAAAGTTACTCAAAGTGCTTTACAGATTTAAAATAACCCCACACCCCCCCCTTCAAAAATAAAATCATCAGTGCAAATACAACCCCCTCCCAACACAACCCATCAGCCATACTCACTCACACACACACTTAGAAGCTACAAAAAGCGGGCTGAGTACAGATGAGCCAGGAAATGCCATCATGGAGCCATCTGCATCAGCAGCAGCAGATCAACATCAGCAGCCAAGGCTCCCACCCAGGGCGCCCAGAGGAGGGAGGGCTGGTACCCCCACCTCCACCCAAGCGCTACCTGGGGGGCACCCAGGCAGCCACAGCCGACCACCGCCCCCGATGCAGGGGGCTCCCCAGAGAGGAAACACTGGCAAGAAAGATTAAAATACATTAAAATATAAAGTTAATAAAAATATAAAGTATATAAAGTATAAAACAATTAGTGTAAAACAAATAATATAAATGCAAAGCAGATTAATAAATAAACAGTTAAAAGCTGAACTAAAAATTAAATCAGGTAAAACATGCTGAGCGATTAAAAATATATTAATAAATAATAATTAGTTAAAGGCTAAGCTAAAAAGGTGAGTCTTGAGTCTGCTCTTAAAAACATTAACATTCTCTGCAGCCCTGAGGTCCTCTGGCAGCCTGTTCCAGAGGTGAGGGCCATAATAATGGAAAGACGCCTCCCCATGAGTCTGTGTCCTGACTTTGGGGATGACAAGGAGACGGGTGCCAGAGGAGCGCAGAGACCGCGAGGGTTCATACGGTAAAAGCATTTCTGACAGATACGAAGGCCCAAGACCATTAAGACACTTAAAAACCATTAAAAGAACCTTAAAATCGATCCTAAAACATACGGGGAGCCAATGCAGTGATTCTAAGACCGGTGTAATGTGCTCCCGCCTCCTAGTCTTCATCGGGACACGAGCTGCTGAATTCTGTAAAAGCTGTAAACCTGAGGTAGTCTTTTTGGGAAGACCAGAAAGCAGGGCATTACAATAATCAATTCTACTGGTGATAAAAGCATGCATTAGCGTCTCCGTATTGGCCCGAGAGAGAATGGGGCGGACTCTGGCGATGTTCTTTAGGTGATAAAAACCTATTTTGGTGATGTTTTTAATGTGAGGGATAAAAGTCAGCTCAGAGTCAAAAATCACACCCAGGTACTTCACTTGTAAAGAAGAATTAAAAGACAATGATTGTAGTTTTGGTAAAAGTTTTTCTCTCTGAGCCTCAGGACCGATAACTAAAACCTCAGTTTTGTCCTGGTTGAGCTGGAGAAAGTTTTCTGCCATCCAGGATTTAATGTCTAAAATGCAGTTAAAAAGAGCATCCATTGGCCGTGTGTCATCAGGAGACATGGAGATGTACAACTGTGTATCATCAGCATAACTGTGAAAGTTAACTCCATGTCTCCTGATAACACTGCCAAGAGGGAGCATATACAGGTTAAAAAGCACTGGGCATAAAACTGAACCCTGGGGCACACCACAAGTGATCTTATGGACCTTAGAGGAACAGGTATCTAAACTTACCGTAAAAGTCCTGTCTGTGAGGTAGGATGTGAACCATTTGTGAACAGCACCAGAGAGGCCGATCTGTTTTAAACGAGTTAAAAGAATAGTGTGGTCTACTGTATCAAAGGCAGCGCTCAGATCCAGAAGAACCAACACTGTCACCTTTTTAGCATCATAGTTTGATCTAAAATCATTTAAAATCTTTAAAAGCGCCGTCTCTGTGCTGTGGTTCATCCTAAAACCAGACTGAAATTTCTCTAGGACATTATGAGCGTTAATAAAATCATTAAGTTGAATAAAAACAAGTTTTTCTAAAACTTTGCTTAAAAATGGTAAGTTAGATACTGGTCGGTAGTTGTTTAAATCATTAAAATCTAAATTGCTCTTCTTCAGCAGGGGCCTCACTACCGCCGCTTTAAAGGCAGCAGGAAAAAACCCGTCTGAAGGGAGCAATTCATAAAGTTTAAAATCTCATCTTTAAAAGAACCATAAAATTGCTTAAAAAAACCTGGTGGGAATCGGGTCCAAAGCGCTTGTGGTGGGCCTCACTGAGGAGAAAACTTTATCAAGGGTCCCAGCTTCTACCAGTACAAAACTGTCCAGTGTTTCCTCTGGTGAAGGCAGACACTCTGATTTGTCTAAAACCATGTTTGTTTGAGAGGATAAAATATTACATCTGATGGTGTCTACCTTCCCTCTGAAGTGGTCTGCATACTCCTCACAGAGACTGTTTGAGGGGGTTTTCTGAAAAGTATTAGAATTATGATGTAAAATGTTGTCAATGGTGGAAAACAGAATTTTGGGATTATTTTTATGTTCTGAGATGATTCTGGAAAAGTATGTATTTCTGGAATTTGTTAAAGCGTTATTATATAATCTGAGATGTTCTTTGTATATCTGATGATTTATTGTGATTTTATTTTTCCTCCATTTCCTTTCTGCCACCCTGCAGCTCCTCTTTAATTTTCTAATAGCTGCATTTCTCCACGGTACTGTACGTTTTGAATGAGGGTTTATAACTTTAATTGGAGCCAGCAGGTTGAGAGCAGATTTAAGCCTACTGTTAAAATCATTAACGATAAAATCACAGGGGGCAGGTAAAGGTATAGGAGGACATTTTTTAAAAACTTCAAGAAAACCTGCAGCCACTTCAGGGGTTAGATGACGCTTCCGGACAGTTCTCACAGAGGTCCCTGATTGGATAAAAATCAGGGATTTTTATCAGGGATAGATTGTTTTAACCAATTGCTAAGGCAAATTAACTGCCTAACATTTTCTGCATTTAAAGCTGACTGTTTCTCAATCATGTTGGACAACCCTGATCATCCCTAAATGGGACTATCGTACGACAACAGAATGATTTCAGTCAGAGGCTTCAACAGTTTTGTTAGAACAGACTGCTACTGTAGAGGAGGAAACACTGAGCTGTCTATAGAGGTTCTGGTTCAGGATGGCATCACTGTTAACACTGGGAGAACCTGCCAGAGCTCCACTTAAAGCCATTCAAAGTATGAGAAAATGTGGTGTAGAAAATTGTTCTTTATTATTTCCACACAGCTGCTGATACAGCTTTGGATGATATAAATGTGAGGAGGGAGATGATGTGTGTGATCTCATATGAAAAATAAGAACAAATGTAAGGTAAGGTAGAAATCAACTAAATATATAAATAAACTTAATATTTGGATATCAGCAGTTGTGTTAAATATTAGATAAATCAAATGTAATATACAATTAGTAATAAAATGTCACAATTCCCCTTTTTCCAAAATGTAAACACTCAGCAAACAAACTCTCAATCTAAACAATAAGACTACATGCTCTTATTGTGAAGTTGCGCGTCTACACAGCTACTTCCGCTATGTGCTAATAGTTAGCGCAAACTATTAGCAGTAATTTAAGTCCGAAAACATAACTTAAACTGAATAATGCGCATTTTAAAGGCAGCGGTCCCTTGCTATGAAATGTACTCCAGCTATACAGTGACCCAACATGCATAATTCCACATTAATACAGCGCTTTTTATTTTTGCTCTACTGCTTATTGGTATTGATATTTAGCTGATAATCAGGTCTGAGCTATTTTACCTCAAATTTCTCCTGCTATCTTTTTCTCTCAAAAGGTATTGTTTTGAGTAATATATAACAAAATTATTATTTTTTATTTCAGCATTTTGTGTCTCTTTTCGTTTGTCTCCAACTCCCGTGGTTTGTCGCTACCCGTGTGCCTGCTGTAGGCAGAGACCATAGACCAGGGATCCCCACCTCCAGGCCTCGAGGGCCGGTATCCTGCAGGTTTAAGTTCTTTCCCTGGTTCAACACACCAGAATCAAATAATGGCTCGTTAGCAGACCTGTGCAGAACTTTGCAATGCTGAGGAGGAAGTTAGAGAATTTGAATCAGCTGTGTTGGAGCAGAGACACCTATAAAACTGGTAGGACATCGGCACTTGAGGCCTGGACTTGAGTATCCCTGCCATAGACTGTAAAAAAGAATAGACAGCGCCTCCTCACTCCTCCCCGTTTATCAGAATGACACACTTTCATGGGGGAATTCATGCCAGATTCACAGACTCCTCCTCCCCAGCTCTGACGAAGCATTTTCCTAAAAAGGGCATAGGGGCGGGATCTTCACTGTAGACTCTGCCCTCGCGGGGCGTGTATGGGCGTGTAGTTTGGTCGTAATCACGCCCTTTCTGCTCCCGGCTCTTTAGTTCTGACAGCAATGGAGGAGCAATGGCGGCCTCCGTGGTATGCGGTTACAAAGCAGAGCAGCCAGCGGCCATTGGCAGAGACACGCATATCTATGGCTGTACGTCTCCGAGCACGCATCAGAGTGTATTGCAAACTTTGAAAAAAAGTATCTCACAATGTATGTATAATCTATGAGAGTGCCTGGGGCGATTTTCAATCTGACTGAGATCACTCCAAAGGGGCGGGGTTTTAGGTTGGAAAGTGATATTCAGGCTGTTGATTGGACAATAATATACAGACTTGGAATATTAGACTCTTTTTCTCCTCTCTTTTTTTTTTTCATGTGAGTCGGTCAAGGAGGGCGATGCACTATCGCCCATCATGGACCAGCCGCCCCTGGCTGAAAGCAAACAAAGTTAAACATTAAATTTTATTTAGCACGGTCCACGATCTAGGTACAAAGCACCACATTTATGGTGTAAATCTTGACACACAGAAAGTGGGCCAGGTAAAAAAACAAACAGCTGATAATCAGTTTCCCATAGAATGTAAAAGACAGAAAATAAATGAGCAGCAGCTCTAAGATGGGCAATTACATTTTTATACACCAACAATCACTGGAGACAAAGAGTTTGGGTCTTGTGCAGATTCATGAGACAAAGGTTAAATAAGCAGTGTTCTTCACTGAAGGAACTTCAGAGAGGAATTTAAATATATGAACGCCCTGCGATTATGCAAGTTCTCCCACATTGAAATTATGGAGGGGTCTGGTAGCTGCATTTCCACTTGGAGAGACAAAAAAAATATCAGGAAATCATTTTTAAATAATTTATTTACATTTTATCGCTACACTTAAGTATTTGAACACCTGGCAATCAGCAAGAATTTTAGCACTCAAATACCTGTTACTCTTCCTTTAACAATTCCACCTCTACTCGATTTATTAATCTAAAGTAGTAGCACCTGTCTGAGCTTGTTTGAGGCCGTTTTCACATGTGTGGCCGTACCAGAAAACGGCCAGAGAAAATGCTAATTTTTTCTGTTCACATGGCACGGATCTCTGCCCGTATTGGGATTCAGTCTTTTACTACAAATAAACAGCAGGTGGCGGTATACAAATAAGTCTACGGACTCCCCTACCATGTGAAAGCGCCCTGAGACACCTCTCCACCCCACAGTCAGTAATGGCGCTTTCACATGGTACGGGAGTCCGTACTCGGGTACGGTATTTGGTCAAAATCCACTTATTTCGTACCATGTCAACACAGACTGTACCGTGCCAGAATACGGCCAGAGAGACCTGCCTTGGAGGTAGTATCCGAGTCCAGGTACGAGCGGCCACGGATCATGTGAACACAACCCGTACTCTGGCCGTACTCAAGACAATAGACGCGTTCCATGCGGAAATGACGACACCGAAACAACGCGATTCAAGCATCCCATAGCAACACAGCAGATTACAAAACGGCGGGTTTACTACAACACTCACCCTGTAGATGGCTTCAGGTAGCAGCTGACCAGTAGACCAGTTTGTTTACATTCTAGGCTGTCGCTCGTTTTATGACGTCGGTACTTCTCACTCCCTTGTTTGTTGGAGAACTAAGACTTATTTGTATACCGCCACCTGCTGTTTATTTGTAGTAAAAGACTGAATCCCAATACGGGCAGAGATCCGTGCCATGTGAACAGAAAAAATTAGCATTTTCTCTGGCCGTTTTCTGGTACGGCCACACATGTGAAAACGGCCTAAGACTCCATCTACTATCCTGGGCAAGACCAAAGAGCTGTCAAAAGACATCAGGTACAAAATTGTAGACCTCCACAAGGCTGGAGAGAGAGAGCTGGGACTAGGGTTTCAAAAGTTACTGTCAGTAGAACACTAGGCCATCATGGTTTAAAATCATGCATTGCACAAACGTTTCCCCTGCTAAAGTCATGACATGTCCAGCCCATCTGAAGTTTGCCAATGACCATCTGGATGATCCAGAGAAGGCATGGGGGAAAGTGATGTGGTAAAACTTCACTCGGAGTGTTTGGAGAAGAAAAAAAAAGAAGGGGTAGCGTGCCACAAGCTCCTGTTATTTAAGGTTTTCTGAGGAACCAGAAAGCAAAGCTTGAACCAAGAAACAGATTTTGATATATCTTAGAATATATCTTATTCATATTTTTTAATGATCAGAATTATTAGACCAAGTAAGCGCATTCTCTCTTAAATAAGTTATGTGTGATATCATTTTCAAAGTTAATTTTAGTAAATGAACACAAAATTGGATTGGTTAGTCCACTGGTGCGATTAGAACCGCTCAAGATAGTGGAGATGTGGTTGACTTCTGGAGAACACCATCTCAAACTCCCCTTACCATCCTTAACAACACTGTCTACTGAAGGATAATTTTGAGTTCCTAGAAACCTCCCTTTCTCTGGACCTCAGCTGGTCCTCACGCATAAGCTGCATTTCCACTATCGGTACTTCAGGGTAATTTTATTTGGCCTCTATCTAAACCAGTTGGCCCAGTCCCCTCACCTGTCGTGTCTCAATACAAAATTCGCCCTTTAAGGAATTTTTTATGACTTCAGCATTCACAACCGTTTCAGCCGTGAGGAGCATTAATGATCAGCACCAAAAAGCACCCGCAGTAGTAGAAATAGTAAGAGATTGACAATGGAAGAAGCAGGGATTTTTTGCTGTTTTTTCTGTGTGTTAGGTTTCACTAACAACTCTTCCAATTTTACAAACCCGATTGTTTGGCAAAGTCTGCTGATGTAATTTCCCTCTGAGTAATGCCCAATCACCATGTCTTAACCAAAAGTCCCACCTAGCGACTACATGGCCATTGGCTGGTTCTCGGCTGGTTCCTGAAATGGCCTTGAAAACGGCCCCATTAGGCCAGCCTGCTTAAGTGGAGGTGTCCATACCCTGAAGTTCCAATAGTGGAACACGCGCATAGACTGTCAGTATGTTTACATTGTTCGGTCACACACAGCCATCGGGTGGCGCTAATCTGCATGCTAGCTCCACAGGAGAAGAGGAGTCGAGCAGAGCCTATCTATACAACCCGCCGCCAGTTGTTCATTTTCTTCAAGCAGCCTTCAATCAGGGCTGGAAATAGAAGACGATCATCAAACACCTTCCTTTGCTGGCGAAGGAAGTCAAGAGTTTCTGTGAGAAACTCACTTCAAGGGACTCAAAGACCGACGATCAGGTGAATGAAAACACTTATAAAAAAAACCCCATTGTTCTGCCCTGAGCTTTACAGATGCTGCCTGAATCTGCCTGCCGCCATGGAGAGCCACGGAAGCTGATTCCGCATGCAGTGGGGTCTGAACCAGCCAGAAGCCACATTTATTTATCGCCACCGACCCGATAGGAGTTGAATGCCTGATTTGGAGAGCTCCGAAAAGGTATTGCTCCAGTAAGTGCCGGAGCCAATCGCTATGTAGCCAGCCAGAGGGAGCGACGTCCAAAGTCAGGAGCTTCCAGTGCTAGTAGCCCGCTAACTTAGCTTAGCAACCCCTTTGTTAGCCTGTTAGCTAACGCCCTTTGGAGACCCCCTCACAGACCACGGGAAACGTGGAGAACTTTAATCGTTCATACGGTCTGTTTGGGCAGAGGCAAAATTAGTTTAGGATAGCTAACATTTAAGGGTTGTGTTTCACTGTTATTTTTGTTACTGTGTATAAGATATCATCGACTTTCTTTTTGAGTAAACCAGGCTGCACAGCCTGAAGTTTTAAGCAGCGTTTTTTAAAGACTTTGCCGAAAAAAAATTGTTGTAAATCCTGCAATTTCAGTTACTCAATCCAACAGGAGTCTTCCTTTTTTTTTTGTTTAATGTTCAATAAATGTATTTGAGCTTGTCCAACTACCCCACATCGGTTAGTTTAGCTATATGCGTTTACGTCTGCAGAGAGGATGATCTTAAGCTGACCTTCCTTCCATTCAGGAACTTGTACAGCTCTAGGAGCGGGAAAATGGCCACCAACATATCTGCAGACTGTTTAGACTTTTACCTCTAGTTTGGGGCTACAGAGCACTATTTGCTAAGACCAGTCGCTATGGAAAGAGTTTCTCTCCCCCATACTGTCTCTCTGATTAACACAAGGAATACATTACAGCCTGATAAGTCAGCTGCCAGCCTGTCTTTTTATTTTCTTTAAGTTATTAGTCATGAAATAAATTCATTAAAAATTCAGGAATTGTTTAAAAAAAAACTTTCTCCAGAAGAGAGCAAAAACTTATCATCATATTCAGTTACACAGTATTACTGGTGTGTCATTTCCCCGTATCTGAGAGATACGCTTCCAGCCGTAGTAAGAGGCTCAGATGGGCAAACAGGACTTGGAACGAAATGCGTGTCACATATCCATGGGAAAGTGGAGTATGAGAGACTCTTGGATGGATGAAGCATGCAGCCCCAAAAGAATAAGACTGACAGAAAACGCTGGTTAAAACATGCCAGAAGGTCATTATGGAACAAACAGGACTCCTCCAGAGGTTTAGGAGGGCCTCATTTCCTCTCTGGGGGAGGCATATGGATGTCTTTGCAGAAAATATAAAAATAACCCTCCTATGAGGTCAATAACTTCTGCTTAAGATTTAAATTGTAAAATAGACTAAAATGAACAGCTTCACAAACACCAGTTAACTTTGTTCAAAACATCCTCTTGACTTGAAATGTTTTTATTGGTAGAAACAAAAGAAGAACTAAATACTATCAATCCCTGTCAGTGTGCAATCTTGTTGAGCACATAATTTTTCACCCAGGACAGAATTTCACCTCATTTTAAGAGCTGCCTGCCTTATTAGGTAAAATAAGCCCAGCAGAGGCATGCTAATTTGACCACATAATGATAGACTGTGCTGATTTATATCCTTTGTCCTCCAATAACCTGAAACCAAATACTGGCGTTCACACAATTAACGAGAGAGACAGACGTTTTTGCTAAGCCGTCCCTCAGCTTTAGTTCTGCCCTCTGGAGACCAAACTGTTCACTAACAGAGGCAAGACAGCTGCTGGCACCTTCATTGGGCCTCTGATCCACATCCAGCACCTTAATCCACTATGTATCCACTGAGAGATTAGAGCTATTTAACGCTGACTGATAAGCAATTATTGTGACGTTTATTTGCTTAAAAATGAACTTTTGAGCCAAGATTTGGTCAGAGAGGAGAAACCAGACTTTTACCATGTGTGGAAGTATGCAGTTCATGAAAAAGTCCTCATTGTGCATTCATTTTACAGTTATTGGGACATGTGTTTCTAATACTTCCCAAAAGAAAAACTGTTAGCCCTCACCTATAATATTTAAAGAGCATACATAAAGTATGCAGTAAGGAGCAACCGTTCCCTTTTGCACATTCTGTATAAGTAACGTGACTCTTTGATCCTCTCTTCTTAACTCATCTCAGGTTTTCTGGTGAAATTAAGCTTGTGGTCTCAGAAAGCCATTGAAGAAGATAGATTTTGTGCTTGCTGTTATCTGTGTCTGTTTGGTCGTACGTTTTGCTGTAAAATCCAAATGACCGGATTTGGAGTTTTCTGGCAGACCCCAAGAGATTTATATTTCAAATGTAGTGATAATTCAAGGGATATAGCATGCTGTGCATGTCCAACAAGATTCACAAGACCCTTGGAAGAGAAACATGTTCACAGCAGAATAGCTGTGGTCCCACAATTTGATCACAACATTAATCAGGTGGACAAGACTTCTTTGAATGTGTGGAAAAAAATGTATTACGAGCATGGCAGCTCAGCACTGTAACCCCATCATAGCAAATGAGACTTAGATATTACAGAAATTGCCCAATAATAACATCTTCTCACACTGGGCAAAACAGATCTTTTCCTTACTTCAGGATTCTGGATATACGAAGCAGAAAGTCAACGTCTGCCGTCATCCATTGTTTTATTGCAAAAGTAACTGTTTTAGGGGGAATTAAAATTGTGTTGCTCAAATGGAAATTATTGATTGAAGTATTTCATTATAATACTTACTTCGTGAAATCTCTGTTAGCTCAGAACCAAAAGTTGAAATATTACTAGAATAGCATAGCCTGACGTAGCCATACTCAATTCTAATCAGAATGTGAGTCTGATACTGCTTTAATGGGCTGTGATTATGGGGCGTGTTTTAACCGAACCAGGAAAAAAATGCCTCTGCACTCAATTGGATAGACCTATAACCAATCAGAGCTACGGAAGTGTGTGATGGACCAATCAAATCGCAAGCCCGATTTGATTGGTCGGAACAGATCTTGTTCGGGCATAATTGCTCCTCAACGGAGGAACGCCAGACCGAACTTCCAGCCCATGTTGTGGGCGGGACTTCGGCTGGAACCCAGGCTAACAATAGCAGGCATTAGGAGTGTAATGTGATCTCGTCAAATGAGATCTCGCAATAAATGTAGGTATACATTTCTTTGTTTATCCTAAGTCTAATTATCTTAACCCATATCTACTTTTTTGAATATTGCAGTTCCATTCATAAGTGTTTTGAACTATTTTTAACCTTAAGGTAGCCAGAGAGAGAAGGCAATCAGCATTAGGTGTCACAGTATATCTTCTGACACCAGCTGCTTTGAAAAGAGCTGTAATACAATTTTATTCAAGAGTGCCTTGGTACTGCAAGCATGTGAAAGAAATTGGGTTCATTTCTGAAAGGGGGGCTTTTATTCCTTCTTTAATCTCCAAATATAGCGAAGCAAATTTTAGACAAATTACATTAGGGTCATTTTTAGAGACTTTAAATTATATCCTAGAGTAACAAAGTGTTTTAGCTCAAGTCAGGACAAGCTACAGTAAAAGTGGGTAATTCCCAGCTCAATAAATGCCTGTTTCAGACAGTATCCCACTATCAGTATCTGCTCATCTCCTAATTGGCTCATTTACCACAAGTTTTGCTGGTTTGAGAGGTTAGGCGACTGGCACTGCCCTCTGACCTCTGGAAGACACCTTGAACTGCTTTGTGTCACAGCAGCTACAAGGCTTCTCTTTTTTTTCCCAACCTCGACATCAATGCCCTCTCCCAAATCAAGCATACAATATAGGCAGTCTTCCTAAAAAAAAAAAAAGATTTCCCACCCACAGCTACCATCATAAATGTCATCTACAGCTCCCTCCCCCCGCAAAATTTTCTCCCACAGCAGATGAACTCACTGACTTCCCCTCCCTGGGATTCTGGTAACAGCAGATCCCAGCGGCTGATTAGAAGTCACCGCGATGAAGAGGAGATAAACCCCAAAACAATGAAGGACTGGGATGCAGGAATGAACTTTGGGGGACAAAACCTATCTGATTCAACTGATGCTGAACATAAGAAAACACCATTCAATTACAGTTAATCCAGTGAGAATCTTTATCATAATTCAAAAATCATAGGAAAACCCAAATATGTGCCAAAGCAAATTCTCTCATTGGTTGTAACAATATTGTGTTTGTGATTTTCTGTTGTTTCTTTTCTTTCCTCATTTTGAGCACTTGACTGATTCGAGATATAACACAATGTAACCTGATTATGGTTGTAATAATACAGCGGACCCTGGGTATTCACACAGGGTTCGAAACCACAACTGTCCAAAAGGGGCTTAAATTTACAAATACTTGAGAACCCCTCTGAAAATACAAATTTTAAAGCTGCCTATGTTCATACTTTAGTTACCAAATATACCTTATTATATATCAACACAGACAGTCTTATTTCTGTGCAAACATCTTGGTTCTAGTGCAAAAGCAAATATTCAAAATTTTCCTTAAATCTACTAGAACAACTTAAGGAAACTACCCCTTAAACGGTTCTGATGTCTGTTCTTGGTGGTATAGCCAATCAGCACTAAGGAAACTGGATGGTGCTTATTGATTGGCTGCTTTGAAAATACAAGCTAATAGCATGTCAAATAACATTGCACCTAGCTATTTCAGTTTCCCAAGCTGCATCTTATTTCAAATACCTTAGATATTCTCAACAATTTTTTTTACAGAAATACCACAAATACCAAACTGCGAATACTTGGGAGTTCACTCTATTAAAACTACACACTCTATACTGATACATAGAAAATAGTCTAATACTTTTAAAAACTTAAAAGGTCCTTCCTAATACAGATTAAAATTACAACCAATATCTTTAGTGGACTAATTAGTGCACCACCAATAAGTAATGGGACATTTAGCTCCTGTTTAAAAGAAACAGTAATTTTAACAGTTACCTGCTTCACAGACTAACAGAATTATTGTTATTGTTTTTGATAGAATATAACTTGAAGCAAGGTGTGCAAATAATTTGAAAACACATTTTTTGCAAAGTTAACAAGGATCCACTCAGCATGGAGCTGATTTGGTAATTTTGCATGATATCTTCTTTGGTAATCAACTAGAGCCAGCAGTTTCCATTATTTTAACACATTTTATTCTCAAACTTTGTTTGAGTTGGGTCCATCATTTGTTAACCCTTACTCTTGTTATTATTAGCCGCATTAGCTGATAATTCCTTTACTACTCTTTGATGGAGATGCACATGCTTGTGGGAACTGCCTTAAAGAGCAGGAAGCGCAAACGTGAGACAGATGTGGGGAAAGATCGTGAGCCGACAAAGTTACCACGAGTAGTTTTCATGTACACACTCATCATGAATGAATCAATCAATCAATCAAATGCACGAAGAAATGCACATAATGCAGCTTTTGAGTTAAAAGCAATTGAGCTGGTCATCAAGGAAGGAAACAGAGTTACTACAGGTAAGCTTTGCATCAACAAATAGATGGTGAGAGGCAGCAGAAAGAACTGAGTCAGTCCATAAAGATAACAAAAGCTTTCAGAAGACAAAGACACTGAAGGAGAAGACTTCAGGGGCTTTAGTGTGCAAGAGGAAGATGAAGATAATGAGCAATGGCTTTTCTGGTATAGGCTAAAGTGTTTGGGTTTTTTTCTAAACAGGCATGTTACGGTCATGTTGCATTGGGTGTCTTATTACCAATTTTCAGGCACAGTTTGAAAAACAGCAATTCATATATTATATTAAGAAATCTTTGTACCATCTTTTTGTGTAAATATCTCATGTTACAACATGACAACATGTTTTTATTCAGGTTTGGCCTATACACGTAAAAAAATGTGTTTTCTTCTAACATTTTGTTGTGCTCAATAGTCTAAAAGTTACTGAGGAGTTTGGGTGTTTTTTTGTTGCTAAGGTCAGATGTGAAATACATTTGTTTGGTGAACTTTTAGGTTTTTAACTACATTTTATTCGGCTCATTGTGTGAAACATTTGGCGTTCTGTTTGCTTAAAAGACAGGTCTTCTTCATGGCAGCGTATTTGAAATTAAAAAAAGTCTTCGCGATCCTTGTTATTTATGTGTGACAGGAAAAGAGATCCAACTGGACCTCTAATGAATTACGATGCTTGTGAATGACCTCATGGTTTTTTTCGGATCAGGTGAAAGAAAGTCCAAAGTCTTTGGGTTTTTTTCTTTCAGGGAGGAGGAATGACAGTAAGACACAACACATGCATGTGAACAAGCTCCAATGAGTAAGTGGTATGAAGATGGATAAGTTTAGCAAAGCAATAGGGTAGTGAAAAGAAGAATGCAAGCTGGGTGGAATGGAGGAAGAAAAGTGACATGGATTATTTGTAACAGAAAGAAAGGGAAGGTTTACAAGTCGGCAGTGAGACCTGAGATGATATATAGCCAAGAGACGGAGACACTAACATAAAGGCGGGAGAATGGAGCTGAAGATGTTCAGGTTTCACAGACGGTGACCAGAATGGACAGGATTAGAAATGAGTAACAGCTCAACCTTAGCAGTTTGAGACAAACTTTGAAGCTACGGTGGTTTGGTCATGTGCTGATGACTGAATATGGATACATAAGACAAAGGTTGCTGACTAAATGCCGCTAAAGAAATCATAAAGAAGCAACATGGGTTTAGCAAGGCAGGATATAAGAGGATATTTTGACTTTTTGACATAAACTGCTTAATTTCCTGCTACTTGGCAGGTTTTTTTTTTATTTAAAACCCTTTAAAAACAAGTGAAGCACAATAGTGTTTCTGATCCTTGTCTGCACAACGCAAAGTAAACTTAAAATACTTTTCTCTGCATAATTTACAAGGCCGTCTGCTTCCTAAAGCAAAATGTTTTTAATTGTCAATTCACTCAAAGTCCCACACTCATCTAAACATGAACCGAGAACATCTGTCCATTAAATGTTGGACATTTTCACTAACTATTCCTGTGAGAAACACATACTGACAGTTTTATGGGGCACAGTTCAGAGGCTAACCCTGAAAATTAGCCGCCAACCCCATGCTGCTAAATTTATGACCACAGAAACATGGTCTCTTGCATCATATCCTGTTGGAGTTTACAAAAAAGAAGAAAAGCTTTTAATTTAAATCTTCATGATGATCCTTTTTTTTAAACTTGAAAAGGGATATTGGTTGTCCTGAGTAATCATATTAGACCGTTAGAGATAACACAGAAGTGTTCCTGCAGATGCAACAACTCAGCAGTCTGCATCTGAAATCATAATTAGAAACAGGCCGATGATATCGACATGTCAGACGACTACTCTCTTCTCAGGGTTTATGCATGTTTTCACACAGACTTTGACTCTAGATAAAAAGCAGTAACCACTTCGCTAATTGAATTAAGCATATATGCATTTAATTTTGTTTATCTATCTGCATTTATCTCAAAAGGGCTTTCTGTATCAGACTAGTAAGCAGGTCTTTATTTTAAAACTGAAGACTAAAAGTGCGTTCTGTTTGTACTCAGAACTCAGACTTTCCCACTCAGAAAGTTGGAGATTTTTTTTTGCTCTGACTTTGACTTTCAATACATCAACAGTATTAGTTGTGGTGGAAAAATGTCAATATTAAAAGACACATTAGTAAAAATGTTCTAAAATCAATTTTACATGCAAAGCCTGTAATGCAAATCTTAACAACCTAAAAGGGGTGTTTGTCTACAGTAATTAAAGCTCAAAACAATTTTTGTACGAGATACTACAACTACAGCTACCCGGGCGTCACCATAATGGAATCCGACTTATCCAATAATGTTAACTGGATCATTGTTTACTCAGCTGTGACGCCAAAACCAACTCAGAGTTGCGACTTCCAGGTTAAACAAAACACACCATCACCACCATCACCAGTTGACTTATTGTCTTGTATGTTTTAAATTAAGATTTCCCATTGGGGGAGGCCATATCCATTCCTAAACCAACTATTGATCAGATCAATGGTAGGCTGGATCCGTTGCACACCATATTTATCTCTGACACTATTAACTGAAAATGAGTATTTATATTAAATGGGTTAAGGCACAGGTGTCAAAGTCAAGGCCTGGGGGCCGAATCCGGCCCGCCATGGCCATGGATGTGGCCCTCTAAACTGTAGAGGACCATATACATAGAACTTTTATGTTCTATTTATATCCACCTAAATTCCCTTTTATCACTCAAATCAGGGTTTATTTGAATAGTCCAAAATCACATCAGTATGAAAAGATATTCAGCATAATTTAATTTTAAGAAGTAGTTGTTAAGACAAATATTTCTTCATGTTTGTTAAATATAGTTTTATCAATACTTTCTGGCACAACCGGCCTTTTAAGGACATTCATTATCTTTATGTGGGTTAAAGGATCCCAAAAAATCTACATATTATGCCTTTGTCCAAAGAAGTTCAACAACAGATGAGAATCAAAGCCACACTTAAGGTTTTTTTCATAGTTAAGATTTTAGTTTTGTATCACACTTATTTAATTTGTACAGTATTGTACAGAATCATACTATATAGAGTATCATATATTACCAAACTGTACGGTTTTTTGTCATACCCGACTATATTGTTCTGTATCATACGGCATTGCACTGTACTTTACTGTAGCATACCCTATTTCATAGGGACGTAAGAAAATATAAAGAAATTGTGATTGTGATATTTTATGTAACAATATTGCATTGAGGGCTGCATGGTGGAGCAGTGGTTAGCACTGTTGCCTTGCAGCAACAAGGTTGTGGGTTCGTATCCCAGCCCATGGTCTTTCTGCATGGAGTTTGCATGTTCTCCCCATGCATGTGTGGGTTCCCTCCGGGTACTCTGGCTTCCTCCCACATTCCAAAAACATGACTGTCAGGTTAATTGATCACTGTAAATTGTCCTTAGGTGTGAGTGTGTGCATGGTTGTTTGTCCTGCCCTGTGATGGACTGGCAACCTGTCCGGGGTGTACCCCACCTCTCGCCCGTTGACAGCTGGAGATAGGCACCAGCACCCCCGTGACCCATAAAGGATTAAGCGGTTAAGAAAATGGATGGATACTGCATTGATATTCAAAAGCAATTTTCTACTTTTGTTTCGCTATCTTTCGTTTATTTTTTAGATTTTGAATGGAACCATCATTGATGATAGTAATTTTTGTACTAAAATTAAAAGTATGACCGCTAGTTGGTGGTTGTTTTCACCTTCTTCATTCCAGTGGATCAACTGAATCTAGTAAGAAAACTGGATGTTTTATGTATGCAGCAGGTTGAAGTGTTTAGAATGCTGTGACAGTTTTTCTATAGTTAACTTCAGTTTTAAAAATCACAATATACAGTATGATTCATAGTATTGAAAAATATGTTGTATCGTTGTGATAACTATAACCATATGCAGTACCTATGAACCAGAGGTTTGGCTAGACTTTTTTGGTGTCGGCCATTTTCACTGAAAGGTTCAAAAAATCTGGTCATAATCTATTTTTTACCAATCAAGCTTTAAAATGTTAATATTTACATCTAAATGATAAAACAAACATGTTGCATGCTGTGGCCTGAATGCACAGTCCAACAACTTTCTCCTGGTCCATATGGACCACAATTGGGCACCCGTTTGTGCATAATCAAATGTCTCAAGTGGGATTGCAGTAGAGGTTATTTTCATGAGGTGTTGAAATTTTTCCTCAGACAGATGACTTCACATGGGGGTTTATATATTCTTCTGGAGGCTCTCTCCTGCCACACTTTGGACTGGAATTACAAGTGTCACTTCATCCAAAGTTTTGAAATCAGGAAACATTTCTCTCTTAAGTGGGAGCAAAACCTGTAGCATGCACTCCTTCCGTAGCTGATCATAAACATACATCAAAGTCAGCTTCTGTGTAATGAGATGCATGGACCAGAGTGTCCAGGTCTAAGATAGTGCTCAGATGTTCTCATGGGAATCTTTTCTTTGAATGATTCAGTTACCTGTGCTCTGCGTAACGTTGAAAATGTCAATGCATCTTCACCAAGCGCTCAGAGTGTGAACTGAAATCTGTCAAAATGACCCTCATTCACGTCCTTAAGATTTTATGTCAACATTTTGAAAAAAATTTAATGTAGAAGTCTGTAATTTGTATCATAGGTACTCTTCAACTGTGAGAGACAGAATCTAAAACAAAAATGCAGAAAATCACAGTGGATGACTTTTAAATAATTAATTTCCATTTAATTGCCTGATATAAGTATTTGATCGCCTATCAACCAGCAAGACTTCAGGCTCCCACCAACCTGTTAGTTCTCCTTTAAGAAGCCCTCCTGTTCTCCACTCATTACCATTAACTCCACCTGTTTGAACTTATTACCTCTATAAAAGACACCTGTCCAGACAAATAAACTCTAACCTCTCCACAATGGCCAAGACCAGAGATCTGTGCAAGGACAACAGGGATAAAAATTGTAGACGTGCAAAAGGCTGGGTTGGGCTATGGGAAAATAGGCAAGCAGCTTGTTGAGAAGGCAACAACTGTTGGCTTAATAATTAGAAAATGGAAGAAGTTCAAGAGGATTGTCAATCTCCCTCGGTCTGGAGTGCCATGCAAAATCTCTCCTCGTGGGGCATCAATCATGAGGACAGTGAGGGATGAGCTCAGAACTACACAGTAGGATCTGGTCAATGACCTGAATAGAGCTGGGACCACAGTCTCAAAGAAAACCATCAGTAACACACTCTGCTGTGATGGATTACAATCATGCAGTGCACGCAAGGACACCCTGCTCAAGCCAGAACATGTCAAGGGGCATCTGAAATTTGCCAATGGCCATCTGGATGATCCAGAAGAGGAATGGTAGAAGTTCTTGAGGTCTGATGAGACAAAGGTAAAGCTTTTTGGTCTAAACTCCACTCGCCGTGTTTGGAGAAAGAAGAAGGATGAGTACAACTCCAAGAACACCATCCCAGCTGTGAAGCATGGAGGTGGAAACATAATTTCTTTGGTATGCTTTTCTGCAAAAGGGACAGGATAACTGCATCGTTTCAGGGGAGGATGGAAGGGCCCATATATCGTGAGATCTTGGCCAAGAATCAACTCTCAGTAAGATCTTTGAAGATGGGTTGTGGTGGGTCTTCCAGCACAATCACAACCCAAAACTCACAGCCAGGGTAACTAAGGAGTGCCTCCATAGGACACGTCTCAAGGTCCTGGAGTGGGCTAGCCAGACCTGAATGCAATAGAAAATCTTTGGAGAGAGCTGAAAGTCTGTGTTGCCCAGCGACAACACCCAAAACCTAAACCCTCTGGATTAGATCTGTATCGAACGGTGGGCCAAAATCCCTGTTGCAGCGTGCGCATTCCTGATGAAGAACTAAAGAAAACGTCTGATATCTGTAATTGCAAACAAAGGTTTCTGTATCAAATATTGAGTTCTGTTTGTCTGATGTATCAAATACTTATGTTGTGCAATATAATGGAAATTAATTATTTAAAAATCATCCATTGTGATTTTCCAGGATTTTTGTTTTAGATTCTGTCCCTCATATTTGAAGAGTACCTTTGGTACAAATTACAGGCCTCTACATGCTTTGTAAGTGGGAAAACTTCAAAAATCAGCAGTGTATCAAATACTTGTTCTCCCCACTTTATCACATCGTATCATCCTGCACTCTGGTGTACTCTACTGTGCTATGACAAATTGTACCATATTATTCCATAGTCTACTATTTAGCTCTGGAGCGGCCAGGCAGCAATAAATACATATTAAATTGCTTCATGGTTGATATTTTTCGACTGCACTTAATATATTGTTGCATGCCCTTTCAAAATGTGACTATTAAAAGTGTGGGAAGACATTAAAGCCAACAGACACACAAACAACCGGATTTCAAATGTATCGACATTTCAATCCACCTGGGTTACCTTTCCTGTTACTAACAGTTGCACACCCCGGACTCTCGTGCTCCTGCTCTCTTTCCGGCAGGAGGTTACAGTCCACCGGGAGCCGCCCATTTTCCAGGGATGCCCAGCAGCTGTCCTGCAGTACGTGGCAGAAGCTGCGACAGGGTAGATGTGCAGAGGGAACGAGGCACCTGGGTGCCAGCAGGAGGCAGAGGAACCACTCTGTACTGTGGTGACACTCCGCCCTCACAAGCCACACCCACTCGTGCAGAACAGCCCCCACCTCCTCCTCGGAGGTGTGGTTGAAAAAGTTTGGCAGCGAGAAAAAGTTGGCCCGTTTGCATATTGGCCAATAGGAGGGGACAGGGAAGCAAGGTGATGTGGAAGTGGTGTTAATAATGGAGATCTCCAAACTGGAGTGTAACAGATCACGTTCCCCAACCCCGTGCTCCACCCTCCCACTTCCCAACCTGCCTTTCTTTTTTTTTTTTTTTAATATTTTATTTTCACTTTTTTACATTTCTTTAACAAAATAGAAGGAAAAAAGAAAAACAACACAAAAACCTACATACAAAATAGGCATACACCACCTGACATTGTTAAATGAAATAAAAGAAGTAAAGACAAAGGTTATGAAGATATATACTATAAGCAAAGTCGTCTAGTGCCTTCCGTCTTAAAATACCATCAGGGGTAAGAGTACAAAACAAAACAAAACACACACACCCCAAAAAAGAAAAAAAGAAAAAAAAAAAAAAAAAAAAAAAAAAAAAAAAAAAAAACCTGAGAGGAAGATCAGAGCCTTGATCAGTATATCAACAGTACAGGAAACGTAGTTGAATTGCAAATACCACAAAGCAGTCTTATTCTTATTATTGGTCGTTAAGTCTCATCCAGCAAAGCTAAAAATGGTTTCCATGTTCTCTCATAGAACTTAGGTGCATTCCCTCTACTTAGGCGAATCTGTTCCATCCTTGAGACAAAAACCATTTCATTAAGCCACCTCCTAAAGCAGGGGGATGATGGAGATTTCCAGTTCAGTAAGATTAATTTTTTGGCTGCTACCATGCCTGTTTTAAGAGCCTGCTTACAGTGGGAAGGGAGGGTTGATGTCCTTTCAGAGGAACCAAAAATCGCCAATTTACAGTCTGGTTGAATATTTATTTTATATTGCTTAGAGAACCATCTGAATATGTCGCTCCAAAAACTGTCCAGTGCTGGGCAATACCAGAATAAATGTGAGAGTGAACCTTCGGCTGTGTTGCATCTATCACACATGGGAGACACGGATTCAAATATTCTGTTAAGTTTAATTTTGGAATAATGCAGTCTATGTACGACTTTAAATTGAATCAACCGATATCTTGAATTTATAGAACACTTCTGTATGCTGGACAGGCTCTCCTCCCATAGTTCCTCTGAGAGTGGAACACCCAGTTCTTTTGACCATGTATCCCTGAGATGACTGGAACTCACTGGCGACTCAAAAGCAGTGACAAAGCGGGAAATCAAATGTTTAGAGCTTGGTTGTAAGAGAAATGTATCGTAAAAATTATAATCATGTGGTCACCAACCTGCCTTTCTTATCTGTAACGTTGAGCTTAGCTGCCTCCGTCGTCCCTGTCAGGCCTCCACTCGTAGTCCAGGCGGTTGTAGTCGCATCCCAGTTTTGGACAAACTGACGGATTCCTGTAGCTACTTTAAGGATTTCCTCTCCAACCTGGGATAATTTTCCATCCTCCCTCCCTTCCGTCACCAGTACACCACTGGGAGTGGTGGTATCTTCTGTAGTTGTCTCCGTTGGGCTTTCTGTTGTAGGTTCAGGATAGCTGTTAAAAAACCAAGCCTCCAAGCTCCCAGCACAGAGGAGCAGGAGAATAGACCACATCTGGATGCTCGGCATGCTGCTGCTGGTTTCCTTTCAGCACAGAGCTCCCACTGTTTCCCCTGAATGCCACCTGTTAGCCAGCCGCTCAGCAGTTTAATCCAAGCAGTTCAGGGGCCACTGAGCATCTGCTGAAAGGCAGCACAGACACATAAACTGCTCAGAGATCCTCCCAGTGAACAGGCCAAGGGGGAGACCTGAGAGTGGAGGGAGACTTGAGATGTGATGACAGAAATGATTACTCAGTTTCCCCAACATTGAAACTCCTCCCATAATGACTTAACAACTGGCCCCCATAGGACCCCAGCTCCGCAATCTGGAAAGTGAAATATTTAGAAATCCCATCAGATGAAATTTAATGTTCTCATACCTGGATTGATTGTTTTTGTTCTGGCCTAATATGCAAACAAGAACATATAAAAAAACTTGAGAAAGAAGAGAAGAGCTGCCTAGGTGGCACTACAACCACAAACTTTAATTTACTAGAATTTGATGTGATAAACATATGAAGGACGGTATCTTCCTCGAAGGAGAACGAAGTTAAACACTTTATCCGGAATACAGCAGCATCATGGTGAAACATGTTGGCTGCATAATGCTGTGGGGAGACCTCTGTACAGAAGATGATTAAAGTTGATATGGACGTTCATCATCCAGCAGGACGACAACCCAAAAGTCACGGTCAGAGTTACAATAGCCTGCAACCAGCAGCTCAGGAGCTGTGTTCTGCTCCGCAGTTGCTCTACATTCCTTTAGCCAAAGATTATATAAAATTTTAGATAAAAAACCTATTAAAAAGGCTAGTTTTATCGGCTTTGCTGTGTTTTGAGCATTAGCTAAACCAGAAAAATAAAGCTACGGTAGACTATATGCTTCTTGTTCTTAACTTTTCAAAACATGGACATTTTCTTTTTAAACAATTACTCATTCTATTCTTATAAAAATTAGACTTCCTTATTTTATTTTGTATTCAATCCTAAAAATAAAACATTATATTGTGCTTTTGCCATAAAACAACTTTGTTTAGGAGGTATTTTGGAATTGTTTTGGAGCCGTTGATATGAGTTGTCACCAGCATATAATTTTAAATTAGAAGTAAAATCAGATATAAAATCTTAGTGTTTTCCGTTGAAAATGACAAAATGTCAGCTTTCAGGTTTTTTTATGGCTCCGTTGATGGTCTTGGGGAATTTCCATATATCTATTTGCTAAAAAAAAATACATGATTTGATCAATTCAGACATACTTTATTTATCCTGAAGGGAAAATAAATGTTGTAACTCATATCATCTAAGTATCTTCAAAAAGTCATTATAGAGGGTGATGCTGTGGGGAGGAAGGATCTGTGGTATCAGTCAGTATTACAATCTGAAGATGCCTTAGACTGAAGACTCCTGCTTTATGACATGCTAAGAGCTCAATTTACAAGCAGCAGCAATGATATTACACAGAAACATGTCCTGGATGACCCCATCAGTTATTTGCAAGCACTGCTAATCTACATCCTTTGCTTTGGCCTCTCCACCTTCAATCTCTTAAAGAAACAGGCAGAAAGACGTTGGAGTAGGGGATATGACCCTTGCCCTTTATAATAGATGAGAGCGATGGTTGAAACTTTCCTTCTTTCTCAGATCTTTGGTCCTGCTCTGCATTATTTAAGCATACTTTTCAACTTCTTTGGGATTTAAGGTTGTGGTTCAGCTATTATTTAAAGTTGTATAAAAAAACAAAAATCCTTTCAGCTGCACGGCATCAAAAAACAGAGGGAATAATTGTTTAAGCATGCAACATCTCAACCAAAAAATTATGAACAAAAGTCAAGAAAAAACTGAATCACAAATATGTGATATTTTAGTATCATTTTTGTATTAATAATATGAAATAAAACTATTTAATGTGCTGTGCATTTGACCTTTCTGGCTTTTGCTTTTATGTTATTAATTTTTTCACTAGTAATTACTTTTTAAAAGGGATTTTCTTCCACTACTGGACATGGTTTCTTGTTACTGTGGGAAAAAGCAGGGAAATCCTCCGGAAAACGAAAACCGCAGCTGACAAATTAGATGACGCTGTGAGAAAACCTTTTTTCATTGAAAGAGAAAACAAATGACCTGAAGCCGATGTTGAAAAGAATTAGGTTCCATAACAAATAGGAGGGAATGTGCGGTTCAGTTTAACAACCCTAACGTGCTTTTCTGCTCACTTTTCTATAAGAACAGCAAATAAGAAGTAAGTTTGTGCTGTTGTGGATGAAATGTGATGAACGGCACAGCTGGGCAGAGGCTCTGCAGCAATGAGAGTGATGAATGTAAGAGAGCAGCTGAAGTGGGCGGATATCTCACTGTGAAAATCCCCTCACTTCCAGGTTCTCACAGATAAGTGAAGGAACCATCCTCCTCCTCATCATCGTTATCGTCATATAGCCGATCTCAGCTGCCAAGCTCTGACGTCCAGCTGTTCCACATTCCAGCTGCCGGACCTCCCACACCCAAAACTGCATGGCACTTTTGTTTATCCAGACAACGCTGCTGCTGTTAGTGGATGTGCTGAAGGTTCTCGGACAGAAAGAGGAAACATTTGTAACCAGTAACTCAGAGCTTGTGTTTCTAACTCTCAGAAGAGGCCAATAACCTACTGACAAAATAAAATAAGCACTTAGATAGGGATTTCCTAGATTAATTCACAGCAAAAGAGTCTCGGGGTCAGAGCAGGGTAGTAACTAGTTACATTTACTTATTTATGTTTACTTGGGTAACTTTGTGTTAAGAATTAATGTTTAAAAGTATCTTAACTCCATCTTACTTTTCACTTTTTCTTGAGTAATATTATTATGAAGTATCAGTTCTATTAATTTAAATAACATTTCTTTATAAAGTACAAACTTTTTTTTAAATCAAATTTCTTTTTATCATTTAAGCTCGTTGCTTTATAAGGGTCAAGTAATTATACAGTATACACTTATAGAGGAGGAAGTTCAGCTGATTTATTGAGGTGTGTTGGACTAAGGACAAATCTAAAAGTTGCAAGACTCCAGCCCTCCAGGACTGGAGGTGCACAACCCTTACCTACAGGATATGTAGGAATTCAAAAGAATACAGATTTTTTTTTAATGACGTGTAATCTGTGACTGAAAAAGGTGGATAATCTAATCTTTAATTTGGTAGCGTTCAACAGAGAGCAAAATCCCATTTCTTGGGATCACCAATCTGGTTCTCCATAGAATTTTGATGTAAGGACTCAGTTGTTGTGTCTGGTGAACCACTAATGTTTATTTGGTCACATGCTTTGCATCATCTACCTGCTGCAAGACTTATTCAGTTATATTTAGCCCATTTACATTGTATCAATTCACAACAAATTTTGTAAAGACACTTTACATGAAGATAACAGTCAATTTAGTCCAGTCTTATACAGATTATATATATTTTTTTATTTATTTATTTTAATCTAGAAAAAAATCTTTTTTTCTCAAACCAGGAAGAATCTCTGTGCACCTGAACCTACTCTGTAAAAGACTTTAAGCACCACAGTAGTGGGACAAGAACCTGGACCTTACGAACGGGAGTCACCAACACATTCAGCGAATATGACAACATGAGAAATTGCAGGGATTCAATAATTAATATACCTACAAGATCCCCACATTGTTTAAAACGTATATAATTCGCGACTCACACTGATTTCTTTTTAATTTTAGGCTGCTAAACTATAGCTTACTCTGAGACAAACAACTACCTCCAGACCAATCAGTGGCTACCACTGCTGCGTAGGAGTGACAGGGATATGATATTACCGGACCAATCAGTCCATAGGTGGGTGCTTCGGGTCGCTTCGGCAAGCTTGGAACCAAGGTCGAGGTAGTCAGAATAAAGGGGCCGGCTGAGGTCGGATCAGAACGGACTCAGGTAATGGAAACATGTCAAAGTCTCCCGTTCCGTACCGTACTGGCACTAGTGGAAATGGGGCATAAGGGAAATCATGGCCTAGCCGCATCCTACATCTTCGACACATTGTTTCTCTTTGCAACCAGACAAGGGCAACAAGGTTGCTGGGGGAGCTTTATCTGGAAGTCCCTCGGTCCAGATATAAGCACTGGGGTGATTGCTCCTTTGCAGTGGCTGCACCTCGCTCTGGAAAAAGTTACCTGCTGAATTGCCTTTCTTCCCAGATTTGACCTCTTTTAAAAATAAACTTAAATTTTTTTTTTAAAGTTCTCCACTAAAAAATCTTGAAAAACTGAGTTTCTTTCATTAGAATCAGTCACTCTGTGTTCTAAAAGCATGCTGCGAAACACGGCGGCCGCGGTGCTCGATCCGAACAGACTATTAGCTCAAGTCAGACAAGACAAATCGCTGGATTTAAGCATATTGCTAAGCAGAGGAAAATAAATGATCAAGGCATAACTCATAGCAAAGAGGGAGACAATGGTGCCAAATAGTTGTCTGCCTTCGGCGTGTGGTGTCCTGAAGACTGTAGCTGTGGTAGCTCTGTTGGTGTGGAGTCCTGGTGCGGCCAGTAGCACATCGGAGTCCGGTCTTGTTTGGTAATGCTGCCTAAACTGCGTGGTAAACACTTCTAAGCATAAGTATCGGCAACATTTTTGTCTCATGTTACTGATTTTAGTGAACAGATACAGTGTAAGAGTAGTGTTGCAGTTAGCCAATCAGAGGATTAAAAACTTGATTGTTATCAATCTTCTTACTGAGCAAGCCCCACACATCTTGTTGAGTCTCCACGCCCACTCCCACACTGGACTGGCAGAAACAGAAATAGACTGGGATTTTTTTTTTTTTGACAGAAACCAACTTAGACGACATTCTTTCATACCAGAGAACATTGAAAAATCTATAAAAACATCAGTGAAGGAGAACTTTAAGACAGGTTTTTAACCATAAATATAATGTGGATTTATTCTATACGTGTTGATTTTATTTTAGTTTTATGTTCAGTTGATATATATATATATATATATATATATATATATATATATGTATATATATATATATATATATATATATATATACATGTTAATAAATTTTTGTGAAAACAAATATCCCAACTTTTATTTCTCATATGTATTGTCTCTTTCTCTTCTGTAAATCACTTTGATCACCTTCCAGGGTGTTGGAAAGTGCTATGTAAATAGCCTTTAATTGACTGATTGATTAACTTTGATATTCTCTCATTATTCTGGCATTTAGCAAATAGAAATAACTTTGGTTATTCTAACTGATATTTAGTGTAATTTAACTTTAGAAATTGAGACATGTATGAACAAAAAGGTAACGCCAAATATCAACTAAAAATAAAATGACTCAGTTTTGGAGTTGAGAAGCAATTATCTTAAGGTATGACAGCTTCCTCTCTCTGTCTCTTGTTTCCCATCTCATTTATTTTTTCTCTCTCTTTGAGGCAGAACAATCAGATCAAATACATCAGAAACTTGTAAAACCACATTTCCATCCATTTCTGTCACAATATGATCCCAAATGCTGAGTTAGAGTTTGACATTTATGACCCGGAACATCACCAAGCCACAGTTTTCATCACTGTCTGCTGCTCAGGCCCACTAACCATAAAAAGTTCAGTTGAGCGTTCTGGTGGGTTCATTCCAAACTATACATTGCACATGAGCAGATTTGTTTTGCCAGGAGTGTTTAATGGTGACCTCTGAGCATGTGAACTGTGCCAGAAACATATATCCTGTAGAGGCTGAAGTCATGAATCTAACAGAGCTGAAAAACTGCAGCAGGAAGCTGAAAATCATTTCATACATTTCATTTCAAACATTTACAGGGTTTCCGCAGAGTAGTAAACAGTACAACATTAAATTAGCACAAATTAAGGTAATTTAAAACTAATAAATAACAAACGAACTTCGACTTGGATATAAATTTGTTATCACCACTCAATGAATTTTAACTTTTCCATTTATTTAAATGGTCTTTAAATGTGTGGACAGGATGGCATGACATGGTCCAGCATTGATAGCCTTAACTTGTTTCGCTGTCTGATCTGTTGTATGTATGCGTGGTGTCTGAACAGTATATTGACACAGTAGTTGGATGCAATCTTACCTTAATGACAGACAACAATGTATTGCGGTTGATAATAATAAAAAAAAAAAATTACCTTTAAGACCTTGCAGCATGGGAGTCCCACAAGGTTCCATTCTGGGCCCCTTGCTATTTACACTATACATAAATGACCTGCCAACTGTGTGTAAGAGTAAAGTTATTTTGTATACTGATGACGCAGAGTTATATGTGAATGGCAAAACTGCTGAAGAAGTAGCTCAAAAACTGACCAATGAGATGAAAAAAGGTCTCTTTGTGGCTGAAAAACCTCTCCCTCACCTTGAATTTAGAGAATACTGTTTCAATGTGTTTTACACTTATAAGATAAAAAATTTCCCTAAGATTTTAATTGATGGAAAAATCATTACGAATTTCAGATCAGGTAAAATATTTAGGAGTAATACTGTAACCGAATTTAGGCTTTAAAGGGGCTGTATCATGCTATTTTACAGCTTTCAACTTCTGGGATAGACATATATATGATAAAATGTTACCATTAGTGTTATACAGTATTAATTTGTCCTGAAATTTAAAGGGGCTATATCATGCAAAGTATAATTTTTGCAGTTTTCAACAATATGGTATTGCAATTTTCTCATAAAAAAACTCCACCAGAGTGGTTTTTCGGCTTAATTTACGTATGTCTGAGTAATCCTCCTGAATTCTGCTCTCTGAGCAGCTGCCCCTCCCTCTCCTAGAAAACGACAGTGTTCAACTAGTGACATCACTAGTTGAAAGTTGAGAGCTAGAGGTGTCTGCACCGCCCCTGCCGGCAGAGCAGCTTACCCCTGGTAGGATTTCAAACACACCCTCCTCCTTCTCACAGCTAATGGCTGCTTCAGTTTTTGGCATCTTAAAACACTTTTTAGTAGTTTTTTTTTTACTTTCTCTGTGAAAACGCCTGTTTGGCTGCATGGAGAACAGGATTTTATTCTACATTCCAAAAGAACAGCTTTTGGATCAAAGACACCTAATGGACAGAGAAGTGACTGCATGCTAATGCTACTGTGGGTTAGCCATTTATCAAGCTGCTTATGTAATCTTATAACAGAATTGTGTGGTTAATTAATCTGTAGCTTCTCAGAATGTTCAGTAAACCGATGCAAACAGCACCCACAACTTTTTTATATACTGGGCTGGAAATATTTGCTTAGTGGATGCAGCTGTGTTGGTTTGGGTTCTGTCTAAATCCTGGAGATTGAGCAAATGAAATAGGCTTTATTGACTCGGTTTTTAACAAAAGAATTCAAATAAACCAAATGTCTGAGCCCTTAATATAACATAGTTTCATTGTGGTACTCTGGCTTTTCAAATTATTCGTGAGAATTCTGTTTGTGATTAGGTTTAGTACTGTTTGTTTCAGTTTTATCTGCTCCCAGCTGTGCAGCCTGGCAGGGCGGAGCGTAGCATTTGGGTGCAGAAGTCGGGTTTATAGAGAAACGATCAGTTTCACTTCGTTGTCTAACATTAACTACAGGATACAAGTTAAACATCAGGACAAATTAAAACTGTATAACCCCAACAGTAACATTTTATCATATATATGTATATCCCAGAAGCTGAAGGCTGTAAAATAGCATGATTTATTCCCTTTACGTATAAGTTTATCATGACACATTTCATTTGGAAAGCAGTTTCTTCCACGTAAATCTTTTGTTTCATTGATGTTGATTTGTAGGATTATTTTTTCATCCTGATCTTTGGAATGCCACAAAATTCCGCATAATTTTATATTTTTGTCTGATTGCATCATTCTTAAATATAAAATCTGATTTTGTTTTGTAATAAGTTACTCAGTTCTATAGTAGCCTTTTTGCAAAACTTTACATTTTTCCTATTAAATAATCATTTGAATGATGCTGAAGATCTGCTACTCTTCTCTAAATAACATTTTTGAGTACTCTACCCACCTCAGAATTTTAATTTGGGGGCATGATCACTCTAATATGTGATAGTCAAGAGTTAAGACAGTTTCGCACTTATACCTCTAGGGAGAGCACTCTGTTTTGTGTGAGGGATGGGCCATTATCATATGTGTGTCAGTGCTGCATATCCAACCCCAAAAAAGGCAGCTGCTTGATGTCATGTTGGTAGTAAAACATATTTTAGAGGTATCAGAAAATGTAGTAACCCTTAACCTTCAACTCTAGGATACTTGTATTAACCCTGATTTGACTTAATAAGAAAGTGAAAGGGTTTTGCTACTGTATGTAGAGCAGTTACAGAGTGGAAACGCATAAAACCTGATTACTGTAACAATCAAGTTAATAATATGCTAATTACAAGCAGAAAGCATAAAAAGCTTATTTTTCCTTATGTGTTTGTGTAGCAAAGTCCACATTTCATCCCCCAGGCTCTTCATTACAACACATGCTTAAGCATCCGTAGCCACCAGATGGCAGCAGATGCTGAACTCTGTTAAACTCCATTTGTTACTGAATTCACATCAAATTCAAAGCAAGATATGAACAAAAATCAGATATTCAGTCAGATTGATGATCATAATTTCTATTTTTTGATTGATTTCAGGGCAGACACATTGGTAGAAAACTTTTCATGCAGTTACTTGGTGGTTTGTTTTTATGGCAGTACCTGTTGGTTAAGAGTCTAACTTGCTCTGCCAGATTCTTCCACCTGAACTGACAGTCTTGGCTGCTTCTCTAATTAATACTCTCCTTGTCCGGCCGGTCAGTTACAGACTTGACTCGAATCCGCTGTACTTTCCTGTTATCAGATATCATCATCAAAGCCAAACAGGTGAAGTTTAAAAAAAAAGACGTTCCCCTTGAGGCTTCTTTAGCAGAGGCTTAGCAGAAATCAACATACATAACACTCTTGCTTTTGCTGCTTCTTGGCAAGAACAAAGCAACAAGAGCCTGCAAGACGTTTTAATTCCCTCATCTAGCCTCGGGTGCTGGATTCACAGCAGACTGATGACAGTCAAGCCCTTGTGTGGCTCGCTGAATAAGGATAGCTGTTGAAAAAAGTGTCTGGTGGGTAGTTTTCAAGAAAAGAAGAAACCTAAATGACGCTTCTGACGGTGGAAAATTAAAGGCAACTTTGAAGCTTGTTTTGGTGATTACAAGTGACACTATTATCTGAACATCTCTCTCCTCTTTAGATTCTTCCTCTTTAGAGCTACATTTCAGCTGTAGGAGCTTCAGGCGATGTAAACTCGAGGCCTCATTGCTGCTTCAGTTTTAAATTCCTGCAAGTCTAGGACTGTTAATGACCCCAATGAAGCTCACGCTGAGTAATAAAAACGAAAAAAATCAGTGACGCAAGCAAATTTTTGTTCAGAAAGTTCATTCTGTGCTTTCATTTTGCTATAAAAAACTCCTGTAATAAAGTAGTATCATAAAGTATACAGATTCTTTTAGCAATATACCGTGTTGTCCAAAAGTTATACTTCCATCAAATCAGAACAAGTTTTTAGAAAAAGTTATAGATGTATTCTTTTCTACCCTCTCTACTCCCTTTTTTCTACTCTTACTTTGCCTCAACACTGAAATGTAAAGTTCAAAGTTTAACAAAAAAATGTATAATTATTATCTAGATCATCTATAGTTTCTTGTATAGAAACATTTGCTACTCTCAGAAAGGCAGATACACCTGGTAAATCAGCTTCACAGCTATCCAACTTTTTGATCGACCTAAATTTTGCATGAAGTTGCAAGCGGTTTATGAATTTCTGTTGATTAGATCTCAAAGGGATATGTAGGTGAGAGCAGAAACCACAGCCACCATGACCGCAAATTCTGCAGCTGAAGAAAGATTATTCCCCCATTAACAGAGATCAGAAAGGCTAGCTCTGACCATCAGATGGACTGTATACGGAAAGATGTAAAGCCAAACATCCAGTCACCCTCTCTGCATGATATTACACCTCTGTTGCAACACTTAACAGCTTGCAGCAGGTAGAAACCTCCCCCAGTTGCATTGGTGAGACTTTGAAGTTTCACTCGTTATAGTCTGCAGGGCTAATCACCTACAGGAGGCACACCAAGCTGCATTCAAGACTCTGGATGCTCTGGATAAAAGCTGCAGTTACACAAACGTGGGAGGTAACTGCAGATGTGAAAAGTCCCCGAGGTGATGGGGAGCACAAGAAGTACCATGAGTTTGTTTTAAGAGGCCAAACTTTCTCTGTTTAATCAATTGTTCCAGACATCGCCCGATTTTCTGCTGCTATAGAAAGTAGACGCATCAAAATGCAGATATTACATTTTAAAAATAAAAAATGCAGAATTTACAAAAAGTGAAAACATGTTTTTCCTCTGCAAATATATATTTTTGCTGTATAGAGTATGCCTTCCATAAAAAGCATGCCATGTTTCACCAGTTAGTTTCCTCTAATGTAAAAGACTCAAGCACTGCAGTGATTTAGACATTATTTTGTTGGATGCTGTTTGCTGAAGTCTCATTAGCTATTAGCATGATCTGCATTTTGCTCAAGTCTTAATAGGTGTTAGCATGACTTGCTGATAGCATTTGTTTGAACAGCTGTTAGCTCTATTCCTATTGGCTTGAGTTTGAGTAGCTGGTCGCATGAGCTGATGTTAGCTCATTTCTGACTTGTTGGTATAAGTTGCTGTTAATTTGAGGCATAGAAGCTCTTAGTGTTAGTAGCTGTAAGCTTGATTCTAACACATTGTTTCCACTGAGCGGGAGGAGTCGGTACGGGTTAGTATGCTATCTTACAGTCCAGTGTATTCAGGAGAGCGATAGACGAGGTCAAACCCAAACCTCTAATGCTGTATCATACTAGTGTGACAACAAAAGTGATGCACTATTATCTTATGTTCTTGTCGCGAGCAGTGACATTTTTTGGTCCCTCAAGCAATGGATTGTGTTGTGTGATGCCAGTGGCTCCCCTCTAACCATACTTTACCCTTGTCCTATGGAGCAACATCCGAAGGGTTCCAGGTATGGTGCCCTACAGTTCAATTGTAAAGGGTGCTTTTAGATAGTAAATAAACAATTAATGCACCAGACCACGTCGATCTGTCCAGTACTGCTCAGTGGAAAACGGTGGTGTAGCCAGAAATTGCTTTTTGGGTGGGCCCCGCAAAAAATGTATGGGCCAAACAAATATTGAAATTAACTTATTTCCACTGTTCCACGGTTGCTTCAACAGATTTGTGTCTGTATAAACCAGAAACTGCTTGGATTTCTAGTTGACCGGGAGACCATCGTGTGGCGCAGACTGCCTGGCACACAGCACCACATCTCATTAGGAACATATTTCTGGTAAGCACTTCATTTTAATCTTCTAATGCTGGAATGCACTACACAGTGAAATGTATATTTTGTATGGATGTTACATAGACATGGTACTGTCATAGGTTAATTCAGGCACTACATTGACCAAGTCTAGTGTTATTAGTTAGCTAGCAATGCTTTGTTCATGACTTAATTCATACATTCAAAGCTTTTGTCAAACCACGTATGAATAAAATGAAATGTCCAACTGACCATTAAGCCATTTTATACATAAACAGTCTTTTAACATTAAAAGGTCCAATTCATTTAATACCGTAAAGTAGTCCACAACAAGCTTTGTGTCCACAATCCTCCATAATGTGAGGCTGAAAACCTCAGACAACTCTTTCAGTGCGTCCATTTCTCAAACTTTTTGTAACTCCCACATAAGAAAAATATATAGGCTAGGTTAAAATAGTGTAATAATTACCTACATCACTACAGTTGCTAAAAGTAGCCTATATGATTTCTCATAACACAAAGTGTATTTTTTTTGTTATATGTTTCAGATGAGGCAGCCAGGCACCGCCCTGAATGACTTTGCCTTATTTGGTTAGCAAGACAAAATTGGCTCCGTTATGCGCTAGACCGGGCAGGAGGACTTGGATGTGATGAAGTCATGAATAAAAGATCAATTAAATGAAATAACTTGTTTGTTTATTTCTGTTTCTTAAGCATGCTAACATTTTTACCTAATAAAAAAATGACTTCACGTTGTCCAGGACATCCTGCTGTAGATAAAGCAGGATTCATTGCTCTGGTATTATTGAAATATAAGTCAAAACACAATGACCCATAGTTATGTTAAAATTTCAATGTTGTTTCAATATTGAAGTTAATTGAAATACAGTTGTAATTCCATTGGTCTATAGTTAATAAATCAATTAATAATTAGTTTTGGGTGCAAACTGATGTTGAATCAACATTGAACTCTGACGTTGATTCAATGATTTAACGTTGGCAATCCAACATGGATTCAACATAGATTCAATGTCCGTCCGTTATCTGGGTAGCGTAACACAGGTAGCTCCTATCAGTTCTCTGATATAAACAAAAGTTGTTTTTAGGTGGTAGTTCAGCCTTATTGGGCTGTATTCCCAATTGAGACAATATGCTGGTTTCTATATGTCACATCTGATCAGTGGCAGTCATATGCTGCTGGAGAAATTCCATAAAATATAAACATAACCCATGTCAGATCAATGCTTTGAATAATTATTTGATTCAATATTAGCTGTAGTTAACGATATATTTAGAAGCTGTTAATTATGTATGTTATATTATGCTGCATTGCGACATTTTCTGCTAATTGGAAGTAGCACTGGAAGTTAAACAGGACCATTTGGGCTTTGTGAGATCTGTTGTTGATCAGCTTTTCCCAAGGGACTATGGGAAATATAGTAGCAACATGTTTCAAAGAAAATTTTCCTAAACTAAATGTTATTTATTTTATTTATGGCGAGATTCAATTCTTATTAATGCATGGAACTGTATTTTAATGAATTTATCTGGAATATTGAGCTAGGGGATGTAATATTTTCAATAAAGGTGTAAGTTTCAAATCTATAATCTTACACTTGATTGCATGACGTAATCTCATAGCTAGGCCTGGAGAGTTCATACGGCATGTTATTCAAACAGCCAATGACAGAAGGTCTTGCAAAGATGAATTTTTCACCTACAGTTTATTTTATTTTATGATGCTTTAAGTGTCACTTCTAAAAAATAAAAATGCAATTATAGATAGAATTTGATTTAATTTATTTTAAGAAAGTAATTAACTGTGGTGGCTAACGGTAGCTAATAGCTTGCACCATGGGTTGAAGCTTCGCTAGCAGTGTGAGAGAGAATTTCTGTCAGGTCGCCGAGAGGAATGGAGCTCTGATCGGACCTGTTATCTCCTTCTACACGCGGGTTGGAGCAGGCGACTGGTCGTTTTAGGCCATAGGTCTTGTTATGTCGATATGTCTTCCCCCCTCGAGATGTTTCTGGGTCTAAAGTGACCCTAACGGAAAAGGAGCAAGAGTCTCTCAACCGCAGTCTTCTGGCTGAAACTGGAAGCAGCCTACATTAGCCTTAGTTAGCTTCCGACTAGCTTGTAGCTATCTCGGCTCGGAGCGTCAGCCCTCCGCCCCCCACCCTCACAGCGCCACTCTTAGCTCCACCTCTTTGCCCATTTTTCGATTTTCTGATAGTGACGAGGTAAGTGCCGCAGACAAGATAGTGGCAGTGGGAACTGCCCAGTTGGCTACATTGTCTGCTCTTCAGAAACCTATGGGTGATGTCAACCGATGGTTAGTCCATTGAATTTACAGTCTATGTCTCTTACAGCCAATTAAAAGGTGAAATGCAATTATATGAGCAATAATAACAATAACATATAGATTTTTTGACTAAATCTGATGCTGCTGAGGATTCACTTTGCTATTACAACTACTGAATTATTTTTTTGAATCACACTTTAAGACACCTAAGTGACTTACAATAACATTTGGTTTACATAAACTATTTAGACAACCCAAACATGATATTATCTGACAATGTAGAGATTATATCTAACTATCTAAATTTAGATTAAATCTAAGAAAACATGTCACAGATGGATTTTCTGTCATTGACCGGAAAATTCTTTGATATGCTTTAAAGTTTGTATACAACCGATTATATCCCTATATAACTTTACAATGTTTATAACCCTTGCCTCCAGCTGAGGTATCATAAATTCTCCCTAGTCTTTGTTTCTGAGGCATTGAAATCTCAGAATAAAAGCCAAGAAATGTTTTTCCATGAATGCAAGATGGAAAAATGAGGCTTCATGTTCAGACAGGTAATAGACTCTCCAGTCAGCATAAATAAACTGCTTCTCTCACCCCCAGTTACCCCCTGTATTTTCTTTATGCATTAAATATACACCACAGAGTTTGGAGTTTTATCATTTCCTCTTTGATAATATATAAGCACATATGTAACAGAAAACAGGGTGTTGGGCCACCCAAGGAGGACATCTCCTGCTCTTCTCGTGCTTAAAAACTGTAAATGTGGAAGTTAAATGCAACAAAGGTAAACAAGTAAGATGTAAATCCTGGATAGAGATCCACCCTGTTAACAAATCCAGATGGTAAAATGACTATTTTATGAGGCTTTTCATCTGACCAGAGGTAAAACATTTCCTTATTTGGAAGATTCATGCTTTGAGAGGTATTTTTGTATCGACTATTTACTTAACTTGAAAATCTACAAATCCTTCAAAAAGTGATTTTTAATCACTAAAATATTTCATACTGAATGTGTGATTTTTTTTTTGTAGAGGCTGGAAAACACTTCTGCATATTAAGAGGCTTTGTCTCTACATGAATGTGTGGGCATAGCTGAATGTCGGCATCTGTGTGTATGTGCGTGTGTGCCGAGGAGACAAACCGTCTGCTGAAATTAGGCTGTGAAGATGATGGGTGTCTGTTTTACAGTGAGCGACTGACGAGCCCTGAAGAAGGAAAAATCTGAGCTTTAAATTTGAATTTGCACAAATACACCCAGCATCCCTGATGATAAATTGCACAATAATTTGCCTTAAAAAAATATTAAGAATAAGTTGTATCCTTGTCCAGGATTACAGACTCAGCAAAACATACAAAGCAAAATACAGAAAAAGGCATACAAATTGAAATTCTACCACAAAATTGCCTAAATTTAACCTTAAAATCAGACAACAACAAAAAAGAACACTAGTAGGTTTACACAGTAGGTTTACACAGGAAGAGGAAAGGGGAGGAGAGAAAGGAAGACAAAGCTTAAGAAAGGGAAGCCATAAGAAAATAAAAGCTTTGTTTCTAGAAGTGAGGCATGCTGGCTTGCTGGTGGCTGTTAGTAGTGTGTGATGTGGAGGTGGGGGTTGTGTATACGGGCTGGGCATGGGCAGGCAAAAGCATGCCAAGGGGACCTTTGGCATCATCATGTTGACCTCCATTCAATTACACATTAGGCGCATTTCCGATGGAACGCCAAAGTGCTCAAACTTATAGAAATAAATAAAACCTTATGCCTACATGTATTCATGTAGACAAATAAATAATATGACAGTGAAATTATCAAACGATAACTAAATTCATATGAAATTCTTCGGAGCCAATTAACCAACCTGTTAGCTACACAGCCTGAAGCTAGCAGTAGCAGAAGCTCAGACTGCGTTTATCCCAGCATTGTTATGCAGCATTGTGGGGGACAGCTAACGGAAATAGTCGCACTGTTATAAACGATTGTAGAGCTGCTTGTTTCAAGATCTTGAAACTTAATCGTGTGTCGAGGTTTGAGCGGTAAAGTGCGCTCTAATTAACGATCTGCCATGCTGCTGTCACTTCCCAAGTGGACAAAAAGTTTCTTCAGACTGGATCACAGGTTCACCGAGCACAGATACGATAATATCTGTTGTTTACCCTGCATCTTATTTGGAGCGTATACAGTAAAGTTCATTAGTGGTTTCTCTGACAGGAAACATCCAGAAGGCGTCTGACTGAACATCTCGGATTATATCATCAGCATCAGCCACTGGTAGCAACAGAAAGCTAAACTAGAACAGCTGGAGGTGTATGGAACTAGAGTTGGGACTTATGTATTGTGACTTGTATCTGCTTATTTGTAACTTGTACACATGTTTTGAAAAATACAAGTACAGATTCATTTAATAATACAAGTACAAATCAGAAAATACAAGTACAAATCGAAAACACAGGTACAAATCAGACACAAATACAAATCAGAAACCCGAGATGGGGGCGCTCTTTAAATACTCTGTGCCCAGGGGCCCCTGCTGTCGTAATCCAGCCCTGTATGAGAACACACATACATTATGAATGTAATTGTGTAGTTCAAAACAAAAAAATCAATTGATTTCACCTATATTTAATTTAATAAAAGAGCATATTTAGGAATGGTTTTTAATTCACAACTACCCCTTTTTAACAGCCCTACTCCAAAATAAAAATTAAGAGTATTTTTCAACAAAATTTGTATGTTTTCTATTATTTAAGCACCGGTTCGATCACCGTTTAAGCACCGGCACCGTTTCAAAAATACCGGTTTGGCACCGGTATCGGATACAACCTAAATGATACCCAGCCCTATTCAAGAACTAACCAAGTACAAAATTAAGGGTCCGTACCTGAAAATGGCCCAGTAGAATCCCAGGGGGGGGAGAGCTTTGGTTGGGTCATGCTAATTGGTTATAATTCATGGGAAAAAGAGCAGATGTCACCAAACACCTGTCTTTGTAAAATGAGAAAAGTTACTGGCAGTTTATAACAACAAGCAAGCAGAAACACTGCAACTATCCCTGCTTCTTTTATGTCTATACCTATTTCTGCTACTGTGGGCGCCTTTTTGCGCTGATAAGGAACACTACTCACTGCTAAGAATGTCTTGATATGCAGATGTTTTACCTAATTCCTTAAAAGGGCCACTTTTTCATTGAAATGTGAGCTGAGAGGATATTTACCCGGTCGGGTAAAAGATCCGGTTAAATTACCCTGAAGTTTCGAGAGTGGAAAAGTGCATATTATTCCTTCTTACCTATTGACACAAGACAACCAAGACACGTTACTTGCACAGCGGTGATGTATGTGTGTAGTCCTGTAGCTGCATTGTTAATATTATTCATTTATTTTAGGGTGTCTGAGCTGGCTCGATGCTTCGTGCATGCAGGACTAGCCACTGGTTGTCTGCTGGGTCTGCCTTGAGTGTCGATTCTGACACTGACACTGCAAGGTGACCTCTCCCACTGCACTGTGGCTAAGCAGAAAGGACAGCTAAAAAATAGTCTAGATAGATGCAAAATGACAGCAAATCAATCAAACGCTTCAGCAGAAGTACAAAATAAATGTAAGCCTACCAAGAGAACCAAAATAACCACAAAACATACACAGAGAGGCTAAAATGGGCACCATCAGATGCTTGGAGAAACAACATAAAGGCCAGCTTTGCCGGTCAGAGCTTGTAGTCAAGAGCACAGATCACATCCTGTAGACACTTATCCAACTCAAACATGACAGAGGGCGTCTCTGATAGTTGAGGAGTTGATTTGTCCATAATTTCCAAAAAGCAAGCCTCGACACTTACATCCAGTTCACACACATTCCTGCCTTGATAGCCTGTATTTGAATCCATGAAGCTTATTAGTAAAGGAAGGCAAACTTATTCCTTATGGTTAATTGCAGTTTCCACTACAATTCATCCACTTTTCCACCCATTTCATGTATTGTCAATGCTTTATTTTCTTTATTATTTAAGCATTTAATGAATAGTTACCTAAAACCTCATATAGAGTAAAATAAAATACAGTTATCCTCTTACCTCTGTGTTGAGATTTTATCTGTGTGACCACCAGCAGCACACACATGCAGGTCTGCAAGCTCATAATCGACCACCTGTGGTGTCCAGGCATCCTGATTCCTTGATGATTCTCACACAGAAAAAATAAATAAAATCCTCTCAGATGTTTAGATGATCCATTCTCATCTCAGACACACATGCTCAGCCACAGGAGGCCGAGAGATAAACATCAGGAATGCCTCCTGTTAACCAGCACAGGGTCTGTGCGCCTTTACGCACAGCGCTGAGCAGGAGTACAACAGCGCTCGAAACAGGACACTTCCTCTTGAGGTTTTCAAATTAAAGGCTTTATTATTAAGAAATAAAACATTTTTTTAAATAAATTACTGAAACTAAAGATATTACATGTTCAAAATATGCACAGAATAAAAAGAATAAAGACCAAAACACATATAGGAAAAGAAAACAAGTCGTAAATGAAAGCTCAAGCACTCTTCTTCTTTGTCTGACATCATTAAAAAAAATCAATAGAAACCCAAGATATCTGGAAGAAAGTTATGGACCTTCACAATCCTGAATCATCATTGGCTACAGTGTTAACATACCTGAAGATGCCAAATGTCTTCAATCAAAAACAATTTTGATGTGAAATGTATAAATCAAAACCAGAACAAAGCCGAAAGTCATTGTAAAGATGTTGGTTAAAATTAGAAAGAAAATTTCTCTATCCACAGTGAAACATTTCCTGTACCAATATGGGCTGAAAGGCCATTCAGCAAGGAAGAGGACATTACTTCAAATCAACATAAAAAGTTGGATCTTAATTCATGTTTGCAGATACACTTGGGGACAAATAATTAATGTTGGTATATATATGCCATGATCTGATTACACTAAAACTGAAGTGTTTGTCCATCATCACTGTTACATTTGAAGGAAAAACGGTAGAAGTTTATAATTCTAAAAAAAAAAACATTCTAAAACAGGAAGGGCGTAGTCTAATTAATCTTAGTCGGTAATACAAAATGGCATATGTTTTATACAGAGCATCGGTACTATTCAGGTGACATTAACTCCCTTTTTCATTCTCATTGAAAGCATTGCTACAGAGTTTGGCAGTTTTTCTTTCATTGGCAAGGTCATTGACACAGCTAAGTCATTACCTTTGTGTATTCTTTGTGTTTCCTCCCATATAACTTCTCAATTGCCTTCTTTCTTGGACGTGCCCATTGATGCAGCCTTTGCTGCTATTATCTCTACACATTTTGGTTGTTTTTTTGTTCGTATTTTTACTGTAAAAAAGGCCTTGGTTCCTTCTGTATTGGTGTTTTTTTTTTATAATAGAAAGTGCTCCTAGCCCATTAATTTAGATGTGTTTCTTTCCTCGACAGAGCTGTGTTTGGAGCCACTAATGCTGCCACTACCTCTCTGTGTTCTCTTTTTTTGCATAGAGATTCTTGGTGTAGCTGCTTGTGTTTCCTGGACAGAGCCATTGACAAAGATTTTGCTGCCATTGGTTGTATACTATAACTAGTTTTCTATAACTATAGAAAATATTCCTGGCATAATTCTTCCAGAATACATTTTACTTCTTCCAGCCCTGTTTAGGAACATAAAATGTGTGTAAAACCAGTAAAGAAGTAACAGTGTTGACAAGGTGAATGAATTACTTTCTAATGGTGCACTTCTACTCACTGGATTCCCCTGAGCTCCTGTGTTTAAAGCAAGCTGAACATCAATCGATCTACAGTAATTGGTGTCTTTGGACGTGTATTTGTGATCTTGTTGAAAAAATTACAGTACTTCATGATGAGATCTGAGCTTTATACATTTCACTTCTTCTAGGGTCTTTTGTCTAACGTGCGGTTGAGGTATTTGGCTTCAAAGTCCCCATGATTTCCACCAACTTCCTGCTATGTCAGCCAGGTTTTTTGAGGTAGATGATATCTTCATCAGGGGAGACTCCGTCCGTCACGTTTACATGCACATCTTAATTGAGCTTTTTGAGGTAATCAGACCAAGGGCTTGCCCCCTGTAGAGAGCTAAGTCCCAGTTTAAATGTCACTCAGAAACTCAAAGTATTAAATGAAGTATGTTCAACTCCCGAACGATAAATGGGGACGTGCGACCCTAGGTGTTAGTCTTATAGTGGTTAGCTTTAAGCTGCACACAGGCAGTAAACAAGGGCTAGTGGGAGTGAAGCAAATAGAGTCAAAGCAGGATATTCACAATCACAATGCATCGTCTATTCGTCAGTCCAAACACACGCTGATCGTCCACTTACGCTTGTCTTATTTTATCATTATACTACTACCTTGTTGTTCCTGAGCCGCATGTCCGCGTTTCTTCACTTCATGAGAAGTTGCACGAGTATGGGCTGGGGGAGGAGGTTGGTTGCAGAGAAGTCCGATTCCCAACCGCATTATCTGGGTACCTTAGTCGAGCTTCTCAAACTCAAGTTCGGTTTGATTCAAGCCGGACCAAGGTTCATACATGCCTTTCAAAAGTCTGATTTCAGCCAGACTTAGGTAATAATTCGACTTTCTCCTTGCTGCATGTAAATTAACTGAGCATGATATGTTGGCATGTCTGTTGAACCATTGTGTGACAAGTCATGATCTAAACTTTATCAAGTATGTAGATTTTTCCTTACAAATCTCCAGGAAAAACATCCCAAATAATCAACACACTGCAACAATCTGGATTGATATGAGGAAACAAAGGGAAAGCTAAAACTCTCCCTGCTGACGTTGACCTAATGCTATGAAATCTTAAAACCCCTATTTGGGTTAGATCTCCAATTGTTTCCAAGAAAAAAATCTAATAAGCACCTAAAACGTTTCCACATATTCCAAAAAGCAGTTTATTTCTCATTATCTACAGGTAAATCTAATCTGTCAGGACCTGTGTGGAGGCAGTGGATAAAAAAAAGAGTGTGAATTCATAACCATAAAACTTGATAATGCACCTGATAAAACAAAAATTACCCCAGTTAGAGAGGCTTCTCTAAAGGTCAAATATTTCTACAGAAATGTCAGATTATGAGACTGATTAAACACCAACATGGAGAAACCCTTGTGTCTGAGCCTCTGTTCAGACATGTTAGGGTGCAGTTCGACATCTGTCTCTAGTCTTGACTTAAAAAAGCTGCATTCCTGCAGCAGAGAGAAGGGCTTTACATGATGATAGATGCTCCAGCACTTCCAACAGGACCAATCATCAAGACACAGAGTATTCACAGCCTTTACTTAAGTAAAACTACAAATATACAGTAGGGTAAAAGAGTATTTAATCAGCCGCCAATTGTACAAGTTGTCCCTCTTAAAAAGATGAGAGGCTTGCGATTTTCATCATAGGTGTACTTCAACTATGAGAGACAAAATGAGAAAATCCAGAAAAATCTAAGAATTAAAGAGTTTATGTGCAAATTATGGTGGAAAATAAGTATTTGGGCACCTTCAAAACTACAAATTTCTAGCTATCACAGGCCTTTAACTTCTTCTGTAAGAGGCTCCTCTGTCCTCCACTCATTACATGTATTAACGGCACCTGTTTGAACTCGTTATCAGTATAAAATACACCGGTCCACACCTTCAAACAATCAGACCAGTTAGCTGTTCAAGGACACAAGAGATAAGATTGCACACCTGCACAAGACTGGGAGGACGCAATCTACATAAGTAAAGCAGCTTGGTGAGAAGAGCTCAACTGTTGGGACAATTAATGGAAAATGAATCACTGACAACTTCCCTCCCTCGATCCTACTGTGAAGGATGGGGGTGGAAACATCAAGCTTTTGGGGCTGGGATGACTGCTCAGTGTAAAGAAAAGAATAAATGGGGCATTGTATTGTAACAACCTCATTCCATCACTGAGAGCATTGAGAATGAAATGTGTCTGGATCTTTCAGCCTGACAGTGAGTGGCTACATAATAAGCATTTCAGGGTTCTGGAACCGCCTAACTAATCTCTAGACCTCAATCCAACAGAGAATCTGTGGAGAAAGTTGAATGTCTGTGATGTTCATTGACAGCCCCAAAACATCACGGCTGTTATAAATAGCCCAAATGAGGCTAAAAAGCTCAGTCTTTTTAAAAGTTTTTGCTCAGAAACTCACCATTAAAATGTGATGTAACTCTAAAATGCAAACTCCTTATAGCACTCCTTATTTTCTTTCTGTTTCGTTATGCCTTGAGAGTGAGTTTGTCAGAACATGTCTTCTCCAATTCCTGGACGATACATTTGTAGAGAAACATCGGTTTGCATCAAATGTCCATCATTTTACTAGCATTCCTGTCTGCACATGTAAAGGTAAGAACACTTGTCAAAGTCCTTCCCTCATCACTGGCTGCTTGCTCCCCTTCCTCACCTTTATACTTTGAATTTAAATTCCATCCATCTTCTTCCCACATGTCAGGGTTCAGGTAGACCCATCTCGAAGGTAGCACTTATATTAACAAGAGCAACACTTTCCCACAAATATCGGAGCTTATCCTTCCTCTGACCTGCAGAGACAAATACATGAGCTTTTTAACTACTAGTGTTCTGGTGACAGAAACTATTTGGACTCATAAGCACATAAGGCAAGTGTCACTCTTGTTATCTGGTTGCGGAAATGTTCAGATGAATAATTTTTTATGGTCTTCATGGATGGTCTTCTAATAAGTCCTCTTCATGTTCTCAATATGTCATCTTGTCATTCATGAAGCATTGAAAGCTGCATATTTAGGCATCTTATCTTTGTAGGCCTACTAACTCAAAGATATAGTAATAAAGAATCCATTTGATTAAAAAAAAAAGTGTAATTTTAAATAAAAATAAAAGTAAATAATTGAAAGTTGCGATATCTGGACCAAATACTTTCTTCTCCTTTGTTTCTGCTTTTGTACTTTAAAGGGGCTATATCATGCAAAATCAAGTTGTTGGAGTTTTCAACCATATGGTAATGCAATCTTCTCATATAAAAACCCCCACCAGAGTGGTTTTTAGCTTAATTCAGAAATGTCTGAGTAATCTTTCTGAATTCTGCTCTCTGAGCAGCTGCCCCTCCCTCTCCTAGAAAACAACTGAGTGTTCAACCAGTGACATCACTAGTTGAAAACAAAAGAGTGCTAGAGGTGTCTGCACCGCCCCTGCAGGCAGAGTGGCTTACCCCTGGTAGGATTTCAAACACACCCTTGTCTTTCTCACAGCTAATGGCTTTATTGACTCCTTTTTTAAGAAAAAAAATTAAATAAACCAAAATTCTGAGCCCTTAATATAACAGAGTTTCATTGCGGTACTCTGCTTTTCAAATTATTTGTGAGAATACTGTTTGTGATGAAGCTTAGCACTGTTTGTTTCAGTTTGATCTGCTCCCGGCTGTGCAGCGCGGCGGGGTGCAGGAGGCGGGTTTATAGAGAAACGACCCGTTTCACTTTGTTTTCTAACATTAACTACAGGATACAAGTTAAATTTCAGGACAAATTAATACTGTATAACACCAACGGTAACATTTTATCATTTATATGTCTATCCCAGAAGTCGAAAGCTGTGAAATAGCATGATATAGTCACTTTAATGCAATTATCCGGGAAGTTTCCTTGATCTTACCAGGTCGCTCTGTTGATCTTTAAATCATACACAGTGATGTTTTAAATCTGTTCTGGAACTCTAGACCCAGTCTCACCTTTGGTTACAGGAAAACAACAATTGCATTAGTTATACTACTTTACTGCAGTTTGTTGAGACCTCCAATTCTATGTGAGTATTCATGTTAATCTAGAATAATCTGTTATAAACACAACATCTAGTCAACATCAGTGCAATTGTTATGATTTGAATGGTATAGTATCATGAGCCACAATTAAAGTCTTGTGACACTCTTGCCAGGCGTTTTGCTGCTGTTGTCGAGCTTCCGTGCAGCAATTGCTTTGGGCCGGGCCTAGTCAAAGTACAGGGTTGTAGTCCCAGTCCACCCCGCCTGGAGTTATTATAAAACAAAAGACCAAATTTTGACTAATTGTGCATTATCTTTCTAGTCAATCTTTTTATTTACCAGCAGTTCAAAACATCTATCATCTCAATTTTCTTTATGGGAAAAACAGATCCAGTTTTTCAGATATTTCTTCATTTAAATTAGTTATGTCCCACTTTAAAAGCACAGCCAACAAAAGTGGGAACTGACTGAAATATATAGCTGCCCACATATTGAAGCCAAATATCTTTAGTTTCAACTGTTTATAAGACTCCCCAATCAAGCACGGTGGTAGCTGTATCATGCAGCGGGACATGGTTTGGTGTATCAACAGGAGGATGATTCAAGACACATGAAACCAACTATTATATTATCAGCTCATTGCTCTTTCAGAGACATTCTGCAGAGAATAAAGTGCTGAAATTCAGACTGAAGTCTGCTGATTTCTAATTTTGTCAACATTGTGAACTTATTACTTAAAAAACAAAAACAAAAAAATACAGTAAAAAACAAAAAGTAGAAACACGTCTACTCACCAAATCCTTTACTGGTCTGTGGGGTTGAGCTGAGGTGGTGTTCCTCGATTCATGTTCTTTAAAACTTTCTGATGATGATTTGGGACCCACATCTAAGGAAAAGAATAGTAACACTAAATGGTGATCACTTTCCTTAACTTGTGTATGTATATGTTGCATATATTAAATACAAATATAATACTTGGCTACAAATAATCAAAAGACTGTTTACAGCAGTCAAAATTAATAATTTATGCAATATTATTATTCGGGGCACCACCTTTATCAGGAATTATTTTAAATAGCCAAATTTCTAAATCGGTCTCATAATTCTGAAGGAATGAATTCTTATCGTCTATTGCTCATACGCCTTGCATAATGTGTGTGTGTTGAACAAGAAATGACAACTGTTACTTTCCAAACACAAGATTTATTTACACAAAAGTAAGAAAAACGTTTAAACACTCAAACTAGTAATAAAAGAAACACTGCCAATTATAATAAATGTATAGTTAAAATAAAGAAACACAAAAGATGAATAATGCAGTAACACGAGGAAACATGAATTCTGTTTTGATTCTGCATGCAGATCTGACCCACGACTCGATTTGCAGATGCTGGAAGGAAAGATGAATTAGTCTCACTAAATGTAAGAAAAATCAAAACATTCTTTGGATAAAGAGTTGTTTCTTAAAAATTATCTGGATAAGAGTAGTTTAATCTTTGGAAGATTACTTCTATTCATGACTTGGTCACCGACGTGTCTGAACAATTTAATTCCAGTATTTGATATAAATAAGGCAAGTTCAAACACAGTTAATAAGATTAGTTTCTCTTCTCAAACAATCTATTTTCAGTTCTGTTTGAACCATTAATAGCAATCTATGTTTATGAAGGGTGGGTCTAAACCAAAACGTGGGCTAACCTTAAGCCTTAGCTCCTTGGAGTACACGTGGGGCATTTAGAGTGGCTAAAATACATTCATTAAACATTAAACACAAAAGGGAAAACTCCGGTCTAGTGGACTAGCTCAAGTTGCAGGATTTAAAAACGACTCTTGGTTGGGAACAAGTCTTTTAAAAACACTGAATAAAGTTTTAGGCCGAAAGGCCTAGTTTACCCAGAGATAACAGATGAAAACAATACAACACCACAAAAAGGGAACAACTTTCAACTAGTTCATCCCAAATAATTTGCCTCTGCCCAAGCAGACCTTATAGAACAATTAAGTCTCCGAGTTGCTGTGTGTCGATGAGGTGAGGTAAGCCTAGCGGCTAACAATGGCTCCGATCTGGTTAGCAGCAGTAACACTCCTGGCTTGTGGCTCTGTCCAGCTCCGTCTGGAGCTGCGTGGCGATCGGCCCTCGGCGTCCACTTTTTACACCACCTCTTTGGCAGCTTTCCAGCGCGGCAATTCTTGTCCGCTCTGTGGTGGCGACTTGATGCTGCTTCTGCTGGGCACACGTGGCTTCCCCCACTTTGGTCTCGCAGCAGTCGGCGGCCTAGAACTTAGAGAGGTAGCGTCGGGCTCTGGGACAAATGTCTTTGTTTGTCAAGGTTTAAGATTCACCTGGAGTGGTCTTTGGGTTCCTTTGGAGCAAGTTTCTGCAAGAAACTTGGGCCTTCCTTCGCCAGCGAAGGAGGATGGATGAGGATAGGGTCTTGCCTGTCGTCAGCCCTGGCCGGGGACTGTGTGTCTAAGGAAGAGCAACAGGAAGGGGCGGTCCTATCTATAGGTTCAGCTGGCCGACATCCGGTGGAAGAGAGCAGCATAGCACCACCGATGGCTGTGTGTGACCCAACATATATATATATATATATATATATATATATATAAAAAGAAAGAAAGAAAGAAAGAGTAGGTAATATACTTCTACTGTTTTCCTTCCACTGCAGCTGAAAGGAGAATAGAAATAACACCCACATATTACTTTGTAAAACCAATGGTCCAGGGGGGAACGAAATTACTTATTATTTGTAAGCTGCATCTTGAACATATTTTCTATTGCTTTGATTCTTCAGAGGGAGGATTAACACACTTTCTTGGAGCAGGAACACAAGGAAACAATACAAAATAGCACATCTAAATATATTGTGCAATAACAAATCTGCAAAGGACAGTGCCAACAAGAAACACATTGGTGAACATGTATTGTAACAGCAACTGCTATATTGCAATATCGTGCATTAATACAGCAATACGCACAACCAAGGATATTGAATCTTTCATGCTTGAAAGAGGAAGAGGTGAAAAATATCAATCAATCCATCCATCTGAGAAAAAAAGAAAAAACTGTACACATTGACCTAATTTTGGTGCTTGGCTGCACATTCCAAAAATAAGCTGCTTCACAGTTTTACATGCCTCCAGTGATTTGTCATTTTTTAATGTTGGCATGTGTATCCGCTGATTCAATTTCATTCAGTTTATTTGTATAGATCCAATTCACAACAGATGCCATCTCAAGGAACTTTACTTGAAAAGTCATTTCAATACAATTATACAAACATTCCAATTAGTTAAAAAGATTTCTATGTAAGGGATACCTGCAGTTTCTGTTGAGTTATTGAGGTGAGAACATGCAGACTCTAACCATAGCAAATCCTCAGCAATCTCTCATACTGATCAAGGATGTAGCGACAGTGGAGAGGAAAATCTCCCCTTTAACAGGAAGAAACCTCCAGCAGAACATGTGTGTGTATTGCAGGATATATGAGCTCAATCCTTGGTCTGGGCTCCTTTTACATTAATTCCTCCATCATAATAGCATCTGAGAAGACCACTCTGCACCAATAAATATCACTCCTTGTTAATCTCCCTCAAACTAAGTATAGCTTTTCAACTCCTGTCATTTCTGCTGCTGGTGCTCCTTTTCCCACCTGTTTTTACTTCCACTAATTTTCCATATGCTTGGATAAACGTCTCTGTAAACAGCCAGCTTCTTTAAACATGTTGGAGCAGGGATCTAACAATGTTAAAAAGTTAAATAATAAAACTTAACAGTGATTCAGTCTTGAGGATTACTACAGATATATTTGACCACATTTGAGTAAACCTTCTGAAGATGGATATGTGAGCAGGTCCAACTGCAGCCTTTGAGAGCCAGTGCCCTTGAGAATTATCTCTGGTTCAACACCTGAATCTAATAATTTGGCCATTACCAGGACTTCTGATTCAGGTGTGTGGGCCCAGGGTGAGATTTGAAGGTATTCTGGTCCTTGAAAACTGAAGTTAAAGACGTTTTGTGATCTGATAAAAAAAGCAGATCAACAGACCTTTAAGTCCTGTTCACCAAATATCAGTGGATGATTTGGAAAAGCTGTAATGTTCAGGGTGTGTCTGACCTGAATACCGGATTTTTGTTTTCATGAAACAATGAAAACAGTCCCAATATTGCTCCTATGCTTGGTCAAGTTTACATGATAGTTAACACATTTTCTGATTTAAAGTATTTATTTTAAAATGAGGAAACATTTCTCCCTTAAAACCAATCAGAAGTCTAAAATATACATCAAGATTCCATTAAAGTACTGCTAGGGAAGTAAACCCATAACATCAGATCCTCTAAACAACCACTTACCAGGATGAGCCATGAAGTGTTGGACCTTCTGAGTGGTCCACGGTCAATGATATTTGGTTTTCCATATCTTTTTTGTGGCTATCAACAAGGTTCTGACATCTTGCTGGCTAATTGATCAGTCCTCTACGTAATTCAGGTTGACTTCATTAAACTGGTTCCTGGCATGGCCTTTACTTTTAACCAATGTCCAAAAACTTCCTTTACAGTTGATGTAGGAAGCAATGTGTTAGAGTTCTTCCTAAACAAGTTTTGATTTGGGATCATTGTCTCTTTATACCACCAACCTGAATCCTAGTTTAAATTGTCTGACTCGAACGTGAATTTGGAGGTAATCCTGCTTCATTCTTCCATCCCCTTCGTGCAATGCAACAGTAGTTCTGGTACATACAGTAACACCACCACATGATGCTGACACCACAACAGTTGATCCAATATTTATGTCTCCAGAAGGTGTTTGGCTTGTCCAGGTGTGAAGCTGCAAATATCGGTTGAACCTGAAGATGGAGTTGGTTCAGACTTCTTTTTCGGTAGGTTAGTCTACAACATTATAAAATCTGCTCCACTGTGAACAGTGACACTGTTGGGGTTATGTTAATAAACGTAATAGAACCAAGAAGACCTACCTGCTGTGTGTCTTGTTGATGCCTTTGGGTCTTTACTTTTAGTCCTACATGCTGGAAATCATCCAACTGCTACCCAGGTCTGCCTCAAGCAGAGCAGTTCCAGTTGTGCTCATGTTTGATGGTAGTATAGGGGCAGAAGGATAGATGGAACAGGGTTTTATCTGCTGGATTGTGGATGCTTCTTCAGTCTGTCATGGTGAGGAAAGAGTTAAGCCAAAAAGCATAGACTGTTTACACAAACAACCTCAACTGATGGTCACTATATGATCATAACCTGGAGATAAGCTTCCCTGTAAGGAGACTCCAAACTTGTAGGAGGAAGTTTATATCTTGACATTGGTGAAGTGTGTCAATGTGGAGAGGGATGACCTGGTTTCTCTGTTAGAGCCATTACTGGTGTGCATGGAAGTCACGTGCTGTGGTTGATCTACCAACCTTCATAACACTGAAGCTCAGCAGAGTTCAGCTTCAATGTTATGATTAATCAAAAATATTAGATGACATTTATCCGGAAATAAAAATTATATGGATGGATAATAAATAAGATTTATTTATTTACACAAAGTACCAGCCCAGGGTTGACATTCTTGGGTAAAAAGCCACATGTATGTCCATTCTAGAGTTTAGTTTCCACATGACAACTCTGAACATTTTATTCTTGATCATCTTTGACTAATTTCAAACCAAACTTCACAACATTTTAAACATTCACCTTTTCTTTCTCGTTTTAACGCATCTTTCAGCATTGTAACAAGTGGAATCTGCTACCACCTAGTGGTAATACAGTAAATAAAATAAAATAAGCTGCCACAATAAAAAAAACTAAACGCTGAACAACGCTAATAAATACGTTCAAATAATTCATTATTAAAGCTCAGACAAATGTTTCTCTTCTTACAAAAACAAAAACCTGTATCTGTTTCTTTAAGCACGTGTGATTATCTCTTTAGTATCTTTGCTCATTGGTCCCGAGTGTTAAGAAGAGGGTACAGTTGATTATTTAAAGTAAAACTGCATCTGAGGGCAAATACACATTCTGCCAGAAGTGTCTTTCAGGTCATTTTTCACAATTACTGATTGAATACATCATGTTATTACAACAATTTCTTTAAAATGCAGCAACACCACATTAAGATTCAGCATCTGAAAATGGCTGTTGTCCCAATGGGGTGTTTCTGAGATGAAAATGAGAAATAGTTCTGCTGTGAATTCAAAAACACACAAATTGACACAAAATAAAGCTAGGAAAACTTAACAGCAATAAAAACAGTTCATAGTTGTGTGACTGCCTTGCTGTGTGCAAGTCTTTTTGATGAAAATCTTTAGCAAAATGTCAGTTTATCTACTGGTAAACAGGATTTATCCGACTAATTAGAAAAAGATACAAAACAATAAATAAAACATTTTTTTTAAAAAGTTATACAATTTATTGCAGTAAAAAAGTGTTTCTCCAGAAGACATGATTCGTCAAGCAGTCTTTAGTCCTTTAGAGTTCCAGTTCAACGTGAAAGATGGCGTCAAGCGTCAACGAGCTGAAGACCGTTGCTCTCAGTTTGGTACAAACATTTAAAATTTTGCTTCATTCAATAAATAAAAGTCAGCAGCAGGTTAAACAGCTTTAGGTCTGTCACAGCTTCCCAGAGAGGGCCGGCTTACAGCAGCTAACAGCAGCTCCACACATGGATCAACAGTGTTTCAGCTTTGGTCCTCATCTGGAGTGCTTTGGTCAGAAGTTTCTTCATCACTTTCCTTCAGTGATGCAGTCTCTGTGAGATGATGAAAGCATTATTAATACGGATACATGAGGAACAAGACATTAGAGAAAGAAAACCTAAAAACTGCTGTCCGTCTGACCGTCAACACCACAGAAATGATGTTCATTTTCTTCTCCACAGATTACAAGCAGAAAGGAGCTGCTGGCTTAAAGTTGTATATGCTGATTTTAGCTGTTTGAGATTGTATTTTGAAGTTTAACAGGAAGTAGTTCTTAATTAATTTGTCATGTGGGTTGACAGATGTAAAAAGTTGCCTGTCAATGACACTTAAAGCTGGTATTATTTTTATATACACATAAGTTATTTTTTTCAGGTCAATTGAAGTTTTTGAGGAGCCATAACAAATGTGGTCTTCAGGTCCAAGTCAAGTCTCAAGTCTTTAAGGTTCAGGTTCAGACCAAGTCAACAGGAACCAAAGCTCTGGGTTACATGGCCTGCTTTTGTACAGCGCTTTTTAAGTCAAAGGACCAAAAAGCACCTTACACTAGATTCAGTCAAGTATAAATTCCCACGCTGATGGTGGTGAGCTTTATTGCAGCCACGGCTGCCCTGGGGAACACTGACAGAAGTATGTCTGCCGTACACACTGGAGCCACCGGGCCTTTTGACCACCCAGCAGGCAAGGTGGGTGAAATCTCTTGCCCAAGGACTAACGACGAACACAGACAGAGCAGGAATTCGAACAGGCAACAGTTACAGGATGAACACCTATGACTTCATGGTCACCCCGCGGCAGTTTAATAAACGTTTTCAACAGCAGTTATGAATAAAACTGAAGCTTCTGTTACTGTTGTCAAGCATTACACTGATAAAAGTAATTTTGGATAGTGGTATATATAATCTATGAAAACCATGTAAAATGTATTGTATTGTATTTATTGATGTGTGGTAAAACACATCAATGTCACAAAGGTGAGTTTAATGCAGTGCGTCATATTCAAAATGATTGTAATCACTATAGTAATGATGCTCGAGGATAAACATTTCTATATAAGCCTAAAATACTTAATTTAGACCGCTGAACAGGGGTGTATGTAGCAAGTTTTTGAAGAGGGCTAAATGGGGCCAAGTGATGATCTTGGCGTGTCACACCAAAAATAAAAGCAGGGCTGTAGTACCAAGAGTGCAGGGCCTAGACTGAGTTACAGGCATCAGACACACAACATGGGGTTCAGATAGTCAAAATACATAAAATCCATAAATAATTCTAATTAAAACTATTTATCTGCGTTTTTATTCATTAAAATATGATCTACTAAAGAAGCGATAATGTAGACATCTTCATAAATTCAGAACAGAAGGAGTTGCTGAGTAGAGCAGGGCTGGTTTAAAATAATTGACCAATCAATGACTGATTCAACATGTTGACTCAGGATTTCCTGAAAGAAAAAAAATTCAGAGTATACCACTACAATAAACCAGACTGCACAACTGATTAAAGTGACAGTGTGTAGTTTTTTCAGTACATATTTGAAAATAACCATTAAAATATTATGTAATAATAATTACGTAAAGAACATTAATTGTAAAATATTGGCGATATTGTAAAATATGACTTTAAAAATCAGTTTTAAAATACATAGGCGCGGGTCCTCTTTTCAGGGGAAAGTCATATTAGATGACGTCTTTACTACTACAAGAGCCTAGATGGAAAAAACGCACGGAGCAAGCCCGCTGTTAAAACATTGATTTCCCCTCAAAATGCAAAAAAGTTTCGCATAAATACATTTTTACCTCTTCACTAGTTCCAAGCGATGAAAGAGACACTGATGTGCTCGTCATGTTGCTGCAAATAGATCATTCTCAGGGAATTGAGCATTTGAAAACAGCACTGGTTGGACCTCTGTTGTTGAGTTTCTTACTCGAAGACACAGATACCGCATGCTTGTGATAATTTAGGTATGCACTGCCGCCTACTGGCCGAAAATTACACACTGTGACTTTATATCAACAGTTTAACTTTTTTTCTGAGTGTGAATACATTCATGTGATTACTATGAGATCTGGACATTGGTTATTTAATATGGCTTGTCCTGTAACTTCAGAGTTCAGATGTATAACTGCAGTTTTCTTGGACGAGACATTCATGCTGAAGCTTGATGAGCACACATCAGCTCTTCTGAAGCTTATGTGTGCCAAAGGAGGAGCTTCTGGTTCCAGGCTGAGATGTCTGCTGGACACTTTAAATGATATATGTTATTTTAATTTTATTTTTACAAATATGTAAGTATTGATATAAGTGAATCCATCCATTATCCATTTTCTTAACCGCTTAATCCTTAATGGGTCGCGGGGGGGCTGGTGCCTATCTCCAGCTGTCAACGGGCAAGAGGCGGGGTACACCCTGGACAGGATCCTTCAGATGTGTCTATTGTGATTGAGGAAACCGTGTACTGCTGATGGGACGGATATGTGCAGGTTTATTCATTGAAATGCTGTGTCAAAGTTTTGTAATGCACTTTATTGTGCTTTTTAGGGCTGGGTATTGAGGACAAACCATGTTAAACAATTAAACCGATTTTTGAACTTGTGAATCGATTCGATTCTCTGAATTTTACAAGAATCGATTCAGAATTGATTTAGATTTTTTTTTTTAAAGCCACTAGTGTTTTTCGATAATTTGATGCAACAGTGCTGTATATAAACAATGCTGTTCAGTTATTTGCTGTGTAAATGCACCTGTACCTCAGATGTGTTCAGTCACTGTTGTGTAAAGCTGAAGACACACAAGTATAGATATAAGAACATCTTCATGTGATTGGACATCCCTTGGAGCTCTGCTCTGATCTGCTCTGATCTCACTTCTTTCATTTTTCTCTTCTCTCCTCCCTTCTCCTCTTATTCTATATCTCCATATGTTCCTTTTCTTATCGAGGAATCTGGATGTCCTCAAACAGGGATGTGTCATTATTTAAATAACATTTGAAGTTGTTATAAAGCAGGTTCATTACTTGAATTGTTGCATGAAGCTGTTGTGCTGCTGTTTTTTCTATTAGAGTATATCATGATTATTCTTATTACAAATTTGAGAAAATAAAATCTAAGTTACAGAGTTCTTTTCCAAGTTCTGGATTACCTTTTTAACTTTAAAAGTAGAATAACTACTATATTGTTGACAAAAGACATACATTTGTCCTTTCCCCTCCTTCCGCCATTCACTCAATGATTTGAAAACATGTTTATTTTTTATTCCCAGACTGTTTCAGATTTTTGGCAATTTTTTTTATCTTGAAGTAATTTAGTATTAAAATGCCAGTAAGATTTTCATTTAAATGTATCGCTATATGAAAAACAAAAGTAATTAGATGATGATCAGTAAACCCTACAAGACCAATGACGGATTCTAAAAGTCTGTTTCTGTAAATCGCTGTAATGTAAAACCTGTCCAGTCTACCAGCTCTAATAATTCCATCTACAAATTTAACCCAGGTGTACTGTTTAGAAAGGGGATTTGCAATCATTTCAGCAGGAACTCCTCGCTTTAAGTAATCCCTCCCTCCATTCATATTCAAACACCCCACCTTTATTTTGCACATGGAAATGTAATGAAGAGGAAGGACAAGTGAAATTAACAGTAAGAGAGGAAACACCCAGTGAACCACATTCATGATTTCCATTTTAATCTCTTCTTTCCCTTGTTAATCTTTAGGTTTTTCCCAATGGCCGCTGGCTGCTCTGCTTTGTAACCGCATACCATGGAGGCCGCCATTGCTCCTCCATTGTTGTAGTACCTCCATTTGGCCGCTAGGCCCCCATTGAAAAGCATTGGACTTTAGACACGTTAAAACAACTTTAATGCCTGGTGCCCATTTTTTTTAAACTTTCTATGGCCACATATTCTTCCTGAAATAACGCTGGGCTCATAAAAAGCCTGGGCACCAGGCTGGCTTTCGTAAGATAATTTTTTGAAATCTTGCATAATTAATGAGGGGGCCGAGCCAAGTTTAGCATCAGAACTAAAGAGCCGGGAGCAGAAAGGGCGTGATTACGACCGAACTACACGCCCATACACGCCCCGCGAGGGCAGAGTCTACAGTGAAGATCCCGCCCCTATGCCCTTTTTAGGAACATGCTTTGTCAGAGCTGAGGAGGAGGAGTCTGTGAATCCGCCATGAATTCCCCCATGAAAGTGTGTCATTCTGGTAAACGGGGAGGAGTGAGGAGGCGCCGTCTATTCTTTTTTACAGTCTATGGTTTTTCCTCAAGTTCGTTATGTTTTTTAAGGCGGAAATGTTTCTTTTCATACAGGAGATCAACATTAACTAATTTCGGTAAAGACACTGCACTTCTAATACATTTCTCATTATCAGAGAAATAATCTGTAATTTTTACAGATTTTCCAAAAGTTTCATCAAGAAAGAAGTTTATTTCTTCCAGTGTATAGAGATCTCCTGCATGTGAATCCGAATTATAATCCAAATCCGTTTCACATTCCATTTCATGAGCTGCTGTGGGAGCAGTAAGCTCAGTAGCAAAGGCTGCTACACCCGTTTTTACAGGAGAAATGCCTCTATTGTCAACATAAATATCATTTTCGTTACCATTCATATTAGCATGGTTTTCCACTTTTTCCATCTCATTAGAAACACTTTGTCCTTCAGGATTAGGATCAGTTATCAGGTTGAGCTCCTGAGAAGGGGGCATTTCTCCCTCTGCAGCTCGAGAAGCATCAGCCGCTGCCAAAGCCTCAATGGATGCGGCTGTAAAATGAACCCGCTCCTCAGTTGATTTATCGGGACAGTTTAACTTTTTATGTCCGTCGTCGCCACACTCAAAACATTTCATGCTACCTGAGCTTGCGTAGACCATATAATGGCCTTCCTCATGCTTCACTCAGAAAGAAACTTCCAGCGTCTGTGACGGTGAATTCAAATGCATAAACACCTACCTCCTGAAAGATTGCACATGCTTACGTTTTTCACTCTTACATCCAAGACCGTCAATTTTTCCGAATCCTTTAAGTTTTTGTTCCAAAGATGCATTTGATATGAAGGGGGGGGGGGGGGGGGGGGGGGGGGGGGACGGACACCTGAGTTATCCGAGTTGAAGGCACAGCCAGCAGTGATACTTGCAACTATTCACCATTCAAAGAGACTCCACTATTAATTACATCGATCACCGATTGCTCACAAAAACAACTACCCCCTTATTAATTCTGGAAGCATAAACCAGACTTTCATGGCCAACTAGTTCTCCCACAGCTAAAATAACATTTTCAACGGGGATTGATGGGTCAGGCTGAAGCCGAAAACCATGTCGCAAAGACAGGGATGACATCGCACCTGACGCCATCCCTGCAAACAAACTCGACACAGATCGTTAAAAAAATCGAAGCTAAATACATATGCAGACCAAAGAAAATAAATACATAAACCGCTAAAGAGAGAGAAAAGAAACAAGAGATAGAAAAAAAACTTTTAGAGCATTAAGACTTTCATTAAAACTCACCATGCACCACAGCGACACCACCAACCCACTCCCAATTCAGAAGAGATTTTATGCGCCTCAAAAAGTTAAGAACAATAGAAAGATCTGATGAGGTGGTGCTCACCTGCTCCATCTTTGTTTTCTGACACTGATGTTGAGTCCTTAGCTCGTTCTTGTTGGTCCTCACTCTTTGTCTCTGGTTCCGCTCCTGCATCTATAAAAAGAACCACAATAATGTAGGTTCAGACTTGACTTTATTCAAAACATGTTGTTTTTATAACAAAGACACAAAAACAACATACAAGGAGCTTGGTAGTGAAGTACAGCTAAATCTATGAAAAGTATATATGTTATCATGGGCCCCATGGGGGGGGGTTGTTAGGACGATTCTGAGGGCCCGGCACAGACAGCAATATGTATTGTTTTGTGTGCACGTTTCTTAAATGAAATATTTCATTTGATCTGTTAAAATAAGCAAATTATATATGGTTGGGGTTCGATATAAAAAAATCCTCGTATTATGTATGATATTATCATTTCACCCCTCTCCCTTACTGAATGGTATCGTCTGACACTGCTAGGGGCACATGCGAAATTTGTACAGCACGCTTCGCCTACGTCAACAATTCCTTCCCTTCACTGCTGTGGAAGATCTTTTCTGTCAAACTGTTGCTCAATTTAGGTCAAAGTGGGATTATTGTTACAACTTTTCAGTTTTGTGTGTCAGTCGCTGTGAGATACAGGAGGATGTATGAATGCTGAACTAGCCACGTTGCTACTGGATTGGTGAGTAATAAATGCTTGCTCCTGAGTTATTTGGGCATGATGATGCGATACAGTGCCAGGAAAATTGTTTGATGGTTTACCAACTGACACGCTGTCAGTTTGATGTTTTGTTCTTTTGACTGTACTTGTAAAGTTATTCAGAAGCGCTCCATAGAGATTTCCACATCTGCTTCGGCTGTCGGCTCGGTCTTGCTGATAGCCAGCAGCCCCTATGTCAAGATGCAAAGAGTATAAAACCATTGTATTTATGTTGTTTATGCGTTTTGGTTCACTATTTGGTTTCAGCACATTTCGTGGTGAGTTACCGCTGCATTAAAGTGCGCATTATTCAGTTAAAGTGATGTTTTCTGACTTAAATTAGTTATAACTCATTAGCGGAGTAGCTCTGTAGATCTTCACGTCATGATGTGATACAGCCGCTTTGCTCAAATTTTTCCACGTTAGCTCAAGAACCCCCCTTTTTTTCTTTGTTAACTTATAAATGCAGTCAAACATAAGATGTTATATTGACTATAAGTTGACCTTGCCTCTGTCAAAATAAGGTCTTGATCATTCTGAACAGTCAAATACATTTAAACATTAGAATGTCCAAGGCAGTCATTTTGACCCTTTTGAAATATGCATATTAAAAAACTTTGTCAGATTAAGTAATGAAGCCTTGTTGGTCCCTGACTTTTCCTAAAGCTATGTGAATTTTAATAAAACTATTTTGAATATTTATCATGTGAAAAGTAATGGAAATATCATTTGTACAAAAATGTTTGCGCTGTTTCAATATAGTTTGCAAACATTCTGGATCAGATAATATGAAAGTATTCTGTGAAGGGTGGTTGGCAGAGATGGATCATACTGTGTTGGGATCGTATAGTAACACAATTCCACATCATCTTTAAGAGATGCACTGAAACCTCCCAAACAGCTCAAAGTAGTTTGTACAGTAGCTGGCAGAGGATTTCCATCAGAGTGTCTGCCTGCAACCAGGAGTTGAGTATAGATTTACTTTTTTATTACAGGTCAAATATTTAAGTCTTCTCTAGTTTTAGTATCTTTAGTTATAATCATTCCCAAAGATTTTACCTCATTTTAACTGGAATCCCATATAAGTCAGTTTGCTCCATATCATGTATTGACATAAGCTCACATTTTTTAAAATGTAAATACAATCCTAATGCTTTAGAAAATATTCAAATTTTGTTATTATCGAAGGGATCTGGACAGGTTTTTTTTAGAGGTATAGCTAATAACTCAGCAGCTAAAATAAATAATTAGGGAGAAAAGGGACAGCCCTGCCGGATTCCACAATTGATAGTGAATCCTTTAGTTGTTCCTTGGGGGAGAGAAACCGAGCTATTTATATCCTCAAACATTATATGCATCACTTTAATAAACTCTGTACAGAATCCAAAATATTCTGACGTTTTTATAATACATGTATGTTCAACAGAATCAAATGCTACGTAAAGATCCGAAAATTAAAATGAAACCCTTATCTTCAATCAAAGAATTATAATCTACTAAATCAAGGACAAACCTGATTTTATTATGTATAGACCTATTTTTTATAAATCCTGAATGTGTTTTACCATCTGTCCAATACCACTTTTTTAAACAATTTGCAAAAATAAGAGTAAATCATTTGTAATCCACTTAAATTGGTAGTGCAAGCACAAAACAATGAATTTAAGGTGGTCTAGCACTACAGAAGCAGTTATATATGATTCACATAAAGTCTGATTGGCTTAAATATATGAGAATGATAGTAAAAATACCATGAAGTGCATGATTTTATGTAAATTAATATGAAAAAAATATCAGCTGTGTTGGGGCTCTACCAAGATTTTTGTCATGGGGCCCAAAATTCTTAGCAGCGCCCCTGTATGTTATATAGATCACCAAGTGTAAATATTCTAAGTCTTTATTTCCTATAATTATGGTGTTCCTGACTCACAGAATGAAAAATCAAGCATTCATTCTAGAATGTGGAAAAAGTTTTATATGATTTACTCCTTCTATCACACCATAACCAGCCGATTATCTCCTAACCAAAGGTTTCCTAAGAAACTCTAAGGTCTCGGTGAGTGTTTTACGTGCTATAGCCAGTGCTAGCTCGCATTAACTGTGTGACGTCACATATGCGACTTCTGACTTCTGATTTGTAAGCATTTTAATTGCGAGTTTTTACAATCAAATTTAGTTTTGATGTCTGCTGAACATCTGTCTAGTCAGCAGTCTTTCCTATCGCTGTGTTCTACTGACCAGATAGTGACCAGTTTAATTTTGTTTAATTGGTTTTAAAAAAAGTTTTAATCACCAGATCTACTACTTATTGTGTGACAGATACAGATTTTTTTAATCACTACACATTACATGGCTTCATTTAGTTCTAAATATGACGTTTTTAAACAAGCTTATGCCACACATTATAAAACATTGTGATATTTCTCAGTATTAATCATTTTTATTACAACTATGGAGGTATATTGCCAGAAATATAACTGCAAACTAGACATTCATTAAATGCTGAAAGTGACAAACTGTTCCCTTAAACAGCAGGCAGTGGATTCAATGACTTACGTTCTCCAGGAGCAGCAACGTCTCCACCTATGATAGAGACAATGATAATAAATGTTAAATTCTAAAAGGGTACCATTGACAGAACCAGTTGAGCTGTGCTCCAGCTATTTTTTGGGACCCAGTGTTAATAAATATTTATATTTCAACAAAAAAAGGTCAAGTCAATCTGTTAGCATTTATAGTCTAGTATAAACACCATGGGAATGTCTAGCTATTGTATTATTCAGGAAGGAGACTGGTTCTGTGATCTGAGATGAGCTGTACAACCAATTCTAAAAATCGACCCCAAAACAGAAGAAGATGCAGTATGTTTGTGGAAAATTCGGTGGGCATTTTCAGTCGTGATGTGCGTAAGGTCTTGAAAAGGGCGAGTTAAAAATGCAATTTTTTCCGGTCTGTGTTGGGATAGCTTTGAACCAGAATTGATGGGGCTGGCTTATCGTAACCAGGAAGCGACCATGCATAAAGCCCATTCCTCTGCCAACGGTGGGGGCCAAACTGATCTTAATCCCATGTGCTTAGAACATTCTTGCACACAAAGATGTAAAAATGCAGAAGAGCTTTTTTGTGCCTTAGACTGCTGCTTCAATAAAGTAAAAAACAATAGAAAGATCTGATGAGGTGGTGCTCACAAGCTCCATCTTTGTTTTCTGACACAGATCTTGAGTCCTTAACTCGTTCTGATTGGTCCTCGTTCTTTGTCTCTTGTTCCACTCCTTCGTCTATGAAAAGATACAATACTGTAGGTTCAGACCTGACTTTATTCAAAATATGTTGTTTTTATAACACACAAAAACAACAACATACAAACTGGTTTGAAGTGAAATACAGCAACATTTATGAAAACTATGTATGTTATATAGATTCATCACAATGTGTAAATATTTCAAGCCTTTATTTCCAATAATCATGATGATCCTTACAGAGAATGAAAACTCAAACATTCATTCTAGAATATTGTGGAAAAAGTTTTCCTCATCTTCCTATCCAGCTACTAGTAAATAAATATTGCTAGAACCAAAGAAAAATATATTAAAAACATTGAATGTAAAGTTTATTCTATTGTTTTCTCTCTTAAATTTTTACTTCTATTCACAAGAACATTGTGTTTATCTTAGTGAGAGTAAAATATGTGAGGGTTATTATAGTGATGATAATATCTGCTTTTTTTATTTTTATCCATGTACTAAATATTCATGTTGTTAATTTCCACATTTCAGTTCTTTGGTAATCAACATGTTAGAGATAAAATATTAATTTATTGTATTATTTTTATCAAATAATGCTTTCTTTGAGGTTTAGTAATAATATTTTTTTAGAACAATTTGTTTTTGACAGGAACAGAATGCATAAATATATGATATCTATCTCAGCCATCGAGTTTAGGAGCCTGTTTACAATGGCTGACACAATAGAAAAACATGTCTAAGCCTGAATGCCTGCTGAACTACTGATTGGCTGCCTTAAACAATTACAACAATGTATAAAATATAAAGAAATGAGGAATGATGGCAGATTTATACAAATTTCTTTGAGTGAAATAGTGTTTGAACATCTTACCAGTTTGACTGGTGGTTTCTGGCCTCTTAGTAGCTGGGACCTGATTGGAGGCTTCACTCAACGCTACAAAATAAAAAATAATGTGCATGAAAATTAAGCTTTAATTTTTCTTGGCATGAACATTGACTACAGATTTTTTATACAGTAGCTAAAGCAAATCTCCTCACCAGGTGGAGGATGCACAAAAACAGAAACTTCAGCATGTTCACAGGTTGACACCTTCGGCTTTTCTGAAGAAATGATCAGAAAACGTCTGTTATCTCAGTTTTGCTCACATCTGTTAAAACATGACATCTTCACAACTATAAGATTTGTTATATTACTGCAGAAGAATCGGAAGGAAAATGTGTGTTCCTATGTCACAATCAATTAACCTGAAACCTGTAAAAAGCATACATAGAGGATAGTTCTCTTAAAGAGGATAGTTTTCTTGTTAAATGCTCTGATGATACTGCTCTGCTGTCACTCCTACATGATGCAGAGTCAGATCATGGACGGGCACTTCCTGATTTTGTAAATTGGTGTAACGACAGCCTTCGCGACTTCAATGTTCTAAAAACTAAGGAACTCATCATCGATTTTAGGAAAGAAGGGTCAAATACCTCAGCTTGCAAGATCCATGGTGAGGATGTGGAGATTGTACATTCTTATAAATATCTGGGTACGGTTTTTGATTCGCAACAAAAGTTTGAAATGAACTCTGAATCAGTGATCAAACGTGCCCAACAGAGAGTCAATTTACTGCTCATGATTATTCCTTCGGGGTCTCCAGATCTATATTGTGCACTGTGTATTTGTCGTATATAGAGAGCCTTCTTACTTTTTCTTTTATTTGTTGGTTTGGCAACATTACAGTGAAGGACTGAAGATGGTTAAATGATATTGTGAAAGTCTGGGAGTTACTTGCAGCCCCCCAGAAAGACAAACAGTTATGCAAGATCGTTTATTCCTTCAGCAATTACATTGTTAAATACTAAGCTGAGGAAATAATTACATATTAAACTGTTTGTGGCACAATGCACTTTAGGAGCTAGGGATATGTGCAATTCATCTTCCATTTACTAATTTATTAAATTATTTATTGCGTTTTTATTACTTTTATTTATTTTTAAATTTAGCTAATTGTTACCGTGTTTTTAATAAGAACACGTTATCTTTTATTCTGGGCTGCTATTTTTATTATTATTCTATTTTATTTCTATCTTTTATTTCTCTTTATCACCACAAACAGTTACTTGTATTCTTTTATAATTTTATTCTGCTCCTGATGTTTTTTATATAATGACTTGTACTCGGACCTTATCACATTACTCTGGTTATACACTATTGCCGTGTGAATGGTTATATGTCTAGATGGTGGACTATAGAAACTAAATTGCCCTTTGGGGATTAATAAAGCTTTCTGTATCTGTACATTTAATATTTTACTGTTTACAAGAGTGAAAATCACTGTTGAATTATTGCATACAGTCTAAAAAAATTTAAGCTGAGCAGTTTTTCAGATATTTTACCCCAGGTTTATTCAGGCAACCCCAAAAACAATTTGATCATTGACCATCCTCAGGTACCAGACTGGAGACTTTAATTATCTAGCATGAATTAATCACTAGGGTTACTTAATTAATTTAGAACAGATTTTATTCAAATAAGAGCATTCACCCTAAACTCATGACTGAAACTCAAACTTCTATTGGTAGATTTGATGGATTAACACCTCAATCAAGCAATCAGAGCTAGGAGGATAGAAATGTCAACACCCACATGTAACTTAGCAAAACCAATGGTCCAGAAGGTAGAAAATAACCAAGAGTAAAATAAATGTAGCCATTTGTGTTTTTCAATATGGGGAATATGGGCAGTTGCCTAGGGTGACATTGGTGGGATTGAGGGGGAGCAAAGAACAAAGGATTTTAAAAACTGCAATTATTTGTAAACTGCATCTTGAACATACATTTGCTTATGCAACCAGTGGTAATAAATATGTACATAATAACAGGATAAAGGTGCTGCGTCCACCTTATTCAAACATTTATAGTCCAATACAACGCAGGAATATCCAGCTATCATACTATTCTGGAGGAAGACGGGTTCTGAGACCCAGAGATGAGCTGTGCTGTGAATCAACTTCAGAACAGAAGACCGAGACCTTGAGAAGATGCTTCTGAAGCAGGAAGTACAGCATCACTATGACCATGAAACAGGCCTGGTATGGGTTGAATCATTTCAATCAGACAAATGGGAACAAACGGTGCCTTTGTGACAGGCTGATGGAAATAAAGCAGCTTAAGATCCAGTTTAATCGGGTTCTTTGCTAAGTAGCATGTTCTGTGTGAATCCTGTGAATTTAGAGACATTTTATGTCTTAATCAACAAAAAATGTTTCTCTGAAGAAGAAAGCCTGCTATTGGTTGAGGCTGGTTTAAAGGACAAGGGAGTTTGTCCGGTATATAAAATATTAAGAAAGGAGAAACGACTCCAGACTTTGCTTAAAATACTGTTAGCTCGTCTTACCATCTTTCCTGTTGGTTTCTTGACTCAAAGTAAACACTGCTCCATTCGCTTTTTCATCACGGACTGTTCTGTTAATGTCTGTAAAATTGGAAAAAATTGCAATGTTATTACCGCAGTCCTCCTTTAATCACAGTGGAAGGATGATTATCCTTAAAAAGTCTGCAAAATCAAAATGAGTTTATGTTTACACATTTTGATACAGAAAAATGAGAAAAAGAAAAAGGAGAAAAAATAATTAAAGGTTACACACTTAGTTGAGTTTTTTTAATGAAATTACTGCCAACTGCTTAGAAAAGTGTTATATGAAATTTACTAAAGCTGATAAAGCATTAAATACTTTGTGACCCCAAAACCACTCAGATTAAAATCGAATCTGGGAGTTCAGACATAAAACCAGCTCAAAATATAATTGAAAATACAATTTGTTTCATTAAATAAAATACATAATATAAAAGACCAATGAAATGGTTGTAATATAGGAATAACATTCTACTGAAAAGCAGGTCTGTGTACTGCACAGGATATAGACTTAATAATTGGTCTGGGCTCCTTTTACATTAATTCCTGCATCTGAAAAAATGTGCTTTTCACCACAAAACATCCGTCATTGTTAATCTTCCTAAAACTACGCTTATCTTCCCAATTCCTGTCATCGCGGCTGCTAGAGAACCTTTTACCAAAGTTTTTCCTTCCACTCAACTTTCCATTGCTATGCCTAGATAAGACTTTCTGTCCAGGAGGCATCCTGACCACATGCCCGAGCGACCTCAACTGGCTCCTTTCAATGTGGAGGAGCAGCAGCTCTACTCTGAGCCACTACCAGATGACCGACTTTCTAACCCTATCTCTAAGTGAGACCCCAGACAACCTGCAGAGAAAACTGGCTTAGCCACTTGTCTCTGTGATCTTGTTCTTTTGGTCAATATCCAGAGTTCCTGACCATTGATGAGGGTAGGAAAGTAGATTAGGCAGTAAATTGAGAGCTTTGTCTTTCTGCTCTGCTCTTTTCACCATGACAGACAGTGCCAGCATCACTGATGGCTTAATAATCCGCCTATTGATCTCCCACTGCATTTTTCCCTCATTTACGAACAATGTACCAAGACACTTGAACTTTTGCACTTGGGGCAGGATCTCGTCCCTGACCCGGAGAATGCCACCCTACCATGGTCGGGCTCAAGACCACGGTCTCGGATTTGGAGGTGCTGATTCTCATCTCACCAGCTGTTCGCACTCGGCTGGAAACCGCTCCACCAAAAGCTGTAGATCGGGTTCCAATGACGCCAACAGCAACACATCATCTGCAAAAAGCAGAGACTCAACCCTGAGGCCACCAAAAAGAATCCAGAAAAGGAAAAGGGTGACTGTGGCTTAGTGGTAGAGTTCTCGGCCTGCAACCCAGAAATTGTGTGTTCGATTCCTCCTTCCCTACATTCCGTCGTGTACTTGGGCAAGACACTTCACCTACCTGGGGCGCGATGTGGCAGCCTAGCTTCTGTCAGTCTGCTCCAGGGCAGCTGTGGCCAGTGTGTGAATGTGAGAGTGAATAAATAATGAACTGTAATGTGCTTTGAGGAGGTCTCGAAAAGCCCTATACAAATCCAATGCATTATTATCCTCTACTAACCTTGGCTGCACCTAGAAAGTTATGAACAAAATCGGTGACAAAGGGCAGCCTTGGCAGAGTCCAACGCTCATCGGAGAAAAGCCTGACTTACTGCCAGAAATGCAAACCAAGCTCCGACACCCATCATACGGGAACCTAACAACCCATATCAAGGGGAATGGTATCCCATACTCCTGGAGTGCCTCCCACAGGACTCCCAAAGGGACACGGTCGAACACCTTCTCAAAATGAACTCAATGCACACTCTAATACCCAGCATGGCCAGGACAAAAACTGCATTGTTCCTCCTGTAGCCAAGGTTCAATTATCCATCGGACCCTACTCTCCAGAACCCCAGAACAGACCTTACTGAAGGGAGGCACAGATCCCCCTGTAGTTCAGCCAGCCTGTGGTCTGCCAATACAAGGGAACTGCCCCCGATGTCCACACAATTTTGCCACAGTGGCCATCCGAGCAGCACTTTGCTTGGCCTACCAGTACTTATCAGCTGCTTCCAGCAGAAGAAGGATTATCATTATAGAATCTGCAGAATCAAAGTTTATGTTTACATATCTTACTAAAGAGAAACTAAAGTTACACATTCAGTTGAGTTTTCTAATGAAATCATGTCAACTGACAAGAAAATGGTTGTTAATAATAAAATATGGATTTGAACACGGGACTAATTAATAATTATTATTGTCCAAAATGAACCTATTCCAGCACAATTTAAGTAATATTTTCTTCCACAGAAGTACTGGATCTTTTTTTATTTTTAAAATATTTTATAATTTATTAACATGCTCCATGTGTAGCTCATCCATTTACCATTGCCTTCCCTCAAGACAACAGTACTTTTATGCATTTATTTGTCCATAGTTTATATGTAAACAGCTTACTTTACTGTGTAAATAAAGTTACAAACAAAAAGGGAAAAATAGCATCATATTTACCAGCTCCTGAGTTAATTTCAAGCAGTGTATGCTCTGTCAAATAAAACATAACATATGAATGTCACACATAGAAATTAATAAAACATGATTATTTTCTGTATTAACTTTTTCTAAATAGACACAGCCAGAAATATGACTGCAAACTACATTCATTAAATGGTGACAGTAAGGAATATAGCTTTTAAATAGCAGACTGTAAATTCAACGGCTTACCTTCTTCAGCTACAGACACATCTCCACCTATGTTAGAAGTAACAACAATGAATTAGTTATGTTATAGTCAAGTACTGATAGGACCAGTTGAGCTTGCTTACGCAACTAGTGGTAATAAATATTTATATAATAACAGGATAAAGGTGCTGCGTCCATCTTATTCAAACACTTACAGTCTAAGATAACGGCATGGGAATATCCAACTATTGTACTATTCTAGAGTGAGACAGGTTCTGTGACCCAGAGATGAGCTGTGCTATGAACCAACCGCAGAACACAAGCTGGAGACCTTGAGAAGATGCTGCTGAAACTGGTGGTAGAGCATCATCATGACAATGAAACAGGCCTGGTAGACATGGGTTAAATCAAGTTCAACCAGAACAATGGGAACAAAGAGTGCCTTTGTGACATGCTGATGGAAATAAAGTAACTTAAGATCCAATTTAATAGGGCGCTTTCCTAAGCTGAACATCCTGTGTGAATCCTGTGAGTTTAGAGATTTTTAATGTCTTAATCAACAAAAACATGTTTCTCTGAAGAAGAAAGCCTGCTATTGGTTGAAACGGGTTTAAAGGACGACAAGGAAGTTTTTTCCGCTTCTGAGAATCTGAGAATCAACCACAGAAGCTAAAGACCTTGAGAAAATGCTGCTGAAGATGGTTGGAGAGCATCATCATGACAATGAAATAAGCCTCGTAAAGATATTGGCTGAATAGCCACTAGGAGAGGAAGAAGCCATTACCCTAAATGCAACATGAAATTCAGTGTAAATTATAAATTGCAAACACACTCAGAGACAAAGAGCTGGATTTTTGAAGCCAGTTCCTGTGGTCAAGTACAATTACACGTGTTTCACCATAATCAGCACAGACAGACTTGGTGGAAAAAGGGGGTTATTTGTAAGCCTGGACACACTACCACAGCTGTAAAGCATGGGGGTGGCAGCATCATATTGTGGGTGTTTTGCTGCAGGAGGGACTGATGCAGTTCACATAGTAGTGGAATTAGATATAAATATTAAAGCAGGATCTCAAGACACCATCCAAGAAGTTACAGCTTGACAAAAATTGGTCTTCTAAATGGACAATAATTCTAAGCATGCAGCTATAGTAGTAGCAAAGTGGCTTAAAGGCAACAAAGCCAATTTTTTGGAATAACAATCACAAAATTGATAATTAAAAAATTCTACAAAAAATGTCTGCCATCCATTATTCTGATAATTACCAAACAGAAATAATTTTATTAATACTGAATGACCTAAAACAGGAAACATTTAAGCACGTTTTATACAGGTCACGAAAAACGGTTATTTTCGATCTTCGTTTGTTTTGTGCCTCAAATCAAATCAAACTTCCGGACTCTGGGCGGATAACTTTTACCTGTATATTTACGCCTTACAAGAGCAGACTTGTTGTGGTAGGGTGTTTGCATTTGGTGTTTTTTCAGTTCAGCTTCGTCTCTTAAGCATACATGCGCAAGATTTCACACAAAATACGAGGAGTTCTGCTGTCGCATCTGCCCTCTTTGCAAAAATGAGTTTGTTTGGGGAAATGACATATGTACGCCCGCCGCAATTTTTATATCGTATCCAGAGACAACCCCCCTCCCCCAGACATTCATCAGGATCCTCAATTACATTTCTCGGTGTGTGAAAACACCCGAAAGGCAATGCTCCAGTAAAAAAAAATGTGTATTTGAAAAGACAACTATGGTTAAAGACCGAATGGAATTGTCCGCGAATATTCCAGAACGTCTCTCTGAAAACGGCTAATGCATCATATTTCTTTATTTAGTCATTACTTCCAGACTAAATGATGTGTTAAAAATAATCATTATCAGTTCTATGGAAACAATAAATTATTAGAAAACGTTTTACTTACCCTGTGGCTTCTGATTAAAAGGCCCTGTATGGAAAAGAAATGCATACGTTAAATTTTCAGATCGGGTTTATGGGTATTTTACATAATTTAGAGCCCATTTAGTAACTTACACATTCTTCTCAAACAGCCTAAATGATCTGTAATTGAAAAGAGGAAAATAGTATTGAACAACAGATTTCTATTGATTAGTTAAAGTTTAAACGCATATTTGTAAATATCATAGTCTCAGTAATTCCTGCGTACAATGTGGCCACATATAAATAAACCAAAACGAGCTCACTGATTGTTGAATGAAGTGAACTGGTTCTGCTTTACACCAGATTCTCCAAAAAAAAACTCTCCCTCTTGACCAGTGATTAATTAATAAACACACTGAAGGCTGAGAGTTCCTTTTGTCCAAAAGGAGGAAGAAACATGATAAGGATTTATAATAACACAGGACAGTAACTGTGATTATTTTAGAGCATTCTTACTTTTACTGCCAGAATTTTAGGTTATGTATTTTATTTTGTACATACTGTTATGTGATCTGCATTTATTGTGAAATTCTCGAGTAGGAACTATTATGTTGTATGTTGGTTCTGCTGGTGCACCTGAGAGAGCTGCACGTGTAATGAAGCCTGGTAATTTAAGTTATAGCAAGAAAGGCCAGTTTAAGTCAAGGAATTTTCATTAAGTACTTAAAGTCCTCATTTCTTCCTCTAAGAATGGGTCAGCCAGCGAGGTATGTGTTTATATGGTTTAATTCTTTTTAATGTCACTACTTTAGTAGATATACTATCTCAGCACATTTATGTTTTGTTTTAGTTCGACGGTGGCGTATTATAAATCAAGATGATGTAACAACTCCAAGACTTCAACTTATTAAAGTGAACTTCATGCCATCAGTAAAACGAACTCTTTATTGACTTAAGAAGAGGTAGAAGTGATAGTCGAACTCGGACCGCAATAATTCCCGGCCCCCTTGTGGCGACATTGTGTCATTGCACCAAGGACTATGCTGCAAATGTTAATGGGCACAGATTCACTGTTGCTCCCTCATAAAGACGTCAAACGGGCCAGATATCAAAGTATTCATTTGGAGAAGTGACACAAGGAGGGAGAAACAATAAGGAACTGCCCAAAGCCTGACAACATCAGCACCACAAAGTAATAAGAAGGGAATTAATGCAATTAGGTTAATAAGTCATTTCAGAAGTCAAGTAAAAAGGAGATTTTCGTCAAGTGATAAGTGAAAACCATTCAAGAAAATCAGAAATGTCAGAAACTAATGAAACAGAAATTGAAGTTACCAACACACAACAAGCTGCAGAGGCAGAGCAAGTGGATGAAACATGTTTAGGGCAAACAGCGCAAGTAGAGCAGCGTGGAAGTGAAAGGCCTCGCATCCTCACAGAAAAGGGAAAAGAATTCCATAAAGGAAAGCTACAAGGGTTGCAACGGCGCTTTTACAGTTCTTATGACCGATGGAAAGCATTAATCAAGGTTGCTAAAAAATCTGTCGTAAAGGGAGATCCAGTTGAGATTCTTGAAGATCACATGGATACGGTTCAAAAAGAAGTAGCAGAGCTTATTGATATTTATGATGAATACAGAGCAATGGATGGACCACCTCATGATATCCGTTCCAAGCTAGACAAATGCACATCAGTGACTAAACTAGTTTCACAAAACATTAAAAGTCATGTTGAAGGAAAAAATCAAGAGGAGATTATATGGCCTGATGGCAGCTCTATATTTACATCCTCAAGCTCTGTCAGCGTCTCCGTTCATAGCCCGTTAAAGGCCAATACAGTTATCTCCAATGGTGGCTCCTCCTCGAAAAGACAAGAGGCTACAGCAGAGTATGAAGCCACAAAGGCTGTGCTTCAGATAATGACTGAACAAGAAAAATGCAGAGAAAAAATGCAAATACTCGAAGAAGAAGACAAACGTATAACCGCAGAACAGGAAGCTGCTGCAATAACACAACGCTTCCTTGAGGAGAAGGAGGAAGCTGAGCGCAAGTTGAAAAGAGAAAAGGATAAAGCGGCTATGATACGGAGACAACGAGAAGAAAGTGTTGCAAGGAAAAGGTCAGTCGAGGACTTAAAAAGAGAAATTGAAAGACTGCAAAATCTCAAAGAATTCAAAGCAGCAAAAGCAAAACTACAAGTTTATGATCAAGAGTACCTTTCAGTAAATCAAGAAAACTTCACTTTAAACCCTGCCAGCAAGGAAGAAAGCTTCGCTCAACACAAGGTAGAAGCAATAAAGTTCATGACAGATGCCAAACAACCTCCAGGCCCACAAGAAGAGCTAAATACCACTCAGGAGAGTACAGGTGAGCTGGTGAAGATTTTGGCAGAAGCTATGTCAGCTAATAGACTACCTATTCCAGAGCCTTCAGTATTTAGTGGGGATCCACTTAAGTTTAAACATTGGAAAGCATCTTTTCAGACTCTGATAGAGAGAAAGAACATTGCCATTGCAGAAAAGATATTTTTTCTACAAAGGTATGTAGGTGGCTGTGTTAAGGAGGCCTTAGATGGCTATTTTCTGATTGGCTCTGAGGATTCATATGAAGCAGCATGGAATATGTTAAATGAACGTTATGGAGAGCCATTTGTCATTGCTAAAGCCCTTAGGGACAAGTTGCACGCATGGCCAAAGGTCACAGGAAAAGATTGTGCAGAGTTAAGAAAGTTTGTGGATTTTCTACAAAGTTGCCAATCTGCAATGAATAATAATGACAATCTGAACATCCTCAATGACAGTATTGAAAATCAAAGACTTGCTGCTAAACTACCAGACTGGTTAAGTAACAGGTGGAATCGAAAGGCTACAGAGTACCAACTGGAGTACCAAAGCTTCCCACATTTCAGTTACTTTGTAACATTCCTGTCAATGGAGGCAAGTATTGCATGTAATCCCATTACATCATACCAAGCTATAAAACAAAGTGCCTTTGATAATCCAAAGACAAAGCTTCAGCCTACATTTGTTCATAAGAGACAAGATACAGCAACAATCTTCACAACTAACTCTACTGAAAGAACCATGGTCTGTTGTGTGTTCTGTAAAAGAGCAGGTCACAGCTTACGTAAGTGTCGTAAATTCACTGAGAAACCAGTTACTGAGAGATTAAAGTTCATTCAAAATGAAAAACTATGTTTTGGCTGTTTAACTGCTGGTCATCGCTCCAAAAACTGCATGAACCGGATGATATGTGACACGTGCTCAAGATGCCACCCCACATGCCTGCATGAAGAGAGACAAAAACAAGAACCAAAGAAAGAACAGCCTAAAGAGCAACATGTAAGTGAACAGAAAACCCATCATCAGGTAATACAGTTAAAAGACACAGTCCATGAGAGCACGTCAAATAGAGTAACACACGAAAGTAAAAACACACAGACTTCTGCAATAGTACCCGTTTATGTCTCCACAAAAAATGAACCAAGCAAGGAAGTACTGATCTATGCTCTGTTGGACACACAGAGTGATTCTTCATTTATTCTCAATGAGGTAGCAAACAACTTGGACACAACCAAAACCCAAGTAAAACTCAAACTATCTACAATGTCATCAAAGAAAACAACTGTTTCATGTGCAAAGCTTGAAGGTCTGCAAATAAGAGGACTGTTTTCCAAGAAAAAACTCACAGTGCCAGTCGTTTACACACGTGACTTTATACCTGCAAATCGTAGTCATATCCCCACTCCAGATACTGCAAGGGCGTGGCCGCATTTAGAGCATCTCACTGAACACATTGCCCCCCCACTGGATTGTGAAATGGGACTCCTGTTAGGATACAACTGCACACAAGCCTTAATGCCCAGAGAAGTCATATGTGGTGAAGAAAACCAGCCATATGCCCAGAAAACAGATTTGGGTTGGAGCATCATAAGTTACTCTGATTCGTGTGACACAGGCAGTGATGTGATTGGAGTAAGTCATCGCATCATTGTAAAACAAGTATTACCACAAACCGAGCCAACTGCAAGGTTCAAGAATGAAGTTCATTATATCTGCAAGACACAAATAAAGGAAGTAACATTTCCAGATATAATCAAAGCACTTGAATCTGACTTTAATGAAAAGGGAGTGGAGGAGACGAGCATTTCACAAGAAGACGTCCGCTTTATTGAAAGGCTACAAGAAGGAATAAAACAAAAACAAGATGGACATTATGAAATGCCATTGCCTTTCAAAAACAACAGACCAAATCTTCCCAACAACATTTCAAGTGCAATGCAGCGTTTAAAAAGTCTTGAACGCAGATTCAAAAGAGACAACAATTACTACAAAGACTATTCAAATTTTATGGAAAACATTATTAAACATGGTGATGCAGAGAAAGTACCAGAGAAAGAACTCTGTAACACCCCTGCCTGGTATATTCCCCACCATGGGGTATACCACCCTCACAAGCCCGACAAGATACGTGTAGTGTTTGACTGCTCTGCACAATATCAAGACACCTCGCTCAACGAGCACCTGCTTACAGGGCCTGACCTCACAAACACATTGGTGGGAGTGCTCTGTAGGTTCAGGAAAGGCTCAGTCGCTGTAATGTGTGACGTGGAACGTATGTTTCATCAGTTCCATGTAACACCTCAAGACCAGGACTACTTGCGCTTCCTATGGTGGGAGCATGGTGACCTAAGCGCTCCGCCTTCAGTTTTTCGGATGAAGGTTCATCTTTTTGGTGCGGCTTCTTCACCTGGCTGTGCCAACTTTGGTTTAAGACATCTAGCCACACAAGGTGAAGGGAAGTTCACGTCACATACAGTGAAGTTCATTCAAAGGAACTTTTATGTAGATGATGGACTTGTAAGTGTTAGTTCAGAAGCAGAAGCAATTCAGCTAGTCAAAGAAGCAAGAGAGCTGTGTAGTACAGGGAAACTAAGATTACACAAGTTCATCTCAAACAGTGAAAATGTGATGAAGTCGCTGCCAAGAGAAGAGTGTGCTGAAAGTATTAAGGAGTTGGATCTGGTACTTGTAGAACCGCTGATGGAAAGAGCTCTTGGTGTTCAGTGGTGCGTTTCTTCTGATGAATTTCAGTTCAGAATAACAGTCGAAGAACACCCAATGACAAGAAGAGGAATCTTGCGCACAGTAGCATCCGTGTATGACCCACTGGGATTTGCAGCACCCTTCATTCTAAGAGGAAAACAAATCCTACAACAGTTATGTCAAGAAAAGGTTGGATGGGATGAGCCACTCTCAGATCAACTTCGTACACTGTGGGAATCCTGGCTCCTAGATCTTCCAAACTTGTCAAAGGTGAGAATTCAAAGATGCATCTTACCTTTTGACACGGACATTGCACAGTATGAATTACACCATTTTTCAGATGCTAGTGTGACAGGCTACGGACATTGTAGTTATTTAAGAACAGTCACATTGAAAGGGGATGTTCATTGTGTCCTAGTCATGGGAAAGGCACGCGTAACTCCAACCAAGGTCGTCACAGTCCCTAGGCTTGAGTTAACGGCTGCAGTAGTTGCAGCAAGAACAAGTGTGATGTTAAGAAATGAACTGGAGATAAGTGATCTTAAAGAACATTTCTGGACAGATTCCAAAGTGGTTTTGGGATATGTGAATAATGATGCAAAGAGATTTCACGTGTTAGTGGCAAACAGGATCCAAAGGATAAAGTCACTCACAGATCCACATCAGTGGCATCATGTACCATCTGAAAATAACCCGGCAGTCCACGCATCAAGGGGACTAAGTGTTCAACAGCTACTCAACTCGAACTGGTTTAGTGGTCCAGAGTTTTTGTGGCAAAGTGAGCTACCTGTTGAAAAGGAAATGGTTACCGAGGTGAAGCCTAATGACCCAGAGCTGAAAACGGTGCATGTGTTCCACACCAAGGTACAAGAAAAGAGAACAATACTAGACCGTCTCACCAAATTCTCAGACTGGAGAAGAGCTGTTAAAGCAATTGCTCGTCTGAAGAAATTTGTTAAAGATTTTAAAGGAGAAACACAAACAAAGGGTGAAAACACAAGTGTTGAGGACAGACAACAAGCAGAACTGTTCATAATAAAACTTGCACAGGAAAACACATTCAGCAAGGAAATCAAAGATTTAACCCAAGGACAGAAAATTCACCTCAAGGATAAGACACACAAGCTTTACTGCTTAAGTCCATTCGTTGATGAATTAGGAGTACTTAGGGTGGGAGGACGTTTGACAAGAGCAAGTCTTCACCCACATATTAAACATCCTGCTATTATTCCCAAAGCGAGTCATGTATCATCCTTGATGATTAAACACTTCCATGAGAAGGTGCAGCATCAAGGAAGAGGAATAACTGTCAACGAGTTGCGCTCCAATGGACTGTGGATTACAGGATGCAGCAGTGCAGTTGCTTCTCACATTTACAAGTGCACGACCTGCAGAAAGTACAGGAGAAATACTCAAGATCAACGGATGTCAGACTTACCAGAGGATAGGATGGAAACAACACCCCCATTCTCTTACTGTGGTATGGACTGTTTTGGTCCTTTTTATGTAAAGGAGGGTAGAAAAGAACTTAAAAGGTATGGTCTTCTCTTTACATGTATGTGTTCTAGGGCAATACATATTGAAATGTTGGATGACCTTACAAGTGATGCTTTTATTAATGCATTGCGTTGTTTTATATCTATTCGTGGCCACGTAAGACAAATCAGGTGTGACCAAGGTACTAATTTTGTTGGTGCTAAGGGAGAGTTTTTGAATGCAATGAAGGATTTTGATAGAGAACAGTTGAAAGAATATGGTTGCGAGTTTGTTCTGAACACCCCCTCTTCCAGCCACATGGGAGGCGTTTGGGAGAGACAAATTAGGACTATTAGAAGTGTTTTAAATATTATTTTAGATCACACTTCTAAGAGGCTTGAGAGTTCCTGCCTCAGGACCTTTCTGTATGAGGTTATGGCTATTGTGAATAGCAGGCCATTAACAGTGGAAAACCTAAATGATCCAAGTATAGAGCCTCTTACACCCAATCATATTCTTATGATGAAGTCCAATGTTATTCTGCCTCCTCCTGGCAAGTTTGTCAGTCAAGACCTTTACCTAAAAAGGAGATGGCGCCGAGTTCAGTTTCTAGCGAATGAGTTCTGGACAAGGTGGAAGAAAGAATATCTTCTCAATCTTCAACAAAGACACATCTGGCAAAAGGAAAAAAGGAGTGCCAAGGTGAACGACATTGTTATTCTTCAAGAGGACAATTCTCCAAGGAACAAGTGGAAACTGGCAAGAGTAACAGACGTTTACCCAAGTGCAGACGGAAGAATTAGGAAAGTTAAGCTTTTACTCAGTGATTCTACATTGTCCAAGGATGGAAAAAGGACAGTCAAACCAGTGTATCTTGATAGACCAGTACATAAAACAGTGTTATTGTTGGAAGCAGAGTAAATATCAAAATGTAAATATATTCCTATTGTAATGTGATAAGTTTACGGTTAAATCACAGTAAGCTTGTGATTTGGTGGGAGTTTTACTGCCAGAATTTTAGGTTATGTATTTTATTTTGTACATACTGTTATGTGATCTGCATTTATTGTGAAATTCTCGAGTAGGAACTATTATGTTGTATGTTGGTTCTGCTGGTGCACCTGAGAGAGCTGCACGTGTAATGAAGCCTGGTAATTTAAGTTATGGCAAGAAAGGCCAGTTTAAGTCAAGGAATTTTCATTAAGTACTTAAAGTCCTCATTTCTTCCTCTAAGAATGGGTCAGCCAGCGAGGTATGTGTTTATATGGTTTAATTCTTTTTAATGTCACTACTTTAGTAGATATACTATCTCAGCACATTTATGTTTTGTTTTAGTTCGACGGTGGCGTATTATAAATCAAGATGATGTAACAACTCCAAGACTTCAACTTATTAAAGTGAACTTCATGCCATCAGTAAAACGAACTCTTTATTGACTTAAGAAGAGGTAGAAGTGATACTTACCTTTTCTGTACATATAAACTCCTGCTCCAATCATACCAATCAGCAATAAAATCCCAGACACTACACCCACAATCCTTCCTACATGATAACCTGAAATGAAAGAGTTAATTATTAAAACTACACCTCATTCACAGCGTCCATCAGTTTCAGACTGCCGGCATTCACTGTCATAGTCTAGTACCACTTCTGATTACCACAGATTATGAAACTCAACTACCTACATAACTGTGAAAAAATATTTACTATCTTTCAGATTTTTTTTTGTTCCTCTGTCATTCTTAAATGTTTCTAATCAATTAATTCATTATAAAAGCCTGTTATAGCCTGAATGAACAAAAATGTTAAGTTTCAAATTACGATTTCACTAGGAAGAAAAGGTCACCAAAACCAATCTGTCTTTATGTAAAAAAGTGTTTACTACCCTTCTTAGATCATGAGTTAAGTGGGAGTAACCAAGCCTTGTAAAGATATTGGTTGAATAGCCATTGGGGGAGGAAGCAGGCATTACCCTAAATTAGGGATGCCCCCACACAGATACTGGTATCGGGGAGGATACCATTCTTATGTACCGCATCAGTATCAGTTAAAGTTACCATGAACACATACTTAAAATGTGTAAACTCTGCAAACATGTCACAGAAGATTTACATTCTCACTTAATAATTTATTTATGTGGTCATGTTATTAATATTTTATTTGTATCTAATTCATCATCATTTATTATAACAAGCAGAAAAGAAAAGAGAACCAGTCTTCAAATTCATTGCATTTTTTTGTGTGGTAGAAGTATCGGTATTGGTACTCGATATCTGAAAGTACTCAAATCCAAGTATCTGAATCATATTGGTTTGAAAAAAGTGGTATAGTTGCATCCCTAGTACCCTACCCTAAATGCAACATGAGATTTAGTTATGGGTTCAGTTTTAATATCCACAGTCAGACCAGATTACTGCTAGACCTGTGGAATCCAGAAGTCAGTCAACTGGTACCTGGAACTGGAACCTGCCTGACACCATAAAGTAGGCTGAAGCATCCCAAATAGCAAAACATCATGTACTGATTTAAAGAAATTCAAGATGAGAAGCAAACTCAATTACATCCATCTGTGTGGAAATTGTTACACATTTTTATGACTTTTGGATTTCAGAGAACCTCAGTGAGAATCATGATTTCAACCTGGAGAAAACATGGAACAGTGTAGAACCGTCCCAAGAGAGACTATCCAACAGAGATTATTCCAGGAGAGCATCAACAACTCATCGAGTAAATCACAGACAAAACTCAATGATCCGCTGATGAGACTGAAGTTGACCATTAACGAAGGTTTGTGTCACATTACATTTAACCCGAGTCTAACAGAATTTCAGACTCAGACCATCATACTGAAAGTCAAACATTGTGGTGGTGGTATGATGGCCTGGGACTGCTTTGATGCGTCAGGACTTGAAGACTAACTGTAATTGATTGAACTTTGCTCTCTACTAGAAAATCCTAAAAGAGCTCACAATAAATGACTTGAAAAACTAAATAGAGGTATTGGAGTGTACTATCAAAATCTAGACCTGAATTAAATCAGGATGCTGTGTCATGACTTTAAAAGCTGGAAAAACGGTAACCTGTTTGAATGAGGACACTTCTGTCCTTGTTTAGGATGTTAAACATCTAATGCAGTGATATGGCCTCCAATCAGTATCACTTTATATTGAGCATTTCACCTTGATAATTATACATGAAATGACAACTACCCCATCGTCAAGAAACAAACTTTTTTTCTCTAAATGGGGCTGTGGCTTCTATTCTTCCTCCTCCACCAGACCTACTCTCATCACTTCAATATTTAAATCCTCGTCCATTCTCTCACTGCTCCTCTTGCTTGATCTCTGTGTCCGATGTTAAGTTACTCCCCCGCCTCGCACCAACGCAGCTGGGATCTCAGGCCAACTGGGTGACGGTACGTAGAAAGCATAGTTCCCAGCCCAAAGGGCAACACTAACCTGTCCGTATTTCTAACAGATTTTCCCGGCCCACTAAAAAGCAGACTTTGGTAATTGGAAGTTCAGTACTTCGAAACTTGGAATTAGAAACACCATCGACCATAGTCAAATGATTTCCAGGGGCTAGAACAGGCGACATAAAAATCCCACCTAAAACTGTAGGCTTAAGCTAAGCTAATACAGTAAGATTGTTATTCACGCTGCCGGTAATGACACCAGGTTATGCCAATTGGAGGTCACTAAAATTTGTGTTGCTTCAGTGTGTAAGTTTGCTAAAAAGATGTTGGACTGTATAATCTTTTTTGGTCCCCTGCCCGATCGGACCAGTGACAACACGCTTAGCTGGATGCTGTCATTTCATCGATGGTTGTCTGAGTGGTGTCCAGCAAACAATGTGGGCTACATTGATAACTGGAAGACTTTTTGAGTAAAACCTGGTCTGATCCGGAGAAACGGCATCCATCCCACTTGGGATGGAGCAGCTCTTCTTTCTAGGAATCTGGATACATTTATTGGTCCTTCAAAACACTGACAAACCAGGGTCCAGACCAGGAAGCAGAGTCGTAGTTTAACCCACCTTTCTGCAGCTTCTGTACTGTTACCCACTCAATACCCCATTGAGACAGTCTTGTCCAAGGACAAAATCAAATAGACTAAAAGTTAACCTGACAAAAGCAAACTATGAAAATCTCATTAAAATAAATACGACTCTGACTAAACAAGAAAATAGGACAATTAGATGTGGTTTACTGAACATAAGATCCCTCTCCTCAAAGAACTGATCTGGGGATTATGCCAGTCTTGTCTGTTTTACATCACTGATCGGGTAGTGCGGACCAGGTGCTGTCTGTGTCGGCGGTTCGGCCTCGACGGCTCCGCCTCCCGGGCTGAATGTGTTGGTCCTCCGGCTGCTTTACCTCGCCTTTCTATAAACTTACTGCAGATCTGGATTTGCGCTCCACACCCCAGGGCCTGCACACTGCTTTTTTGTTTTGCTGGATTTGTTTAATGGCTGATTCCTAGGAGGAATTTTGTGGTACACACAGTTTTAACCTGATATGTTAAATAAATAATTGATTTATTGGAAGAAACCTGTCTGTTCATTTTTGGATGCTTTCGAACCTCTGCCCTTATCGTTGTTCCCTAAGTTTTCCCTCCGTCTGACGTTGCTGCAATTTTTTTACTCTCTTTAGAGTTCCACTTGCCACAATGGCTACAGTTGTTTTGAACATCTAATCCTTAATTTTCCTCACTCAAATTGCAAAACATTAAAACCTTTTGTGTTTGTGGTTTTGTATCGTCCACCAGGCCGTTACTCTCCATCTTGGACCAGATCTCAGATTTTTTAGTATTAGTATTAAACACTAATCAGGTAATTATAGTAGGGGATTTTAATATTCACGTGGACACTGAAAGCTTAACTGCAGCCTTTAATATTATCTTAGACTCAATTGCCTTTACTCAGAAAGTGAAGGGACCCACGCACTTTGGTCGGCACACTTTAAACATTGTACTGACATACAGCATTGAGTGTGAGGAAGTAACAGTCCTCCCACATAACCCAGTCCTATCTGACCATTTATTGATAATTTTTGAATTTACTTTATCTGACGTTCCCAAATCTGAAAGAAAATTTCATTACAGTAGAACTTTATCAGACAGCGCTGTAACAAGTTCTAAAGAATATTTTCCATTCTAGCTTCCCTATCCGTCTCATAATACCACAGTGGACCGCAGTGATTCCAAAACTGACCCTTTAAAAATTAATGGTCTGGTTCAAAGTATTACTTCTTCACTGCGTTTGGTACTAGACAGTGTAGCCCCCTTAAAAAACAGAAGGCAATCAGCCATAGAAGGTTGGCTCCCTGGTTAATGCGGAGTTGCGTACTTTAAAGCAGAATACTAGGAAACAGGAGAGAAAATGGCGCTCTACACATTTAAAGGATTTCTATTTAACCTGGAAAAATTGTCTACAACTTTATAAAAACACCCTTCCACAAGCTAGAAAAGCATATTTTCCGTCATTAAAAGAGGTAAATAAAAACAATCCTAGGTTTCTTTTTAGAACAGTTGCCTAACTTTCACAGAGTCATAGCTCTGTTGAGACAACTATTTCCCCTTCTCTCAGTAGTGATGACTTTATGGGATTCTTCATAAGTAAAATAAATTCTACTAAAAATAAAATCATTGGCATTCTCCCAAACATGACTAACTCTCTCTCACAGTAATCGAGGCAGTATCAGAGAGAACTGTAGAACCATATTTATGTCTGTACTGTTTTGATTCTGTTGAACTTTTGGAATTTTCACAAATATTAGCTTCATCTAAACCTTCAACTTGTATGTTAGACCAACCACTTTATTTAAGGAAGTGTTGCCTCTGGTTACTGGACCTATTTTAAATATGATTAATCTATCCTTAATAAATGGTTATGTACCACAGGAACTTAAGGTTGCTGTAATTAAAACTTTACTTAAGAGACCATCCCTCGATCAAGATGACTTAGCGAACTACAGACCTATATCTGACCTTCCTTTCTTTTCAAAAATTACTGAGAAAATAGTTGCTAATCAAGTAAGGGAGCATCTAAACAGCAACAACCTGTTTGAAGAATCTCAGTCAGGTTTTAGAGTTCATCATAGCACTGAAACAGCACTGGTAAAAATAACCAATGATATTCTAATAGCCTCAGATAATGTATGTGTGACTGTTCTGGTCTTGTTAGATCTCAGTGCTGCTTTTGAAACAGTCGATCATACAACCTGATAAATCCAATCAGTTATGTAGATTACAAGCATGTCTGGAACACATAAGAACCTGGATGACTCTGAATTTTCTACTTTTAAATTCAGACAAGACAGAAGTTGTTGTCTGGACAAGAAGCTTTAAAAAAGAAACTGCTAAATCAATCACTTCATCTGGATGGCATTAAATTGGCCTCTGATAATAATGTAAAGAACCTCAGAGTAATTTTTGACCAAGCTATGACATTTAAATCCCATATTAACAGGTCTCCAAAATTTCGATATGCTGCAGCAAGAGTTCTGATGAATATTAAAAAGAGAGATTACATTTATCCTGTTTGATCTCCTCTCCATTGGCTCCTACTTAAATACAGAATAGAGTTTAATATCCTCCTCACGTATAAAGCCCTTAATAATCAGGCTCCATCGTACATCAGAAATCTGATTGTTCCGAATGTTCCTAGCAGAGCACTCAGTTCTCAGAATGCAGCTCTACTGGTAGTTCCTAGGATTTCTAAAAGTAGAATGGGAGACATACAGTATCTTTTAGTTACCAGGCTCCTCTCCTTTGGAAACAGCTTCCAGTTTTAGTCCATGAGGCAGATACTGTCTATTTTTTAAAATATGCTTAAAATCTTCTTTTTTGATTAAGGTTATATTTGGAATGGCTTAGGTTATCCTGAGTTATCTCTGTAGTTATGCTGCTATAGGCTTAGACTGTTGGAGGACAGACTGACCACTTTTCTTCACTCTTACTTTTCTCTTCTACCACTCTTCAGATAAATTTTTTCTGCAGATATTCCAATTGTTAACCTTGTTTTTATGTCAGTGTTTTCCACTTTCGCTTCATGCTTGCTCAGTATGAGGGATTGCTGAAACCCCATGTCAACAACTTCATGCAATCCGCTGGGAATACTTACATAGAAAAATTTTAACTGATTGGAATGTTTGTATAATTGTATTGAAATAAATTTTGTTGTGCAGTGCCTTGAGATGACATTTATTGTGAATTAGCGCTATATGAATAAAAGTGAATTGAATATAATGGGATTCAAATGGGGCAGGAGATCTATCGCCCCAAAACTCAGAGGTGTGACCAAGTCATTATTGTACAAGTCTCAAGTCTTTGTCCTCAAGTCCGAGTCAAGTCTCAAGTAAATTACAGACAAGTCAAGACAGGAACGTTTCTACTCAAGTCCAAGTCGGAAACTTTGAATTTCAAGTCCATCCATCCATCCATCTTCTTAACCGCTTATCCAATTCAGGGTCACGGGGCAGCTGGAGCCTATCCCAGCAATTATCAGGCGTTAGGCAGGGTACACTCTGAACAGGACGCCAGTCTGTTGCACAGAGAGACAGACAACCATTCACACTCACATTCATTCCTAGGGACAATTTTAGAGTGATCAATTCACCTATCATACTTTTGGACTGTGGGAGGAAGGCGGAGTACCCGGAGAGAACCCACACATACACAGGGAGAACATGCAAACTCCATGCATGGGATACGAACCCACGACCTTCTTGCTGCAAGGCAACAGCGCTAACCACTGCGCCACCGTGCAGCCCTCTCTTCAAGTCATTTTTTTTTATGTTGCATTTTTATGTTCCATGTAAATCATATTCAGTGTATTCTTTTTAAAAGCTTGATTTATTTCAAAAGAAAAGATAAAAAGAGTGCAACTGAATTTAGAAATTTTACAATAAGTTTACATGTTTACATGTCAGCTCAATCTTATTATACTGGAAATTGATACACATGCACAATTTCTCAACACATTCTACATTCTTTTAGCAACCACGCCTCTCCGCGCGGCCTCATCCCGCCCCAAAATTTCCGCACCGCGCACCTAGGAAAATTTGTAACTACGCAGACGGTCCCGCGCGGAAAAACATGGCGGACTGGCAAGGGCTCATATTGCCGGAGGTTAGTAAATATACATCTTTATGATTCGGCCGATAGAGATCACTGTGATCAACTGTGTTTTAATGGAAGAGAGGACGGTCTCCTTTTTTCGTCTTTTTTCCTAATAAATAGCATAAAAGTTCTGCAATGTTCATGCGGCAAGCATAAACCAAGCTTTAGAGCCAATATTCTTGACGACTGTAGGGGGCAGTGTAGGGCTCTACAGCATGCATACAACACTACACCACAGTAGAAGTAGTAAACACTGTTGTTTACAAGATGGTGACACCCGTGAGCTTAAACAAAGCAGAACTTTTATGCTGTTTACTTAGGAAAAAAGACGAAAAAGGAGACTCTCCACTCGTCCATTAAAACACAGTTGATCACAGTGATCTCTATCGGCCGAATCATGAAGATGTCTATTTACGAACCTCCGGCAATATGAGCTCTTGCCAGTCCGCCATGTTTTTCCGCGTGGGACCGTCCGCGTAGTTACAAATTTTCCTAGGTGCACGGCGCGCGGTGCGGAAATTTTGGGGCGGGAGGAGGCCGCGCGGAGAGGCGCGGTTACTGAAATGACGAAATTTGGCCGCGTGGAGCCGTGTGGACCTCGCGGACACGGCAAGCATAATTCACTGACTGTTGTGTAAACTACTCAGTGCTCCCGCTGGCTTGAACTGATCCATTTTCTTTGTTCAGAAGCATTTCTGAGTTATTCTAACACAAAAGCACGTTAGAACACATTTTCCTCTGATGTTCTTTACGTTTTCGGAACTCGTTGTGCATTACACTGGTTTTCTGGGCGCGGTAAGGTATCGCTAGGTTAGCTTAGCATGGCTAGGGCTGCTAACTCTCCTGCTAGGTCTCTCGCTAAACCTCCTCCTCTCTCTTAATCTGTGCCCCTTCCTGTGGCTGTGTTCAACAGGTTTTCTGCACTCAGCGACAACCAATTCTGCCAGCTGAGCTGCCGCAGCTGCATAGCTGATCGTGGCTCTAGAGTCACATACGACCACAGTCAAATACCTAAAATGAAGTTAGCTTAAGTTAGCCATGACATTGTAGCAAAAAAGTTGCACCTACCATTCTTTATGCAACTTTAAATGACGAACAAAGTTGGATGTTGTTCCATCGCCGTCCGTGATTTTCTTTTTGCATGTTCTACACGTTGCTGTGCATTTTTTTCCTACTACTTCGTAGTTTGTGAACCCAAAAGCGATCACCTTTGGGAGCATACCCATAGTCCTTGTTGGCTGCGTTCTGCAGAGCTGAATGGACGGTTAGACTGACCTCTATTGAAATTGTTGTATTTTTTTGTTGTTGTTTACAAATCCCATTAATATGATTGGCTCTTCGCGGTGTAGGTACCTGGGGCCTGTACCATTAAGGTAGCTGAACAAACTCGGGGTTACAGGATTGGTTTTGAGCAATGGCCGCTGGCTGCTCTGCTTTGTGACCGCATACCATGGCGGCCGCCATTGCTCCTCCATTGTTGTAGTACCTCCATTTGGCCGCTAGGCCCCATTGAAAAGTATTGGACTTTAGACACGTTAAAAACAACTTTAATGCCTGCTGCCCATTTTTTTTTAACTTTCTATGGCTACATATCCTTCCTGAGATAACAATGGGCTCATAAAAAACCTGGGCACCAGGCTGGTTTTCGTAAGAAAATTTTTTGAAATCTTGCATAATTATTGAGGGGGGCCGGACTTTGATTGACAGGCTGTTTCGTTGGACTTTAATTATGGTAACACTACATTTTAATAATTAACAATTATTTCAAGTTACTAGTTCTTACCTTTTGAGATTTGAGAAATAGGAGAACCGTCGGAGGAGCGCAGATACTGCAGCAGTCAGGCATGGCGCTATTATCCTTTAGCTTAGCTAGCCAAGTTTAGCATCTGATGCTAAACTTGGCTAGCTAAGCTAAAGGATAATAGTCTCAAAACCAGAATGACACACTTGATAATAGCAGAATGGGCGCGATTACGACCGAACTACACGCCCATACACGCCCCGCAAGGGCAGAGTCTACAGTGAAGATCCCGCCCCTATGCCCTTTTTAGGAAAATGCTTCTTCAGAGCTGGAGAGGAGGAGTCTGTGAATCCGCCATGAATTCCCCCATGAAAGAGTGTCATTCTGGCAAACTGGGAGAAGTGAGGAGGCGCTGTCTATTGTTTTTTCGGTCTATGGTTTTGAGTCGACAAAACAAAACCGATGCAATCAGGCTTTATTGGTACCATGACGCAGCTCATCAACTTTCTCTGTCAACTCAGGCTTTGATCCTTAAACTATGATTAATACACACCCGAGTGCACATAAGAGTGACGTCGACACTGAACAACCAATCGCGTTCGATATGGATAGAGCGAGAGCTATATACATTTCAGCGTAGGAACAAGAGCTAATTCTTCAGAAATATGAAGAATATAGAAGTGTTTTTCAAGCACGCAGTAACACTGTATCTGCTGCCAAAGCAAGAGAACAATCTTGGAGCAAGATTGCTGATTGCGTTAAAGCGTACGTTAAACAATTAATGTACATTTATGTAGGATAATCATATAAAAAATATATTAAATTCTAAAATGAAAATATATTTGTGCTGAGATATACTGTATATATTATATATTGTATATGTGTGTAGATGTATGTTGAATGTGAATGCATAGGCTATTATATCCTAAGAAAGATTGATATTCATTGATTTTTAGATACAACCCCAACTCCAAACGTTCTTGGCAGCAGATCACGACAAAATATAAAAATATAATTCAAAGTGGTGAGTGTTTACCGTAACTTTTTATTATTTTTTTGAACATTTAATCACCAACACTTGTTTGCATAAAACAGAAAAAAATGGGAAATGAGGAAAACTGGGGGAGGGCCACCTCCTCAAGATTACACTGTGGCGGAGGAGTTGGCTCTGAGCAACAATAAGGGGCGGCCGATCATGGATGCAGTACAGTAAGGACATGGCTTCAACGTGTCACATTTGTTATGTGCGGCTCAAGAAGTTCACAAAGATAAGACATTCCTTCCACGGAATATCTGTATCTTTCATACAAGTAAGCATCAGGAAAGTCAAATGGATTTTGTCTGTCCCTAAAAACTCTTTCTCTACGAAGTGCTTGTCTAACAATTTGCGCGGAGATGTCCAAAGGATTTGGGAGAAAAGTTGAAGCCATTGCAACAGAGAACAGACGCTGGGAATTAGTTACGTCACCTGTATGCTTCTTTGCTCAGAGCTGATTGGTCAAACTTCAGTCTGAGATCTCGAATCCAGAACATAACCTGCCCCGGAGCAGGTTAGCCGTGCAGCGTAAGATACCATGGCAACGAACACCGATTAAAGCTGAGCTACTTTCATAGTACCTAAAACCCAGGGTTGGCGGAAACTAAGCTGAAACATAGCTGGCTAGCCACCTAATCCGGCTTCATGGTACAGGCCCCAGATCTGCTCGGGTTACCAGATCGGCTCGGGGTCCTGCGCTCTCCGAAAACCTCACACTACGGCAACTTAACACGGACAAACTACCTAGCAAGCGCTATAGGGTTAAATTTAAAACAAGAGATAAATTTTAATAACAACTCCTGTGTGGGCTTTAAGAAAAGATGATATTTCTATTTTTTGACAGACTTTCCTGTGATGTAAAAAGGTTTTCTTCTGTTTATTTTTTAGCGAACCCCAAAAAGATGATACATTTAACAATACATTAAATCAATATCAGGCTATCAAGAAAAAAGGCTGCCAAAAGAATTCATATATGTACATTTTGCGTGTACGGTTTTTATATAACACCCCTGGCTCTTTGTATTGAATTCCTGTGTATACCTCATTTGTTTGTGTTTTGTATATTTACTATTTGTTTAATAAAGTTATTTTTAAAAAAAATGCAATACGTTCTAACCTCCAATGATGTACTCTAATGTCAGCATCCAGCAAATCATGTAATGCTTCAGCATAAGTGGGTGCAAGCCCCCGAGCAGATCTGGTACCTACAGCGGTTCTCGCACACATAGAAACAGACTTCGCTTGTTGATACAGGATGAGTGAAATAATTTAATCCGGCACAATTTTGAAATAATAGATGTTTTAAACTTTATTTATTGGGTAATATAGCAAGTCTTTGTCAAGTAAACTGGTTCAAGTCCGAGTCAAGTCTCAAGTCTGTGGCCTTCAAGTCCAAGTAAAGTCAAAGTCTTTCAGCATTATTTCAAGTCAAGTCTCAAGTCATGAAATTAATGACTCGAGTCCAAGTCATGTGACTCGAGTCCACACCTCTGCCAAAACTCCTTTACTCCTTAAAAGTTGATAATTACTTAAATAGTGTTATCTTATCTCATAGAATTAGCTTGTAGCATTAGCCTAACTAACACGTAGCATCCTTAAGGATTTCATTTGTGTTTGTGAAGACACATACAGCAGGTAGTCAGGTGATGCAGCAAGTGAGAGGGGCTAAGTGGTTCTGATATTGCACCAATGCTGCAAAAGAGTATAAGAATTTGGGAAAATAATTATAGCAATTTTGACTAGATTGTGATAAGGGAATAAATCAGATCATCAGTTTAAATCTGCCTTTTGGATTTATTCAGGTTCTGTTCAGGAAACATTTAAGGGACAAAAAACAAAACAAATCTATTGGAGGTAATATTTTTTCACAGCACTGCAACATAAAAGAAAACCTCAACATGACAATGAATTTTCTGGTTGTATTAATAGTTAAAAAGGTAATGGATGAATGTGTGTTTCTCTAATATTCTGTATAAGAAATGATAGAATATTTGCAACTCACCACTGCTAAAAGGGTTATCGACCTCTTCACTGGACTCACTGCTAACAGGGTTTTTCACTATGCAGATGAAGGATCTCTCCTCATTCTCCTAAGAAGCAAAAGAAAAAACGCTCTAAACCATCATAGTTTCTTCCTTATTTGTTAAAGAGTTTTTACTCAGAGGATCTGCCCCATCTTGACTCATACCTTTGTTAACATCAGCTTCGGGTCATTAGACAACACTTTGTTTCCACTTTCCCATTTATATGTAACAGGTCCAAACCCAGAGGTGATCTGGACATCACAGGTGAGATGACAGACGATTTCATTGTTGCACTTTTTAGAAACTGTTGGTTTTGGGACCGGTTCTGACAGACACAGGAACAGATTAGCATCTACTAGATTCAGGTTAAAACCCAACAAACCTCAGTCAAACCTGCTGAACTCACTGAGAACCTGGAGTTGCTGCTGGTCAAGAACTTTGAAGTTGATCTCAGGTGTGTACATGCCAGTGTCTTCTAGTGTCAGATTGTTGATAGTGAAACTTCCAACTGTTTCATCAAAGTCACAACGACCTGAAGGTAGAATAGATCAAGACATAATGCATGGAGTGTATTGGAGGGTCTCAGGTATTAAAGTGTGTTATATGCCAATCACGAGTGGATATACCATGAAAATCTCTGAAACAAGTAATTTCCCCTCCAAACCACTCCAAGGCGAGGTCCGATTGGTGCTTCCAGGTTACACTCGAAATGGAATCAAAGCTCTGACCTGGATTCAGGTCAACTGAGGCGCCCACTTTTTTGTAAATTGGATCAGCTGTGAATAAAAAGCAAGACAATCTGTCAAGAGAACATTCTCTGTTTCTGAGCAGCTTTAATATGTCGACTCCTGTCAGTCATACTGTATGTATTTTCCAGATCTAACCTACTATAAGTTTTTCCTTTACACTTACAAATGATGCTAAATCTGCATTTTAAATAAGACTCTTAATCTCTTAAATTACATATCTACTCTTTAAAACTTGTAATCAACTATGACTACATCAAAAACCCTCAAATGAAAATATTCAAGCATATTTTGTCCAACTTGCTAACTGATTGATACAATGCCTTATTTATGTACCCTGTGGAGATTCCTTGACTAGTGTCCCTGAATTTGTTAGCGCTGATTTTGAGGTGTTTAGCAAACAATTAGAATCTTTTGATTATTTTTTTTTTCTAAACCAGTAAAAATAGTAAAATAAACATTAAATATTTCCTCAAAGTTTGTAAATAAGTGAAGTGTTTGGATAAATGTATCATTTTCGATCACATTTAAAATTTAATATGGATTAAAAATGCTGAAATTTACTAAGTTTGAATATTTTAATATTGTTTCATTGTAAACAAAGACCAACTTATTCCGTTTTTGTCAACACTTTATTTAGGGTCAGATTTCATTTTGTTGATACACATTTTTAAAACCTGCAATTTACCAAAGGGATATCTGCAATGCATAGAAAAACAAGTGCTATATTCTTTGTTTTGATGTTTTATGTTGATATTTAATATATAGGGCCGCATGGTAGGACTGTTGGTAGTACATTTGCCTTACAGAAAGAAAGCAATGGGTTCAGAACCCAGTCTGGAGTCTTGATTAAATGGAAACCAAAATTGTCTGGATGATATACGTATTGCATGCTACAAATAAAGTCCAGGTTGTCAAAAATGAGACTGAAGTTGGTTTCTGTTTCTAGCTTCCGATTTGGGAAATGGCTAAAGGGAAATTACAACAAATTTTTCTCTACTCCGGGCATCTTTAATCTGCTCTGGTTTAAAATCTACAATACTCAGACATTTCAGACCTGGACTAGATTATTATACGCTACCAGAAGAATAATTAAAACCAACTCTGGACTTTGTGAAACTTTTCTATGATTTGTGAAACTTCAGTAAAGGTAGATTTCAGCCCTTTTTCTGCTTTTGACCATGTTATTTTAGTTGTAGCTACATAAATACAACACTCAGACATCTCAGACCTGGATTATATTACCCTACACTAGTAGGAGAACAATTAAAACCAACTCTGGGATTTGTGTGACCTTTCTGGGATTTGTGAAACTTCAGTAAATGTGGGGTTTCAGCAGGTTTTCTGCATCTGAAACATACCATTTAAACTGTAGCTCAAAAACTACATAACCTAGACATTTCAAACGTGGTTTTCTATGTTTCACAAATCATAGAAAAGTTTCACGAAACCCAGAGTTGGTTTTATTTATTCTTCTGGTAGTGTAGAATAAACTAGTCCAGGTCTGAAATGTCTGAGTATTGTGATTTTAAACCAGAGCAGATTAAGGACGCCCAGAGTAGACAAAAATATGTTGTAATTGCCCTTTAGTCATTTCCCAAATCGGGAGCTAGAAACGGAAACCAACTTCAGCCTCGTATTGCAAAAACTCGACTTCCCTATTAACTGTAGCCTATAGCTGTGCAAGCATAGTTATTTGTCATGTGTGTCTCCCTGCGGTCCACGGGTGAGCTGACCAGGGTGTATTCTGCCTCTCGCCCGATGAACGCTGGAAACAGGCAGCACCCCAACCCAATTCCCAACAACCCTGGAGGGAACTTCATTTTAACCCCGCCTACCCAGCAGAATGCGGAATATCTCAAAACGTGTAAAAAAAAAATAATAAAAAAGAGCCAATATTAGAAGAGAGGCACCGATATTTTTCAGCCGTTCATTTAATTGAATCTAAGTGGTCGAACTCCCTGAGATTCAGGGAGATATTTTAGTAGGCCTATACTTGTTTTTTGTCACTGCATAAAAATTAAAAGCTCGAGTTTCAAAAGTAGCCTAATCAAATAAATTCCTCTACAATTAACATATTACATGGAACTGTGCTTAAAATACAAAAACAGAGCCCTATAAAACAATATATTGTAACGAATGTTTACTCACCTGCGTTGACCTTAGCCGTGAAGAAAAGGACTGTAAAAATAATACGGGAAAAAGACATGATCCTAACATGAAAATAACCGACTCTAAAAAAAACACTTCGACGGATAACACTGGCAATATGTGAGAGCAGCTTGTTTAAACTGGGTAGAGAGATAAATAATGAAGTTAAACAAAGAAATGAGTTCGAGTCGAGGCGAACAAGAAACCAGGTAGAGAACGGCTGTAAACGAAAATGAAAGTAGGCAATCCTCATAAATATGCCACATAGCCTACTTTTAATTCCTGTGGCTGAAGTCTGTGGCAACTTGTTTTATTCAACAAGTTTCTGGGTTTGTTTAAGTAAAACGTAATGATTAACAACACGGGAGAACCATCCGAATATTTTAAAAAGTAAAACATCAGTTATTTAGTTATTTAAGCATTAGCAGTTATTTAATTCATGTTTGGATTCTGTTCGATGATGACTGATGTGATTTTTTTTTCTTATTTCAAACGTAAAAAACTGTTAAATGTAAAACAAGAAAAAATGTACGAAAAACAGTAGACAGAGGTTGAAAACCTCACAACTCCTCCTCCTTCCCTCTTTTTATTTTAGTTTTTTACAATAGCCTATACTATAGATATCTAAATATCTAGCCTATCCCTTACAAATTCAATACAATGAGGCTAGGTTACACCAAGTAGACCTACCAGACTACCAAGATACTTCATAACTAAGCACTACACCTCCATCCCACCTGGAGTGTATTTATTATTTCCTTCTATCCATCCATCCAAGATATTTGTTCTTTCTAAGTTATTTCAAATACTCGTTTCAATTCAACATTATCAATTTCAATTCAATATTACTATTTATACTGTTGCATGTACTGGATATATTGTGATTTCCAAACAACACAAATTAAGTTGATCAGAACTTAATGCCAGATTTTTCCTGTCAAACCGACGTTTTATTCTTACTTTATTTCTGAGGCTATCTCTAAAAGCTGCTAATGTCCTCCGCAGTACAAAGATACTTCATTAAAAACTAAGGCTGGATTTCTGATTCTGTCGTTTTCAATACTAACCCCTACTGATTCATGTGTGCTCTTTATTTTATCTGCTAATTTTACCAACACGATCACAAAAAACAAACACATGGAACCCGTTTTAAATCCTTGCATTTTCTTATGTTATTTAATTATTTGTGTATTTCTGTTCTGCTTCTTTAGTTCTATTTTCCTATTAGTCATTTAGCAGCCTTATGTAATACAATGACTTTTCCCCGTTTTACCTGCTGAGTTGAATTAATACAATATTTGTCATACGATATATAAATAAATGCAGAAATTATTCAGAAGCTCGGTTACAGGGGACATAGCAGGAAATGTCCATTTTTTTAGCCTTTTAAATGAAGTGTGTTGTGCATTTAAGAGTCTTTAGGAATGTACAAAAGCATAAACTATTTGACCCAGGTGTTTTGGAGATATTTTTGTATACTGTTATTATATTTCTTTAGGCCGGTCAGTTTTCTCTGTTATCTATGACGTTTTCTGATCTATTACATCACAGTATTTGCACAGAAACTGCTAAACAAGGTCACGGACTTCTGACTAAACCTTGGCTGAATCTGCCATCTTGAGTTCTCACTGCGAGTTTGGTTTGCAGTCCAGTTCAGGAATGCACAACGTACAAGTGGAACAGTTAAAATGTACAGTTGTTGGATTATTAACCTAAAATATTTTTTACGTCGTCCTCCAGCACCAAGGCAAGGCAAGGCGATTTTATTTATATAGCACACTTTCAACACAAGGAAATTCAAGGTGCTTTGCATGATTCAGTGATAATGATACGAAATACATAGTTACAGAAGCATGATTATAGAAAAACAGAAACATATAGGTTTAACAGATAGACACAATCAATCAATCAATAAGATGATGTAAGGAACAAATTTATGCAATATAGATTTAAAACAGATAAAACACAATAGATTAAAAAGTTTAAAAACAAATTAAGCCACAAGAATCAAATAGTGATCAGAAAGCGCAATTTAGGGCTCAAAGGCAGCTCTGAATAGTAGAGTTTTAATCTTTGATTTAAAAGAGCCCAACGATTCAGCATTTATGCATTCTTCTGGAAGTTTGTTCCAGATTTGTGGAACATGGAAGCTGAAAGCTACCTCTCTCTGAAGTACCTGGTTAAATTTTATGTTTCACAGTAGTTTACACGCATCTATGGGGAAAGTATTTTTTTGTTTGTAGGAAGGATAGGAGCTTTAGTACCTCCGCCAGCATTAAGAAGGATTTGCTGAAATACTCTGTTTTATTAAGGAGTCAGTTCATTCTGATGGAAATGACTGACACAGCAAGGCCGTAAGCTTCAGATAACACTAGATAGATAATTTATTGCCTCTTGGCCATTGTTTTGTTAGCATAAGATTCAGATCTTCTGGTTATGTTAGCGCTACGTGTTTGGTATTTGAGCTCCCAGATTACATACGTCTTTTAATATTGCTAGCACAGAAACAATAATGGATTTTTTTTTCAGTTTTTAGTTTTGAAGAACGTATGAATCTAACACATTCAATGATGTTGCCATGACGCTAACAGTAGCACAGTAACAACCTGAGGGTCCTGATATGTTGTAAATCAGAGGTATATGAATAAACTGAATAGAATAGACCCTGTGCACGAAAAAAGGCTAACTTCCTGTTTTGAGACCGGATGTAGAGTTGTTCATTTCCACTAGATTTATTGTGCTTTTATTTTGGTGATTCGCTACTGATGCGGACTCCAAAGTCATGTCAAAATTACAAAAATTGAATGATCGAGTTAAACTACAAAGAGCAGAAGGTGAGAAAACTCATCACTGCTGCAATTTAACAAAACTTTTAGGTTTTCACTCCTTTCCCAAGGATCCTGAATTGCGGGCACAATGGCTGATAAAAATTAGACTGGACTGCTTCAGAGTTACGCCCAGCTCTAGAGTGTGTAGTCGGCATTTTGAGACTGGTGAGTTTGTCTTCCTCTGGAAAGCGATGTCTTCAGCCCAAAAGTTGTTTGGGAGTTTGGGAGCGCCGCCCTCGGCCTGTTGACACCATGGCTATGGCAACCGAGGATGACAACACAGAGGAGGAAAACACCTAAGATATGCCTACCGCTGGTTATGCTGAATCTGCTCCATCCTCCATCCCCATGATTGAAGATCACGACTATGCAGCATGCCCTTTGATTGTCGTAGATCGGATTAAATATGAATCCATTTTCAAGGGAGACCAAGGAGCTCAGGCAGCAGCTGGAATCATACTACCTGACTCGGGGATTTGGACTGCAGCGATTTGCAACATCACCCGATGACATTCGATACTATACAAGGTAAGTCCTATATCTATAGAGATATATCTATCTTTATCTCGATAGATAGATAGATAGATAGATAGATAGATAGATAGATAGATAGATAGATAGATAGATAGATAGATAGATAGATAGATAGATAGATAGATAGATAGATAGATAGATAGATAGACAGTTTCTTTGATTTCTGCATTGGTTTTACTTGTCCTTCAAATCATTTCATCCCACCCCTTTGTTTGAATTTACTTTTGAACAGGAACTACAGTTGAAAAAAAAAAAGACTGATCTAGTCTAAAGTTTGAAATGTCTGTGTTATGTAGTTTTTAAACTGGTTGTAATGTCATCTGAAAGTGAGCAATAGCTCCAGAAAAACGACATAAACATACAACGTTTAAATGCAGATTTCCATCATATGAGCATATGATGGCCTTTTGGAACCTAATTGAATAGGCAACAAGCAAAATTCTGAGGGTTACCAGCAGTCAGAAGAGCCTTTCCACCAGCACATCCACAGAGAGCTCTGTGAACAGACCAACTGTAAGTTCAACGAAAATACTACATGGTTGTTCTGTGTTGATTGCACGCCAGTGTTGCTGGCGACTGGAGCATTTTTTTCTCTTCCAGAAATTACTGACGAGCTCTTTCTGTTCCTCAATTATCTGGCAACCGGCTGTACACAAAGGGAGCTTTGTCACAAGTTAAGTTTAACATCCACAGAGCTACAGTGAGTAGAATACTTGTGTCATTGTCCAACTTTTTGTACACTTTCCCTGGATCTGTCTCAATCTGAAATGAGGTGCCAAACACCCTCCTCCCTTCTGCTCCAGAGTGAGGTGTTTTCAGCTTACTGGTCGCACTGTACCTTCAAAACGCTCATTGGCATGTCTCCCCATGGAGCACTGACGTTTGTGTCAGCACTGTTTGAAGGCTCTATCAGTGACAAGGAGATTTTCCATCACTCCGGCATCACCTCCCTCCTAACGCCTGAGATGGATGTAACGGTGGACAAAGGGTTTCTGATAGATGAGCTTGTGCCTGGGAAAGTCCATTGGCCAACCTTTTTGTCCAAGAAAGCCCAAATGTCAGAGGTGGACGTGCTTAGAACCCAGTCCATTGCACGTCTGATGGTCCACGTGGAGACGCTCATCAGGAGGGTTAAAGAAAACAAACTCGTCCCTCTTTCCATTTAGGAGTATTAACCACACTTTTACTGTGGCATGTCTCCTCACAAACTAACAATATGGACCCCTGGTCAAAAAATGGGTGCTTGATTAAAAGCTTGAAATTGGTATTGTCTGTTTATTTAGTAACTGTTTTATGGTTTTGTAATATGTATTCTAAATTCATGTATATAGTTATTGCCCAACAATAAAAGTTGCTAATTTTGTTTTTAAGTCAAATTAATGAAGAGCGAGCACACCCATTTCCCTGGTTAAATAAAGTTCAATGATATATGACTGGATGTTTTACTGTTTACTCTGCAAATAAAACTGCCTTCCTTTAACAGCACCGTCTTTTGCTCTTGTGTGCTTATTGACTGCATTACATTTTTTAAAGATAAAAATTTGGTTTTCCTGGAATTCTGAAATTAAAACACACAGATTTCAAACGATCAACTATATCATCATACTACCTGATCAACTATATTTTACATACTTTGAATTGTATAACAGTAAATATATTAACTCTGCAGATATTAATACACACAAAAATCTGTTTGAATTCTCACCAAACCAACTTTCACAAACAGCTTTCTATTTTCAATTAAAACACAACATGGAAAATAATACAAATGCCCTCTGAGACCATGTAGTTTGATGACTTTTCAGTCAGGAATGACAAGCTACCCATTTATGACCATGCAAGGTTTTTGTCCATGTACAGTACACATAAAAATAGAACATGTCTATCTTACATTTCATTGTCTCCATCACACCCTCATCCCTCTGTATTCTTTGGATGAACAAATCTTCTTGAGCGGAGACTACAAAATCACACCAACGCATCCCTGTAGTTAGCAGCTGGCCCTGAACTTGCCAATCATAGGCATGTGATTGTTTAAGCTGCAATGTCCCACTGAGGACCTTGAGGTAAGGTGCGTCTACATAATTTTTAATGTTTGGACATTTTATTTCCAATAGGCCAAATTGAGGTTGCTCCAAGGGGTCAAAAATTATGCCATCTGTTGATGCGCCAATCTATGGTGCATCTGGGTGCACCACAAATCCACATTTGTAGTGGTTGACCCGTTTTATCTGGCAGTATTCCCAGATCGCATCTGCCTCTAACTCTAAACCCCTCTTCATAGGGCCTGTCTGGTGATTACCTTTCAAGATGCGTTCAGCCAGCTGCTCTTCAAAGGCCTTACCCACATGACATATCGATGTAAATCGAGATGCAGTCACTCGTGATCTCTGTACATTATGTGAATCGGCACACACACTCTGCTCTCGCATAGCACATTCTATGCTCTGTGACATTTCCAGGGTTACCTCCAGACTTTTCATGTGCAGCTGTTGCTTCTTGGAATAGACAAACATGCACTCTGATGGTTTCAGTCTGTGGTCTTGCAATGTCAATGGTGGAGGAGGTGGAGCTTTATGGAGGGTCTGCACTTTCTCTATGGGTGGTTGCTGATAAGAAAGTGGACTTCCTTGTTGCACCTTGCCGAACAGTGAGTCCACCAGTGGGATATTTTCACCTAATCCCATGCTGCAGATCATAGGTCCGTCAGCGTCGGTGAAAGGTTGGTAGACTTCAGAAACCCGCAGAACCGAGAGGTCAGTAAGGTCCCCGTGAAGGCCTTTGTACAGTTTGCTCCTGAATGTTAAGAAAACACACACACACACACATTTTAAGTTTCAAAATGAACAATTTATAAATGTTAAAACTGATCATTTTTATAACTTGTTAGACCCTATAACTCACTGATGGCCTGTTTAATCTGAAGACCCAGCGCATGTGTCAAAAAAAACTAAAGCAGTGCTTTAGAAGCACTGTGATGATGCTTGATTCGTCTGAGCAGAGTCCCACGATCAATGACGTCCAAAGCTGTTTGGTATGTCACCGCTTTGCAACTTGATTAAAAGGTTTAAAGACCTGAATCTCTGGCTGATCTGTAGTGTGTTTTGGAGGGAATGACCAAACACTAGTAAACAATTACATGAGAAAGGATTTTTTTTTTTATATATATAAGGCAGGAGAAATTGTGTCCAAGAAGAGAATCAGACTCACCTCTAGCACTGAGGAAAAATGTAAACCAAAAAAATAATCTTTTTTCCGAATAAAAAACAATACTGATTCGTTACTTGTTTCATTTTTGTCCATATATATATTTACAGAGTTTATCTATGATAGTCAATTAACGCAGACGGGTAGATTCAAGTTGGCGTTCATACTGAAGGAGACGAGGATGTCTATCTATGAGCACTGTTGTTAGAAAGCCCAGAATAGTGAACCTTTTTTGAAACATGTGATTCAGAAAGCTTCATTTGGCCATCACTATATATTACCACCAGAATCTGCTGTTTTAAAATAATATATATAAAACATTTTGGAAGGGATGCAACGATACAGATGCTGGTATTTGGGCGGCATCGTTCTAATTTCAAGCAGAGCAGAAACTACAAACTGTCTTGGGGTTCATTCCTTTTTTTGTGTGGTAGAAGTATCCAATCAGAAGTATAAAATCAGAGAGTAGAAAGTGAGAGAGAAGATTTTACTATTAGAAAAATAATCCTAATTATAAAACATATGGTAATGAGATTGATGCTAAATAATCCTAAATCATATAAGACCTTCATCAAACTCAATTCTGGAAGTAAAAACAGCAGAATATAATAATATACGCAGCAGCAAAATATGACAATACGTACTGAAATATACACATACAATTTCAGAGAGAATAATTTGTTACTTGTTTTCAAAACTACTGGCTCATCTAAAGCTTCATCCTGTTGCTCCATTGATTTTATGCTACACAGTAAAACAAACAAACAGGGTAACATTGTTCGTCAAAAGATAAAAGCCATGCATGTTTACCTTGCTTCCAATAATTCTATCCCATTATCTTCTTTTAGAGGGTCAACTCCTGTGATCTGTAAGTCCTCCCTGTAAATAAGAAGGAAACAGTATTTATTTTATGTGATGTGAAGAAAAATAACCTAAAACAGGATTTGCATTTTGTTTACAAGTAAGATGACTTGAACTGAGGGGTTGGGTCCCTACAAACGTTGCTGTAGATGGCTTATGAGGTGTCGATGTGAGTGGAGCCTTGATGCAGTGAGCTTCTCAAAGCTAAAACATAGACAATTTTACTGCTCCAATTGTATTATTATTATTATTATTATCGTATAATTGCCCCCCATTCTGTATTGATTATTATTGCCCTATAGAATGTTGTCTGAAACCCCATCAGTAGCCAGCACATACCGATTGTAATGTGCACACATTTATAAATGTCAGTAATATATACGCTTTATTTGATTAGCAACATTGTTTTACAAAGTTTAGATAGGCCTACACAACTTAGTTTTTTATCACAATTCCAACAAATTAGCTAAACAATTTACTCAGCAGTGAGCACGCCAGACAAGCAGCCTAAAACATGATCCTACTGCGGGAAATGTACCAAAACCCCCGCTTTGAAAGCGTCTACTACTATTTTATCCCTCACATATTTAGTAAAAACGTCTTACCTTTCAAGCGAAAATTATGCCAGCTGTGGGTCTTTTCTACAAGAGATTGTCTTAGCGTTCTCCACCTCTCAAACGCTGCATCGACGTTTACTCTGGTTCTTTGCCTACATCGATCCGACTTGAGTTTTGCTCCTTTTTGTATAGCTGGAATAAACTCTTGGTTTCTTGGATATCTTGTGCTGGAGTGGTGGTGGTGCTTGAAGCAGCTCTCTTCTTGTTCTTGGCAGAATCCGTGCGTCCAATGCTTGTCTTCAAAAGTAGCTGGAACATTTTCTCAAAAACTAAACCTCAAATCTGTCATATTTTCACATTCTGAAAGAGAAAAGCAGTAGCTGAAGAGTTTGATTTATAATATGTGTATTGTGAAAAACTCATGTTATTAAAAAAATAAAACCCGATACGGATAATTTCCGATATTACATTTTAATGCCAATATCGGCCGATAATATTAGGCATCCTTAGTTTTGCTGTTTACCTGCTTCTCCTTATGAACTCGATTGTAACAGTTATTAAACTACAAATATCAGCCTTCTTGTTAGTTAACTGTTAATAAGCAGGAAAATCACAGTTAAAATGTAACATGAACCCATCTGATAAACACTTATTATGAAAAGATGCTTCTATATGCATTTCGATTTATAACATTTCTGTAAAGAGACAAATAAAATATAACAATGCACGACTAACCAGCTGCAGGTAAATGATTCACGTTTTCGATAATAATTTACTAATGTGTCTTTGGGAGCATGCAAACAAAATCAAAAAAAGAGAAAAGGTAATCAACCACTGCTTCTGGTGCTACACTGCCCTCTTGTGTGCATGTGACTGAACTAGCACATTTTGGCTCATTTGGCAGGATTATGTATAAAGAGATAAAGGGTGCTTCTCAAAGTCAAGGCGCCTCGCTTACGAGGACAATTAGTCAAAAAAAACGGTTTGGAACAGACTTGCCTTACGTGACCGCGGCTGCCGGCTTACGTGTTCTGTTTATGTCCCGCCCATCGTAGTACCATTGTAGCGTAGTAATATTACTTCAACCATGGAACTGGAAATGTATAACGAGAGTTTTACTTTTTTTTTGTAAATGTCAGTTAAATCAAATGTTCAAACGAATTAGTACCTGGTAGCCACCGAAGCTACAACTACTAAGCAACTAACGTACCATATATAATTGCTTTAGATCTAAAAAATTATAATAAAAAAATAAAACAAACATTTTAGATATAAGCCAGATGGTTAAAATTAGCTAACTTACATTTAAAATAGAAATTTACCCCTGAAGTTTCTGCTGTCTGCTCCTACTGCGCTGTATTCTGGGAAACTTTTGACCGAGAGAAAGCATCAATGCACGTCTGATGTATCCTTGGTTAGTTAGCTAAACGGCTAACAAACGGAGGACAGATTCCTCGGTAGAATATGAACATTGGAACACGCCTTGGCGGTCCCTGATGATGTATCTCCTAGGCAACCGGGGCGGGACCAAGGCATCAAGGCGAGCTTCCTCGGCATTGAGAACCACCCAAACATTTACTTTATGTTCTGTCAGCAGCAGGGGTAGGTGGATTGTCCCAGAAATTTTTCTCAAGTAAAAAGCGTACCAAGTACAAGTAAAAAGTAGCGTTCACAGAAATTAATCAAGTAAAAATAGAAAACTATTTGGTGAAAAGGTTAATGATGTACTGAGTAAGTGATCAGAATCTCTGATTTAATATTTTAGATTAAAAAATTAACAAATGCAAAACATAATTACAAAATAACACATTCAGACCGAAGAAACATTTCTTGAAATCACTTTATTTTAAATATAAAATGATGAAACTAATACTTAAAGAAGGTAATGATCATGTGGGTTAGAAAAGGTTAAAGTAACATTAGAACAACAGATCTTGTCTCATTTTAACAAACTATCTCTGTGTCTGTCATATTTTTGGTTTAAACAAGTTTGTTTTTCATTCAGTGAAGTCAGTCGGTGGCCAGATGACCCTTAAATGTACTCAAGAGTAGCAGTACTTCATAATATTACTCAAGTAACAGTAAAAAATACAGTGCAGTGAAACTATTAATAAAGGTGTTTTGTTGGGGAAAAAAAAACCCCTAGGTGACAAAAAAAGAGGTTCAAGGTTACTTTGCTCAATTTCGTTTCCTCTGGTCCACCTCATCTTGGCGTCATTGTTCTTCTTGATCATGGAGACAAACATGTCCTCCTGGAACTAGAGGTCGTCTTTCTGATAGATCCAGAAAACAAAAAGTTCAGTTTCTCTTACTGCGCCCTAATCTGCAGCATTTTAGTATGCAGCTTTTGACTGCATTCTGGTTTTATTATCCCTCCCTCTTCCTGCATGCTTCACTAGTTGTTAGAGAAAGCTACCCAGAAAAAAAAATAAAAAAGCTAATTTGAGTGGACAGCCAAGATATCTCACACGTCTTAGTTTTAAATCATAGTAACTGCCTGAGAATCTTAACCCTCTTGGCGCCAGAGGTTTTTTTCCGAAACGTTTGATTATTACATCTTAATTTCAAAAGGATATACCTTAAAAGTGATAAGAGATAAAGACTTTCTGTAAATTAGAAAAATATTAAGGATGAGCCAAAGTTTATATGGGGATTAAATCCCCCCCCCCCCCCCATCTAATTAGCATTTTATGACGTCATATGAAGTCATATGACGTGGTGGCCATCTTGGATTATACAATTTTCATTAAAAGTCACATGTTTGAATTATAAAATGCAGCACTTCTTTCTCCCCAAAAGGTCCCTCGCCTTCTGTATACTAGATTTCACAATACTGAATGCTCAGGTAAATAGTAAGTAGTGAACAAACTGTGTAAATCATTACTTATAAATGGCAGAAACAAACCGAACGCAGGTAGCGGTAGGCTGGCCTTTTGCTGTAGCGACTTTCCATTTACCACAAACATTAGGAACTCTGATTCCATTTATGGGGCCCCTATATATTATTTGTATGATATATATACATGTACTGTGCATGGGCCCCCTGCCCCGCCCCAGCGCAACACCGCTTCTGCTCCCTCCACCTCTGCTCCTGCTGCGAGTAGCGCGGCCAGAACTGCCTCGCACAGACGTGCCTCTGCCTCCCCTAACTGTCCTACAAACACTACGACCTCGTCTGACATCTCCAGTGACCTTAGACAGCTGCTCCACCACGTTTCTGTCGCCACGATTGTGGGGAGGCACATGTTTGGAAGACAAAGAAGCGAGCTGGCCTGCGCGGTAAAAAGACTGGACCCCCGCGTAATTTCCAGCCTCGTTTCCCACACCACTAACAAGACTGCTGACTTTCAGATGAACACCCCGACCCGGTGAAACATTGTCCCCACCATCTACATCGGGCAAAGGAGTTTGCGCTTGGGCTAAACTCTCCCTTTGTCAAGCCGCAAGTTGGGGGCGCATCTGATGCGCGATCACTAAATGAATCACCGTCATGTTCTGAAGGCAGATACTCCCCTTCAGAATCAGGGTCAGCAAATGGAAAATCCAACACTTCATTGCGGGTAAACTTGCGGGTGAACTTCGCTGATGCCATTATACAATAATATAATGTAAATACTCGCTGATGTTTACACTAACGCTCTGACTAAAAATAGCTCAGACGGACACTAAATCCGCTATGCAGGAATTAATTAAATGCGCTCAAGCGCGAAAATTTTGTATAGAAGGATTACTTTTTTTGACTCAGTGATGACGTATGACACGTGTACCGACCAGTGGTGTGGAGTTTGAATTAAATATGACGCCCTATTTGACACAATCGGCCGTTTTATTCAGTGCCGCATCTTGTCGAGAAAACTCGACCGTGGCGCCTAGAGGGTTAAAACATCCTCGTGTTAGTTATCCTTTTGTAACTGTGTGTCTAAGGTTTTAGGTTTGTAATCACAGCTTTTAAAAGTTTTTAACAGAAATAACAAATATTTAATAAATATTTTCCAAATCATGGAAAATGGCAAAAACATATGTTAAATAACATGATTTTTTTTGTCCTAATATGTAAAAAAAATCCTAAAAAACAAATAATTTTTTTAATATATTTTATTTAGACTCAGATTTCCCTTTTTTACCATATACATTTAAAACGCTGCAATTTACTAAAATGATATTCACAATACATTAATAAAGTTTCCTTTATAAAACATTGACATCAAATTTATTGGACTGCATGGTGGGTCAGCAGTTGTTGGAACTGTTGTATCGCAGAAAGAAGCTCTTCGGTTCCCAGCCGGAGGATTTTCTGCATGAAGTTTACATTTTCTCCCTGTGCATGCATGGGTTCTCTTCGGGTACTCGAGGCACTATACGTTTAAAATCTAACTTTTTTCAATAGAAGCACTGAAAACATATTTTCAGTTATTTTCTAATGCCACATATTATCAATCAGATTTTATATTGTAGAATTTATATTCCAGCTATGAGGAGACACCGACAGAAATATGACTGAAAAATAGATATTTATGAAATGCTATACTATCTTCCCTAACCTCACTATGGTAGCACTATGGTTTGGCTGTTCCTCACTCAGTTTAAAGCCTCCTACACACCAGGAGCCGTATTCACAAAGACTCTTGTCTTACCGCTAGGTGTTACTCCTAACTCGCGCTAAAAGGTCTTACGTAGGAGTTGTCGTCTAAAACCTATTCACAAATGCACTAAGAGCTACTTTTACGTAGGACAAATTCCTAAAAGTAAGTTAAGAGTGACGTCCCGTTGCTATGGAAAACGTGATTTCCTATGCCTGAGTAAATAAACGGACAGCAGTGTGATTGGTTGTTGAATGACACGTGTGAAAGCAAGAAATGTAAAATTTCAATGTTGATAAAAGCGTAATTATGAACAGTGCAAATAGCATAAATAATGCACAATGACATCTTTGTGTTAAAAACGTGAAATGCATAATATTACCCTGCGTAACGCCAGCTGATAGCTGGGATAAGCTCCAGCCCCCCCCTCCACGCGACCCTGAATTGGATGAAAGCGGTTTAGATAATGGATGGATGGATGCATCATATTAAGGGAGTGACTACAAGTAGGCTGTAAACAATTAGGCTGTTTCTTTGTGAAGACGGCCCCTGTTTCTGTTTCAGTTCAATGCCTGTGTTTCAATCTACATGCAAGCAAGCAACTGTAAAGATGTGATTTATTGCCCAAAAAAAAATTTTTCTTCCCTTAATTAGCCATTACTTCTCATCTAAATGATGCATTAAACCATCAATATCAGTTCTATAGAAAGAATAAACTGTTATTAGAAAGTCTAAAACACCCTGTGGCATCTGGTAAGGATGCCCTGTATTAAGTTATGAATATATATTATATTTTGAAGATTAGTTATGTGCATTTTAAATTATTAAGAGCAGATTTAGAAAATAAAGATTTGTCCTAGATCAGACAAAGGTAGGTGCACAGTTGTGCTCAATACAACTGATTACCACACCAAGATCTTTGCACTACTGAATGACTCTAACACGTATGAAACTCTGAAACGAGACCCCACGAGTGGGTACAAAAAGAAGGTGATAGAATGTCTACAACAACTGCAAAAAGAAGGCATGATTGACAAAACACAATACTACCGGCTTTACCCCCAGGACTCAATTCCTTGCCTATATGGACTCCCCAAGATCCATAAAGAAGGGGCCCCGCTCAGGCCCATTGTCAGCAGTATAAACTCTGTCACGTACAATATAGCCAAACACATAGCTAATATCCTGGCACCTCTGGTAGGCAACACCCCACACCACATCCAAAACTCCATAGACTTTGTGAACAAAGTCCGGAATCTAAAAATGGATCCAGATGAGACAATGGTTTCCTATGACGTGACTTCATTGTTCACCTGTATTCCTACCATGGAGGCTTTGGTCACAGTAAGAGAACGACTTACACAGGACAACTCCCTCCAAAACAGAACAAAACTCAAACCAGAACACATTTGCCAACTCCTGGAATTGTGCCTGAATACCACATATTTCCAGTTCAATGGCAAGTTTTATAGACAGAAACACGGCTGTGCCATGGGCTCACCAGTTTCTCCAATTGTGGCAAATTTATACATGGAGGAGGTAGAGTGCAGAGCTTTGAACTCCTTTGAAGGAATAACACCTAGCCACTGGTTCAGATACGTAGATGACACATGGGTTAAAATCAAAACCAAAGAGGTGCAAGCCTTTACTGAACACATAAACTCAGTGGACAGAAACATCAAATTCACCAGAGAAGATGTCAAGGACAATAGTTTGCCCTTTTTAGATTGTGTCGTCCAGAGGAGAAAGGACAGAAGGCTCCACATTGGGGTATACAGAAAACCCACACACACAGACCGATACCTACTTTTTGACTCACACCACCCACTGGAACACAAGCTTAGTGTTATCAGGACCCTGCAACACAGAGCTGATAACATACCCACCAGCTCACAGGCCCAAGGGGAAGAACGCAAGCAAGTGAGAGACACCCTGACAACGTGTGGTTACCCCAGCTGGACTTTTGTGAAAACTGCAGCTAATTCCAGAAGGAAAGCCAAAAAAGTGGTTGAAAAAGAAAACAAAAGAAACAATGTAGTCATTCCATATGTGTCTGGGATTTCTGAAAAACTCAGGAGGATTTTTAACAAACACAGTATCCCTGTATATTTCAAACCCAGCAACACACTCAGACAGAGACTAGTACATCCCAAGGACAGAACACCACACACACACAAAAGCAACCTGGTGTATGCAATCCAATGCAATGAAGAATGCAAGGACCTCTACATTGGTGAAACCAAACAACCACTGTACAAACGCATGGCCCAACACAGGAGAGCTAACTCCTCAGGCATGGACTCTGCTGTTCATTTACATCTCAAGGAGAAAGCCCACTCCTTTGAGGACAGCAATGTCCAGATATTAGACAGAGAGGACAGATGGCTTGAAAGAGGAGTAAAAGAAACCATCTATGTAAAAGTAGAGAAACCATCGCTAAACAGAGGAGGAGGCCTGAGACATCACCTTTCTCCAATTTACAATGCTGCACTTTCATCCCTCCCTAGAAGACTCAAACAAATTAGCCTCTAATAACAGAAACAACTGTGACTCCAATGACTGTCGTTATAACACAATAGGGCACTAACGAAGCCGAAACCTAACCTCCACCAATAGGCGGCACGCCAACGACCGTCGTTAAGACATGGAGCACAAAGGATCCAATGACATAATGATTCTTGTTCAAGAGGTTAAATAGCTGAGTCTCCACACCAGTTAGTTGGACCAGTCCCAGCCTGGTCAGCGGCGAGCTTGAACTGATGAAGCCTCTTGGATAAGAGGTGAAACGTCTTCCAAGACAAATTACCAAGTCCAGTTGCATTTGATTGAACTTTCCTTGAGATGACCTTGTTATTGCTTTTATGTGACCTTGGAGGTTCAGATCTGAATACATTATTACACCTAGATTTTGGGACTGATCAGCAGTATCTAGTTGTATTAACCGAAGCTGTGTGTTGACTATTGATCTTTCCTCTTTATACCAAAACGTTTTTGCTTTAGTTTTGTTTCCATTCAGCCAGAGAAAATTTATGACACATCCATTGATATGTTTAATGCATTTGCTTGACACCCCACATGTGATTTCTGACTGTTCTGATGAAAAGTTGACATCTGAAACAAAGAAGTTTCTTTTCTTTAGATAAGACTGACTCAAACAAGATAAGTACTGTATCGGACCCAGTTTTCAAGTCGTTCCAATAATATATCATAATCAACAGTGTCAAATGCCACACTGAATTTTTAACAGAACCATCTCTGTGGTTTTGAAGATCTTTCTTTCTTAATCGTGGTTTGATCATTTCTGTTTTTAAAAGCCTAGTGGTGAGACACCTGATAAGAGGGATGAGTTAACTATGAATCAGATCAAGCTCAATGACAGGGGAAACTGGATCAAAGTCGTGGCTAGAACATCAAGAAAACAGGAGAAAGAGCTCAACTGTTGTATAATTTTAACGCTTTTAAAATTGAGTTTGTAGAATTGTGTTATTTACTGCTCAACGCACAATCCGTACTAATCTAAATTTCAAAGTTACTTAAAAACTATACTTAAAAACTATAGTACGTGATGATGCTTTTTCATGGGGAGCCTGATGGTACATTAACACCGCACAGTTGGTCTGCGTCAGGCAACACGTTCAACGGATGAAGTTTGACGTATGTACTTTCTGGCTTCCATAGCCTGCTTCTGAGGAAAAAACAACGCATGGGCGGGGCTTCCTCTGTTGCCGTACATTCTGAACTATGGTGGATCGTAACTAGAGAGTAACTTGGCTTTATTTGCTAGATAAAGCTAGACAACGTTGACATCGGGTGGATCAGCGCCCATTCTTCAGATGCTTTCTGAGTTTGGGGAGTTTAACCATTTGCTCCAGGAGCTGCTTATGGATGAGGTTCGCTTTCAGCACCACTTCCGTCTGTCCCGCGCCTAATTTTACGACCTCATCGGCCGCATCGGAGCTTAAATCTCCTATCAGGACACCAACTACAGGTGCTCTATTCCTCTTTAGGAGCGCCTGTCCATCTGACTTTAGTAAGTGTCATTTCTGATTTTTGAAATCTGCGTTTGTTGAAAATGTTTTCACTGGACCCGCGCTTCATTCAAGATACCTGTATAGTGACATAACTAAAGTGATACGCTCTGATTGGTTGCCGCACTGCATAAACTGCGTTGTTTCCGTCAAAAGTTAAACTAGCCCGACTTCTGCGTTGCTGCTTTGCAGTATGTAACGCAAGAGACTTTGACGGACCTCTGACGGTCCATGGGTCATCAAATGCCGAAAAAAAAATGAATGAAAGTCAATGGAGCGATTAAAGTTATTTTTTTATCCCGTTTGAAATGCGCCGTGGATCGAACATATGATGTCCGTGAATTTTAAAAACGAATTTTGATGCAGAGAAAATGCTGATTTTCGACTGGAGGCAAAAGTTACTTTAGGTTTTGTGTAAAAATGCTTACTGGACTACAACTGCAGAAGAAGAAGGAGAGCGAGGGTTGTAGCCTCCAGGACGAAGAAAGGAGCATTAAACACAGAGAAAACCTCTATAAATCTGACCATTTGGAAAGTAGCAGCTATGTTGGGGGTGAAGCTGTCGGTGGAGTGAGTGTTTTACCTTCTATAGCTAGTGCTAGTTCCCGTTAGCAAAATTATGTCATATGCGACTTCTGATTTGTAGATATTTTAAATGCAAATTTTAACAATCAAATAAATCCCAAATCACTGGTCAAACACAGTCGAAACATACATCGTTGATTATCATTTAAATAGAATTACAACATATGTGTGATTCACTGACTTACCTACGTCAGGAGCAAGATGGTCAGTCTTGTATAGTTGTAACAGAAAAAGTGTTAAAAAAAGAAAAAATCTCTGGAAGTGATGGGAATCAGAGTTCATGGGTTCAATTCCAGCTCAGTGCAGTCATATTCCTTTTTGCTGTTTAAATTTCATGTCTGTCCACACAGGTTGGTAGATATCATAGAAGATAATTTCTTCAAATTTAAATTACTAAATTAGTAAAAAGCAGTTGTCCAAAGATTTTCTCAAGTCATAGTAATTGATTATTTTGTGAAAATATTACTTAATAACTAACTGTTGGATCATAATATCCACTAATCACTAAAAAATTGTGACAATTGTGCAAAAAACACAAACTAAGCCGGTCTTTAAATAATCAAATAAACCCAATTAGTAAAACTAAGCTATATATTTATAAAAAAAATAATAATTTATTTTTACCATGTCTGATCTTGGTTTGGGACCTAGATAGGCCACTTTTTTCAGACCTTTCAACTGCTGCAGATATATTATACAAATTTAAACATTTTAGATAGTTAGAGAAACGAAGTAAAGTAATTAATCAAGTGTTGAATGTAGCAGATATAACATTTTTCTTTGTAGTATGCATTAGAGGGTGACAATTTTTCGGGATTCCCACGGGTCACGGGATTCCTGCAGGATTCCCGCGGGACGGGAGTCAATTTCACAGTTGGTAACGTGATCGGGACGCGACAGGAAAAAATCCACGGGATCGGACGGGAAACCGGAAATTATTTTTTACATCTATCTTTAGTTGAATTCCATCGGGTCTACTACACTGCACGCACCAAAACTGAAACTGCTACGTTGTTGCTACACCACCTGGATAAACTGGTAAGAATATGATAACCGACTGAAAATGCGTGTATCTTATGCTACGTTCGAGACCCCATTCAAACCAGTGGGACATGGGACTTATCCTACCTCCAAATACGAAAAGTACCCTGGAATGCCTGTCGAAGTGGAACCTCCTACCTGCGAACTCGGGGTAGTTCGACGTACCCCGAGTTCACGAAAATTAAGTCGGAGGATAATGGCGGCGCCCACGGAGTCTCACGTCCTGAGAGGTAAAACTTGAACAAATAAGATATAAACTGTACTTCTCTGCTGGTAGTGTTGTTTTAGACACTGTAATTTTAACACAACTTGTTTTTCATATTATAGTGTGAATGTCATAATCTGTCAGCATGCCTCTTCATAAACAAAGCAACTATGTTTAGCACGGTTTAGTTTTAGTTTTCCTTTGTATTCTGCTTTTTCACATATAGATGTCGTGTTAATGAAACAAATATATTAAACTACAAAAACAACCCAAAATATCCCAAAAATACATACATATTTATAGATTAAGATTTTTTTTTTCTTCTGCCACCCATCTCTGCTTCTCTGTCTCATAAAAAGGAGACATACAAAACTCCTTCCAACCCATCTCCTTGGTCATGCCCTGAGGTTTGTAAGTGAAGAAGACCTTGGAGGGGACAAAAAATGGTTTTCCCTTACACACCAGGGAACCCTGTGTGAATTTGTGGGCTGTTTGGACCCTGTTTAAGTTCTTTGTGACAGAACCTGCATACCCGTCCTACTGGCTCCGTTTCCACTCTTCTTGTCTTGTGAGATTTTTCCTCTACCCGTTGTTTTGTTACCTGGAGCTCTCTCTGGAAGAATTATGTTGTGGAAAATTCTTCAAAGGACATTTTTGTGTTCGACAATCCTTCTGCAGCATTGGTTTCATGCACCTTTTTTGAGCAGCAGAAGTACCGCACAGGCCCTTGCTGGTAAAAGAAGTAACTGTTGCAGCTCTCTGAACAATACCAGGATACTCCTGGTCCACAAGCTTCAGGATATCCTTGTTCCTAAGGTACTACAGGAGCCCATCAATTACCTCTTTCATGGATGAAGTCCAACGAGTGTGGTCCAGCACAGAGATCCAGCCACCTGTTTTTATGGGACCAACACGGCCAGCACTTGAGAAGATCTCAACGGCAAAGGTGGAGCAAGGGAAACATCTGAAACACAGTAATCATGGATCAACACACACATTTTTTTACAATTGTAAAATATATTGTATTTGTACGGAAGCAAACTTACCAGTTTTGGCTTGAAGGCTTTGGATGATTTTGGACTGGGTCTCCCACATCAGGGCACAGTAGAAAAGAGACTTACTGCTGGTGGAGGAGGTGATGCTAATGGTATGCCATTAGCATGGCATACCATTAGCGGTTAGGGCTCTGTATCGAGTCCTAACCTCTCTCCAGTATCCCTATCAGAGGTAGAGAGTACAGGATACTTTTCCTGGCCAGTCACTCTCTTTGATGAGGAGTTTATCTCACCAATCAGAGCTGGATCAAAAGGATGACTCCTGGCTGTTTCAGGTCCACCAGTCGTTGATAGTTCCAGCGAGTCATGCCAGTCAATCCCTGCGCCTGGAAAAGCTCTGTGGAGACCTGAGTACCGCTGATGCACTGAGCCTGATGGAAATGGTATCCCTCCTGCTGTGACGTACCTCCGACAGAAATCCAAATGTGGACTTTTGCTCCTTCGCCTGGGACATGGTTCAGCTGTAGTGTTCCACCATACATAATGCCCTCTTTGAGTTCGGGGTCACCTAGGCCTCCGCGGACAATGTGCACCGTCTGGATGCGCCACATCCTGAGCATGGAAGACTTGACTAATGGCACATAGTTTGGATCTTTGGCCAGATGAATGTGATTAATGACCTTCTCCACTCTGTCAAGAAGCTCTAGCGGTTGTGGTATTTTGGTCCTGCAGTGCTCCCGTATGTGTTGTTTTGTGGGATTTGCTGGCTTGATATCACAGAACCTCATAGGCCGTACTCTTGGCTAAACAATTCTTGCTGCCTGCGTGGGAGGCCGGGGTTCGATTCCCGGCCAATGCACTCTTTTACTTGAAAACATGCACTGTGGTAGAGTTTGGAAGAAAAAAAAAAGGCCACATCTCCCCGTCGGGGAATCAAACCCCGGTCTCCCGCGTGACAGGCGGGGATACTTTTTTTTTTTTTTTTTTAATCTTTTATTGTGAAAAGCAATGAATAAATTTCACAAACAAAATCAAAAGATCCCACGCAGGGGATACAATCCAATTTCCACTGTCTTTACATCACATATCTCATCAAAAACCACAGACTATACAGACACACGAACACACACATACACATACACACACCTGCTCACACACACACTCGCACACACATTATCATTCTTCCCACGTACCCAACATCTCCCATAAACACACATAGATATCACACATGCAGAATTTACATCCCACAATACAGCAAAAACTTACCTATTAACAGTCATATGAGTCATACATCAAAAATATGCATATTTTTACACCAATAACTTACCCCTCCCTCCTCAGAGGATTCCCATCAAACTCCCCATTACCTAACATCAACTTTTACACAGTAAAAGCCCACGATTCACCCTAGGCCTTATTAACCCACCACCCCGCAGAAAGAACCCTGAGAACTCCTCCTCTGGTAGATACATTGCCAAATCTGTCAAATCTCTCCAAAATTTTATCTCAAAGATTGTATATACCAACCTCTGCCTGTTATCATAATTGACAATGTTCCTCCTCAGCCATGTCGCTCCTCTCAGAAAACTTAAAACCATGTTAAACAGATGTACGTTACCTTCAGTCTGCCCCTCCTTTGCACCAACAAAAAACACCCATTTCCAGTCCTTGCTCGTAAGCTTCACATTCCACCACCTCCCCATCCCCACCCCCACCCTGAACCTGTCTAAAATCTCACCTAACTTCTCACACTCAAAAAACAAATGTAAGAAGGTCTCTGCCTCCCTCTTGCAGACCATGCACTTTCTGCAGTGCCGTTTGTTTATCTGGTGCACTACTACATTCGTGTACAGCAATCTGTGTCAGAGTTTGAAGTCAAGCTCTTCGCACCGCAAGTTGTTATATTTGACGTATAACAAAGTCCACAACTCCAAGCTACTACATCCCGGGATCTGCTTCTCCCACAATGCCTCTGCCGCTGGCCTCTTTTCCACATGACTGATAAAACACTTATACAAACCCTTCGGAGTCAAATCCTCCAATCCGCATCTCTTCTCCCCCCATCTCAAATATAGGGTAGGCAACCCATTTTCGCCTGCGATGCGGGAGGCCCGGGGTTGATTCCCGGCCAATGGACTCCATATTACTTGAAAACATGCACTGTGATGGAAGGGAAAAAAAGGCCACATCTCCCCGTCTGGGAATCGAATCCGCGTGGCAGGCAGGAATCACCACTATGCTAAAGAGGAGCTGAGATTTAAACGGCCAGATGGGAAGTCGAGTATGACCGAGGAGCTTAGTTCGACACACCAGCGACATTGTGGTGTCCATGTACCTGGTGCCCCTTTTCCACTGGGGTGGTTTGGCCTGGACTGTGACGATTCTACAAATAACCCACACATCTGCAAAGTAATCTTTTTTATTTATTATTACAATTATTATGTTTTATGACTGTAAAACCCCTCGCCACACACCTTTTTAAACTTTTCTCAGACATACATTAACATTTAATCACATTTCTCACTGGTTTTAACACTTAAACCTTCGTAGAATTAAAACATAAAAGTATTACGCAGTACGTCTCTCTGCTGTTGCGCCGCTCGGTGCGTCTTTTTCTCCACTGAAAGTTTCTGAGCAGCCAGGTGTCGTTTCCGAGTGTAGAACATAAATATAGGCAGTTTTTTGTGCGCCTTTTTTTTCTCTTCTGGATGAGAAAATTACTAAAACCAGACATAATAACTTTGGCAAGCACGGGAGACATAACAGGAGGAGATTAATGGTTGCGTCCAATCATTTAGGAGGCAGAACACAATGTGTGTTAGTATGCTGTAAAGAAAGCATTTAAGTTTTGCTATTAAAAAATCCACCAAACAGCGAAGCAGCAAATGGACCTGTGTTATCAGCAAATGATCTGTATAAGTCCAGTTGTTCCATCTTGAAACGGGTACCAGTGACATTGCAGGACTCCACCCTGCAGCTCACTACCAGTCTTTTAAAACATGACATATCATAAATAGGCCTCTTATATGCAGCTTAAAATGATAAATTAATAAGAATAATTGGAACGCATGTTGATTTATAATATTTTTTAAGTCTGCAGCTATATGAAGCTTTAACAGGTTCTTTTGCGTAAAAGTCCGTCTTGCCTGCGTGCGTTTCTCTTGCTCTAGATTTCAGGAGATTTTTTTTTACTTTTGTGTACAGATTTTGTTGAGACATTGATTATGTTGACAGTCATGCCCGGTGATATTGAAATTTAAATTTGTGTATCATCTCCATGGTTATTGTACCTTGGCTCACCTATTATATTCTTATACCATACAACCTGATAATCGCACTGTATGTGCAAAGACAACCAGTGGAGTCTTCAACCTGGAGCTGCAAAGGACAAAAGAAAAGCCCGGAGGTAATAGTAGGTACGCTCGAAAATGACACAGTGCTTAAATGAAACCAGCGCGCTTGAAAGTCACTGACCCTACACTGTATTCAGCTCAGTGTTTGGGTCGTTGTTTGCCTAGGGACTGAACATGTCCCTAACAAAGGGTGAATTGCTGAAAAAAAATCACTTGAGGAAATATGAGGCTACTGAGTAAAATAATCTGTGAATGTTCCTCACAGGATACTGTGTATCACTTGCATGTGCTCCAAGCCCATTATTGAATGGTGTTTGTGGCATAAAAAACAAATACAGATATCGTGTGTTTTGTTTTTGCTCTATGTAAGCATTGGTGGTTCAGTGGTAGAATTCTCGCCTGCCACGCGGGAGGCCCGGGTTCGATTCCCGGCCAATGCACTCCTTTTTACTTGAAAACATGCACTGTGGTGGAGGTTGGAAGGAAAAAACTGGATAGTGGAATTGCTCAAAAAATCACTTGAGGAAATATGAGGCTACTGAGTAAAATAATCTGTGAATGTTCCTCACAGGATACTGTGTATCACTTGCATGTGCTCCAAGCCCATTATTGAATGGTGTTTGTGGCATAAAAAACAAATACAGCTCTGAAAACAACCAAAGGAATGCCATTATTGAAAAGGTGAAGTGAAAACTCTGTAAACATGTGTTTTTTTTTTTACTCTTTTTAAGCATTGGTGGTTCAGTGGTAGAATTCTCGCCTGCCACGCGGGAGGCCCGGGTTCGATTCCCGGCCAATGCACTCCTTTTTACTTGAAAACATGCACTGTGGTGGAGGTTGGAAGAAAAAAAAGCCAACACCTCCCCGTCGGGGAATTGAACCCCGGTCTCCCGCGTGACAGGCGGGGATACTCACCACTATACTAACGAGGAGCTGATATGCAAAAAGGCCAGATGCGAACTGAAGTCTGACGGAGGAGCTTAGTTCGACATGCCAGCGACATTGTGGTGTCCATGTACCTGATGCCCCTTTTCCACTGGGGTTGGTTTGGCTTGAACTGTGACGATTCAGCCTGAGACCAGAACGATCCGGTTGGCTTTCCACAAGTCAAGAGACACCTTCACCCACCTTACATCGCTTAATCATGGATCCCTTCAAGCATTGGCGTCAGTTTGTTTTTAGAATTGGGGGGGACGACATAATTACACTTGAGTGGAGTTTAAATATTGCCAGGGACAATTTTTAAATAGCCTATGCTATGCATATTTGAGTATTCTTCAGTTTGACGTTTCACTACAGTATGCACCATAGTGTATTGACTGTTAAAAACCATTCAATTATTCAATAAAGCTGAAAGTCAGATGGTTTTCTTTTAATGACATTAAAACCCACCATTAGGCTGTAGGCTAGGAAGAATCATTAATAACCATATGATAGCAAACCTAACACAAAAACAAAAGATGCTTGTATTATTTGTGGTGGATATAGTCAAATATGCGATCAGATTTTCAGAGAAATATATTCATCTTACCGCTTATATCAGGCTCCACTATCTGGTCAACTCCACACTCCCACAGCTAAGCTGTCCGTGAACTGCCGGATTCATTGATTTAAAAAATAAAGTTAAGCTGAAGCTGGTGTCCCACCATGTCGAAAAGAAAAAACGCAACCGATATCCGATGGTTTTTCGGCAAGAAAAAATGTGCTGTAAGTGCAGCCCTTAAAAGAAATAAAGATACCCAGTGTTTTTTAAACTGAAGTAGATTGATTGATAAAATCTCTGGGTTTTCATCATGTTTTTAGGAGACTTCACCTGTCACTGAGTGGCGCTGTTTAATTCCTACAAGGTCCCGACAGCAAATGGCCTTATGTTAAATGACCCCTCCATAACTCAAAAGTATTATAGGAAAAAAAAAATTGGGGTGAAAGTGTGTAAATAAGTCTCAATTCAATTTTTAGGTGCAAAAGTGACTGAAGGACAATGTTAACCTAAAAATCAGATTGTAATGGCATTACAAAGTAGCAGCACGTTTGTTCAGTAGGAATCAGCGCCCCCTAGAGTCACATGTGATGTAAGAGTGCACCATAAGCATAAGTAGCATAGGGTTTTCAGGTGCCAAACATCCAAATTTTTATTGCGTTTTCTTTCATTAGACAAAGAAGAAAAAGAAAAAAAGACTTGGCCCATATGACTGACCAATTAGTGTTTCAGGATAATTTTTAAAATAGTTATTTCTAGAGAATAGTAATTTTACTTTTTGACTTAGCCTATGAGGTTTATATTTTTAATCACATAGGGCAGGCACGCTTTAAATATGTTAAAGTCAAGTGTTTTTCAAACAAACAACTTGAGTGTTTCAGGAATGTGTCCTTTTTTGGAAGTCAACAAATGGACACCTTAAGAATTTATACTTTTCCACAAAAAAAAAAAACCAAAGATAATTAAGTCAAAATCTATGCTGCATTAACAAAAAAGAAACAAATCAAATCGCACAATATTTGTTTTATTACCCATTTTCTATCAGGAACAGCATGTGACAGAGAAAAACAAAGATATGCTCGAACAGGCAGCTGAGAATGCAGAGGGGAGATTCACATAACAGAAAAACTGATAACCTTGCACTAAATATAAAACCTTTGGTATACTCTTACAGCAAGCACAATCACTGGCTGAAGAAGTGGAGTGTGTTGAAGCAAGCTCAGATCCGGTTTAGCAGGTGAGGGTTCAAGGAATAAAAAAAAAAAGCATATGCAAGTTTTATCCATCTGCAGGGGCTTTGGATCGGTTAAACTTGTGAAGAAAATGTGGAAAACATTTGATTGCACCAACAGATGGATCTACAACACAAATACTACCACAAATACAAACAGGAAAGAAAGTTGTGGATAAAAAAATAAATAATGGCAATAGTAGACCAATTAAGAGTAATTTGTGTGCAATTAAAACATACTGAGAACTATGTAGAGAAATAAATGACAGTTGATTACATTACAGATCGAGCCATCAGCTACTGATGCGGAGCAGCAGGATAACCCTGCACATGAAAACCAGAAGAGCGATTCAGCTGAGGGTCCAAGTTCCCCATACCAACCACCTGCACAGCTAGTTGAGCCACAAACTCTGCCCAACCGCACTCTTCACTTCCAAGAGAGCTGGTTCAGAATCTTCCCCTGGCTCCATTACAGTCCTGAAATAAAAGGACTTTTGTGCATTCTTCTGCACAACTGCTTTCAAAAGCAACATCTCAAAAATGGCAACAACAAAAAAACTGAACAAACCTTTATTTCTCAGGGGTTCAGAAACTGGAAGAAGGCTAGGGAGTCATTTGAAAGGCACGCTGGTAGTAGGGCACACAGTTGCTGTTGACACACACACGCATACACATAGGTCAGTCAGAATGCAACTATGCAGCCTCTGAGAAAGTGCACAGGAGAAGGCCAGGTCAGCACAGATAGAGATTGTTAGTTTGGTGAGGTACCTTGCAAAACAGGGCCTAGCTCTCAGAGGTCATGACGATGATGAGGGAAACTTCAAGCAGCATCTGGATGAGAAGGCTGAGAATGACCCCAATCTGGCAAGCTGGCTGCAGAAGAATCATTCATACACAAGTCCTGAGTGTCAAAATGAGCTGCTGAAGTTGATGAGCAACAAGATTATCAGAAAACTAGCAGCTGAAATCCATTCATTACCTGTATTACAGTACTCTCTGATAATGGATGGGACCCAGGACATATCTGGCACTGAACAGGTCTCGATATGCCTCCGGTATGTTGATGATGGCCTGGAGCCTAAGGAGGACTTTGTTGGGCTGTATGAGGCCTTTTCAACAACTGGCGAAAACCTTTTTAAAATTGCCTCTGATGTGCTGTTCCGCCTAAACCTGCCTTTCTCAGGTCTTCGTGGACAGACCTATGATGGAGCAGCCAACATGTCAGGGAATCTGTCAGGGCTACAAGCTCAGATTAGAAGAGAGCAACCATTGGCTACCTTTGTCCACTGTGGCCCACACTGTGTGAACCTTGTCACACAGGCTGCATGTACCTCCACACCTGTGATCAGGGATGCTCTGCAGTGGGTACATGAGCTGGGCTGCTTGTTTGCTCAGTCTGGAAAATGCAAAACAATATTCAAAAATATATGCATATCAAAAAACGGCTCCTTCATCTCCATCAAGCCTCTGTGTGCCACCAGATGGACTGTGCGCACACCAACCATTAGAGCAGTCCTAACTCAATACGAGTCCATCTTGGCTGCTCTGGAAGAGATGGCATCTACAAACCTCACTGACAGCACTGCTTCTAAAGCTAATGGCCTACTTGACAGACTGGAAAAGGGCAACACCATTCTTGGCCTTCTCCTGGGACAAGAGGTCCTTATGATCTTGGAGGACCTGAACTTGAGTCTGCAAGCAAGAGGCAAAACCATCAGTGGAATGCTGAAAGCAGTTGATTACACCAGAAAGGGGTTTCTCTCTTTGAGGACTGATAGTTTCATGGGAATCTATGAAAAGCTGTTAACCTTGTTGCAGACTTGGACCTCCAGCCAATAAAACCACCTCATGTCCGAATGCCATCCAGACGATATGGTGGTCCCGCCAAGCATCATACTCCTTACACACCAGAGGAGTATTTCCGGGTCCAGTTTTTCAGCGCCATTGACACGGTTATCACCCAGCCACATGACCGCTTTGACCAGCCGAGTCTGGAAAATCTGGACAAGCTGGAGGAGCTGTTACTTACCGGAAAGACCAATGATATGGTGAGCCAGTACCCAGAACTGGACCTGCACAAACTGCAAATTCAGCTGGCAATGTTTAAAGCAAATCATGTCTACACTTCCTGCAAAGAAGCAGCCCAGATTCTTAGAGTGATGCAACCAGAGGTCAGAGGGCTCTTCTCACAAGTTGAAACTCTGGTGAGACTGCTAATTGTGGTCCCAGTGTCATCCTGTGAGGCTGAAAGGAGTTTCAGCGCTCTGCGACGGTTGAAGACCTGGCTGAGGTCGACGATGACACAGATGAGGCTTAACAGCACTGCAGTCTGCCATGTCCACAGGGATAGACTGAAGAAACTAGACAAAAGAGAAATAGCCACAGCTTTTATTGGTACATCTGAGAGACGGGCGTACATCTTTGGCCACTATTAACAGTCAACCTGACTAAGAAAACACACACAATCCACTTGTTTACCATCTCAAACACTCACACAGCCATTGGTTATTACATTTACAGTTCTGACATCAAGTTGAATATGCATTTAATTTTGGTTCACCAATTGGCTTTTTAGCTACATTTAATTGTTCTACAGATTTCAGTTTGTTCAGAATCTCAACTTGTGTGCATTTAAACCCAACGGTTGTTTCCCTTTTCATTTTTGTTCTGTTAATAAAACACTCAACTGACCCATCTTTGATTAAAGAATCCTTCAAATTTAAAAAGTAGAGGGTTGGATTGTTTTTTTGTTAAGAAAGGTTCATTTTCAGAGTAGCAGATTTAACAGAGTTCCAACAGTTAAACTTCTACAAATATGATTAACCAATAACCATACTTAAAAACTATACAAAAAAGAAACACTTAAAAACTCAGCTGCTGGCATTTACACAACAACAAACCGATATGAACAGTGAAAAACAAACTCTCTAAACTCCTACAGCGAAAAAATGGGAAAAAGGCAGACAACTGTTCTAAGCTGCGCTGCATCGCACCTGTTACGCATTTAAACAGCGTAGAAATCTATGTTGCATTCATGAACATAACGATTTATCAGCTTGTAGAGAAAAGAATGAAAAACAATACTATAAGATATGAACTAAAAACCCATGGGCTTTCTAACAATATTATTTTAAGCTTAAAAACAATCCTCAAGTCATCCAAACAAAATAGAAGGGAGAACGGCTAACTATCACTTATGGTGATAAGTGAGCTCTACCAATTAACATGAAAAACAAATCTGCACCTGATGTTACCCTTTTTGAATATGATTAATTTCTGATGCTCATAGGGTTGTATTAATAACTCTCTCTCAGTTTGAGAGAAGAAATTAGCTTTTTCCTTCCTTTCAATTCTCACTTATCTCTTGTGGCTACTGGTCATAATGATGTTAGCTTAAAATGCAGAACTGTAGCTATGTTTACTCCAAACATGCACTGACATTCATCACATTAAAATATAACCTCCTTTTGTTGTTAAATAAGATATAATATTGCTTACCTCTTGGAGCTAAAGAAGAATGACGGATTCATGAGTAGTGCTGGCCACGTTTTCTCCTGCTTATTGTAATTGCTGACAGCTGCTTCAGTATGAAGCGGTGACCGATTACCCAGCATGCCGCGAGTGCGTTTTTTCAGAAATGTTACACATTAATCTATATTTATAACTGTTTTATTTTTTATTTAAATCTAAATTATAAATAATTAGATGCAACATTTAAAAAGCATATTAATAGACTATCTGTTAGGAGCAGACGTAGGTATTAGATCTGCGCTGGTATAAAAAAAAAAAAAACATCCTCATCTGCAGGCTTTTTTGAAAGTGGGGGGGACACAGCTGCCAATCACAAATTTTGCTGGGCACATGTCCCCGGCGTCCCCGGTTAAAATGACGCCTATGCCATCAAGTCTGCAGTGTCCACCTTCTGATCTGTGGTCTTCACGTCAATTCCGACGTAACCAGCATTCATCGAATCCGTGGAGACTCCAGCTGCAGACTTCCAGCCCGATCCAGCTGACTCTCACTCCTGCTCACTGATAAGCGCGGAGTCCTCCTGTTTCCTTGCTGCTACCGGCTACCAGCCCACCGATACCGTTGGGCCGCAGCGGCTTCTCCGTCCTGCCACATGCAGACTTTGCCTGCTCTCACCAACCCGTGTGTTGAACGCAATAACATACCTGATCACAGCTATATTCCTTTCTGCGGGCTTACAAAAATCGACCACCACTCGGTTTTGCGACGTTACGGATGGAAATCAGTGTTGTAGTGTTAGCACAGCTAGCATGTGGCATCCTCCAGCGTTCCACTAGAATGCCTCGTTGGGAAGGAACCACTTAGCAGTGGTGTTTTGTGTTTGCTTTTCCGATAAATGGTGACATATGCTTTAATGTGGATGGGCTTGCCATGTTAGCACAGTTTAAAAACTCTCAGCAGATTTAGGAGGCAATCAGCTCAATGTCTGATATAACCATAGACACATAGACGCCTCATGGAGGGACGCTCCCTATTGGAGCCAACGGGTCAGCGTGGCCGCCATCTTGCGTGGGTCCCCGAGGCGCAAACTCCGCCCACAGAACTTGAAGCCAACCAGGAAGTGGCAAAAATTGCAGTTCTTCCCTCATCCGCTGGGAGCTGGCTCCAAGAAGAAGCAAATTGCCATTGACTCCCATGTTAAAAAGGCCAACTTTACAGCAAAAATATACACGTTTACAGCCTGGTTCAAAAACCAGATTAGGTTAGATATTTCAGATTCCCCGTCATGAAAACTCAGAGGTGGATGAAATTTTTTTATCTCCTCTGTTTAGATGTCATTTGATCTTGAAATTAAGAATAATTAGGGGCGTGTTGTTTTAATTGACAGGTTCGTCTAGGCTAACTCTGGTGGCTAGTGGTGGCTAACGGTAGCTAATAGCTTGCGCCGTAGTCTGCTTGTCCTCACCGCTTGCTCGAGGAAGGCCTTCACAGCCTGGGACTAACGTAAAGACTTGGGCCATTTTGTGTTTCCGACTTCCACTATCCGTTGCTCCTGCAGTTTTTAGTCGGTTTCGGACGTTAATCCTGCACTTAGTGTACAAAGGTTGCTTGCTGTGGTACTGTTACAGTAACAGACAGTCCAAGAAGTTAACTTGGACTGAAGCTTTGCCAGCAGTGGGGGAGAGAATTTCTGTCAGGTCGCCAGGAGGAATGGAGCTCCGATCAGAGCTGTTGTCTCTTTCCACATGCGGGTTGGAGCAGGCGAGTGGTCAGGTAGCGACAGAGCAGCAAAGTCGGCACGACCGAGAGGTATCAGAGAGCTGGAGTCGACTAGATCAGGCTGGAAGGCTACAGAGTCGGACTCTCGACAGACATTCCATCGCTGGTTTTGATCAGTACTGGCGTGAGGAACAAGTCCATCCGATCTGCTTTCAAACCGACCGAGACCGAGCTGGTGCTGATGGAAAAGGGACATGAAATGCTATTAGATATTAGAATACTGTTGGCTTATGTTGTTTGGGAGATTAAGAAAATCATTGTTGAACCTTTGATGACTCTCTCAACAATCTGTGTTTTAACGTTAACAGTATGACTTGCAATACATGTCCTTGGAGTGAAGCATCGCATTTCAAGAGTGAGTTTTAAACAGTTTCTCAGCGAATGTTAGGCTACATTGAATCTAACAATAGCCCGTTATGGTTATCTCAAGAAAGCTAATTACTGCTTGCCTTTTTGTGATTAACTTCTATGACCTGATTGCTTAGATTATACAGGACCGTTGTCTTACCCTTTTTTTTTTTCCCCTTCAAAAGTTAGTGTTGTAGCGTTAAAGCAGCTAGCATGTGGAGTCCTCCAACCAAGGGCGTCAGTTTGTTTCTAAAATTGGTGGGGACGTAATTATTAACTTGAATGCAGTTTGATGATTGGTGGGGACACTTATTAAATATTTATATAGCTTCTAAGTATTCATCCGTTTCATGTCTCATTACAATATGCACTGCAGAGTAGGCTATAAACGTGTTGAAAATCGCATCTTTAGTAAATCAAGACAAGTTTAAAGCCATAGGTTTAACTGTTTTCCCTTTTAAACATCACCAACATTATGCTGTTGGTTGGGAAGAATTATTAAAATCCACATCGGAGCGCAAAGAACAATGTTGAATATCAGATATATTCGCACCAGAAGAATGCGCAACAATAAAACGCGCTCCTTTTGCAACCCCAACACCGTTCTGTGTGGAGAAACTTTAAATTTAACTTACAGCTGACAGTCCTGCAATAGGGCAGCTGCTTGTAAGTGATCCGCATAAAGTTGTTTTTTCAGTTGGAAAAAAATGAAATTGAATTTCACGGCTCCGGGACGAAGTTTACTGAATGTGAGCGGACATAACTGATGTTTTGTTTAAGAGTCCCAAAGAGGAAAATGTTCATATGTTGTTTTGGTGCTGGGAGCAGGAGGGAATAGAAATAGTTTAAGTTTAAGCTGTTCAAAAGATGTCTGACACTCATCAGTCCACTTAAACCTCCTACCCTTCTCTGTCAGCTGATGAAGGGGCCGTGCCCTTTCTGCAAAACCATTAACAAACCTCCTATAATAGGAGGCCAGTCCAATTAAGCTTTTTACTTCAGTTTGGTTTTTCGGAACCGACCATTGTCGCACTGACTCCACCTTTGTTGGATCAGCTGCAACACCTTTAGTAGAGATGACATGACCCAAAAATTGCACCTGGGTGGCAAACAAATTACACTTAATTGGTTTAACCTTCAAATTAGCCAAGCGCAATTTGCTCAACACCTCCTCCAACCTTGTCAAATGTTCCTGAAAAGTACGGCCAAAAACTATAATGTCGTCCAGGTACAACAGACAAGTAGTCCACTGCAAATCTGCCAAAACTACATCCATTAGTCTCTGGAATGTGCTTGGACTGTTACACAGCCCAAAACTCAAAACATTAATCTCAAAGAGACCCTGACGTGTAATAAAAGCGGTTTTTGGCTTATCCTTATGGTCTACCTCAACTTACCAATATCCACTAGCCAGGTCAAGTGTTGAAAACCAACATGCTTTATGCAAGCTGTCCAGAGCATCATCAATTCGGGGTAGCGGATATGCATCCTTGCGTGTAACCTCATTCAATTTGCAGTAATCCACACAAAAACGCAAACCCCCATCCTTCTTACGAACCAATACCACTGGAGCAGCCCAAGGGCTATTGGAGGGCTGGATTATGTTGCTTTCCTGCATTTGCTTCAGTTGTTCGGACACTTCCTGCTGTAAATGAAGTGGGACCCGACGAGGAGGTAGCTTCACTGGCTTTGCATCCCCAGTATCAATCTCATGTACAGTCAAACTAGTTCTCCCCAGATCATTATTCCCTGTACTGAACACTGATACATTTTTAGCCAACATCACCTTTCCTTCCTGAAAACCCCTCCGATCTAAACCTAAACAGGCAAAAAGAGAGTCTACTGTCCACAGTGCAGCCATCTTGCCCTCCTCCCCAGATGAGCCCAAATGCTCTGCATTGTTTCCCACTTCAGTACCAGTATGTAGCATACCAACTTTCATTCCGTTCTTCAACAGAAGGGTCTCATCGGTCACGTTGATAACTCTGACTGGCAAAAACCCATTCTCCACCCTACAAACGACACGTGCCACCATGACATTACATTTATTTGACACTGATTCGACAGGTTCCAGCATTACGTCGCAATCTGATGCAATAGGATGTTCCACCTTTCCAGTAATGATGACCTCACTCCGAGGAGGAACTGCAGTATCATTTGGCATAGTAACAGTTTGTGGTTGGCCCAGATCTTTTGATATCAACAGGGGAAAAGATTTACCCATCAGTTTAAATTCTCTTTTTTCCAAAGTCCACCACCACACCATATTTCAGGAGGAAATCAAACCCCAACAGGATCTCTTCAGATGGCACATCTGCCACCAAAAACTCTGTTATTAATGCCAATGTTTCAAACTGACAGACTGTATGCCACCTTCCCAAAATTGCCATGCCCCCTCCATTAGCAGCAGAAACATCCCCTTGGTATTTTTCTAAGTCTGATCCACCTTTAGTTATGGTCAACCAGACCTGCTTTGGAATCACTGATAATGCTGCAACACTATCCACCAAGAGGAGAAACGATGAGCCTCACACTTTGGCTGCAACATACCCCGAGCCTCCATAACCAGTCGCCAAGGCCACAGCTTTCACAATATGTTTGGGGGCAGGCAGTGGGCCTGCTTTACCTGCCCCCTCTTGTTTCCCTGCAAATAAGGGCAGTTTCGTTTAAGATGTTTGGTACACCCACATTCCCAGCACCCCCCACCTGACCTTCTCCCAGCATAAGTAGCTGTTGTAATAGCTGCCCCCCTGGGAAACCCATCTGAGCGCTCCACAGGTCCAACAGAACCCACTGCCTTTTGCGACGTTGATAATTTACTAACCGTTGACTGCAAACCATGCACTTCCTGTCTCAACTGCTCCACCATCCCCAACAGCATTCCCATCTGTTCCTCATTTCTAGGTTTTTCAACAGAAACCCCCCTAACCTTAGCTGTGTCGATGGCCTGATTTTGTTCAAAGTCTCTCAACAGTTCCATCTCTGAAGATAAGTCAATTGCTTCTTCTAATGTTTTGGGCTTTGCTGCACGCAAGCTAACTCTAAAATCCCCAGTGGCAAAATGGGAAATAAACTGATCTTTAGCCAATATATCCCGAGTGTTTTCATCTGCAAGGGGGTATGCCCGAGTAGCCAACCGCCTCATTGCATTTCCAAACTCCCTTGCTGTCTCATTTGGCCTGCGGCGTCTCGGTGTAAAACTAGCTCTACTCCAGTCATCACTGTCACATGGCTCAGCAACGGGTCATGGAGCTCTTTAATAGTGCATAGTTGTTCTTAGCTTCCCTTGGCAACCCACTCTACATATCTCTAGCTCGGCCAGATAATAAGAGGGACATGAACTTAAGTTTAAGCGGCTCATCCCACTGATTCACTTCTGCTGCTAACTCAAACTGTTCTGACCAGTCCAACCATTCTCGGCCGACACCTGTAAAGGTTTCTGGCATAAAAATAGGGCGGGGATGTGTTCTACCAGCAGAGTAGAGCTGCGGCATCATAGTTGCCCCACTCCCAACAGATGAGCCTGCCACCGACTCCCCAGATGTACTTTGGGGCTGTGAAACCTGCTCATCTTCCTCCTGCAACATTCTGGTACAAAACACGCTTCAGGTTTATATGCAAGAGGATGAAAAAAAAAAAGCCCTGCCAGCAACGCCAGTGTAATAAGCCTTCCAAGAACAGCAGTGTTTCGTTTTTAAAGAGATTCACCAGAAAGAAAAGGGGAGGAACCAGGTTTTACCAAACAACAACAATCTTTATTTGCACAATAACTTAAGGCAACACACAGCACAGACCTCAGTGAAGGCCAACCTAACTCAGGGTGAGGCACAAAGAAGTAGATCCTTAAAACACAGGTGTAGGAGCTCCACCAAGAGCTAAAATGAACCACATCCCCTAGGGGCACGGCAACCCACACAACACAGCATACGGTCAAAGCCGTCACGCCTCACAGCAAACCCACCCGTGGTATATGGGCCACTATGCAGGTAACTGGATAGTGGAATTGCTCAAAAAATCACTTGAGGAAATATGAGGCTACTGAGTAAAATAATCTGTGAATGTTCCTCACAGGATACTGTGTATCACTTGCATGTGCTCCAAGCCCATTATTGAATGGTGTTTGTGGCATAAAAAACAAATACAGCTCTGAAAACAACCAAAGGAATGCCAGTATTGAAGAGGTGAAGTGAAAACTCTGTAAGGGTGTGGGTTTATTCACTCTGTGTAAGCATTGGTGGTTCAGTGGTAGAATTCTTGCCTGCCATGTTGGAGGCCCGGGTTCGATTCCCGGCCAATGCACTCCTTTTTACTTGAAAACATGCACTGTGGTGGAGGTTGGAAGAAAAAAAAGCCAACACCTCCCCGTCGGGGAATCGAACCCCGGTCTCCCGCGTGACAGGCGGGGATACTCACCACTATACTAACAAGGAGCTGAAATTGGAAAAAGGCAAGATGCGTAGTCGGCTCTGACGGAGGAGCTCAGTTCGACACACCAGTGACATTGTGGTGTCCATGTACCTGATGCCCCTTTTCCACTGGGGTTGGTTTGGCCTGAACTGTGACGATTCAGCCTGAGACCAGAACGGTCCGGTTGGCTTTCCACAAGTCAAGAGACACCTTCACCCACCTTACATCGCTTAATCATGGATCCCTTCAAGTCCGCAGTGTCCACCTTATGATCTGTGGTCTTCACGTCAATTCCGACGTAACCAGCATTCATCGAATCCGTGGAGACTCCGGCTGCAGACTTCCAGCCCGATCCAGCTGACTCTCACTCCTGCTCACTGATAAGCGCGGAGTCCTACTGGTTCCTTGCTGCTACCGGCTACCAGCCCCCCTACACCGTTGGGCCGCAGCGGCTTCTCCGTCCTGCCACATGCAGACTTTGCCTGCTCTCACCAACCCGTGTGTTGAACGCAATAACATCCCTGATCGCAGCTCCATTCCTTTCTGCGGGCTTACAAAAATCGACCACCACTCGGTTTTGCGAAGTTACGGATGGAAATCAGTGTTGTAGTGTTAGCACAGCTAGCATGTGCATAGCTTTCAAGTATCCCGTTTTGGCCGGGAAAATACCGTATTTTACCCCACTTTCCCGCCGTTCTCCCGTATTATTATTTTCCCGTAAATCTCCCTCATTATATATATATATTTAAATTTCTGCCTCTCCAAACTGATCTCTGGAACAGTAGGAGGGGATAATGCTCCTTGAAGCTGGTAGCCAACCGCCGTTAAACAAAAAGAATGAAGAAGAAAAGGAAGCCTCGTGAGAACCGCAACATTCAATTGCCCCTGTTGCAGTTGTTGCGAGATTTGTGGAGATAGCGGGAACATAAACAATAAATGAGAGAGATGGATGAAAATGAAGAAGTAATTCCTGCCAAAAAATCTAAGGTTTGTAAATATCTGGAAAAATGGGACAGCGAATTCGCTTTCCTAAAGAAAAGCAGGACTGGGCAAAGTCACGCTTTTTGTAAGATTTGCAATTGCGAATTTAGTGTCGCCCACGGGGGAAGGAATGATGTCACTCAGCATGAGAAAACGGCCAAGCACAAGCGGTGTCTCGAAGCACAAAAACATGCTCAGACAATGTCGGCATTTGTGACTAGGAATATCACAGAGGCTGACCAGGTCTTAAACGCAGAGGTTAAAATGGCCATGCTGTGTGCCAAAAACAACATTTCTTTCGCCTTCTGTGATGACTTCAACAAATGCGTAGCTGAGATGTTCCCGGACTCTGCTATTGCACAAAAATATTCTGCGGGGAAAACCAAGGCCACACAAATCATCAAAGGTAAGTTTATTCAAATTAAGTATAAATATCATCTATCTATGCATGTATATTTGACAATGTCCAGCGGGCATATTGTTGGCTAATAATTGTTAGCTAACGTTACTGGGCGCTCACTCAACAGGTGCCATTGCAGCAGAGCTAGATGATGAAGTGGCCAAAATATGCCGATCTCAGCCCTTTTCGTTGATGTGTGATGAATCGAACAACAGAAAAGCAGACAAAGAATTCGTCATTTTGACCAGATTCTACAATGAGGACACTCTGCAGGTCGCCACAAAATTCATGGAGATGCCTATATGCAACATGGGAAATACAGAAAATCTGTATGGAAAGCTGAGTGAAGCATTAAGGTAGGGGAACTGCACTGTTTTCGTGATGTGTGTATTAGTTTGCGTTTAATTACAAACTTACGTTTTGTCCCCAAACTTTTTTTTTCTGATTCCATTAGAAAAAGAGGCATTCCTTGGGAGAACCTGATAGCCTTTAACTCTCATAATGCGAGTGTCATGAAAGGCAGGCACAACTCTGTTATCAGCAGACTGAGGACCAGCCAACCCAACATCCAGGACCTTGGCTGCATCTGCCACCTAACACAACTGGCCACTGGCTGTGCGATCACAGCAGCACAGGTACCTGTGGAAGACATCTTGGTTGGGATATACACCCACTTTGACAAAAGGTAAATTAATGTAATTAAATAGCCTACAGTTGATATTTTTTAAACATAAAAATACATTTTCAAACACTAACTGAATAATTTGCTATATTACAGTGCAAAAAGATGTGAAATCTATAAAGGGTTTGTAGATTTTACTGATTCAGACCACCTGAAGCTCCTCCGGTACTGCAGCACCCGATGGCTGAGTCTGTTAACCTGTATCCAGAGAGTGTTGAACCAGTGGGAAGCACTACAGGTAAGGATGGTAACTCCACCAGATACATACACTCTTTACTATGCTATGTTTTCCGTTTAATTATTAATTGCCACCTTGTGTCCCTATGTACTCTAGGCCTACTTTAACAGTCATGAGGAGGTGGAGAAGAGTGCCAAAGTACATGATCTAACCAGCCATCTGCGTGATCCAGTCATGAAAATCTACTTCATGTTCCTGAGTGTGGCGCTTAAACCTTTATCTGAATTTAATATTGCCTTCCAGGTGGGTGTCAATGTTAAATAAATATGTTACGTAATAAAGTATAAAACTGCGATTTTGCTAATTGTAACATTCTTGCTTCATTGCTATTTTGCCCATGATATTTTCTGCAGTCAGAGGGAGTACAAATTCACAGACTTGACGAAGAAATGTGCAGGCTGATTAGGAGGATCCTGGGCTTCCTCATACCAGCTAGGGCCACTGTGTGTAAACCTCTCAGGGAGGTGGAGTATGGAGAAGGACATCAGCTGGCTGATGAAGAGCTCTTTATCGGAGCAGACACAAAGGCCTTTATGAAAAGCGCAGAGCTTCCTCTTTCCGCTGAGAAGAAAATCTTTCAGTGAGTATAAACCAGCATTTATATAATTGTTATCTGTTGACATTGTGAGATAATAGGCTGAAGTGTAACTAAAATGCTTCTTCCAATGCAGTTTTTTTTTACTCTTATGCTGTTGTAGATCTGTGAGAAGATTCTATGAAGCAGGGCTTCAGAAGATGTTCTCTTCCTTTCCCCTTGACCATCCACTCCTGAGGGACCTGAAAATTCTGGACCCTGCTGCTCGCCTCGACATTACTCCAGGGACAGGTAGATGTCAGGGGCAGTTCCCCATTGATAGAATGTTTGCATTGATGAAATAAACTTGCATGATTTTAGATCTGCAATGTTCAGTTCAACACTTGCTTTATTTTACAGTGGAAAGGCTAGCGGCCCTTTTCCCTCAGTTGAGCTTAAGTGAAGATAGGCTGAGAGAGGAACTCATTGACTACCAGGTGACAGATAGCAAGCTACCCCAAGACAACGTTGACAGATTCTGGGGCATGGTAGGGAAGGATGTGAGGTTCAGTGAGCTTCCAAGATTAATGAAGGCTTTACTCTGCATTCCCCACAGCAATGCCAGTTCTGAAAGGGTGTTTAGTATGGTGAGAAGAATTGTTACAGAGAACAGGATGTCATTGGACAATAGTACTGTTTGTGCTTTACTGTCATGTAAAATCAACCACTCTGGCCCAGCACACAAATACACTCCTTTCAAAAAAGTGTTAAAGAATGCAAAATCTGCAACAAACTTGTATAATAAGTCACTAATGAATGTCAGAGACCCACAGGAGTGAATATGATATAGTAAAAGAAAATGTGAAATGAAAATGAAATGGAAATGTTTGACTTAAAGACCAGCATTGGGAAATAAACTTTAATGTGTTAAATAGCATATGAACTGAAAAATGTTAAATCAATAAATGTGCTTGATTTACCCTTTTGTGTTTTCATTTAGGCTGTGATATAACATGATGTTCACAGCAGTTCAGTGTCAACAAAGGTATGCCTATCAGATTCTGAACACCTAATTGTAGTTAATTGGTTAAAAAGTGAATGCCTCGTTGGGAAGGAACCACTTAGCAGTGGTGTTTTGTGTTTGCTTTTCCGATAAATGGTGAAATATGCTTTAATGTGGATGGGCTTGCCATGTTAGCACAGTTTAAAAACTCTCAGCAGATTTAGGAGGCAATCAGCTCAATGTCTGATATAACCATAGACACATAGACGCCTCATGGAGGGACGCTGCCTATTGGAGCCAACGGGTCAGCGTGGCCGCCATCTTGCGTGGGTCCCCGAGGCGCAAACTCCGCCCACAGAACTCTAAGCCAACCAGGAAGTGGCAAAAATTGCAGTTCTTCCCTCATCCGCTGGGAGCTGGCTCCAAGAAGAAGCAAATTCCCATTGACTCCCATGTTAAAAAGGCCATCTTTACAGCAAAAATATACACGTTTACAGCCTGGTTCAAAAAACCAGATTAGGTTAGATATTTCAGATTCCCCGTCATGAAAACTCAGAGGTGGATGATTTTTTTTTAACTCCTCTGTTTAGATGTCATTTGATCTTGAAATTAAGAATAATTAGGGGCGTGTTGTTTTAATTGACAGGTTCGTCTAGGCTAACTCTGGTGGCTAGTGGTGGCTAACGGTAGCTAATAGCTTGCGCCGTAGTCTGCTTGTCCTCCCCGCTTGCTCGAGGAAGGCATTCACAGCCTGGGACTAACGTAAAGACTTGGGCCATTTTGTGTTTCCGAACTCCACTATCTGTTGCCGCTGCAGTTTATAGTCGGTTTCGGACGTTAATCCTGCACTTAGTGTACAAAGGTTGCTTGCTGTGGTACTGTTACAGTAACAGACCGTCCAAGAAGTTAACTTGGACTGAAGCTTTGCCAGCAGTGGGGGAGAGAATTTCTGTCAGGTCGCCAGGAGGAATGGAGCTCCGATCGGAGCTGTTGTCTCTTTCCACACGCGGGTTGGAGCAGGCGAGTGGTCAGGTAGCGACAGAGCAGCAAAGTCGGTGTCAGAGAGCTGGAGTCGACTAGATTAGGCTGGAAGGCTACAGAGTCGGACTCTCGACAGACATTCCATCGCTGGTTTTGATCAGTACTGGCGTGAGGAACAAGTCCATCCGATCTGCTTTCAAACCGACCGAGACCGAGCTGGTTCTGGTGGAAAAGGGACTTGAAATGCTATTAGATATTAGAATACTGTTGGCTTATGTTGTTTGGGAGATTAAGAAAATCATTGTTGAACCTTTGATGACTTTCTCAACAATCTGTGTTTAAAAGTTGACAGTATGATTTGCAATACATGTCCTTGGAGTGAAGCATCGCATTTCAAGAGTGAGTTTTAAACAGTTTCTCAGCGAATGTTAGGCTACATTGAATCTAACAATAGCCCGTTATGGTTATCTCAAGAAAGCTAATTACTGCTTGCCTTTTTGTGATTAACTTCTATGACCTGATTGCTTAGATTATACAGGACCGTTGTCTTACACTTTTTTTTTTTCCCCTTCAAATTTTTTTAAACTTTATTTTTAATTGTTTTTCTTTAAACATTATACAGGGGAGTGGGGGGAAACCCAAAAAAACAAACAAAAAAAAAACAAACAAAAAAAAAACGTGTGAAGAACATCATGTTGGATTACCATGTTTTTGCAGTTTGATCCTTTCTCAATATCAATGTGATGGTCTTTGTTCTGTCGATTTTTTGTATTTAGTCCATTTCTCCTACTTACGGCAAAATTGGTCCTCTTGAGTCCTTATTCGGTAGGTCAGTTGTTCCATGACATGTATTTCATCCATAACTTTCATCCAGTCACTGTGTGATGGTGGGTCTATCTTATACCATTTCCTTGTAATTGCTTTTTTGCAGGCTGCCAACATAATTTTCAATATGTATCTATCTTCTTTCAACACATCATTTCCCGTAATGACACCAAGATATAATAATGTACAGGACTTTGATACAGCATAACCCAAAACTTTGCCTATAACTAAGTGAAGATCTTCCCAAAATTTTACGATCTTAGGACATAGCCAGAACACATGCGAATGATTCACGTTTACATCTCCACAGCTTCTCCAACATGGCTGTGGTAATGAAGTATGTTTATTCATAATTTTGGGTGTTATAAAAAAATCGAATTAAATTTTTCCAGCAATGTAATCTCCAGACACGTGATGATGTTGTTGATTGCTGTGTTTTCCAAATATATGACCATTCATCATCGGATATGTTCACTCCCAGCTCTCTCTGCCACTTCAGTTTTATATACGTCGTTGTATTCCCTCTTGCCTCCATTATATGTTCATAAACTGTAGAGATTATTCTAAACTTCTTTGCGTTGTAGGCTTCAATTATGATTTTGATTATCGAATTTCTGTCCAGATTTACACTGTGTTTTATTTTTTTGTTGAAGAAGTTCCTTATCTGTAAATATCTGAAATGGTCTTGATTACTTAGATCATATTTTTGTTTAATCTCCTGAAAGCTCATGAAGTTCCCATTTTTAATTAGTGTGCATATAGCTGTTAATCCATTAGGAATCCATTGTTTAAATCTTCGGTCAAGAGAACCAGGGGTAAAACCCTTGTCATATGCTATCCACCTAAGCAGTCCGAGCTCTTTCTCTAGTTTGTATTTTCGTACCAGATTAAACCATAATTTTAGCGTAAACTGAGTGACCGTATTCACCTGTTTAATTATAATCATTGCTTCTTCTCTGTCTCCAAGAAGACTTTGGATTTCTCTTCCTTGTATCGATTTTTCTAAATTCTTCCATTTGGCTACATAATCTTTGTCACACAAACAAATTACATGCCTAATTTGTGCAGCATGAAAATATCCTTTAAGATTTGGCAGTGCCAAACCTCCCTTATCCTTTCTTATCTGTAATGTTTCAAATTTGATTCTCGGTCTGTGGCCGTTCCATATAAACCTTGAAAGGATTTTGTCCCACAGTCTGAATTGTTTTTCGGGTATCTCAATGGGTAATGACTGAAAGAGGTAAAGAAGTCGAGGTAGGACACTCATTTTTATGGTCTCTATTCGTGAACCAATGTCTAATGAAAGGAGAGCCCACCTGTCCAAATCACTCTTAATTTCCTTATCTAGTTTCACATAATTATGTTCATATAGATCATCAGTGTTTTGTGTTAAAGTGACCCCAAGATATTTCATTTTTGTTGCTCTCCAGTTCATATGATATTTTTGTTGTATGGTTTTGGATGGAAAATAGTTAAAAGCTAAAATCTGTGTTTTGGTCAAGTTAAGCTTGTATCCAGAATAGAAGCCAAATGTCTCGAGTTGGTTGACTAGTATGGGAATGCATGTGTCTGGGTCCTCTAGGAAACAGACCACATCATCAGCAAAAAGTCCAATGATATGTTCCTCTTCCCCAATCTCTATTCCTTTAAGATTTCTATTTTGCCTGATTGCTTGTGCCAGTGGCTCTATGAAAAGTGCAAATAAGGTTGGAGAAAGACAGCAGCCCTGTCTGGTAGATCGTCCTAAATTTATGCTCTCAGTTAGACTGCCATTTATTCTTATCCTTGCGGTTGGGTTTTGGTAAAGCGTTTTTATACATCTGACAGCTTTTTCGTTAAGTCCAAATTTCTCAAGTACCTGATATAGAAAAGTCCAGTTTACACAGTCAAAAGCCTTTTCTGCATCAAGGCTTATTAAGGCTGCACATTTCTCCTTTTTTTTATATGGTTGATAATATATAGAGCTCTTCTTGTGTTATCTTGGGCTTGACGTCCCTTAATAAAGCCTGTCTGGTCTTCATCGATAATGTCACTGGTAAAAAATTCATATCTTCTAGAAATAATTGAGGTATACAATTTGTAATCGACATTGAGCAGTGATATGGGTCTATAATCTGAACAAGTCTCACTGTTGCTTTTCTTGGGGATCACTGATATCACCGCTTCTTTCCAGGAAGGGGGCATTTCACCATGTTCAAGTGTGTAGTTGAATGATTTTACGAGAAGAGATATAATCTGCTCATTGAATGTTTTATACCACTCGGATGGTAGACCGTCACTGCCGGGAGATTTGTTTGTTTTTAGTTTGTTTATTGCTTTCTCTATCTCTGCTTTTGTGATGGGTGAAGTCAGATGATCATTTTGATTTTTTCCAATTGATGGTAAATCCAGTTTCTCAAGAAAAGCTTTCATTTGGTCAATGTCTGCGGAAGGAGGTTGACTGTATAAATCTCTATAGTAGTTCATAAACTGAGTTCCAATCTCTTTGGGGTCATGAATTATTTGATTCGTATTCATATCCTTTATCTTGTGAATTATCCGATCTGCTTGCTGTTTTTTCAATTTTTTTGCCAGTAATTTGGTTGCCCTTGGTCCCACTTCATAATAGGATTGTTTTAGAAATCTGGCCTTCTTTTCAATTTCTGTGATTAGTATTTTATCTATATTATCTCTAATTTCTTTAATTTTTGGAAGTAAAGAGGGGTCTCGTGTAGTCTTGTGTTGCTGTTCAGTAATAAACAGCTTTTCCTTCTCCTTTTTGTAGACCTCTTCTCTGTTTTTTTTAATTGCTGCCGTCTTAGCAACCAATTTTCCTCTTATAACTGCTTTGAGAGCATCCCATAAAATAATAGGGGTAACCTCTCCATTGTCATTTTCATTTTGATAGGTTATAATGTCTTTCTTTAGTTCCTCCACATTTGACTTGTTATTTAATATTCCTTTGTTTAGCCTCCACAAAGTATTTTTTCTCTTGCATTTTCAAATTAACTGTAAGGTGAACCGCGTAGTGATCGGATACATCTGCTTGTTGAATTTCACATTTCTTTACCCTATTCAAATCATTCTTATTCATAAAGAAGTAGTCGATTCTAGAATAGCTGTTGTTGGGGGGAGAATAATGTGTGTAGTCTCTTTTAGAAGGATGTAACTCCCTCCATGTATCAACTATCCCAAATTCTTTAAGTGTTCTCTTGACCATTCTCATAACCTGGTTGGTATGCTTATTCTTATTTGTTGTGTCTAGATTAGCGTTCATCACAATATTAAAGTCACCACCACATATTAATACTCCATCCATTTCTGAAATCATGGTATCAAATAAGGTTTTAAAGAATTGTTTTGAACTATTAGGTGGAGCGTACACGTTAACCAGAGTCACCATCTCGTTTTCGAGTTTTCCTTTCACAATAATAAATCTCCCTTCCTTATCACTAATTTTTTTGATACATTCAAATTTCACTGAGTTGGATATAAGTATAATCACACCTCTTCTACATCCATGACGGTATGAACTATGGAATGAGTTGGCATATCCAAACCTCTTAAGTTTCTCGCTTTCCGGACTAGACAGATGCGTTTCTTGTAGAAAAATAATCTGTGACTTATCCTTTTTTAATTTGGTCATTATCTTCTGACGTTTCACAGGATTATTTAGACCATTAATATTTAAAGACAGTATTTTGGTATTATACTCTATCATTTCTAACTGGTTTGAGCGGCAATCCAACAATGAACATAAAAAACAAAATCCAAGAACAACAGTTGAACTCTGAACATTGTGGCTTCCAAAAAGGAGATGTACTTATCCATCCCTTGTGGTCCCTGTTGGTGGGAGGAGGGTTTGGTGCCTCACTGCGGTGGGGGCCCTCCCTAGCTGTGAGAAAAAACCCACAAATACTAGAATTGTCCAACATTTGTGCATGCTACAAAACACTCCCTCTTGTCGGTTTAACTAATCTTTAAACTTAAGTCGTGAGTCATTATATATATGACCCAGATTGTGTGTATCAGACTATAACTCTATGGTAAAAAAGTAAATATTTTTGACAAAAAAGATAGTGATGTTTGAGTTCACCCAGCGACGTATCCTATATCTTTTCATCCATTGCAGTTCTCTTAGTGTGTGTCTCGTCTGAACTCCGTCAGCCTCTCCCTTGCACGTTGAGCTGCGCTGTCTGGGCTGTTGTTGGTGCGTTTCCATGGCAACGCTGCGTTCAGTCGCTCCTCCGCATCAGCTGCGGTGTTTGCTTTGGTCACCACCTTTACCGTGATTCCGCGTCGATTCAGGTCCCGTGCTGCCTCCTCCGCTGTGCTGTATATCACCAGACCCGTGTCCCAATGCACCCGCATCTTCGTGTAGGGTGTCTGGTACCGGATGCCTTTCTCCCTCAGAGCCGCTTTGATAGGACCGTACATCTTGCGCCTCTCCATGACGTCTGTCGCATAGTCGTTATCAAAGTAAAGTCGTTTGCCGTTAATCTCAATCTTCTGTTGCCACGCTTTCTTTAAAACCAACTCTTTAACGTGAAATTCCAGAAAGTTAACGATTATTGATCTCGGGGAAGACGCAGCTGCTGGTTTTGGAATCAATGCTCTATGTGCCCTCTGGACACGGAGTTCGAGACCCTCTGGCAGGGTCAGGTGGTGATTAAACAACTCGTTTACAAAATCAGTGACAGATCTCCCTTCTTTTTCCTCTGGCACCCCGTAGATCCTGATATTGTTTCTTCTCGAGCGGCTCTCGAGATCAACAACTTTGTCCCGCATCTGTATGTTTTCTTTCACCACCGCCAGTAGCGTTTCTTTCATCTCCAAGCAGGCCGACTCCATGTGAGCTATTCGGGTTTGTGCCTCAGCTATGTTGGTGTTTTGGCTCTGGAGCTCCTGCAAAACTTCACCTTTAAACTCCGCGAGGTCGTCTTTCAAAACTTTCTTGACGTCGTTTTTAAATTCGTCCAGGTCCCGTCTCATTCCTTGTTTAAAATCTTTTAGCTCTGTACGAAGCATCGTTAGAGCTTGAAGCAGAGCGTTCTGGTCAGTGCTAGCTTCGCCTAGCATAGCAATGCTAGTTTCACCTCCGTTGTCGTTTTCCTCGTGTTCAGTAGACTCTGTCACTTCTGGGTTTTGTTGGTTATCCCTCGAATTTGTGTTCATCACCTGACTCCTTAGCTTTCTCCCTCCGTCCATACTTAAATTGAATGAATTTCAGTGTTATTTATATTGAAAGGAGGTACTTTGTCCAAACCGACTTGAGGAGCTCGCTATTATGCGTCCATCTTGTTGTCGCACCGCACCGGAAGTCCCCGATTGGTGGGGACACTTATTAAATATTTATATAGCTTCTAAGTATTCATCCGTTTCATGTCTCATTACAATATGCACAGCAGAGTAGGCTATAAACGTGTTGAAAATCGCATCTTTAGTAAATCAATACAAGTTAAAAGCCATAGGTTTAACTGTTTTCCTTTTTAAACATCACCAACATTATGCTGTTGGTTGGGAAGAATTATTAAAATCCACATCGGAGCGCAAAGAACAATGTTGAATATCAGATATATTCACACCAGAAGAATGCGCAACAATAAAACGCGCTGCTTTTGAAACCCCAACACCGTTCTGTGTGGAGAAACTTTAAATTTAACTTACAGCTGACCGTCCTGCAATAGGGCAGCTACTTGTAAGTGATCCGCATAAAGTTGTTTCAGGTGGAAAAAAATAAAATTGAAATTCACGGCTCCAGGACGAAGTTTACTGAATGTGAGCGGATATAACTGATATTTTGTTTAAGAGTCCCAAAGAGGAAAATGTTCAGATGTTGTTTTGGTGCTGGGATCAGGAGGGAATATTTCGCGCTGATGACTCAATGCCGTTGCTATCCATGCAGCGCTTCCAGCGATTCCTAATCATCCTCACTCCAAACTCGTCACATATGGACACATGGTCAGGAGTCTGATCTTGCGTCCATATGTGACGAATTGGGAGTGAGGATGCGTTGGCGATTCAGGAATGAAAAATCTAGGTAAAGCCAGACTGGACACAGTGTTTGGTTTCTGCAAAGTGATTTCTGAATATACATTTCAGCTGCAATGTAATGAAATTCTAATAATTCACTGAACTATAATCTACTTTAAATAATGGATCAAGTTATTTTTGTTTTGGATTTTTTATCTGTGATGGAAATGTTGTCCACTCCTTGGTTCTCCGGTGCTGCTTCGCAGAAGTGTTTCTCTCTCTGGAAGCTGGAAGCAGAGATAGCGAGATTTTTTTCGCCTTCGGGGCAATGTAGGCTAGTATTCTGGCATGCTCTCTACACAAATCCAGTATGTCGACATATCATCTTTGGGAGTCTTAAACGAGCAAAAATATTGCATGAACATTTTTTTTCCCTTGCTACTCACCCGTAGAAAATAAACCAGACCCATTAAATTTCATTTACAATGGTCACTAATTTATTCTGGGGGTTCTAAAAATAACCCACACATCTGCAAAGTAATCTTTTTATTTTATCACAATTATTATGTTTTATGACTGTAAAACCCCTCGCCACACACCTTTTTAAACTTTTCTCAGACATACATTAACATTTAATCACATTTCTCACTGGTTTTAACACTTAAACCTTCGTAGAATTAAAACATAAAAGTATTACGCAGTACGGTCTCTCTGCTGTTGCGCCGCTCGGTGCGTCTTTTTCTCCACTGAAAGTTTCTGAGCAGCCAGGTGTCGTTTCCGAGTGTAGAACATAAATATAGGCAGTTTTTTGTGCGCCTTTTTTTTCTCTGCTGGATGAGAAAATTATTAAAACCAGACATAATAACTTCGGCAAGCACGGGAGACATAACAGGAGGAGATTAATGGTTGCGTCCAATCATTTAGGAGCCCCATTTACCACACCCGTGGTATATGGGCCACTATGCAGGTAACTGGATAGTGGAATTGCTCAAAAAATCACTTGAGGAAATATGAGGCTACTGAGTAAAATAATCTGTGAATGTTCCTCACAGGATACTGTGTATAACTTGCATGTGCTCCAAGCCCATTATTGAATGGTGTTTGTGGCATAAAAAACAAATACAGCTCTGAAAACAACCAAAGGAATGCCAATATTGAAGAGGTGAAGTGAAAACTCTTTAATTGTGTGTTTTTTTTTTCTCTCTCTGTACGCATTGGTGGTTCAGTGGTAGAATTCTCGCCTGCCATGCGGGAGGCCCGGGTTTGATTCCCGGCCAATGCACTCCTTTTTACTTGAAAACATGCACTGTGGAAAAAAAAAAAAAAACAACACCTCCCCGTCGGGGAATCGAACCCCGGTCTCCCGCGTGACAGGCGGGGATACTCACCACTATACTAACAAGGAGCTGAAATTGAAAAGGCCAGATGGGAAGTGGAGTCTGACGGAGGAGCTTAGTTCGACACGCCAGCGACATTGTGGTGTCCATGTACCTGATGCCCCTTTTCCACTGGGGTTGGTTTGGCCTGAACTGTGACGATTCAGCCTGAGACCAGAACGGTCCGGTTGGCTTTCCACAAGTCAAGAGACACCTTCACCCACCTTACATCGCTTAATCATGGATCCCTTCAAGTCCGCAGTGTCCACCTTCTGATCTGTGGTCTTCACGTCAATTCCGACGTAACCAGCATTCATCGAATCCGTGGAGACTCCGGCTGCAGACTTCCAGCCCGATCCAGCTGACTCTCACTCCTGCTCACTGATAAGCGCGGAGTCCTACTGGTTCCTTGCTTCTACCGGCTACCAGCCCCCCTACACCGTTGGGCCGCAGCGGCTTCTCCGTCCTGCCACATGCAGACTTTGCCTGCTCTCACCAACCCGTGTGTTGAACGCAATAACATCCCTGATCGCAGCTCCATTCCTTTCGGCTGGCTTACAAAAATCGACCACCACTCGGTTTTGCGACGTTACGGATGGAAATCAGTGTTGTAGTGTTAGCACAGCTAGCATGTGGCATCCTCCAGCGTTCCACTAGAATGCCTCGTTGGGAAGGAACCACTTAGCAGTGGTGTTTTGTGTTTGCTTTTCCGATAAATGGTGACATATGCTTTAATGTGGATGGGCTTGCCATGTTAGCACAGTTTAAAAACTCTCAGCAGATTTAGGAGGCAATCAGCTCAATGTCTGAAATAACCATAAACACATAGACGCCTCATGGAGGGACGCTGCATATTGGAGCCAATGGCTGGTCTAATGTTTAGTTTAAACAATTGAGCAACCATTTAATTAACTCATCTTGTTAAGTAAGCCTTACTCCATTACTAAATGCAATTCACTGTATATTCTAACTCACCAAGCTTAACTTTTGTAGTTCTTAAAAATCAAAATATATCTTTCATTCAATAGAGGCATAAAATGAATACACACAAGAGATATTTATTGAACATATATTTTTTCAAGAACAAAAATCAATATTTTACAATACTGATCCGTCTGAAATGTTGTGGATAAACTCAGCCCATCTGAACTTTGGAATCTTTAAATTTACTAATTCATCTAGAGCCACACGCTCCCCCTTTCTTTAGATCTGTCTTACCTATGTTCAAAAGTATCTGTTGAACAAAATCACAAGTGTTCATGTACTTTGGATAGTTGAGATGCAGAGCTTAGAAGTCCAAAGGCAATGTACATGGTCTGGGGCAGGTTCTCAACATCCATCACGATATTTCCTTCCTAGATGATTCCCACTGAGGTTGTATTATGGTGAAGGGACGGCATGCAAGGAAAAATGTTTTCCTGCTGATGGCAGAGGAGCCACACTTAAGGGTTGTTGTACAAACTTTCCTCACCATCATTATTCTGAAAGATATGACACAGCTGTTCAGTGTCCAACCACTGGTTATGTCAGTGAACGCTGCAGAACATCACGTTTAATAATCAATGACAATAATATTTAAAAATGTAAATTGAAACATAAAAAACTTAAAAATAATATGGATGGTAGGTAGAGATGAGGGAAGCTATAGAGTGAAGTAGAGAAAACAGAAGTAAAGTTGGAGGAAAATAAGGAAGATGTTAAACAAGTGGAACTAAGGAATGGGAGGAGAAATGAGAGGAGGTAAAAAAAAGAATAAAAGTCCCTCACAACGCAGACCTTAAAAAAGGTGGGTGGATGATCTCAAGGAATGACGAGAAGGAATCTGAACTCCATCATATTTAAAGCATGATGGAAGGAGAAAGGAGATCACACGATGAAAACAGAGTCCGTGTCATTCTGAACACTATGTATGAATACACTAATAAAAAAATACAACCATTATGTAATGGAAAAAAACCCAGTGCTTCACATTATTTTTACAGAGAGCAATTACATGCTTCATTATACAATAAATACCTGACAAAACCAGGTAATGCAATCGGTGGTAAGGGATTAATGTTAGAAAATATTTTAACAAAATGTAACTCTATTGAAATTAGGCTAAATAAAGATCAGGAAAGCATCTACAAACAGCATACCTCACATTCCCGGTACATTCTTATAAAATATGGGATTTTTCAACCTCGATCAATTAACCGACTGCATTCTTAGGTAGAAGTATAACAATTTAAATAAGCTAACCTTTGTTTGTTGCATCTGGTCAGTCAACACCTACCCTGCTAAACATTTCTTTGCCTTAAATATTTCCATAAGCCAGTCTGGGACTTTGGTGGTCAAGGGCCTCGTAGAACTCCTGTCTCAGGCTCCTAATAAGCACTCTGCTGCACTGTAGCAACACCTAAGACATATAAAAAAAACGTGTTCATGTGTAAAACGAGTTGATCTTTTTTATATGCATTAACCCGGACCGCCACTTTACTCTTTAATACAATTTTGATGAGGTCCTTCAGGTGATATAAGATAAATAATTTAAAAAAACTGCCGGTCATGAAATATTACTTTTTAGATTTTTTTTTGCTTTAGCCTGCAAACATAGAAAAGAGTGTGAAACTGTATTTAATTAATATGCAATTGATTTACTTCAACTTTAAATGTCTCTTTTCTTCCCACCATATGTTCTACCAAGTTCTGCACATTCTACAACTTGTCTTTACTTGTTAGCTAAAGCAACAGTAAACAGTCTGCGACAGTAATTGCTGGCCAAACATCCAGTATCACCAGAGATTATCGGTGAACATTTAGCTAGCATTAGCTGAGAAACTATCAAGCAAATTGAGCTAGCTTATTCAAATTATGTTATTAACATCAGTCGATTTGATACCAGTTTAGGTTTTAACTAACCATTTTTTGGCTGAATTCCGGTCATTCGCCTTCAAATGTTGGCTGGACAACTTGCCTGCTGGTTTCAACATTCCCTCTGTTCTGCCTCACTCAGTTTTGCTCTCATCAGTGCAGCTCTGTAAAACTGCTTGAACCAGATTTTTACCGGGAGCAAAATGCAAACTTGATGATATTAAGTTGTTTGAGCTTGAACACTGAATTACTAACAGCTAGATCATATAAAAAGTACAGTTAACTTAGAATTCCTAAGTAATGTAAAGAATAAACAGCTATTTAGTAATTTGGATTTAACATTTTTAAGTTGAATGAACATTTGGGTTTACAGTGTACCTTCTTTATGTGAAAGATCTGAAACATGTGAAATGTTATTCAATCCAACTTCTTCCATTCAAAAATGTGTTTTTAGGGATGGTCTGAGAGTGTTAAGTAAAACCCCATCAACCCGCCAAATTGTAGACAAAGCGATAAAACATTTACCGTATGAAGAAATAATAGTTTAGTATGAAAAAGTAATGTTACACGAGTTCAAGATGAACCTAACATACTTTTGCTGCTTGATTTAATTCTTTAAAAACTCAAACTAACCGTGAGACCTGCATTCACACTAATCACTATCTTGAACTACAAAGATATAATTCAATATCGATTGTTACCCAAAACTAATTTAAAACTCTGAGCAAGACTGATTACCTTTTATCATTTACTATCATGCAGTTCTTTGTCCGAATGTTCATGGAGGAACTGCAGGATGAAAAAAAATAAATAAATAAAAAATCTCATGCCTCATGACTGCACGGTAGAAGGATGTGGGGAGAGAGGGAGAAACTTTTCTCTTCAATTGTACTATTCAGTTTTGTATGTTGCTGTAACAGATTTAATTGTTCGTGGCAACTTATTCTATTTTAGCTTGAATTACTAGCGCGATAAGGTATTAAAAACATTTGTGTGGTTTTACATTTACTCATTATTTTTAAGTGTTGCACCCTAGAAATTTCAGTAAATATCATTTTTACTTTTTAGAGTGCGTCTTAGTCACATGAGATGCGGTGAAAGTGGATAGCCTACGATCACAATGCTTATGTCATTTGTGATTAAACTAACATTATAAAAAGGTTTAGGAACTGATGATAGGAGACTTTGGTGATGCAGAAGTGTTTTCTGTAAGCAGAGAAGAAACATGAGACTTACAGATCACGCCTAATATACCTCAATGTACAAATAAAGGTTGTCTAATGTTGGAATAAAGAGAACAATAAACTTTGCCCCTAAATCCGCTTAATATAAGAACATACTCATCGATTGGAAGGTCCTGGTATAGAGTACTATCGGACAGATGTATCTTTCACAATGCTTTCAAAATCTAAAGAGCGCATTGCCTCTCTGGTGATGTGTTACAAACACCCCCCCACCCGGGAGGAGACCCTGAGGCAGAACCAGGACATGGTGGAGGGGCTCAGAGGTTGGCCAGGGGTCAGAGGTCTCTCTGCTTAAACTGCTTCTCCGACTCCTGGATAATGGATGGACGGAACAACGCAAACACTGTATGCGTCCGTCTAATGTGTTTTACACAACTATAGCCTAGTACTTCATCAACATATGTAGATTCTAGAGATACACTCGCAGTTTTGTTTTTTAAAGGGAAGACGCTTCTTCATCTTATTATATGATAAACTAAAAAAATGTCTGATTCACCTCATTTCACTTAACTTCACTGAGTACTGTCCTGGCGTATGGCAGCTTTGTATCGAAAATACTTTTGCGGCTCGTTTCATCAGTATTGAACGGATAACCGTAAAAAGACTAGAATTTGGGACATTTTAAAAAGTGACTTAGAAGTTTAGAGAGAAAAATGTTAGCTGATTCAACAAGATCGACAAGTCTGAGGAATACCAACAAACTATTGTATACTACGTTTGTTTGTTATTTGCTCTAAAAATATATAGAAAGTCTATGGTTTTAAGGGTTTTCACAATTTTCTATGCATACAAATAATGTTTGGATAAATGACACCAGTTGTAAGTTTAGCTTTAAAATTTAATTTGGAAAAATGACCTCATCTGTATACCGACTATGTTATAGAAATCAATTCTGTCAGATATTTGAAAAACTACATTAGAGGTCATACATATGAAAAACCTTAGCAGCAGAGAAAAGCAGATTGTGCAAACTTGGTTTAAAAAAGTAATCGTTGCTAAAGTGAAGAGAGCAAGCCCTGAGCAATGAAATGTGTTTTTTTTTCACAATCATTCATCGTGTAAGTAATGCATTGTAGATATTTCAGTGTTCAAATGTATTTATTAGAATATAGTGTGAGCTTTTCCTGTTTGATCATTTCTTGTTCAAACTTGGAGATAAGACAGGATAGGACCTTTTTGCAAAACTAACTGAAGGGTAAAGCAAATACTTAAAAAAAAATCACAATATTAGCAAGATCTTAGTTGGTTCCCCTGTTAAACAGAATGGAAGGGGAAAAAGCTATTTCTGTTCAGCGCCTGTGGTTTATTTTGGTAATAAAAGAATTATATAAGGAGGTCACTAACCGTTACAATCGTTTGTCAATACTGCTTTACTTACAAAAATAATTTACTATTAGTAACTAATGAGCCTTTGAAATGACACAAAAACTTAATGATTAAGAAAAAATACCCAAGGGACTGAACATGTGATTGGAAACACATATTTCCAATCACTTGAGGAAATATGAGGCTACTGAGTAAAATAATCTGTGAATGTTCCTCACAGGATACTGTGTATAACTTGCATGTGCTCCAAGCCCATTATTGAATGGTGTTTGTGGCATAAAAAACAAATACAGCTCTGAAAACAACCAAAGGAATGCCAAGATTGAAGAGGTGAAGTGAAAACTCTTTAATTGTGTGTTTTTTTTTTCTCTCTCTGTACGCATTGGTGGTTCAGTGGTAGAATTCTCGCCTGCCATGCGGGAGGCCCGGGTTTGATTCCCGGCCAATGCACTCCTTTTTACTTGAAAACATGCACTGTGGAAAAAAAAAAAAAAACGACATCTCACCGTCGGGGAATCGAACCCCGGTCTCCCGCGTGACAGGCGGGGATACTCACCACTATACTAACGAGGAACTGAGACTGTAAAGGCCAGATGCGAAATGGAGTCTGACGGAGGAGCTTAGTTCGACATGCCAGCGACATTGTGGTGTCCATGTACCTCATGCCCCTTGTCCACTGGGGTTGGTTTGGCCTGAACTGTGACGATTCAGCCTGAGACCAGAACGGTCCGGTTGGCTTTCCACAAGTCAAGAGACACCTTCACCCACCTTACATCGCTTAATCATGGATCCCTTCAAGTCCGCAGTGTCCACCTTCTGATCTGTGGTCTTCACGTCAATTCCGACGTAACCAGCCATCATCGAATCCGTGGAGACTCCGGCTGCAGACTTCCAGCCCGATCCAGCTGACTCTCACTCCTGCTCACTGATAAGCGCGGAGTCCTCCTGGTTAATCTGTGAATGTTCCTCACAGGATACTGTGTATAACTTGCATGTGCTCCAAGCCCATTATTGAATGGTGTTTGTGGCATAAAAAACAAATACAGCTCTGAAAACAACCAAAGGAATGCCGTTATTGAAGAGGTGAAGTGAAAACTTTGATAAATTGTGGTTTTTTCACGCTATGTAAGCATTGGTGGTTCAGTGGTAGAATTCTCGCCTGCCACGCGGGAGGCCCGGGTTCGATTCCCGGCCAATGCACTCCTTTTTACTTGAAAACATGCACTGTGGAAGAAAAAAAAAACCACATCTCCCCGTCGGGGAATCGAACCCCGGTCTCCCGCGTGACAGGCGGGGATACTCACCACTATACTAACGAGGAGTTGAGAAACCTGGTCATATTATGTCGAAAACAGACACCGATTACTGGGCGATATCTTTAGACTTTGATCACCGGTCGGAGATCCCTTTATGACAGACCACCACCACAGTAAAAATAAGTTGTCACTTCATGTTCACTGGTCATTCCAGGGTTATTCCACTATTATTTCATTCACACATTATTTAAATAAAAAAATGTAATGGGAGCAGGAGGCACTGTTCTGGAGAACTCCAGAAGTCGCCCAGGCCACGATGGATTATTGTACGGTATCGCAGGACTTTGTGAGGAAAGGTAAATATGTTTGCACATCAAATTTCATGTACAACAGAATTTAAAGTGTTAGAAATTTTTGTAGGCTATTAGAGAATAACTCTGTAATATTCAATAACTTCAAGAAGCTGTAAGCTTCTGCTCAGCTCTCAGCGAGGATGTTAGCTTTTTTCCCTCCCTCCTCCTCCTGTGTCTTATCCCACAGCTCTCTGTCTCCTGTGCCTCTATCTGGAGTATCTTTTGGCAATTTTCTCCGAAACCAAACTGAATAAGCGAAGATGGAAATGGTCAGCTGGTCTCTGAATGCTATTGATAAAATCTACTCAACTCTACGAAGTACCGGTAAGGGTCAACCGGGGTGTCAACCATGGTGATCGGGTTTCTGCTGATTGGAATGGGCAGTTACTGGAACTACCGAAAAATGGCAACAAAGATCTGAAACACGGTCGAGATTGGTCACTGTTCTGGAAGCGATTGGACGGCTGAAGGAACAACTGGATCCGTTGATTCGTACTGATGGGACTCAGAACCAAATGCTGGGGGAGCTGGGACGCAGAACAGACGCTGTAAGAGGCGATCTGGCCGGCGCTCTGGGACTCATCTGCAATTTGTCATCGGACTTGGAGATACTGTCGGTACGGATTGGGGCAACTGGAAATTAATTGGATTTGGAACTATTAATCTGGGAATTAATTTGGATTTTGAACTTTAATTTGAACTACAATTTGGCTGAATTAGACTATAAAAGAAACCACTGACAGACTGAAGGGGCAGAAAGGAATATTTGATCTCTCCCTGCAATCCAAACAATTTATATTTTGGCTCCCATGAAGACCATTCTTTTTTTTTTTTTTTTTTTTTTTTTTTTTTTTTTTTTTGCTTTTAAATCATTTACAACAAATTAAATCATAAAGACATATCATTTTTAAGGAAACAAAAAAAAAAGGAAGAGAAAAGAAGAAAGAAGAAGAAAAAGGGGAACATTAGAAAAGATAAACAAAACACCCAAAAGACGAACAAAAGAAAAAAAAAATAAAAAAAAAAAAAAAAATATAATATATATAATATAAGAATATATATATATATATATATATATATATATATACACATACATACACACATGCATATATATATATATATACACCCATACATATATACATATACACATATACACATACACATACATACACGTATACACACATGCACATATACACTCACATTCATACACACATATCTACCCATATATACACACATGCATACATACATTACATATAAAATCAATAAAATAAAGAAAATGCATTTACCAAATAATACAAAAAAATAAAAATAAAAAAAATAAAAAAAAAAGGAAAAGGAAAAAAAAGACAAAATAAACAAATTAAAAAACACAACAATGCCTGTCTTAGAAAAATACAAATCGAATACAAATTCATTTTCAGCAATGATTTTTAAATAAAGAAGGGACATCTTGTTTTTGTAAAAATGTCCCACCTCTCCCAAAGACCTTTGAACTTTGCTTCCTGGAGTCTCAAAGAAAAAGTTATTCTTTCCATCACAAAGATTTCATATATTATTTTATACCACTCTTCTATAGTCGGTGCTTCTGTTTTTTTCCATTTCTTTGTAATTGCTTTCCTTGCTGCAATACTTAATATGCCATACAAATATTTATCTTTATTATTTGCAGAGGCAGAGTGTAGAACTCCTAAAAACAGTTCCTCCCAACAAAACCTTGTATTTATTGCCAATATATTAGTTAATTCTGTATAGACTTGTGCCCAAAAGGATTGTACTTCTGGGCAGGTCCAAAACACATGGAAATGATTCGCATTCTGTGAGCCACAATTTCTCCAACAAAGAGGCGATCCTGAGAAATGTGATTTTTGAGCTGGAGTTATGAAAAATCTACAAAGAGTCTTCCAGCCAAAAGCTCTCCAAGAATTTGAACTTGTGATTTTCCATTGGGATTCACAGTACTTCATCCACATTTCTTCTGGGATAAGGCTGCTAGTTTCTTTCTCCCATTTTTGCCTTATATAGGATGAGCTTATTATTGTAGTTGATTGAAGACTCTTGTATAGTCTTGAAAGTACTTTAGGCACTGAATCACCCTGATAGGCAGAGATAAAAATTTCCAACAATTTGCTATCAAGTTCTAACCTGCCTTCTTTTACAATACTGAGTATGTAATGACGTACCTGTAGGAATTTGTAAAAATCACTGTTGTCTAAACCATATTCATTCTTTAACGTCTCAAAGTCACACATCATCCCTTTTTAAAAAAAAGTGCAATAGGCAGATAGACCCTTTTTGGCCCAGTTTCTGAAGCCTGCATCCATCTTGTTTGGGATGAAATCAACATCATATGGGCACCATCTTAAGATTTTTATATTCATGAGTTGATTTCTTTTTGTAACGATGTTTAACCAAATTTTGAGAGGTAATTTTATCCAGTTATTGCCACTTTCCATTAAACTTCTCATCAACCGTTTATCTCCCAAACAGGCGGGGGCTGGAGCGTCTTGAGACATGTTCAGCTCAATTTCTTTCCACTTAGGCTATAGTGCAAACCTAAAAAAACAACAGGAAAGAAAACTCCATCAGTTGCAAACAGAATTAAAAAACTTAGAAGAGAAACACATGAATTCTCCAGAACATAGTATTAAGACTGAAATGGATAAAAAAAGAAATGAATTGAATCAAATGTACACGGAAGACATTAAAAAAAAGATGATTTTTTTAAAACGAAAGTATTATGAAGTAGGTGGCAGATCAGCCAAGTTGCTTGCTTACAGACTGAAAAAGAAACAAGCAGAAAATACGATACATAAAATAAAAGATCCGCTAAGTGAAATAATCCAGTATGATCTAAAACACATTCAAAAATCTTTCTTAACCTTTTACAAAAACTTATACTCTCAACCTAAAGTAGAAAAACTAGAACTGGACAAGTTCTTGGGTCAAATAGAATTGCCTAAAGTAACTGAAAAGGACAATTTGTCTTTAATTGCTCAAATCACAAATAATGAAATTAATAAAGCCATTTCAAATTTGAAATTAAATAAAGCACCAGGTCCTGATGGTTTTCCATCAGAGTGGTACAAGGAAATGAAAGATCTGGTACTACCAATATTGAAGAAAACATTTAATTTTGTCCTTAAAACAGGTGTGGCACCACCCTCATGGAAAGAGGCAGTGATTTCCTTAATACCTAAAGCGGGAAAAGATAATCTAGATTGTGGAAATTACCGCCCAATAAGTGTTTTAAATCAAGACTATAAGATATTCACTCACATACTAGCAAAAAGAATGGATAATGTTCTCCCCAAAATAATAAGCTTAGATCAGACAGGATTCTTACAAGAAAGGCAAACACAAGACAACATCAAACGTACCTTACATCTGATCGACTATATAGAAGAACATAAACTTGAGGCAGTGATAATGAGCTTTGATGCGGAAAAGGCTTTTGATCGAGTCAGTTGGGAATTCCTATATAAAACATTAGATAAATTTGGCTTTCACCAGACTTTTATTACAACTATCCAAGCAATATATAATAGTTCAAAGGCAAGGGTAAAGATTAATGGGGGGGTCTCTGATTATTTCTCATTAGCGAGAGGGACAAGACAAGGTTGTCCACTAAGCCCACTACTTTTTGCTGTATATATGGAAATATTAAGTCAACGAGTCATACAGAATAGAAACATTTCAGGCATTACCATACTCGACGAAGAACACAAAATCTCGTTATTTGCAGATGATATCTTAGTCTATCTGTCACATCCTGAATGCTCGATACCTGCTCTTTTGTCCTCCTTTAAATTGTTTGGTTCTGTATCAGGTTTCAATTTGAACATTCACAAAACTCAACTCTTAAGCTATAATTATACACCCAGTACAGAACTAAGGTCAAATTTAAAAGTAAATTGGGATTCAGATCAAATTAACTATTTAGGAGTGTATATTCCTAAAATATTATCAAACTTGTACACTTTAAATTTGACGCCTTTAAGTAAAAAAATAAAGGAAGATATGCAAAGATGGAATTTAATCCCTATACTTAGTCTTGAATCAAGAATTGACTCAATAAAGATGAATATTCTGCCTAGAATATTATACCTTTTTCAGGTGCTACCAATCGAAATAAATGAAAAACAATTTAATGAATGGGATAAATTGCTGTCAAGGTTTATTTGGCAAGGGAAAAAACCTAGGCTAAAATATAAACTCCTTCAGTTACCCAAAAGTAAGGGGGGCTTTGCACTTCCCTGTTTAAAAGATTATTATAGAGCAGCTCAATTAAGAACTCTCTATTACTGGTGTAATCCCATGAAGACCTTCAACCTGGTCCTAATCAAATGTCCCTGTGAAGAATGTCAACAGAGTCTCCTCTACCCCGTACACTTGCATCTACTGACGCATACACTGACTTGGTTACACACACTCACATTCACACACACCGTCTTGCTGTATCCTTAATTCTCTCTCCTGCAACAGGAAGCGGGATAACAGCGCGCCTCGATGGCAGCGCGTTACCCTGTGGACTGGAGCTCATACCTGCCCATCCTTCCTGATGTGTCATTGTTAATGTCTGAATATGTGCTTAAATGTTTGTTGGTGTGGTTTTTTCAATTACCTGCGTTGTGAGTGCTGTACGGACCCACAACACAGGTGAGCGTTTTTTTCCCCTCACCGTGGAACCCTCCCCTCCCCAGATGTGTATTTCTCTATGTTTCATAAACGGGAGCGCCGCTCGGTGGCTGCATGCCCAACAGTGACCTGGATCTGTTTGTTGTTGTTTGTAATGATCTTGGACAGGTTGTACTGTATCTGTAAATTCCTTGTATGCATCATTCTTGTATGTGTCATACTTGGCCATTAAAGCTGATTCTGATTCTGATTCTGATTCTGAACTTTATCTAAGTCCTACTGAACGAAAAGATACACAAAATCTAAAAATATATTCTTGAAATATTTGTTTCATTTTAATAATTAAAAATAAAAAACGTTTACTTTACAAATACACTAAACATATAAATACTCTATAGTTTATCTTTGAATTTAATCGATCTCTCACTTTTCTCAGTTGTCATAGTGTTTTTGGGTCTGTGTGGCCAATGGGATCTTCGGCTCTATGTTTTACACAGAGAGCTTTGAGCAACGTGCCTCCACCACACATTTGTTGCAACCAGTTAGCTACACCTGCACTATTGTAAACAACTGCAGAGCCTGGGGAGGACGTGATAAGAGCGGTTAAACGCTGTGGTATTCCATACATTGGACCAGTTAGTTAGTTAGGCAGACCGTGAAAGCGGTCCCCCCCGGGATCTCCGCCTATGTGTGTTTGGTTAAAAAAAGAAGCTTTATATAAATAAAAAGAAACTAGAGAGAAAACAAAATTCATCTTATGTTAAAAGGACCGAGGGGGGGGGGGGGGTCCTCACCTGTCCACCCACTGATGACTAGCCTTGTCCAGGCCGGCACTGGTGTACCTGTTGGCCAAACCCTGGTACATTGTCTGCAGGGACTTCTCAGTCTCGGACTGCACCATTACCCAGGACACGATCATCCAGTTGTGATTCATGGCAGAGTAACTGGAAATGACACCAGACGCGAGGGTGACCTTGTTGATGGCAGGTTGCTGGCGCCTGAACTCATCCAGCATGCAGTCTGTCAGGTAGTGACCCGACACGGAGACGCCACGCCAGCTGTTGGGGTCATCAAAGGACCCAAAGTCCCTCGGTGCCTGCTCCTTCCTTATAAATTGGCTGATGGTCCTCTGCTGCCCATACCGGCCTGCTTCACCGTCCCAGACAGTCTCTATGGTGCGCAGGTAAGAAAGGTGAGCTCGCTCGTACCTCAGACGCATGAGCTCGTTCACCTGGTTCGCCATATCTGTGGGCGACTTCCCGGTCTGCCGCAACTCATCCATCGCACTCTTACAGATAGCCTTTTCATATGTGATAAAGGCTGGCAGGATGTCGGTGAAGCGGCTGGGCAGCTTCTCCAGACAGCGCGGGCTGTCTGCAAACCAGCGCCTCTGACACGCTCTGCAACACAGCTGTGAAGCCAGGACATAATATTGGCCGCTGGTGCCCACGATCACCCGCGGTCTCCAGGCCAAACCAACCCCAGTGGAAAAGGGGCATGAGGTACATGGACACCACAATGTCGCTGGCGTGTCGAACTAAGCTCCTCTGTCAGACTCCATTTCGCATCTGGCCTTTTCAATCTCAGCTCCTCGTTAGTATAGTGGTGAGTATCCCCGCCTGTCACGCGGGAGACCGGGGTTCGATTCCCCGACGGGGAGATGTAGGCTTTTTTTTTCTTCCACAGTGCATGTTTTCAAGTAAAAAGGAGTGCATTGGCCGGGAATCGAACCCGGGCCTCCCGCGTGGCAGGCGAGAATTCTACCACTGAACCACCAATGCTTACATAGTGTGAAAAAAACACAATTTATCAAAGTTTTCACTTCACCTCTTCAATCTTGGCATTCCTTTGGTTGTTTTCAGAGCTGTATTTGTTTTTTATGCCACAAACACCATTCAATAATGGGCTTGGAGCACATGCAAGTGATACACAGTATCCTGTGAGGAACATTCACAGATTATTTTACTCAGTAGCCTCATATTTCCTCAAGTGATTGGAAATATGTGTTTCCAATCACATGTTCAGTCCCTTGGGTATTTTTTCTTAATCATTAAGTTTTTGTGTCATTTCAAAGGCTCATTAGTTACTAATAGTAAATTATTTTTGTAAGTAAAGCAGTATTGACAAACGATTGTAACGGTTAGTGACCTCCTTATATAATTCTTTTATTACCAAAATAAACCACAGGCGCTGAACAGAAATAGCTTTTTCCCCTTCCATTCTGTTTAACAGGGGAACCAACTAAGATCTTGCTAATATTGTGATTTTTTTTTAAGTATTTGCTTTACCCTTCAGTTAGTTTTGCAAAAAGGTCCTATCCTGTCTTATCTCCAAGTTTGAACAAGAAATGATCAAACAGGAAAAGCTCACACTATATTCTAATAAATACATTTGAACACTGAAATATCTACAATGCATTACTTACACGATGAATGATTGTGAAAAAAAAACACATTTCATTGCTCAGGGCTTGCTCTCTTCACTTTAGCAACGATTACTTTTTTAAACCAAGTTTGCACAATCTGCTTTTCTCTGCTGCTAAGGTTTTTCATATGTATGACCTCTAATGTAGTTTTTCAAATATCTGACAGAATTGATTTCTATAACATAGTCGGTATACAGATGAGGTCATTTTTCCAAATTAAATTTTAAAGCTAAACTTACAACTGGTGTCATTTATCCAAACATTATTTGTATGCATAGAAAATTGTGAAAACCCTTAAAACCATAGACTTTCTATATATTTTTAGAGCAAATAACAAACAAACGTAGTATACAATAGTTTGTTGGTATTCCTCAGACTTGTCGATCTTGTTGAATCAGCTAACATTTTTCTCTCTAAACTTCTAAGTCACTTTTTAAAATGTCCCAAATTCTAGTCTTTTTACGGTTATCCGTTCAATACTGATGAAACGAGCCGCAAAAGTATTTTCGATACAAAGCTGCCATACGCCAGGACAGTACTCAGTGAAGTTAAGTGAAATGAGGTGAATCAGACATTTTTTTAGTTTATCATATAATAAGATGAAGAAGCGTCTTCCCTTTAAAAAACAAAACTGCGAGTGTATCTCTAGAATCTACATATGTTGATGAAGTACTAGGCTATAGTTGTGTGAAACACATTAGACGGACGCATACAGTGTTTGCGTTGTTCCGTCCATCCATTATCCAGGAGTCGGAGAACCAGTTTAAGCAGAGAGACCTCTGACCCCTGGCCAACCTCTGAGCCCCTCCACCATGTCCTGGGTCTGCCTCAGGGTCTCCTCCCGGGTGGGGGGTGTTTGTAACACATCACCAGAGAGGCAATGCGCTCTTTAGATTTTGAAAGCATTGTGAAAGATACATCTGTCTGATAGTACTCTACACCAGGACCTTCCAATCGATGAGTATGTTCTTATATTAAGCGGATTTAGGGGCAAAGTTTATTGTTCTCTTTATTTCAACATTAGACAACCTTTATTTGTACATTGAGGTAAAGTAGAAATGATCTGTAAGTCTCATGTTTCTTCTCTGCTTAACAGAAAAACACTTCTGCATCACCGAAGGTCTCTCCTATCATCAGTTCCTAAACCTTTTTATGATGTTAGTTTAATCACAAATGACATAAGCATTGTGATCGTAGGCTATCCACTTTCACCGCATCTCATGACTAAGACGCACTCTAAAAAGTAAAAATGATATTTACTGAAATTTCTAGGGTGCAACACTTAAAAATAATGAGTAAATGTAAAACCACACAAATGTTTTTAATACCTTATCGCTCTAGTAATTTAAGCTAAAATGGGATAAGTTGCCATGAACAATTAAAGCTGTTACAGCAACATACAAAACTGCATAGTACAATTGAAGATTAAAACAACGTTAAGCTAATCCCCACATCTTTGTACCGGGCAGTCATGAGGCATAAGATTTTTTTTTGGTTTTTTTTCATCCTGCAGTTCCTCCATGAACATTCGGACACAGAACTGCATGATTGTAAATGTCATCAGTCTTGCTCAGAGTTTTAAATTAGTTTTGGGTAACAATCGATATTGACTTATATCGTTGTAGTTCAAGATAGTGATTAGTGCGAATACAGGTCTCGCTGTTAGTTTGAGCTTTTAAAGAATGAAATTACGCAGCAAATGGAAGAAGTTGGATTGAATAACATTTCACATGTTTCAGATCTTTCACATAAAGAAGGTACACTGTAAACCCAAATGTTCATTCAACTTAAAAATGTTAAATTCAAATGACTAAACAGCTGTCAATTCTTTACATTATTTAGGAATTCTAAGTAAACTATACTTTTTATATGATCTAGCTGTAATTCAGTGTTCAAGCTCAAACAACTTAATATCATCAGGTTTGCATTTTGCACCTGGTAAAAATGTGGTTCAAACCATCTTTACAGAGCTGCACTGATGAGAACAAAACTGAGTGAGGCAGAACAGAGGGAATGTTGAAACCAGCAGGCCAGTTGTCCAGCCAACATTTGAAGCCGAATGGCCGGAATTCAGCCACAAAATGGTGAGTTAAAACCTACACTGGTATCAAATCGACTGATGTAAATAACATAATTTGAATAAGTTAGCTCAATTTGCTTGACAGCTTCTCAGCTAATGCTAGCTAAATGTTCACCGATAATCTCTGGTGATACTGGATGTTTGGTCAGCAATTACTGTCACAGAGTGTTTACTGTTGCTTTAGCTAACAAGTAAAGACAAGTTGTAGAAGGTGCAGAACTTGGTAAAACATATGGTGGGAAGAAAAGAGACATTTAAAAAAGGACAAGTTGAAGTAAATCAATTGCATATTAATTAAATACAGTTTCACACTCTTTTCTATGTTTGCAGGCCAAAGCAAAAAAATCTAAAAAGTAATATTTCATGGCCGGCAGTTTATTTTTATTTTTTATCTTATATCACCTGAAGGACCCATAGTACTCATCAAAATTGTATTAAAGAGTAAAGTGGCGGTCCGGGTTAATGCATATAAAAAAGACCAACTCGTTTTAAACATGAAAATGTTTTTTTTATATGTCTCAGGTGTTGCTACAGTGCAGCAGAGTGCTTATTAGGAGCCTGAGACAGGAGTTCTATGAGGCCCTTGACCACCAAAGCCCCAGACTGGCTTATGGAAATGTTTAAGGCAAAGAAGGGTTTAGCAGGGTTTTAGCATGGGCAGCCTTTTTTTTCCTTCCAACCTCCACCACAGTGCACGTTTTCAAGTAAAAAGGAGTGCATTGGCCGGGAATCGAACCCGGGCCTCCCGCGTGGCAGGCGAGAATTCTACCACTGAACCACCAATGCTTACAGAGAGTGAAAAAAAAAGCAAGAGAAACGCACGCAGGCAAGACGGACTTTTACGCAAAAGAACCTGTTAAAGCTTCATATAGCTGCAGACTTAAAAAAGATTATAAATCAACATGCCTTGCAATTATTCTTATTCAATTATATTTATATTTAAGCTGCATATAAGCGGCCTATTTATGATATGTCATGTTTTAAAAGACTGGTAGTGAGCTGCAGGGTGGAGTCCTGCAATGTCACTGGTACCTGTTTCAAGATGGAACAACTGGACTTATACAGATCATTTGCTGATAACACAGGTCCATTTGCTGCTTCGCTGTTTGGTGGATTTTTTAACAGCAAAACTTAAATGCTTTCTTTACAGCATACTAACACACATTGTGTTCTGCCTCCTAAATGATTGGACGCAACCATTAATCTCCTCCTGTTATGTCTCCCGCGCACAAAAAACTGCCTATATTTATGTTCTACACTCGGAAACGACACCTGGCTGCTCAGAAACTTTCAGTGGAGAAAAAGACGCACCGAGCGGCGCAACAGCAGAGAGACCGTACTGCGTAATACTTTTATGTTTTAATTCTACGAAGGTTTAAGTGTTAAAACCAGTGAGAAATGTGATTAAATGTTAATGTATGTCTGAGAAAAGTTTAAAAAGGTGTGTGGCGAGGGGTTTTACAGTCATAAAACATAATAATTGTGATAAAATAAAAAGATTACTTTGCAGATATGTGGGTTATTTTTAGAACCCCCAGAATAAATTAGGGACCATTGTAAATGAAATTTAATGGGTCTGGTTTATTTTCTACGGTTGAGTAGCAAGGGGAAAAAAAAAAGTGTAGCTAACTGGTTGCAACAAATGTGTGGTGGAGGCACGTTGCTCAAAGCTCTCTGTGTAAAACATAGAGCCGAAGATCCCATTGGCCACACAGACCCAAAAACACTATGAAAACTGAGAAAAGTGAGAGATCGATTAAATTCAAAGATAAACTATAGAGTATTTATATGTTTAGTGTATTTGTAAAGTAAACGTTTTTTATTTTTAATTATTAAAATGAAACAAATATTTCAAGAATATATTTTTAGATTTTGTGTATCTTTTCGTTCAGTAGGACTTAGATAAAGTTCAGAATCAGAATCAGAATCAGAATCAGCTTTAATGGCCAAGTATGACACATACAAGAATGATGCATACAAGGAATTTACAGATACAGTACAACCTGTCCAAGATCATTACAAAAACAAACAAACAGATCCAGGTCACTGTTGGGCATGCAGCCACCGAGCGGCGCTCCCGTTTATGAAACATAGAGAAATACACATCTGGGGAGGGGAGGGTTCCACGGTGAGGGGGAAAAAACGCTCACCTGTGTTGTGGGTCCGTACAGCACTCACAACGCAGGTAATTGAAAAAACCACACCAACAAACATTTAAGCACATATTCAGACATTAACAATGACACATCAGGAAGGATGGGCAGGTATGAGCTCCAGTCCACAGGGTAACGCGCTGCCATCGAGGCGCGCTGTTATCCAGCTTCCTGTTGCAGGAGAGAGAATTAAGGATACAGCAAGACGGTGTGTGTGAATGTGAGTGTGTGTAACCATGTCAGTGTGTGCGTCAGTAGATGCAAGTGTACGGGGGAGAGGAGACTCTGTTGACATTCTTCACAGGGACATTTGATTAGGACCAGGTTGAAGGTCTTCATGGGAGCCAAAATATAAATTGTTTGGATTGCAGGGAGAGATCAAATATTCCTTTCTGCCCCTTCAGTCTGTCAGTGGTTTCTTTTATAGTCTAATTCAGCCAAATTGTAGTTCAAATTAAAGTTCAAAATCCAAATTAATTCCCAGATTAATAGTTCCAAATCCAATTAATTTCCAGTTGCCCCAATCCGTACCGACAGTATCTCCAAGTCCGATGACAAATTGCAGATGAGTCCCAGAGCGCCGGCCAGATCGCCTCTTACAGCGTCTGTTCTGCGTCCCAGCTCCCCCAGCATTTGGTTCTGAGTCCCATCAGTACGAATCAACGCATCCAGCTGTTCCTTCAGCCGTCCAATCGCTTCCAGAACAGTGACCAATCTCGACCGTGTTTCAGATCTTTGTTGCCATTTTTCGGTAGTTCCAGTAACTGCCCATTCCAATCAGCAGAAACCCGATCACCATGATTGACACCCCGGTTGACCCTTACCGGTGCTTCGTAGAGTTGAGTAGATTTTATCAATAGCATTCAGAGACCAGCTGACCATTTCCATCTTCGCTTATTCAGTTTGGTTTCGGAGAAAATTGCCAAAAGATACTCCAGATAGAGGCACAGGAGACAGAGAGCTGTGGGATAAGACACAGGAGGAGGAGGGAGGGAAAAAAGCTAACATCCTCGCTGAGAGCTGAGCAGAAGCTTACAGCTTCTTGAAGTTATTGAATATTACAGAGTTATTCTCTAATAGCCTACAAAAATTTCTAACACTTTAAATTCTGTTGTACATAAAATTTGATGTGCAAACATATTTACCTTTCCTCACAAAGTCCTGCCATACTGTACAATAATCCATCGTGGACTGGGCGACTTCTGGAGTTCTCCAGAACAGTGCCTCCTGCTCCCATTACATTTTTTTATTTAAATAATGTGTGAATGAAATAATAGTGGAGTGCACTGGCCGGGAATAAAACCCGGGCCTCCCGCATGGCAGGCGAGAATTCTACCACTGAACCACCAATGCTTACAGAGAGTGAAAAAAGCCCACACCGTATTAGAACTTTCACTGCACCTCTTCAATAATGGCATTCCTTTGGTTGTTTTCAGAGCTGTATTTGTTTTTTATGCCACAAACACCATTCAATAATGGGCTTGGAGCACATGCAAGTTATACACAGTATCCTGTGAGAAACAGTCACAGATTATTTTACTCAGTAGCCTCATATTTCCTCAAGTGATTTTTTTCAGCAATTCACCCTTTGTTAAGGACATGTTCAGTCCCTTGGGTATTTTTTCTTAATCATTAAGTTTTTGTGTCATTTCAAAGGCTCATTAGTTACTGATAGTAAATTATTTTTGTAAGTAAAGCAGTATTGACAAACGATTGTAACGGTTAGTGACCTCCTTATATAATTCTTTTATTACCAAAATAAACCACAGGCGCTGAACAGAAATAGCTTTTTCCCCTTCCATTCTGTTTAACAGGGGAACCAACTAAGATCTTGCTAATATTGTGATTTTTTTTTAAGTATTTGCTTTACCCTTCAGTTAGTTTTGCAAAAAGGGGAGTAGGCATCTTTTAATGCAGGTAAAAAAACCTTTTCTGACAAAAATAACTTTTTGTCAGAAAATTCTACCACTGAACCACCAATGCTTACCAGGACAATGAAATATGTGCTGGACAAAAAGCAAGCGCCCAACGTGGGGCTCGAACCCACGACCCTGAGATTAAGAGTCTCATGCTCTACCGACTGAGCTAGCCGGGCTGACTGGAGAACCTTTCTCTCAAAGGAAGTATTCCTCACATGACGATAAACGTGAATGCTGGCCATGCAAAAAGTTCAGCTTTGTTTAAGCTCACGGTTGACACCGTCTTGTAAACAACAGTGATTACTACTTCTACTATGGTGTAGTGTTGTATGCATACTGTAGAGCCCTACGCCGCCCCCTACAGTCGTCAAGAATATTGGCTCTCAGCAGGGACAGGGACAGCTGCAGAAAGTATAAACGCTGCTCGAAAGCGTCTCGGCCGGTTCCGCACGTCTTGTTTCCGCGCAGAATGTTCATGCGGCAAGCATAAACCAAGGTTTACAGGCCGATTTACTCCAAAGGTTTCCATGGTAACACACCAAAAAAGGTGTCCAAGATTAAAGGTACACATGTCCGCCATCTCCTGGTGTAAAGTAGTAATTAAATTAGTGGCCCTATCTACAGCTGTGGCTCGTTAAAGTCAGCAATGTTGCTTGTCGCAATATTGCGACTTTGGCGCCTAGAGGGTTGAGTGTTATGATGGTCTGTCTCTCTTCTGTTGTCTTTTTCTCACCATTTTCGTTCCATTATTTTTCAGTTTTGGGTAACCTTACATTTTTTTCAACTGGCAATTCACCACTTACCTCTGGTTCATTTCAAGGTATTCATTGGACTTCAGCGGCTTAAACTGCAGTAAATAACTGGAAAAATTGGGGCGTTCTAAAACTTACTAACTCAAGTATAATTTTTTTTAAACCTCCCGTTGGCGCTAGCAACAAATTGCATCTTCTAATTGCTTTGCATGTAGTACTAAAGAAACCCGCTAGGGGGCAGAGTATAGACTGAACCTAAGCGAACCGTCGCCATAAATTCGCCCCAGTAAGGGAGCCACGAAGGAAGTTGTTCTGGATGAAACTTAGTGGCTCCGGTATAGGTTGCGTCCCGTTTTAATGTTTGATGTAATGTTTCCTTGACTTTAGATGTTAAATGGCTGTGGGCAGGAAGAATCTTTCTGGAAGGATCATTCAAAGGTTTCGATTAAGCTATTTATTTCCTCCATTGGCGGACATCCGTAGAACGGGAGTGCTTAGGGCAGGACAAATTCCACTTGTAATAAGGTTTAATCAGCCCAAAAAGCAGTAATATTACCATGTTTATATTCCCCTTGGATTTACAAACGCCATGGAAGTTTGAAAAGAAGGAATGGAATTAAAATTGAAAAATTAGGTAGACTCCAATTTTTATCTGAAAAAATAAATCAACTAAAATGTAGTATATGGAGCACAAAGGTAATTACAATATGAAAAAAAACCTTAAAAGTATAACAAAACACGCAAAAAGTTGAAAACAAGATAAAAGCTTCTGCCCCGTGTGAGGCTCGAACTCACGACCTTCAGATTATGAGACTGACGCGCTGCCTACTGCGCCAACGAGGCCTGAAGTGCTCAGACACCACATCTCTTTTTCATCATTGAGCCTCACAAAAAAAAATCTTGTAGGTAGGACCCCCCCTCCCCCGATTGGAATACTGCAGCCAAGAACACAATAAAAAGTTATAACACGTCTTAGAGAAAATAATGAAAACAGCTTTGGTCGAAAAAAATCTACACTACAGCACAAAAACCTCCTATAAAAACCATAAATGCTTTTCAAAAGCAACATAATTTGGTCACAGCCTAATCCCTGGTGAACCGTTTAAAATATGATAGACGGGTTTAAGAAGTAAAAACATGCCCCGTGTGAGGCTCGAACTCACGACCTTCAGATTATGAGACTGACGCGCTGCCTACTGCGCCAACGAGGCCTGAAACGTAAATATACCATATCTCTTTTTCATCACGGGGCATCAGAGAAATAATGTAGGTAGAACCCTGCCGATCAGAATACTGCGGCCAAGATCACAATAAAAACTTATAACACGTCTGGAAAATAATGAAAACTGCTTTAGTTGAGAAAAATCTAAACTGCGGCACAAAAGCCTTTAAACAAACCCTTCTATAAAAGCCATAAATGCTTTTCAAAAGCAGGATCATTTGGTCACAGCCTAACCCCTGGTGAACCGTTAATAATATGATAGACGGGTTCAAGAAGTAAAAACATGCCCCGTGTGAGGCTCGAACTCACGACCTTCAGATTATGAGACTGACGCGCTGCCTACTGCGCCAACGAGGCCTGAAAGACGCAGAAGCCAGATTTGTTTTTAGCCGTCAGAACCTGGACTGAACTGGCTCAGGAAACCGAGCCTAGTTTTTGCCTGTCCTGGGTAATTGCGGAAACGCGCAGTGCGTCTGGGTGCAAACTTGTTGATGGAGACAAGCTAGGTTTTAACAGTCAAAGTACTCGCCCGCAAATAGAAAACGCTGACCGATATATTGTTTTCTTTTTAGGATGCTTGGGTCGAGGTTGTCCACCAGATGGCAGCAAAGTGCTATTTCGTCAAAAACCAAGAACTGTTCGTGTTAATTCGATTTAACCATGAAGTCCAATTACTGTATGGCAATTCAACTAAAGCACTACAGTCAGTACTACCCAAATATGTAATGATAAAATAAATGTATCTTACCTTTGCACTTGTGCAGCTTTCTAAGACTTGTCCTTTAGCTATCGGGCTTCAGCTACAGATACAAGCATGCATCAGTGTCTCTGTGTTGTCCAGAGAGATAATGGGGTGGACTCTAGCAATGCTCTTTAGATGATAAAAAATGATTTTAGTAATATTTTTAATGTGGGGGATAAAACTCAGCTCAGATTGAAAAATCACACCCAGGTTCTTCACTTGTAAAGTTGGGTTAAAAGACAATTGTAGTTTCAGTAAAAGTTTCTCTCTCTGAGCCTTTAGGACTGATGACTAAAACTGCACTTTCGTCCTGGCTGAGCTGGATAAACTTTTCTGCCATCCAGGATTTGATGTCTAAAATGCGGTTAAAAATTGCATCCATTGGCCGTGAGTTAGTAGGAGACATGGAGATGTACAACTGTGTATCATCAGCATAACTGTGAAAATTAACTCCATGTCTTCTGATGACACTACTAAAAGGGAGCATGTACATGTTAAAAAGCACTGGGCCTAAAATTGAACTCTGGGGCACACCACATGTGATCTTGTGGACCTTAAAGGAACAGCTATCTAAACTTGCCATAACAGTCCTGTCTGAGATACGATGTGAACTATTTAAGAACAGCACCAGAGAGGCCGATCTGATTTAGACATGTTAAAAGATAAACGTGGTCTATTGTATCAAAGGCAACAAGAGTCCCTTTGTCCCTTTTAACTTTTTTACAATAAGTTATACTATAACAAATTAAAAATGAAGGTGAAGCACTTTCAGCTTCAGTTGTATTAAGATAGGATCCCAGTTTCCATCTGTTTGAGAAAAGATTTGCAACCAACAGCTCCAAAGTGGACATTTGGTATAGCTGATATATTAAATGATGAATTATTTCAGGGTTTTTTTCAGTGCTCCCATGAAAAAACAAAACTGGCACCACTCTAGCTCCCCTGGCAAATTTGGCAAGTATATAAGGTTTGTGTCTCTTGTACTTTTGATTTAATACTAGCTTGTTCCTCATTCAGTGAAGTTACTTGTAGTGGGTAGAGGACCCAGATTTTTTTATCAGGTAAGAACAAAAAGTAAAAAGGACATAACACTGAAGGAGTAAAACTATTTTTTTTAGTTCAAAAACCAAACTAACTCGTTACAACCCTCTCCCTCATGCTGGTAGATGTTCTAGTTTGGATCGTCTAATGGGATAAACCTGTTTTTAGGCATTTTAAGTCGGAATAAATGAGAAGGACTCAATTCCTCTTTGAAGTCAGCATTTTAAATATATTTAGAACCAATTCAGTTCATATAACTGCAGATTTTATGGCATTTTTTTTTATTCTAGAACAGGTTCTAAACTGACTTTGCATGAAAAAAAAATCGACACTACACAATAAAACTGTGTACTTCATTTAAATTTTACTCAAAAGCGAAGTTTTCCCATCACATTTCTTTCTTCCAATCAACTATTACTAGGCTTGAATACAGTACTCTGAACTTCTTTTATTATAAATAGATCACATTCAGATCATGAGTTGAAAGCCATCTTTAATAATTTAATTACATGCAGAAACCATATAGAAAATACTTTACAGCCATGACAATAAAAATTGACATTTCATGATGCTAAAAAAAAGCCTGTTTCACAGATAAGGGAAGGCTCAGAGGGATAGTCGGATGTTAGTACTTGGTTAGTTAACATTTAGGTAAAAGAACAAACATAAAATTTGTTAGAAACATGTCAATGTTCCCCATCAGTTACATCCAACTAGGCTTGCTTACTTTATTTCATCACTTCTATTTGCACAGCATCCCCCGACAAAAGTGGGGGTAAAACTAAGGAAAAGGGAATCTCAACTGAAAGGTTAAACAAGAAAAAGGCCTCAATTTTTCCCCTTTCAAATGGCACTAGTTTCTTTAAAAAGAAAAGGAAAATAAACTCCTTCATATTACAAACAATTATTAACACCATTGAACCTGTAATGGTGACTTTAATGGTTGAAACTGTACATCAATCCTTCTTCACAGCTGGATACGATCAGATTTGACATTCCTAAACAGTTTCAGAGGGCTAAATTTCAGTCAGGTATTAAAATCAGTCTGCTTTATTGTAATAATAATAAAGAATTACTAATAACTATGTGAAAACTCAGTAATGTATATCTAGAGCCACTTGATGCAACCCTTCCCAACCCACCCCGACTAGTGCAGAAGAACAAGAGGTTCAGTAATGGTGTAGTAGTTAGACAGCAACAACAAACAGCTTGTCGTTTTAAAGCTCAGCTACGGCATGAAGTGCTTTCACTATAAGGCTGCTGTGTTGCAACAGCCCAGCTTTGGGAGACAGTTTAAACTGAAAAAAGGTCCAAATCATCGATGTTCTGAGTTACTCATTCATCCCGCTGTCGACTTTCAAGATGCCGGTGCTGCTTCCTTAGAGGACACTTAAATGAACTTGACATTGTAGTGAAGACAGGAAAGTGATTCAGTGATCTCTTCTTGAAGGAAGAAAAAGCCAATATGTTGCAGATTTGATTGTTTCTTTGTTGTAAACATTTCTTTTAGTATTGATTCGGTTTATTTCCCTTTAAATGGTGCCTTATTTGTAAGGTATTTCCCAATACCAAAGAGCTCACTCCCCCACTGACTCTCGTTTGGTACAGTTCATCGGATAGACAAACTAACATTTGAAGCGTTTAAGTAAAAGGGCCTTCAGTAGTGGTGCAAATCTCTCTGCTTAATAGATTTGAAGAGGAGTGACAAAAGCAAATGAAGTGGATTAGCAACGTTTGACTGATTATTTCATCCACGTTTACTGGTACTGTAGAATATCGTCTCTGCTGCCCGGATATTGAACTGTTAGCATGTCATGACACAGTCATACAGCAAGATTCTTCCGTAAGACGCTTTTACAGTTTTGCTGCAAGACAGACTCCAAGAGGAGATCGTTCCTGCCCTTAGCATAGCTGAATTCCAAATAGTGTTACATTTCGTTTACAAATGTGGCACCATATCAGGGGAAATGATCAGGTTTTCCAGTGACAAATACTGCTACAACAAAGAGGAAGAGGAAGAAAAAGAAGATCAACCAAACATAATGTTTTCTTCCTATGGTCCAAAATTGCCGTTAATATTATAGAAGTTGAACTTATTTTACAGGGTTAGCTACAGAATTTGATTTTCCTGTGAAGGCAGTCTCCTTTTCTTGCCTCAGACTCAACTTCAAATGTCAAGATGTGTAAGACAATACCACTTTTGTTGGAGTTTTCACAAGATCAACAGAAAAAACAAACAAAGAAAATTTAGCTAAAACTTTCAGGGAATCCCTTAAAAACTAAAAGAACGGAAAATATATCCCAGTGTTTCCCCTACATGGGCAGTTTCTACGGTTATTTTTACCTAACAAGGCTCAGAGTTTCAGCTGTCATTATCCACCAATATTCAACATCTTCAAGTTTGCTCATTGTGAAAGATTACATTAAAATGTGTGGAAACACTCTTCCTTACATCCTCATCTTCAGTCAATTATTCCTTCATCTTGTCCATTTCTCTGGATAGTCTGCCTCACTGTGGGGATCTATTTTCATCAATTTCTCTCAGAACAACACGTCTTCATTGGTAATGAGCGTTTCCACAACCAGTCTCTGGTATCGGATGTCGTTGAGGGCCGTCATGGCGTCCAGCCCGGGGGCCCTCATCAGCGTCGGCCCGAAGACGATTCCCAGGTTCTCACTGGACATGAGATTGTCCTTCTCGTAGTCGGTTACCCTGGATGGACAGGAGGGGACGATATAAGACATTGCAACCGAAAATTTGCTAATTGCTATGTCGTACAAAACTGTGAAAAAGTATTTACCCCCAACCTGGGCCTAGGTAAAATAGGAATTGCATTTTAAAGCTAATAATTTGTAGTGCCACCTTCCAACTGTTGGCAGATCAGCCTAGACTTAGCCACTCCTAAACTTTCTTTTTAGTGAACAAATAACTACGTCTTTTCTTTGATTGAAATCAGAATTTATATCAGATTTTAATCAACTCATTAATTTCACACATAAAAAAATGAATCCCATATATTTCTTCTTATGCTAAGGTAATCAGCCAACAGATAACTAAAATTATGATTAGTAAAGCCACGTTTCAGACCTCTTGAGGTGCGCCATGAGGTATCTGAGTGTCTCGATGTGGGCTGGGGGCAGCAGCTTCAAGGCTTCATGGAGGGATTCCAGTCGTTTCTCTGGGTCAGTAATTTCTAGACGCAGAAGCAATAAACGTTAAATGAAGACCTAAACAAGCTGCCGGAGCGTTAACCGTAACTCGAAGAGGAAACACCCACTTGCAGTTTCTATGAAGCGCGGGTAGGCATCATATGTGATGAGGGGAATCGGCAGCTCTCTGAAGTACAGCTTCAGGGCGCCGGTGATGATGTTGATGTCTTCGTAAACGTTCGAGGAAATGTCTGCTCTTTCTCCGTCTGCAGCAGGAAATCGGTTGGTGGCATTACGGCGACAAAAGAAGCAATAAATTGGGACAACGTCCTGGGAACAATAGGGGGTGACACTCACCTCTGTCAAAGGCCAGCTTGACATCCTCGATCAGCTCACTGAAGCCTGATATTCTGTACAGACCCTCAGATTGAAGACCTAGACGGTTTAGATTCCAGTTAGCTCAATTTGTAATAAATATCTGAAACATTGGGTAATGCGAAATATTAGATGTATTATTATAAATCACAGAAGGATGGATTTATGTCTTCAGCTACAATTTCTAAATCAATGCATCTCTATCAGTGAGAAGAGCGCCTCAACACAGACCAGTTTGCACCAGATTTCTCCTCATTTTCTACTTATTCTGTAATAAATGCGAGGCGGAAGCACGCAGCAGCCCTGTGGGCGTTCACTCTCCATGTTATATAATATGTGAGTAACGCTTGCTTTATTCGTCTCACCTCTCGCTTCGATCTCCTGTATGCACATGTCGACCACCATCGGCCTCTTGGTGTTGTGGGCTTTTACTAGCGTGGTCAGGTCGCAGCTGTAGACCTTCTTGACATGCCGAAGGTCCGGCTGGCAGTCGTTTGGAACCACTTTGGAGCACTGTTTGTGAACATTCAACCCGCAGTCTGACGGAGGAAACACACAGCTCGTCTCATATCCATTTACATCACCAAAAACTTAGTTTTTGCTCAGTAACACAAAAGGGCCAAACATGCTAGATATGATTGAGCCTTTTGTGTCAAAAGTTCAAATTTATTTTTTGTCTTTTATTCAGATGTTTAGGTAGAAATGAATATTTGAATAAGACTCTAAGCAGATATTTCTACAGCTTTACATATGGAGCAAACTAATGTAGAGGAAGAGAATGAAGTGACGGACAAAAGGACGAAAAGATTATGAAGGAAGGATGAAATTTTGGACAGAGTTGGACAGGGTTGAAGAAACACTGGTACTGTAATGAAGGGTTGAAAGAACCCTGGCAGTGTGATGAAGAATCAAAGGAACCCTGGCAGTGTGATGAAGAATCAAAGGAACCCTGGCAGTGTGATGAAGGGTTGAAGGAACCCTGGTAGTGTGATGAAGGGTTGAAGGAACCCTGGTAGTGTGATGAAGGGTTGAAAGAACCCTGGAAGTGTGATGAAGGGTTGAAGGAACCCTGGTAGTGTGATGAAGGGTTGAAAGAACCCTGGAAGTGTGATGAAGGGTTGAAGGAACCCTGGAAGTGTGATGAAGGGTTGAAGGAACCCTGGTAGTGTGATGAAGGGTTGAAAGAACCCTGGAAGTGTGATGAAGGCTTGAAGGAACCCTGGAAGTGTGATGAAGGGTTGAAGGAACCCTGGAAGTGTGATGAAGGGTTGAAGGAACCCTGGTAGTGTGATGAAGGGAGGGTTGAAGGAACCCTGGTAGTGTGATGAAGGGTTGAAGGAACCCTGGAAGTGTGATGAAGGGTTGAAGGAACCCTGGAAGTGTGATGAAGGGTTGAAGGAACCCTGGTAGTGTGATGAAGGGTTGAAGGAACCCTGGAAGTGTGATGAAGGGTTGAAGGAACCCTGGAAGTGTGATGAAGGGTTGAAGGAACCCTGGCAGTGTGATGAAGAATCAAAGGAACCCTGGCAGTGTGATGAAGGGTTGAAGGAACCCTGGTAGTGTGATGAAGGGTTGAAGGAACCCTGGCAGTGTGATGAAGGGTTGAAGGAACCCTGGTAGTGTGATGAAGGGTTGAAGGAACCCTGGAAGTGTGATGAAGGGTTGAAGGAACCCTGGAAGTGTGATGAAGGGTTGAAGGAACCCTGGAAGTGTGATGAAGGGTTGAAGGAACCCTGGTAGTGTGATGAAGGGTTGAAGGAACCCTGGTAGTGTGATGAAGGGTTGAAGGAACCCTGGAAGTGTGATGAAGAATCAAAGGAACCCTGGCAGTGTGATGAAGGGTTGAAGGAACCCTGGTAGTGATGAAGGGTTGAAGGAACCCTGGCAGTGTGATGAAGGGTTGAAGGAACCCTGGTAGTGTGATGAAGGTTGAAAGAACCCTGGAAGTGTGATGAAGGTTGAAGGAACCCTGGTAGTGTGATGAAGGGTTGAAGGAACCCTGGAAGTGTGATGAAGGGTTGAAGGAACCCTGGTAGTGTGATGAAGGGTTGAAGGAACCCTGGAAGTGTGATGAAGGGTTGAAGGAACCCTGGAAGTGTGATGAAGGGTTGAAGGAACCCTGGCAGTGTGATGAAGGGTTGAAGGAACCCTGGTAGTGTGATGAAGGGTTGAAGGAACCCTGGCAGTGTGATGAAGGGTTGAAGGAACCCTGGTAGTGTGATGAAGGGTTGAAAGAACCCTGGAAGTGTGATGAAGGGTTGAAGGAACCCTGGTAGTGTGATGAAGGGTTGAAAGAACCCTGGAAGTGTGATGAAGGGTTGAAGGAACCCTGGTAGTGTGATGAAGGGTTGAAGGAACCCTGGAAGTGTGATGAAGGGTTGAAGGAACCCTGGTAGTGTGATGAAGGGTTGAAGGAACCCTGGAAGTGTGATGAAGGGTTGAAGGAACCCTGGAAGTGTGATGAAGGGTTGAAGGAACCCTGGTAGTGTGATGAAGGGTTGAAGGAACCCTGGTAGTGTGATGAAGGGTTGAAGGAACCCTGGCAGTGTGATGAAGGGTTGAAGGAACCCTGGTAGTGTGATGAAGGGTTGAAGGAACCCTGGAAGTGTGATGAAGGGTTGAAGGAACCCTGGTAGTGTGATGAAGGGTTAAAGAACCCTGGTAGTGTGATGAAGGGTTGAAGGAACCCTGGAAGTGTGATGAAGGGTTGAAGGAACCCTGGTAGTGTGATGAAGGGTTGAAGGAACCCTGGTAGTGTGATGAAGGGTTGAAGGAACCCTGGCAGTATGACAAAGGACTTAAGGAGCCCTGTCAGTGTAAGTGCACCATGACTCACTCCTTGCGCCTCTGATATTTCATATAATTACAGCTGGTCTGAGGCGTAGGAGCAGAAGAGGCACCCACACAGTTTGTTCTCTAAAACTGGAAAGATTTCACATTTTCAGTTATAAAACACAGGGGATGAGTCAACGGACTACCTTAGGCCACTTCTATGAGTTAAAAAGAGGACATCGAACGAGCACATAGAGGTTTTTTGACGCCGGATGCTGAAGCTCTGATGATTAAAACATAGACATGTAGATTTAATTACCTGCACATTTCACTCCCTGAGCAATCAGACCCCACATGAAGTTGGCACAATATTCACACCAGTGAGGACCTCTGAACGTGTGAACCTGCAAGAAAAAAAAAGTTCCAACAAGTGCTTTTTAATGTTTAGGAGGCAGAGAAAAAAAATCATTAAAGGGAGAAAGTTTGGACTGATGTAACGAAAGGTAGGGTTTGAGCTGCTCAACTGATAAGAAAATGTGAGAAAACCAGTGAGTAAAGGTCAAGTAGCTATGGCGCTCCAGCCGTTATCTTAAAAATAGGCAATCAGGAACGAACAAAGGACTGATAAAGACATGATGGGATGCTGAAAAGGTACTACTAGGGAGGACAGCTTTAATCAGCTCATTGACTGCACTGACGGCCTGGCCTCTTTATAATGACGGCCTGGCCTCTTTATAATGAAATGCTAATAACCTCCATCCTCACAACGCTCTCTCTCTATGTGTGTGTGTGTGTGTGTGTGCGTGTGTGTCTATTCACATCCGACCACTTGGGCTCCGTAAAGTCGAAAATGTTAAATTTACCGAGTTGTCCAGACTTTCAGTAATTGGGAAGGAGGGAGGGAATGTGGAATAGAAACAAATATTAATGTTTTATGTACTTATATTTTCCTGTCCTAATTTATAACAATAAAATCACAATGAAAACTCAGGATAGAAAACAAGTCATGTAGATAACATAATAATATTAATAATGTGTTTCTAAAGACTTTATCATGAGTAGAGTTAAAAAGAAGAGCAGCTCACCTTAAAGTTGTGGACCTTCTCATACTTGGGCACCATGTCGCTCTCCCTCAGCGTGGCCCGTCGCACCAGAGAGGTGAGCTGTGAAAGGGCAAAAGATCTGATTGGTTGCCAGAAGGTGGAGGCTGGGGAGGTTGGTTTGGAGGGGGCCGCTGTCCGCTGAACGAGGTCCGGACCGCTCCTGGAGGCTACCAGGGAGGGAACCGAACCGACGGTTGCATTAAGGCCGAGGGCAGCTGAAAACAGAGAACCTTTCTGACTCGTTTTCTTCTCGTTTCGTCTGTGCTGCTGCTTTTTCCCTCTTTTAACAGCGTACGACTCTCGGCTCGGCATTGTGGAAGCTCTGCTGTGGATTTATATTAGATGAAATTACCAGAAAAAAAACAGATTGTGTTTAAAACACAAGAGTTTAGAACGATTACAAACTCCAAGTTCTGACTGACAACATCCAAAAGAGTCCAAACAGCACAAAACCAAGCCGTCTGTCTTTCCACAACAAAGATCAGCCAATCAGATTAGAGCAGCATAAAGATGGAGCTGCACTTCACAACAAAAGCTCACTTCAATCAGTCCCGCAACTTAAGCCTCTAATAAAACACAAAAACAGTTCACATCTTAGAAGGTGCCTCTAGAATACTCCCGGGTCGGAATGATGTGACAGGATTCCTGTGTCTCCACGTGGCTCTGTGTTAAACTGCTCTACTAGCGAAGACAGGAGGAGAGAGGCGGAGTGAGAGAGAGAGACAGAGAGACGGAGGAGGAGAAGCGTAGGGGAGGAGGCTGCAGTGGCGGATGAATTTAACAGGGCACAACGATAGAGGAACGAGCCAATCACGCTCCAGCGGTTCCTGTTGTTTCGCCACCGGTTCTGCCACCTCGCCTGGTCCCGGGGGAGGAGAGAATGAACCGAGAAAAAAAAGCTGTTTTATTCATTCCTTCACACTTTTCTTTCCCTCCATCCTTTTGTCTTGTAGTTCAACATCACCTAACTAGCATGTTGGGATCAGACAAACAAAGCAAAGACAAAAGAAGCTAAGCTGCGAAAATGATGACACCCCCTTTAATATTAATTTTTTTTGTATTATTCTTTTTATATCTAGAAAATAAAAGTGGCCTAAATACAGGTAATTCAAGGTGAATGAAGGCATTAAAATATAATAAATTTCAGTTTCTTTATTTCCAGATGGTCTCAAATCAAAGCAACCACTGGTACACTGAAGAATCCAAGGTGGATTCCAAAATCATGAGCAAGCATCCCCAAACCATGACGATTCCACCTACATGCTACTTAAAGGTAATTTCCTGAGTGATGTATATGATTTCTGCTAAAAATGTCCTCTCTTCTGGTCTGCAAAGAATGTCGCAAACCTCTGGTTTTACAGACATGCACTTTAATATCAACAGTAGAGAGTCTGTTGTAGGTACTGGGATGACATTTTATGCTTTTTGGAGACTTCTTTTAGCATCTTGCCTTCTGGTTTCAAGGTGAACTGGATTGGTAACTGTTTTGAGCATTTTCCTTACAGTTAATTTGGCTAGTTTTCAAAATTTTTAAATAAGACTGAGGCTGCCACAGTTTTGTTTCTGAAGCCCTTAGGAAGCTCTTTGGATCTGCTGTGTTTTACTCTCACTTCAACAGTCAGGAACACAAAACTTAATGTCTTTAGTTTACGCAAAGAAAACCTCCTTTAAAATGTTAAATTTATGTGGCTCTGATGTGAATTTATTTGTTTTAAATGGGGCATATTATGAAAGTTTCACTTTTTCATTCTTTTGTGATTCCTCTCTGCTGCCTCTAAAACACACTTCAAACACGAATTATAACCATCCATTCATTTCTTATTTAAGAAATCTTGTTTTCTAAAAGCCGTTTAAAAAATGCCTTATCGTGACATCACAGTGGGCTGGATTTGCATATAACAGCCCCACACCTGTCAAACTCCACCCACCACATATCAAACTCCACCGCTCACATGTCAAACTCAACACCATCTTCATCTGTGGCAAACCGTCAGCTTAGTAACAAGACGGGTAGGCGTGGGCTGCAACAGCTTATTTGCATAAAAGAGACAGAGCGCTCTAAAGAGTTACTTCTGAAAGGGACTGAAATTGTCAGGATTCGAGCTGGTGAGATCATTTTATGTGAGTGTGATCTTTTTTTAATTACAAAGAATGTCATTAACATATAACCATAGACTTGTTATAACTTGTTTTAAAAAAAAGGCATAATGTGTGCTCTTTAAGTGGGAATCAATATGAGAGAAGTCCGGATGTATTCCTCAACAGAGATTGCAATTTTCTCGCTAAATTTTACAAAAAAAAAAGATGGTGCCTTGTTCAGATTCAATTATTTTACTACCATAAGAGAAACACAAGGCTGTCCTGATCAGTTTGCCTTCAGGTGATTAAACATAGGGTTTCTGATATTTTAGCATTAAATTGTTTAATTTCAGGAGAAATTATCAAGCTATATATTGTAAATTTTGCTCCTTCAAACTAATTTTTCACCCTAAAATATGGTCTAATAAGTAAAAGATAAACCTTAAAGGACACAAAACGAGCAACCAGACTGTCACCATTAGGGGCAGAGTGAATTTAAACAACTGATATGTTGGATGACGGAAGAGGTGGTAAAGGAATAAAAACAAAAGTTAAGGAGGGAGGAAAATTAGCTGGCTGCAGGTTTTTTATTGATTATCTAAAAGATCTCCAAACCCATCACAGAAGGTAGTAAAGCGATGATGGGAGTCACCTTTGCTCTCCGTGTCACTGCTGCAATGCTTTGTCTGCAATTCCACCCAATTACAAAAACACACACGTACACAGGACCAACCCCACCCCCACATACACGCACACACATGCATGCATGCCGAAGCAAAGACAGTGATATATGAGGTGCAGTGGAAGGTGGTCATGCGCTGCAGGTCATACAGGGCCTCAGGATTGGAGGAACGCTTCCACAAACATCGCTTTCACACCCACATCGCTGTGCCTGCTCACCCGAACTGCATCATACCACTGCTGGCGTACAACGTCTTGCAAAAGTATTTACACCCCTCGAATGCTAAAAGTTTGACCTCTATTGCATGAAAATGCGGGTTGATGATGGTTCTTGGAGCTTTAATGTACAAACAGGCATCAGCAGAGCTAGAGCCTTGCACCTGAAACCTTATCCCACCACCTCCAACACCATGCATCTAAACTAAATCCACCTCCAGTAACAAAACCAATCAGTACACAGCTGAATGAAAACTAATGAGCCAACACCTTGGATGTGGAAACCTTAGAAGAGAACATTCTGGAGAAAGCAACCTTCTGCATCCGGCTGATGTTATGTAACTTTACTGCAGAGCCCTTGGCTGGAGGCCATCTCTCCTCTGCATCCATCCTCCTCATCCCTCCGTCCCACCACTGCGTTTACACCAACCGTCTTCACCTTTCTTATTTAAATTCACCACCAGTGGTTTTAATTACCTCGGTCGTGCAGCTCGACAAGTTCTCCGCAATTTTCTCTTCACTCCAATATTAGAACACACTTTTATTACATAATGGCAACTTTGACAGGTACTAACAAATGGAATGCTCTAACTTATTTGGTGCACTGCCTGCAGAAGAAACTCTTGCAGCTTCTACTAATAAATTATTCATACCTTTGTGAGTATTATTGAAACAGCAATCCTGATGATTTCATACATAGTTGCCTGCATAAGCATACATTTAGAGAGGACTGGCTCATCTAAGCAAACATATTTTATGCAGTAAAGCAGACTTCTGTTTGAGGGTCTGAAGGCTCCCACTGACAACGGCTCACCAGGTATAACGACCACAAAGGAGATACAGACTTTTTACATAAGCCCAAAAAAAGTGTCATGGGTTACAGTTATTCTCACTTCTAGTAACTAAAATCATACACATGTTTCACATCAGTTAAGCAGTATTAAAGTGGACCTGACATGAAATTAGCATTTTTGAGATGTGTATATGTTTTAGTTCCCCCAGCCTGCCTACGGCCCCTAAGGGGTTAAAAGGACTGATTAGTCTTTCCTTTGTTCCGGGGTATGTCTGCCTACATAGTGAAATTAGCACTCAGAAACGGGCTGTTTGGCAGTTCGGCATATGACGACACGTTTCGGCATATTACGTTTGAGTTCCAGCCAATTACCCCCTTACCCGAACTACACCCTCTAAGTCCATCCCTCCGCAGCGTAGAGAATTACGGTAACAGGCAAACAACAAACCAACAGCATGGAGTCCAGACCGCATCCAAACTGCACTGTACCTGGATGTACAAAAGAGAACATAAATCTTTTTGTCCTCCCCACTTCTGAGCCACGGAAAAGCTGGTGAATAGATTTTATGTATGCAGGGAATGTGCCCGACAGACTGCCGAAGCGTGTGGTAGTTTGTGGCAAACATTTCTAGGACGACTGTTTTTCCAACTTGGGACAATATAGCAGTGGATTCACAGATCGTCTTAAACTTCTACCAGGATCAATACCAACTCTCCGTGAACCAGAAAATATCTCTATACAAGTAAGCATATTTCCTCAATAATGTCCTTCAGCTGTTAGTAGACATTGTGGCATTGTTTGAGTTGTTCGCTTTACAATTAGCTTCATTGCTAACATTCAGAATTAGCTTCACAGCTAATACCCCAGTTTGTTTATGTAGCATTGGTGCTAGCATGCTTTTATTTGGGGGAAAAAGATTATATATTATATTTGAACATTGGAAATATCATTAGAGACTCATTGACCACAGAAGCACATAGCCTAGGTCCCGCCCTACGAAACCCGGTCGTTCTGTGCTAATGCTAACAGAAGGGCTACCTCATCACACCTGCAATTCTACAAGTCCGAATTACGGAAAGCCATCCTTTGATATAGTATCAAGGTACTTAGAGTGTGGCTGAAAAGGGCCCAAACGTTGCAGGGAATTTTGTGCAAGTTCTACTTTAAATCATCACTAGTCAGTGGTTTGGTCAAAGTGCCAAATTCTGGTTAAACTGAGCTATAAAACTGGCATTTCTAGGAGTAATTTTACCAGACCTTCACAGAATCTGCATGCTCAATTTCACCGGGCCATTGCAGGAAGCAAACAAGTACCTACCATGAGATATATAATTAGATATAGCCCGGTGGATGGTCACCATCCTTGCTTCTTCTATGGTTAATCTCTTGTTATTTTCCGCAGCTTTGGTGCTGATCAGTGACATCACTCACTGCCGAAATAGCCGCAGTATGCTGACGTTTTAGAAAATTCCTTAAGGGACAATTTTGTATGAAGACAAAAGCTGAAAGGATGAGCCAGCAGAATAACGGTTACCTTTCCCCCTTCAATATATAAGAGAAATATCGCAGAACTTGTCCAGTAGAAAAGGATCCCAAGACGCACATAAGCCCAGGCGAGTTCTTTGATCCAACAGCTTAATTTCCAACCTTCAAAGTATTGAAGGTCCAAATGCTACGGATGCTGAACTAGCTGTGTTGCTACTGGAGTAACACAAATGCTTTCTCCAGGGTTATTGTGTTTGGTTGGGCTTGATTATGTAATACAGAGGGGAGGAAAACAGTTTTCCAGTTTACCAACTAATTTGATGTGTTTTCAGCTAGCGAGCTTATAAAAACACTGGCTTCTTCGAATGCGTTCCATAGAGATCTGGTTTTGCGACAGTGATGTTACGCCGCAAGCCTTGAGAGGGTGATCGAGGATGAATATCTGCAAAGTTATGGAGTAGGTTTTTAAATGATAATTTCTTATTCTTTAATCTTCTCCTCCAACTCTTGCTTTCAACTGGCGGTGTAAGTGTAGCATAACAAGACGCGGTGTCCCCGCAAGCTCAGCAGCCCCTTCCCACTGGAAGCATTTTAGACACTTATTACCTACTAAAGTGATCCACCCAGTTGACCCTGAGAGACCACGAAATCACAGAAGAATTGCGATTGCACAAGTGAATGGGTAGTATGCAGAACATTTTTTTTTTTGTGTTAAGTATCCTATAATGTCCTGGACACTCACCCTCTCCTCTGTGTTTCGGCCATCTTTCACAGGAACAGGCCCGTCGGTCGTCTCTGGGCTGTGAGGCAGGAGTTTTTTCAGAGTGGGCTCCTGGTTTAGAGTGGTGTAGCCCACACGTTCGTAGATGGGGTTTATAGTCATCTTGGCGATGTACTCCGCTGCCTGAGAGAAGAAACAGAGTCACTGTACGAATGTGGTTTGAAATTTTGGGTCAAACAGATTACAGGAAGGGAAGTAGGAACGAAAATAAGAGCAAATTACTGGTTAAAAAGGAAGCATAGGAGGAAGAAGGAGGAAAGGACATAAGGGAGAGAGGAAGGATGAAAATGATACCAAGAAAGAATGCAAAAGAAATCTGAAAAAAAACATACTTCCAACATTTTTCCAGACTGTCTGGGAACCCTTAAAACATAAACACACCTTTGTCTCGATGTAGAGCGTGATGAGTCCATCCGTCACCAAGTCATGGATTGATTCGAACCTCTTCTCTCCGACAAAGTGTTTCCCGTCGTGGTAGAGACGGAAGTTCCTCGACTGGTTTCCAAACCTGGAAAAAATTTAAAGACATACCGTTTTAGTTCTGGAAATAAGATCAAAACTTTGATAATTGGCTTGGATACAGTTCAAGTTGGATAACATTACATGCTTCTTCAGATGAAGTATTCAGAAATAGACACAGAACTTGATTAAGTTTGTGATTTTAAACCTGAATAGAACAACAAATGCCCTCACACCAGGGAATTTACCATTGTGAGACATTGTGAAATGGTTCTTATTGATATTCAGAGCTAACCTTGACATACTTCTATACACCGGAGACATTTTCATGCATGACATTTTCATTTTAACTTAACCATTGCTACTTTCACTTTTTCAAATATTTTACTTTTTTGACAATGACAGACTTTGTGTGAGTCTGTAAATGTCCCCAATAAGTTAGCATTTCTGCAGGAAAACGAAATGGGTCAACATTTGGCTCCGTTGTGAAACCGCTGCGAGATACAACAGTACCAGTATAAATCATTAACCCAAAATCCAACCTTTCCTTTTCTGCCACGCAGACTGGGACTCTGGTTTATGAAGGAGTATTTATGGAAGATAATTAGAACCACAGGGAGAGAAAGCGGTTCAGGTGGAAGAATGACGCGTCTATGAATAGAGTGACTGACCCAAAAGCAGATCTGAATTGAGCCATGAGCCCATTTTAAAAGTGTGATGCCTGATCAGCGAAAACATGATGTCTCACATTCAGTTACTACAGCCTCATAGAACTGAAATGTCTTTCTGAGAAAAAACCTTTCAGTGTCTAAACTCTACAAGTGGCGCACTTGAAATCTCTTTCAACTATGTTCTTAAGATTTAGTTTGGAAAAGCGGCCATTCTGGTTCAACTTCAGCTGTAGTCTGAACACAAAGGGATTTCATACAGATACCTTAAAGCCAGAGTGTATGTGCCTGGCTGCCTCTGGCTCTCTCTGATGAGGTAGCTGCCTTCAGCCTGACTCAGGAGCTGATCGGCCTCCTCCCTCGAGATCATCCCATGGAACCTGGACCATGAGAGCAGTCCGATTTAGCAAATAAAAACCCAAGAACGGGTTTCATATCTTTAAACTCAGCAGTGGTCAACTTCGGTAATAACACAGAAACTTACTCTCTCCCATAGTACTTGGGTCGATTTTCCACCTAGAAGGAGAGAAAATACAGCTTAGCTGCAGATGAGAGATGTGCAGTTGAAACCCAAGGGGCATACTCCACCGCCAGAATGTGAAGCCAACGCGGAAGAGACAAAAATTGCAGTTCTTCCCTCATCCGCTGGGGGCTGGCTGCAAAAAGGAGCAACTTCCCATTGACTCCCATGTTAAAAAGGCCAACTTTACAGCAAAAATAAACATGTTTACAGCCTGGTTCAAAAAAACATTTTAGGTTAGATAGTTCAGGTTTACCATCATGACAACTCTGAGGGGGGTGAATTTTTTTCTAACTCCTCCGTTTATTTGTAATTTAATTGTGAAATTATGAATAATTAGGGGCGTGTCCTTTTGATCGACAGGACCGTCTAGGCTAACGCTGGTGGCTAACGGTGGCTAACTGTAGCTAATAGCTTGCTCCGTAGTCTGCTTGCAGAGCTCTTCCCAGCCTGGGAATAACGTAAAAACTTCAGTCATTTGGTGTTTCTGAACTCCACTATCAGTTGCCTCTGCAGTTTTTATTCGGTTTTTGGATGTTAATCTGCAATTATTGGGCAAAGATAGCTTGCTGTGGTGTTGATTACTGTAACAGAGAGTCCAAGGAGTTTATGCTTTTGGGGGAGGCTTCATACCGGCTGAAGCTTAACAAGCTTGGGGGGTCTCTGTCAGGTGGCAGAGAGGAATGCTGTTCGGGTCGGAGCTTTTATCTCTTTCTACACGCAAGTTAGAGCAGGCGATCGGTCGGGTAGCAGCAGAGCAGCAAAGTCGGCAGGACCGGGACGCTGCGGCAGACCCGGTCAGGTAAAGCACCTGGAGACTCAAGAGTGGGAGACTGCTAGATCAGGCTGGAAGACTACAGAGTTGGACTCTAGACAGACTGGATGATCGCTGGTTTGATCAGGACTGGTGTGAGGAACACAGCTGGAGGCATAAACTAATGGATGAGATGTGAGGTGAGTCAAAAGCCTTTTATTTTTTTTAGGGAATCTGAATTTTCATGATGACTTTGTGACTATTTTTAGCTGGATGTGTTGTTAAGATAAGCGGACTAAGTCCTCACCCTCCTCCGATGGTAATGGAAATAACACAATATCAGGCCGTATTGATCCGACCCATTTGGGTCTTATTATATTGATCTGTTTTCTCTACTCGAGATGTTTCTGCGTCTAAAGGGATCGTTGTTGAAAAATAGGGTAAAAGTCTCTCAACCGCGGTCTTCTGGCTGAAACCGGCTGCAGCCTACGTTAGCTTCAGTTAGCTCCCGACTAGCTTCTGACTAGCTTTTAGCTACGTCGGGTTTCTAAGAGCGACGAGGCGAGTGACGTGAACAACATGGCGGCAGTGGGAACCGCCCAACTGGCCTCATTTTTGCTATTCAGAAACCTATAGGGGGACGAACCAGAAGGTTAGTCCATTGTTTTATACAGTCTATGTTGAAACCACAGCAACCGCACAAGTAAAAGACAGAACAATTGGATGCAACATGTGGACGATAAGATGGAAATTAAAGCCTGGGAAGAAAAGTATAATTAAAACTCAATTTTATAATTCTGTGCTTGGAAAACCCATAAAAATCCATATCTTTCCATCCTTTCCTAGGCTTTGTAGGAAACCTACATTGAACACATCGGCTGCATATCACTTGGACTAAAACTGCCAGATGAAACAACATGAAGTGTGAAACATGACTGGCTGATCATGATTATGTGGGCGAACAGATTCTTGCCTGAGTCAGATAGAAATGGTGAACACTTTTTTGCTGCCAACAAAACTGCTGTTGAGTCAATAAATCAACACAGGCCCCACAAACAGCAGTTAAAGTTAATTTAGAAAATGTGTTGGTTTTTAAACACTAATCCATTTTACAGATTTCCATATAAGACGGAGTCTTTTGTACATATTTACGGTGTGTTCGCATTGTGCCCAACCCGTGACACAGATGGTAAAACATAGTAATTTCAGCTTGAATGAAGGATATCCAGTTTGTTGATGACCAAACAATCAACAATTCGTCCTATGTCAGCTGTGCACGTGTTCCCCAGGACACAAGCCGAACTAGCCTGAGGCCACAGGTCAGAGGCTAAAAACCATTACTAACACTCAACTGACACCATCGATTGTACTTAGTAAAGAGGAGGGGTTTAATTCAAGCCCAAACACATTTCAGCTCTCATGTCTTTTGAGCGAAATAAAGTAATGGGAGTACAAATTAAAGTGTACTTTTTTTTTTTTTTACTGGGAACAGCAGAAGATAAAAGTGAAAATAGTTTTACTTTCAAAACATATACTGACTTTTTTTAAAGCCATAAAGTTTTAAATGTCACCAATAAATTCAAAGTTGGTTGTCTTTTTAAATCTTATGCGTACAAACATAATCTAATAATCCATATTGTCAACTAGCAGAACAGCCTGCTGGGGATTATACAGCCAATTCACCATCACATCAACCTATACTTTAGGAGTCAAGACCACCTCACCAGAGAACAGGCAAGACCAAGTCCAAAGTCAAGATCAAACTAATGAGAGACCTACTTCAGGAACATTAGTGGTATTTGACACTAGAGAAAAGACCAAGACCGGTCTCGAGACCGAGAAAGAGACGAGACCTAAACTGTGAAGGAGGTGAGACAAAGACTACACCTTTAATGGACGCCAGACTGAGACCAAGACAAGTCTTTAGACAGAGGCAAAAAATTCGCAAGACTTTGAAGCGGGCAAGTCCGAGACCAAGATAAAATTAATGAGAGGCAATGTTCAGGAACATTGCTGTTTTTGGACAAAAGAGAAAGAGTAATAATAAATAGTGATAAATCCAGTTCCCTTCTCATCCCCTGGGGACTGGCTCCAAAAGGGAACAACTATCCATTGACTTTCATCTTAAAATGCCAGCTTCACAGCAGAAATAAACATGTTTACAGCCTGGTTAAAAAAACATTTTAGGTTAAATAGGTCAGGTTTACTGCCATGACCCACTACCGTTCTGCTGAGATGGTAATGGAAACGCAACCACCCCGTTTTGGGCCGTACTGACCCGACCCGTTCAGGTCTAAAATCACCCTGGTGAAAACGGGGCGAGAGTCTCTTAACCTCGGTCTTCTGATTCAAAGCAGCTGCATTCTTAGCTTCAGTTAATTCCAGACTAGCTTCTGACTAGCTTGACGCTACGTCGGCTCGAAGTGTCAATGCAGTACCAGTCTCAGCTCCACCTCTTTGCCCATTTTTGTATTTTCTGAGAGTAACGAGGTGAGTGACGTGGCCAAGATGCCGGTGGTGGGAACGACCCAGCTGGCTTCATTTTCTGCTCTTCAAAAACCTATGGGTGACGTCACCTGAGGGTTTGTCTGATAGATTTACAGCCTATGGTTGTAATTATACTGATGATGAAAAAAAAAAGAAGAAAAATCGAATCTTAATTGATTCTTATAATTATTTGGAGAATCGAATCAATTCACAAGTTCAAAAATTGGTTTAATTGTTTAACATAGTTCGCCTTTTTTTTTTTTACAGCTAAAATTAAAATTAAAATCCAGACAGCCATTTTAAGGCTCAGTTCAGAAGGTGTATACAGTTTTTTTTGCCTGGCAAACTTTTACTCACCCAGTGTTATGTCATTGAATTAAAGGAGTATAATTAAAATACCAGCTCAAAAAAAAGTATTTAATAGCACTGACCCATATCTACGTTAAACTGGATCAGATTGAATCAGATCGGATCACGATAACCGATTCTATCTCTTGAGAATAGGAATTGAATCTTGAAATTTGAATCAATACCCAGCCCTATTTCCGATTCATTTTACCCTAATGGAAAGTGTGTCAATTTCATTTTAAATTGTGTCAAAAATTATGAGCAAAACGGGGCTTTTGTGGGTTTACTAGCAGTGACATCAACAGCTTGTTCTGCTTCTCATGCTTGTGTGGGATTTTTTATTGGATCAGTTGATAGAAGTTTAAAGAAATAAAAAGGAAAAATAAGCAATTTATGCATTTAACAAATGGGAGCCTTAGTAGTGCATGCAGGGTTTTTTCTACATAGGGATCGATCTCACTGGTGGCTGCCACTGTCTAATTTATTGCCGCCATCTGCTCACGATGAGGATATAAATAAACAAATACTTAGCGCCATCTGTTGGGTATATGGCCTCAATGGTCGGTGTTTAACTGTAGTTACTCCAGACAAATGCAGCAACAGTGGTGGCGCTGCAGTCTCCATCTGGAGGGTTATATGAGGCAGCCATCCCTGCAGGCTGGATACAGTAAAGCGCAACACGTATGTTGAGCAATTATCACTTTGAAATCACGGTATAGGCTACTAACCGAAATTCATTCAGCCTGACATCCTTAAAGGCACAGTGTGTAATTTTTGGCAATTACGGGGCAGTGCATAACTACATTATCACAAGCATGCGGTATCTGTGTCTTTGAGTAAGAAACTCAACAACGGAGGTCCAACTAGTGCCGTTTTCAAACGCTCAATTCCCTGAGAATTATCTATTTGCAGCAACATGACGAGCAGATCAGTCTCTCTTTCATCGCTTGGAACTAGCGAAGAGGTAAAAATGTATTTATGGCAAAACTTTGTTTGCATTTTGAGGGGAAATCAATGTTTTTATAGCGGGCGTGTTCCGTGCGCTTTGTCCGTCCGGGCTCTTGTAGAAGTAAAGACGTCATCTAATATGGCTTTCCCCTGAAAAGAGGACCCACGCCTATGTATTTTAAAACTGATTTTTAAAGTCATATTTTACAATATTGCCAATATTTTGCAATTAATGTGCTTTACGTAATTATTATTACATAATATTTTAATGGCTATTTTCAAAGATGTACTGCAAAAACTACACACTGTCACTTTAAGCAGCATTTGTCACAAGTCAACCAGCATGGTTGTGTTAGTTGATCTGGCTTAGACGAGGTCAGGCTGATGCATTCTGTTCACTTCCAAAGACTGGGAAAGACAAAGACCAGAACCAGAAACCAAGAAAAGGCCAATACTTTGAAGAGGTAAAAACCAAGACGAAATTCAAAATAATCAGATCACCTTCAAGTAGATTGCTGTTATAAGCAACAAGAGACTGAAACAAGACATTAAAGGAGGCTTAGTTGAGATCAAGGCCCATTTTGAAAGAGCGTGGTTGTGTTAGTCTATCCGGCATAGATGAGGTCAGGACTGCACCCAAGCCTTTAGCTTCCACATTCTGTAAGTAATGTTTGGTAAACCTCACTGTCGGTCCAGTCTCTAAGAGCAACGCCACAGAATCTCATCACAATATCTGTTTGCTTTCAGATCGTCTCCAAAGATGAGAAGCCGCATTGTTCCAGTAAGGGAGATGTTGCCCAGAGATAGGCTGCATGTTGTCCGTTTCGGGCAGAAAGCAGTCAGCTATACTGAAGTGAACTCAAATCTTCTCTTGTTTCATCCAACTGTAGATAAGAGTGTTTTAATGCTCAAGTGATCGACTTATTGTCACAGTGGCTCACAGAATAAATGCAGATCTTTAAGACGGAGGACAAAGTCTTCCTGATGTTATAAAAAAATAAATATGAGTCACAGACAGATGAATATTGGTTCCTCGTGTAGCCACAGGTGGCAGATGCCAGACACCCTTCCTCTGCTATTGGTTGGAGCAGATAAGAGTGGCTGGGTGTCCTCAATCCAGTCTGCCCGTCTGCTTTAAGTGGGTCACATGGCGTGGGCTGCAAAGTCAAACGCTGCTCATCTGGTATACTGAGGCCAATCCCCACATCAACCAAATCCTTTGGTTTCTCCCACGCCCCACACATCTGGTGGCTCTCTCTCATTTGGACAGATGTGCAGGGGTCTAACATTTAGTGCAAGATCAGCAGGAATCCTGCCCTTTACGTTTTGCATAGGAAGACTATTAGCTTGAATATCAGAGGTTTTCTGGGCTTCTCGGAATTAGAGAGACCTGACCTTCAGCACAGTGATCACCCCCCCCCCCTCCCCCCGGGAGGAAGCAGAATAGTTTGTCTCGTCCTCAGAGTTGCTTTGACTTTTACATTATTCTGAATCTGATTACTTTATATAATATCTGGTATATTTTAATCCCAGTTTCCTTTTGAACAGATTGTTCAGACTATTCCATATTAAACTAAAGACATTTTCTCCCTGAGGAAATGTAAATGTTTGCTTGCTCTTTTAAATACTTTATTTTGTCAGATTTTTAAACGTTTGTCAACTTGGACAAAAAAGGTTTGTCTTGATTTGGATATCTGATGTATAATATTTGATTAGAAGTCTCTTAAATAAAAGGATGAGAAGATTCCTTATTTGGTCCAAGAGTATTTCATTTAACTTGTTAATTAACAAGGAATATCAGCACATAACAAGCGTTGCAAGAACTGACCTGCACACCCAAAATCTAAACAGATTTTTATAAAGATGAATAAACAAACTGGATCATCAGACTTTTGTAACTCAATTACATAATATAAAAACATAACCAGGCTGTTCTTCAACCATAAAACCTTAACACAGGTGCTAGACAAAATTCTCCCACAATTCACACCTGAAGCGAAGCAAACCACAGTCCGCTTGCAACCAGGCCGAGACCACCTAGAAAAATTGGTCTCGGTTCGGCTGTCTGATCTGCACTAGGAGTCGTTTGTGTGTATTCACAAGGTGCGGACCGGCGTTCCAAACGAACTCTGGTCTGTTTAAAGGGGACCAAACAGTGCAGGTCTGAATACAACCTTTAGATTAGTCAAATCTAAACTGAATTATCCAAGACTAAACACAGATTTATGATACATCCATTCTGTTTTTCCACTTGTCCAAAGCTCTGATGTAAGACGGTTACAATGGCAAAGAAAACAGCTAAATCTCTCTGTTTAATATTGACAATGACTTTAAGTCTTTTATTCTGTTCTTCCATCTTTATTTTTTAAAGAAGTGTTACACCCTAAACATGAATTTACATAACTACCTTTTTTCCAGGGGCCATCATTTTTTGGCAGGTCTTTTTTCATTGGACCCAGTAAAGCCAAAACGCTCAATAGTTTTTTAGAAAAACTAAGCTTGAGATGCAGAAATTAAGAAGATAAAGGATGTCACCTGAATATAAATCAATGTAATCAGCATTTTATTGTTTAGAAACTTTAGTTTTTTAATGTTTCCGATAACAGAGTAGGAATAAAAATTATTGGCAGTCTGCAGAGGTATTTTTATTCGCTTTCTTTAGCGCTGTTCGTTTATTTTCCTGCGAAGTAACTTGAGTTTCCTTTTTACACAAAGACACATTTTAAGTAATTGTAGATAACTGTGGGTCTAACTTTTTAGCTAATGATGATGATGGATAAAAAAAAAAAGATATGTCACAAGGTGTAATCTCACTTCTGTTGTGCAGGTGATTCTGCGAGGGTGGGGCGCCTCCTGCTGGAGCTGGTACACTACAGGAGAAGACAGACAACAGAAATCATTGCATCGCTTTGTGCTCAACTCATAGTAAATAAGATTTATGATAAAAATGTTAAAGTAGAAGCAAAACTGAAAGTATAGTACAAAACAGGTTTATATTGATACTTACAGTAAGATTTCCAGACTGGTGGCCTGTACTCATCATGATCTGAGGACAAAGGAGAACAAAATACTCTTATTTCCCTTTGTTACAGCGCCATCTAGTGGGCAACATTTGGCTGGGATCTTTTTTTTTATGTAATCCATCATCCAGATAAGGTCAGATCAGGGCAAGTTTTTCATCTTCTGCCAGCTGTTGTGTGGATTCATCATTACTGCAGCTAACTAAGCAGTTTTTCCATCACATAAAATAACAATAAAAGCATCCGCTCAGTTTAAGACTTTGATGGAAAATATCAGGATTTTATCCAAACGGCAGAATGTTTTGGAGGCAATTTGTTTTTTTGTTGTATAGCACATAAGGTCATTTAAGGACGATACGGTGGTAAAGAAATACATCATATGACAGAAAATTATATGAGGTTTTAGTTTTTTGGCATTTGAATAGGAAAAAATAAACTATATTCTAGTATTTGAGTCTTTTTTGTTTACAAGAAAGTGGTTATAATTAAAAAATGCAAACACTGAGGTGCATAAAAGCTGTAAAATAATCGACAACATTTTTTTTAATCATTCCTGAATGAAATAAACAAGCTGTAAGATGGTATTATTCCTGCACTGGGTGGATTTATGTGCAATGCCTCAGACCCACTGTCCTAAACTTCATTTAAGATGGAGTCAAATATTACCTAACTGTGACTAGACAAGCCGCCAATGGATGCACGGATGAGTGGATAAATGGATGGATAGATGGTTGGGAGAACAGGTAGAAGAAATAGATTAACGTAAAAACTGGTGGATGAAAAGACGAGTGGAGGACTAGAACAACACATGGAACAGACAAATGGATGTCTGGACAGATTAATGAATGGATAAAAAGAAAGATTCACACGTTCTGTTTTCCATATTTCTCCACACCAGGATTAGATTTAAACTCCAAGCTCTTTTAGACTGAGCAGGACGTGTGCTGCTGAAAAAAAGCAACTTTAGCCTCATGCTTCTGGAGTCTAGCTGATCGTTCTGTCCTCTTCAGGTGAAATCCTTATAAAATACAGCTACTACTGTTGGATTTTAGAAAGTAACTCAGATGTAGGGCTTCCCATAAAGTTAACATCTACTCAGATGTTAACTTTGCAAAATGACACACCAGCAGCATTTAAGTCCATCTGCTGTAGAAGCTTCTGCATCGTCACTTGCGTGGAAAGCTTTATGGCAGCCTAATGAAACTCTGGCAGATAAAGCTTCCTTATCTCCATTTTCCTGATTATAACTGTAAATGATTACCGGACTCTTGGATTTGTTCTCTATAGAAAGTCTTGGAACAATCCTTGAAACAGCCAAACATTAAATTAAACTGTTTCCACAACAAAAACTCCAAGTTGTGCAATAAAAATAAATATGCATCCTCTGGTCAGCACTTTGCAGATTGTTCCGTCTTTGCTGCATGTGTAAAACTAACAGCGGGACTTCCTGTCTTGGTGTACTCTGTGTTCATTCCACAAGCCTTATCTATTGAGCACTCGTCCTCTTGGTATCCTGTCTTCAAAATAACTCCCAATCCACCTCCGGGCTGGCGAGTGTCTCACCCTCCCTTCTCAAGGCAATACAGCCGCTCGATGAGACAAACCCGACGGGCGAGCAGACATAACATGCAGAACTGCAGCTACTAGGACGCTTTGTGCAAATACACAAGGAAAGGTGTGCCGCATTCTGGATTACCTTATTACAAACTGTTTAATGCAAACGGAAGGGAAAATATTTCAACATTTAAACTCAATTTTGCAAAAACCAACAGTGCCACAATCATGAATGATTTACCTATTATTTAATTGGTGATATTTCAATTGAATGAAATTGTTAATAAAAATTATTAAATCTAAAAATGTACTTCAAGCTATGGTTCTAAAAAAATCTCTCTTGTATTCATTTAATTATAGAATAATCAAATCTGGAATTAATGGTAAAAATGATAATTTAATGCATTTTAAATTACTATAAGAAGTTAACATTCAGTATTATTATTAACATTGTATTTATCATTAATAGAAACTATGTTATAGCCCAATATATATTCATTTTAGCTTTAACTATATATATATAATGTCAAATTAAAAGTATGTTGGTGAGGTTGTTTTTCTTCTTTTTTGCTTAAAAATTTGCAGCAATAAAACATTTATATTAATTACAAAGCCATATTGATTTAGTTCACTGCATTTTTATTAAATATAGCAGAAAAATAATAAACATATATTTTATTGTTTGAGATTTAAACATATCTTGCTTCATATTACTTTCGTATTACTTTTATAGACTGGTGTGTTTTCAATTTTATTTAAATGATTATTTAATTTCCTTATATGATTAATAAAATATTTTCAATCTAATTAAATTATAATCACGTTTTTTTTTATTCCTTTGTAGCGCTTTTACATTCAATCCTGATGTTAAGAAACGCCCCAAACGTTTTAAAATAAGTTGCATCAATACATTTTATTTACAGATTAGTGACTGGAAATATAAATTATGCAATTGTCAGTTTAAATGTGTTTTAATCGCAGTATTACTTTCATAGCTTTATAAATATCAGACCCAAAGCCATCTTCTCTGGAATACACAGAAATCATCAGACTCAAGCTACATCACCTGATGAGTGATGCTGCTTACCAAAGACATTTAAGGCCATCCTGATCACCAGATCTGATGAACAATTGACCAGCCGTTCTCAAAACCGTCCAAATTCGGACCGCGGTGACTCAGATCCTGGCAGAGAGGAAAGAATGTCACAAGAAAGTGGAAAAACTGAGCGTCACTGGGTGCGATCAAGCCGACCTGATAGCAGTGCAGAGCTCAGTAACGGTAAAACAATAAATGGTCGGAGCTAATGTTAGCTGATTCACGTAGCGCCTCCTAAGCTGCCAAGAAGCAGCGAGGCCGAAACGGAGCGAAATGTTTCCTCCTTTTTACAATCAAAAACCGACGCAGCACTAAGATAAATTACTAAGTTTACACACCACTTCGGGGGAAATGCGGCGGCAAGCTAGAGATACTCACACTTACATCCCATCTGCATTATAGTCGCCATCTTGCTCGGTCACGTGAGCAGTCTTGCCTTCTCTTGGGAGGTAACTATGGCAACAGACCGTCACTCCTGCCTTAAGGTTTATTTGACCTAAATATCCGGGGGGGTTTTAATAGAGTTTTTTCTTTATAATGCTAAACGAGCTCGGTGATAGAAAAAAGGACAACCACACATACAATTGCTACGGTACTGTCATTCTTATAGAGTTGTGGGACCTTAGATTGTATGGCCGGTTAGCTCAGTTGGTTAGAGCGTGGTGCTAATAACGCCAAGGTCGCGGGTTCGATCCCCGTACGGGCCAGTCTTTATTTGCCTCCCCGTTTTATGTTCTCATCTTTCTGCACTTCACTAAAACGTATAAAGTATAAACAAATAGTGCTCCCAAAAAATAAATATAGCCGTTACCATCATTTATGTAAATGAATACGCAAATAAATTTTGTGTATATAATTTTTTAGATTTGTGCAATTTTCTGAAAACTTCAAATTACAGGTTGAAATCCATATTTGGGCCGATGAGCTCTTATGAAATGACAAGGGTTATGACACCTGATCAAACCAAAATAACTTTATTTGTCATTTTGTAACCCCTTTCCTACCATTCCTTTACAAGTCCTTTCCTACTGTTCCATTATATTGAACTCCTACCTTCCAACTTGCATTTCATTCCTGTAAACTGAATGCTGCTATTTAACCAGGGTGCATAAGTGTTCTTTTTTAAGTGTGTCTAAGTATTTTCCCAAACTATGACAAGAAAAAAAGGACAAGCTGCTTAAATCCCACAAATAGAGCACAAAAAGTCATTGTATTTTTCCAACATATTTGGATATGAGGAAAATCAATTTACAGAGACTGAAAAATTCGGTCAACTTTTATCACTGTACATATTTATTTAAAATAAATCCTTTCTTATCTTTCATTCTGCGTCCTGCACGTTGGTTAGGAAAATTCCTGTAAACATGACAAGGACTGGCTGAAAAATAAGAAATTAAAACCCATATGTGAAAGTGACAAGTGGAGCAAACTTTCCACAGATGGGTATCGGGATGGTAGATGGCTGCAAGAAGAGTTTCACTAAAAATATTTTGGCTAAAGGGGGTAAAATCAGATTTGGATCGCCTTTTCATGTAGTCAACTGTAACACAAAGCCCTTTATGGACATTAAAAACTAACGAACAAGCATGCAAACAGTAGTCAACAAAACTTAGCACCAATAAATAAAATAGTACACAACTTGATTTTTTTTTCACAGACAATGTAACTAATTTCAAAAGCACAGTTTTCTCTAATACTTCTAAAAAGCAATAAAATAGCGTACAGCTAAAGCAGAGACTTGTAGCTCCTGTCAGAATTCCTGTGGCTGAAAGTATATTTCTTTCCAGTTCAGCATGTGACTCTTTGATAGTTTAGTTCAGTCCATGTTCAGCAGATGAAGTTTACTTACCTCGCTACTTTTTTTTGTATTTTCATCCAGCTGGTGGAAAAGAAACCTACAGTCGTGGACTCGTGAGTTTCTCCTCCTGCTTTGTTGCGGACATATGGACGCATTTATCCAAATTTGTTTGGCGGTCTGAAATCTGTTCTAGGCCACACAGCGGCATGGCCTACTGACCTGACCTGGCCCCCATAGCACAGCAGGACCTCCCCCACCAGGAGGTTGTCATATGTGGTCTCTGTTGTTCTGAAAAGTTAATTAATCCAATCTTCTAATCCTATTTTTAAAATAATACTACTTTAATTGGTAGGAATATGGAGAAATATCAGAGCAAAAACAATTTAACTGCTATATTTTATTATCATTGGTGTATCACCCAATCCAACAGTTTTGCACAATTTTTTTATAGACTAGCACAAGGAAACTATGACACAAGTTTAACTTTGATAAACCATGATATCATAATATATCATGTACCTTATAATACAGTGAATAAATCATCTTCATAACCTGTTGTGAGCCTTACAAGAGAAATTACCACTTTAACACAATTTCATAGATGAAAAATCCAGTCTGACGGGAGCAAATATCTTCTACTAACTCAGTCTAAAGAACATAAACTCACTTTAAAGGCTAGTTATCAATGACAGTGGGCTATTCACTAAGAGAGTACTCAACCTGTAATTAAATCTATTTAAGTACCTAAAATTGATCAAATGACTATAATTCTCTTAAAAGGCCAAAGGAAAATGTTTTTATAGTATTATTTATGGTTGTAACTTCATTTAATTCTAAGAAGGAATGAGAAAAGAAAAAATATTTCAGACCACTGGAAAAATCCATCATGTCTTGGTACCAGGCCACCAACAATAGGACAATGAAAGAGACCTTACTGTTGTCCGGCAGAAGCAGTTGTTTGCCTCTCTTCTGAGGAACTGGATGCATTGCTTCAAATGTCAAAATGCCTTTACACCTATAATAATGATTTATAATATGATAATTGAATCTCCTCTGGGCTGTCAGCAGATGGACACCGCAGGGATGGACCTCGATAAGGGTTTCTCTTTTCTCATGTTGGAGGTTAGTCCTATCATTAGGAACCAAATGAGATGCTTTAAAAAAAAGTATTGAAGGTAATATCGAAAAACATACACTAACTTAAACAGAGTCTGTTCATTAGTCCATCTTTGCTACTTTGATTATGTGACACCAGTCCTTTGGTTTGGGTAGAAGTAAGTCTGTCATGTGATCAAACGAGTCATTTGTAATTTTAATGGCTAAAAGAAGCTCAACTAGAAATAGTGGTGGTTGCTGTAGTTTGGGTCACCACACTTGAAGGTGAACTTTTCAAAGGTAATTTTTTTTAAGGGGAATTTTTAAAATACTTTTTTTTTTTTTTTGCAGGAAAATGTTTTAATGTGAATCTTTGCTGGTGGATTTCTCTTGTACAGCAATTTTTGCCAGCAAATTTTCAAGGCGAAACTTTGAAAACAAATTTTAACGTTCAAATGTCTGAATGCTAATTTTTACAGGCAAAGTGGTGAAGACGAATTTTTGTAGGCCAATGATGTTAGGCAAAATTTTAAAGGCGAAATTTTTTCAGGCAAATTTTTGCAAGCAAATGCTTAAAGGCAAATTTTTACAGGTAGACATTTGAAAGTAAATCTTTGAATTCATCTGTAGACCTACTTTAATCCTTGCATCTTATTTCTGTTTGCTTGCTGTATTGACTGCTGTCATTGTACCATGCCATGATATTGCTTTGGAATTCTCAGTAAAGTTATATATATATATGTATATCTATCTATAAAAAGAAGGAAAGTGAATCTTTGCAGACACATTTTTTCCTGCCAGATTTTTATGGATAATGTATTCAGGCATATGTTTGCAGGCACATTTTAAGTATTGCCAGTGCATTTTTAAAGGTGAAACTTTAGGCAATTTTTTGCAGGCAAATCTTTGAAGGCAAAGTTTTTTCAGGCCATTTTTCAAGTAAATATATTTGCAGGCCAATTATTGCTGGAAGATTTTTAAAGCTAATTTTGCAGGCAAAACTTTTTAGAATTTTTGACGGCACATGTTTTAGCAGCAAATATATGCAGGAAAATGTTTGAAGCTGAGTTTTTTGAAGGGGAATTTTAGCAGCCCAAGTTTTTACAAGCACATTTTTGCAGGTGACGCGGACACTGCAGTGAAACATGGTTTTACCAATTATTGATCCAGATAGGCAAGCATCCAGCATTGGTTTTGTTATTTTTTTATTTTTTTATTGTTTTTGCATATAAATATAAAATATATTTAAGTTTGCAGCTGAAAAGTAGCAAAAAACCGAGAAGGGTCTGTCTGCGGCCTGCAAGACAGAGGCGTGTCGTGAAGGAAGGCGTGTCGTGAAGTGGACGACACTCCACGACACGCCTTCTTCACAATTACTTTAAAACCTCACGCGAGATTAGGCTGTTCATAACCGGAAGAAAAAATGGCCGACCGTAGGCAAACGGTAAGTGACAACGGGTTTTTATTTCTATTTTTAATCAGTTAAATACGAAGCGTTGAGCTGTCATAGCCATGGAATACATGCTGGAGCTGAATCTCGTTATAATGAGAAACTTGCTTGTTATAACAAGAACGCTTCTCGTTTTAATGGTTTATGCTTGCTGCGTCCGCGAGGTCCTTTTTTTTTTTATGTTTGCCGCGTCCGCGAGGTCCTTTTTTTTTTTTTTTAACTTTATTTATGTGTATGCAGAATGGTACAGATAGTATGTCCCGACAAAAAATATACTTCATCATGAATGGTGTGGATTTGGACAAGGAACAAGTAACATAATAAAACAAAAATAATAATAAAATTAAAAAAATGCAGAGACAAAGTGCCAACAAATACACATCAGAACAAATATACCAGGGGGTGAACACAGCTACAGTTCAAAGAAAAAAATTGCAGGTTAAAAATGCGTTATAGGATCTAATTGCTTTGGGGTTATCGCTTTTGGAAATAGTCGAAATGTATGATTTTACTTCTTTGACCAAAACTAGAAAGCATGGCTCACTGTGTAGGAATTTACATTTGTGAATGTGAAATTTGGCTAAGAATATTATAAGATTTATAATGTAAAATACATCACAGTCAATTCTTTAAAAAAAAACCAAAATAATAGTTTCCCATTTAAGGGAGAGATCATTATACAGATTAGTTTTGATAAATAATTTGGTCTAAATTAATATTATCAGAAACAAGCCAGAAATCTATACGGGATTGTCTGGAGCCATTCTTGTTTTTCCAGGTATAACTCATGTCATTCGGATATTTTTTTCTCCAGACATCAGTTAAGTTATATTTCTGCATAAATTGCTTAATATCATTATTTGAGGAAGATTGTCTAGGTGGCCAACGATCTAATTGATCATTGACAACCATATTAAAATCTCCCCCTATTATTAGAATAGCATTAGGGAATTTGGAGAGACCCTGGTCAATATGATTTTCTAATGAGAGTAGGAGTTGAGAGTTTTCGGATTTTGAATTATACCCATAGATATTAGTGACCAAAAAAACCTTATCACAGCAAGAAATGATCAGAAATACAAAGTGACCAATTGAATCACATTGCGGGAAGCATAAACCAAGCTTTAGGTCGTTATAAGAGGCCATTTCATGTCATAAGCAGCGCTGCACAGCAAAGGCCTGGAGTGGTGTCCTGCTTACATTCAAGCCGTAGTAGAACTAATAAGAAGTTGTCATCTCTCACATAATGTCTAAAACAAAAATAATTATGTGAAGCCACAAAGGCAACCATCTTTGCACTGCTGGATGTATAAGGTATGTATAACGAGAAGCGTTCTCGTTATAACGAGCACGCTTCTTGTTATAGCGACAAGCGTGCTCGTTATAACGAGATACTCATTATAACTCGTTATAACAGATTCAGCTCCAGCATTTATTCCATGGCTATGACAGCTCAACTCTTCCGTAGTCACACGAGTTAGAGTATTAATGAATACATGCGCATCACCCTGAACCGATGAATAGGCCACGAAATTTTTAAAGAAGTCAACTAATACATTGCAGAGAAAGCTATTTGTGTGGGTTTCTCCTGAGAGTCATCAACATCTTTTTTTAACTGGACAAAAATTATTATTATTATTATATTGTTATTATTTTATGTCTGGTTTCAGCTACATCCTACGATTGTTGTAGGTGTCAGTAGAGCTCCAGTGTTGTTCGAGGGGAACACATTCAAGTGTGTTATTTGTTTAAGAAATGGTGAAGAAGCACACATTTTATCCCACGTGCAAACCCACGAAAGGGCAGCTGTTCGTCATGGAGGTATGTTTTAATTTTAAATCCAGGTGTTGTGCAATGTTGTAAATTTGTTCTTTATTTAAGGTCACAAATTTATACCAATGGCTGTATGAATGTCGTATTGGTGAACATGTATAGGAATTTTATGCACAAATTGTTTGTTAATGCAATTTATACATGTTTGCAGGGTACAAAATGTTTAGGTGCCTTCGTGGCTGTGTGACATCGCCACACCATCATTGCTGCTATTGTGGCCGCACAGTCACCAGACGGGACCTATTCATTCAGCATCTTAACACCTGCAATGTTACTTTAGGTATTCCTTTGATTCTATTTTTTATTTTATTTTTGTTTTTAAATGGTTTAGCATACATGCACCTTAATTTCTCAGTTTTCACTTTCAATATGATTGCTTTGTCTCCCCCCCCCATCAATACTGCAGCCTCGTCTGTCCCTGATGCTATGTGTACCCGCGGAGACTCCCCTGTCTCATCAGCGTCCTCTGTGTCTGAAGGCCCTCCTGCCTTAGTGTCCTCTGTGTCTGGAAGCCCTCCTGCCTTAGTGTCCTCTGTGTCTGAAGGCCCTCCTGCCTTAGAGTCCTCTGCGTCTGAAGGCCCTCCTGCCTTAGAGTCCTCTGCGTCTGAAGGCCCTCCTGCCTTAGAGTCCTCTGCGTCTGGAAGCCCTCCTGCCTTAGTGTCCTCTGCGTCTGAAGGCCCTCCTGCCTTAGAGTCCTCTGCGTCTGAAGGCCCTCCTGCCTTAGAGTCCTCTGCGTCTGAAGGCCCTCCTGCCTTTGAGTCCTCTGCGTCTGAAGGCCCTCCTGCCTTTGAGTCCTCTGCGTCTGGAAGCCCTCCTGCCTTAGTGTCCTCTGTGTCTGAAGGCCCTCCTGCCTTAGTGTCCTCTGTGTCTGAAGGCCCTCCTGCCTTAGAGTCCTCTGTGTCTGAAGGCCCTGCACCTAGAGCCCCCTCTCTTTACTATCCAACAATTTCCACCTTTCAAAGCAGAAGTAAGTTAGTGAAATCAAGGCCAAAGAAAACCACCTGCACCATTTGTAATCTGACTGTTAATAAAAAGAATATTAAAGTACATATACAAAGACGCCACCCCTCAACAATCCCAGACATAACATCAAGTCACCACCTGCCATCACAGTGCATAGACGCAAAAAATGGTATATTTGCTGTCAGGAGGACATTTTCTGGGCCGCTTCCACCAATTCATGTCCAGTATTGCACTTGGGGAGAGAAACACCAAATGTTGTGTGAGGTGGAGCAATGTAGGCGGGCAGGGGAGTTTGCCATAAGATGTGGCCTGATGGAATTTCAGTGCATGCATCAGAAATCAATTCCTTTTTGTCCCATGTCTTCAGGAACACATGTAATCCTTAAAGAAGAGGTTCTGACAGACATGGTTGATAAAAGGTGGATTTCTGAGAACACCAAGAATATTTGTCTCTCACAACAAAAAGCTGCTGAGTCTGAGGGATGCCTGCTCAGTGAAGAGATCACTCTTGAAGAGGGAAGATCCAAACTGTATGTGTCTGTGAAGGACAGGGAAACGGCATACTACTCAAGGCTAGGCAGAGTGGTAGTGTATTTTGACCGAAAAAAAAATTCTTGGCACTGCCCTTGTTCAAAGCAGAAGAACAGCTGTCCACACAAGTCGATAGCAAAATGGCACTTGAACCAAGCACATCCACAACTTTTTCGAAAAGTTAGGTCAACTGATTCCGATGTGTTTGATGTTTTTGAGAAAGAAGGGTGGACAAGATAACAGAGCACTGGGATGATGCCACATCAGTATATCCACCTGAATGGTTCTTGGTGAAAGAAAAGAGCGCTCTCCTCTGATAGCCCTTTCTCTCCAGGCTGTAATGGCCGCAAAGCCAGCATTTATTATTTTTTTAAATAAAATGTTTTGTATTTGTTTCTATTTTTTCCAGTTATTTTGTGTAGAACATATTCAATGTCTAGATTTCACAGAGCCATTCACATAACATGAATTCATGAAAGAGCATTTACATAAAATCCCAGATAACAATTTAATGTCATAAGATCTCCCCCTTCACTCCATACATATTTGAGAGACACAAAACACAATAGTAATGAATGTCTGCTTGTCACAAGATGCCAAAGGAGGGAGATATGCACAAAGTTAATAAATAAATGAATAACTCCACATAGTTGCTCACTAATTGATAATATATTTACAAATGTTATCAGATAAGTTATCCTTACCTGTTTTTGTTCTGTATATCCTAAAAAATAGGAAAACTAACAATGAAAAATGTGCTGTAGAAATATGGACAAATTTAGATGAAAGCATAAAAATATGTAAAAACCTGGTACATTTTAAAAAGGTTTACAAATAATTATGTGTGGTTTATTAAATACGAACAATTATTGTGAGTTGCAGTATATCCTTTTGTTTATTTTATTGTTCCTTATTTGTGGATACCTTACCTTATGTTCCCTTGTTTATGATTTGTTATTGTGCATTACGTTTATTGCTTTGATTGTTAATGTAAATATTAATGTTTTCATATATATATATAATATTCATATTTTTTTTCCACTTAATTAATTATAACAAGGACATACCCCGTAAAAATCATTACTGGGCAAAGAATGTGCAGCAAACCGATGAATCCAACTATCAATTGTATTAGTGGTTACTTGGGCTCATACCCCTTTAAGAAAAGCGCAGTAGGCGTGTCGTGAAGTGACGTCACTTCAAGACACGCCCACTCCGTGAAGTGAAGTAGGCGTGCCGTGAAGTAACGTCACTTCACGGCACGGTCTTGCAGGCCGCAGACAGATACACTTGAAAAAACCTGCAAAGTTGTACACACTTTTTGCGTGAAAAGCAACCAGCAGATGTCGCCGTGGCGCTTTCTCTGGTTGCGCTCTCTCCGCGCCCGACACGCCGGGGTGCACCACCTCCACCAGCTCCTTCACCGTCAGCGCTGGAGGCGGTGTGCAGCTCTTTATTGTTCTGCTGGAAAGCTTGATCCGCGGCCCGGCCGCAGTTGTTTCGATGGCCGCCGTTCGGAGACCACGTCCCTGCTGAGAGGGAGCGGTCCATCTGCGAGCAACAGCACCGACGCGGATCGGGATTTCTCCGTGTGCCGTGGAGAGAGGATAATAAAGCAGCGAGTGTGTGGATCCCGGAGGAGGAAGACTGGGTAAGGAGGAAGGCATCCCGGATCACTGAGCGTGTTTCCATGTGGCCACCTTGTTTTTTTTTTTACATATTTGATGGTGGTTTAGAGTTTCTCTGCACACAGGTTTGCTTTGTTTCATGGTAGTTTCAGGACGCTCCTGTTGCAAAGCAGCCTGGTTATTTTCCTAATCTGCTGAGCTTTAGTGGTCCAGCTGAGCCTCTGTGCTTGTAAGCTTAATAGGCAACCATACCCTTCAACTGGGTGATTTCTGGCTATATAGGGTTCTTATGAGGCGTTTTAGTCCATCAATATGTACTACAAATACGCAGTCATCTGAAAAAAATCAGGGAATCCCATAAAAGCTGATGTTTTTTCATAGATATTTTGACTTATTTAGTACACGTTTTGCCAATACTGTAAAAACACAAGTGATATAAATAAGCAATAGAAACTAAGAGCAGCTGGTAAATGATTTAGAAAGGTTGAAATCAGGTGCTAACATGAGCAGGTCTGGTGTTTCAAACAAATTCACTCTGAAAGCAGTCAGCAAGATGCTGAAAGAAGACTTGGGGAAAAAAAACCTTAAACGTCATCACAGGACCTACAGCGTGCTCTTTTGTGGATCTGAATGTAGACAAAGATCAAGACTCGTTCTTTCGACATGATGAGGTTAAAACTGAATTATTTGGACAAAAGAACGGAGATGTTTCATATAATGCAAACACTATAGTGAAATTATGATGTTTTTTAAATGGCAGACATTGATTTGGGAATATTTCTTGATTAAAAGCTAATATTTAGCCTAACGTTCTCACATGGTTGTGTCTTAAAAAGGTAAGATGAGGGGAGTATACCTTTCTGTTGGCTGCTGCACATTTCCTGTTTACATAAAGAGTTATTTGTCAGCTTTAGCCGTTTGTGTTGAGTTTTTCCTCTGTTTTCCTTCAAGCAGGAGCTTATCACAGTCAAACACAGTGTGCATTAATCTACAGCAGCACCCAAACACAGGTTGCCTTGCTGTAACCCACTGACATCTTTGCTCTGAGCTAAAGGATTACTCTTCTAACCTACATTCTGCTCTCTGCCTACTGTACTCTGAACTTCTTTACATGCACCTCTCTCTGGGTCAGATCTGTTTTATTTCAGCCTGACAAAGCAAGCCCTGTACAAACCCCTCCACCCTCCACCCTTTTTAAGTGTCACCACCAGCTTTCCCTCGCTGCTCTCCGAGAATCACACTCCCCCCTTCTTTTTGTTTTTTTTGCACCCTCCGTCTTTGTGGGGTCAGCACACAGGGTCACTGAAGAGGCAGCACTGACTTTTTTTTTTCTTTCCACATGGTCTGTGGAGCATGTGGCTGTAACATGGCCCGCTCAATTACTTTACATCCCCTCTGTCTGTTTTATAATCAATATCTTGCAGTGCAATTGTGTTGTTGTCTGGAGGCTCTCCAGAGGGCTCTGGAGCAGCTAAATTGCCCTTTCAGTACGGGGAGTTGGGTGTCACCTTGATAAAACATTGTATCGGGTGCAGTCATTGGTCCATCTATCAGCTGTGTGCTGTGTCGTGGCCTTGATCTCGCCGACGGCCTTTGCAGCTTGTAACACATTTAAGGAATGAAGTCATTCAAGAAAGAGTTTGCAATAAAACCTCTACCAGGTTCTCTACTGTAAAACTAAGACACGCCTCATCTGTTTACAGCCATATTTTCAGATCTGATATGCAAATAAATATGTAGACATGAAGAAAAATCAGAAAAAATCACCTAAAATTCAGAAATTGAATTATATTAAAAAAATTAAAACCCTACAAAATTATACTTGGTCAATTTCTGTTGTTAAGACCCAGAACATATCGGTTATTTAAATTTTAACGCTTTTTAAAGCGAGCATGGACTTTACTAATGTAAGCTTTGGTGGAGATATTACGAATCGTCATCATGTTATGCGCTTATTAGGTAGGCACTCTGCCCTGAAATGATTTGATTGTTCTGGAAAGGAAGATTATTGGTGATGCACCACCTCTAACTTTAATATCCTGTTTAAGCAATAAGTGATCCTTCCAAGCAAACTTAATCGCTGTTTATATAGTAACGCATACACGAAGCTAAGATTTTTCATATTGGAGTTGTTTTGAGATCGTATCAATATGTATTGGTTTTAACCCCTCTTGGATCTTAGTATGATCCTTTTAAAAATCCTAAACTATCTGTTAACAACAACAAAAAAAAAAATTTTTTGGATTAAGGTTGTTTAAAGAATGAAATAAATCTGCCTTGGTCTTGGCCGTGTCACCACTAACACTGCTAGCAGGAATGATCAGAAGTTCTCTTTTTCCAGGCTGATGTCTTTTAAGGATTTGCAGTGCTGTCAACTCCTTAATAATTAAAATCGTAATTATTCATTTAACCACCGTCGTATTTTTATTACATTTTTTTAAAAGAATAAACTGAATGCTAACATCAGAGTAGGGAGCAAGCTAAGAGAAGTGTAAAAAATAAAAAATAAAAGAGTGAGATGGTGCTGATTTCAGCTAATTTAATTTTAAAGCAGATAATCAGTGCTCAGTTTCCTGTGTCAGGGCGTTCTCACATCTGAGGTGATAAGTCAGTTTTAAACAAACTCCAGCTATTTGAAAATGGTAGCAAATGTGGAAGACGAAACACATGAACAGACCGAAGCAGCACAACTTTCCTAAAGCATAAAAACTCATACAACCTTCAGGATTTCTGTCTCAAAATAATTTAGTGTTCTTCTCTGATCGTTTTGCATGAAATAGTACTGAGAAACGAACTGTTAAAATAAAATCCTTCCATGTTTTCTACTAGCTCAGAAAAAAAACCCCATCTACTTCCTGTATTTACATTTGGTTCTCCCACCCCCGACACTTCTGACCAATAAATAGGCTGAACAAGCTTGTTTGTAGTGACAGTTTTGGGGTTGTTTGGAGTTTTGCTCTTTGTTAAAACAAACCAAACCATCTAAAAAAGTTACTGAACTCATCAGCTGATTCGGACTAAAGCAAATAAACTATAGGCGTGAAAATGCCCTAATTCTTTGCAGATTTTATATTCAGCAAGTAATGTATTGTTTTTTGAACAGTTTTTGTCTTGGGTCTCTTTATTATTTACTGCTTCCATATGTATTTTTTGTTTGTTGCAGAATTAACTTAGACTTGTATCTTATAATATTTACCAATTTTCCTTTAAGTTGTGTGACTTTGGTGCTTGTTGATCCTTTTCAAACCTCAAGAGAATAAAATTCAGCAAATTGGAGCATTGTGGCTTTCCCCTTATTGCCCACACTTGTGTTGCACCAATAATTGGGACATCCCTGTAACGGAAATTAAACTTTAACTATTGATTTTAATAAGGGATGCAATAAATGTTCATTTTGAGGCTTTATTTGCCACCTGACTCCACAATGATTAACTTTACAGATTAATCTTTGATGGGAAAAGCTGGTGCAGATGCTTGGAAATGCCACAAATCCACACCAAGTGGTTCTCACATCCCTTTTTACGTAGTTTCATGTGTGACAGCAGCTTCCGTTTTTCAACATACTTTTATATTTTTCGTTTTTAAGCCTCTATCAGTGCCATATTCAATACTTCAACATTTTTTCTAACAAATCAGTGCAAAAAATAGCCTGTGACACAAATTCAAAGTCTTGTTTTAAACTAAAACGGATGTGTGCGACATTAAAGCTCAACATTAAAGGTTGGATATGGACCATGAGCATGATAGCAACATCTAGTTTATCTAGGTTGTAGTTACAACAATAAAAACATCATTCCAGCTGTGGGGTTGCCTGGTTCGCTGCCGATATGCCCAGTCAACAACCCTAACTGTGTCCAGTCAGGAATGTATTTTCGAGGAGTTTAACTGAAGCTAACGTTAGCGAGGTTAGCAAGTGAGTTAGCCTACCGATCCAGAAGGAAAGTTGCTGTGCGATGCCGTGGAAATGTTCTATATGGGTCAGTCTAGTGTAGGCTTCACCTAAAACTACTCTGGTTTCTCTTTTTCTGCGCTCACTCCTCTCCTGAGACGGATAACAATATCTCCAGGACCCTGAAACAGCTGTTTGACTTGCTGACTCCACCATTTTTCCCGGTGCCAGCCGAGCTGTGCCGACCACGTAGTTGTATCATACAGACCGTATCTGTCAACCTGCAACCTGCGGCTGCTGCTGGCTTGTAGATGTAAACATAACGTCATTGTTCGAGTTTGTTTTAAAAGTACGTTTTATTATGTTTTAATTCAAGTGTAATTTTTTTAAGGAAATGTACTTTCATTCTGCTCCCGTCTAAAAGCCTTATGGATGCATTATTTTTTGTAGCTTTTTATGAAACTGTTCCATATTCAATCTCTTAAAATAGATGTCTCTGATCCCATTTCAGGTTATTTGGTATTACAAGAACATATATCAATGCAAGAGGAACGTTTCTAATAAATGTTCTAATAACTTTCTTCACAGACTTGTGTCCACTAAGATTGCTGTTTCAACAATTTGATAAAGCCCAAATGATGATATGACTATGTAAACTTCTGATGAATTTCAAGGTGAAACCTTGAACACATCACTTTCTTGTGTGACATGATTGAAATCTCTCAAGATAACAGCCAAAATATCAGGAACAGAATTATGGAGCTCCACCGATCTGGTTGTTCCTGTCTAAACGTGCCAGCTTGATCTGTTTAAAAAATAATCCAATTATAAATGCATATGTGGGAAATATGTCCAATCATCATTGTTCAAGAGATGAACAATTTATGGTGTAAAATGTTAGAATCAGTCCCAGAACAAAAGCCAAAGACCTTGTGAAGTTGGTAAGACATTGTCAGTATCCGCAGTGAAATGTATCCTGCCTGACATTGACTGAAAGGCCGTTCAGTGAGGAGGAAGCCATTATTCCAAAAGAAACATAAAAGCCAGTTACAGTAGCACAGTTGGCAAATGCACACAGAAACAAATGCCTTAATCTCTGGAGACATGTCCTGTGGTCTGATGAAACTACTTCACCATTGTGAAACTTGTAATCCTGGAAGCACCATAACCACTGTATAAACGTAGCAACATCATGCTGTGGGGCTATTTTGCTGCAGGAGGGACTGGTGCACTTCTTAAAATGTATGGCATTCTGAACAAGGAATATCATAGGCATGTTTTCAAGATCGGAACTTTAATTGTGAAGAATATGCGTCTCCACATGACAGGGCTGTTTTCAGGGCCATTTCAGGAACCAGCCAAGTACTGTAAAGTCACTGGGCGGTCAAGTCATACGGATTGGTTTTTAATTAAATGGGAAATTGTATTGGCAGAAATCGGCAAACAGTATTTTTTATAAAGTAAGAAGAGTTTCTGGCGAAGCAGTTTATTTAAAAAAAAAAACCATAGTAAATAAACAAAGAAACCATCCCTGCTTCTTCCATTGTGAATCTTTTATGTGTGCTGCTGTGGGTGACTTTTGGCGTTGTTCACGAACGCCGCTCACTGCCCAAACAGTTGTGATTTGCTGATGTCTTGGCAAATTACTTAAATGGCCAATGACATAATGGCTGAGGAAGCCAGGTCAACAGTTTTATTCTGCTGAGATAGAGCCGGTAAACCTACAATGAAGATCTGATAAATGCACCTTATTTGGAAGTATTGAAGCAACATTTCAGAAAACAGGCAAGGAAATTGAAGCTTGTACAACGATTGGTTGTCCAAATGGACAAAAACCCTAAGCATGCACCCAAAATGGTTATAAAGCGGTATAAGACCAACTAATTCAACAGTTTGGGTAACAAAACTTTGATGTCACTTTTGTGGAAGAATTTGTGAACAGGGGGTTAAAAGGTGTTTCTAAACCATGTGGCCTACGAACCCGACCAGTTATACCAGTTATGTCAAGAGGAATGGGCCAAACTTCTAATGTGGGAAGCTGGTGGAAGGAAACCCAAAAAGTTTGACCAAAATCATACAGCTTAGGCGACTTCAGAATTGACAAGCTTATAAAATCTAGGGCAGAAATGGGTCTTCCAACTAAGTGAAATACTAAGGAAATGTGTTCAGATATGACTATGTAGTGTGTCCTCCTATGGCGTTTAGAAATCTGGTTTAATCTGCAGCTGCTAATTTTTAATTAGAGCAGGCTTACATCCATAGTAACCTCAACTGTTTGACGTAAACTCTTCTTGAAAGTGTATGCTGTTGTCCGATTCCCAGGCTCCTGGTTTCCAGTTGCCATCTCTTGGGAAACCCTGGGCGAACCCCTGTCGAAAAGCATCTCTCGCTTTGGTAAGCTAAAGCCCTCACTGCTGGACGCTCCCACAGTGGCTTCCTTTGTGCCTGCTGTGCAACCGGCTCACTCTGTATTCCACCCTTGCACAACTAGCTCCAAGGGAAAGGCCTCCCAGCTCCTGCTGAAGAGAGAGGATGATGAAGAAACCTCCCAATTTTCCCTCTCTGGATTTAATTGCTGGTGACACTGATCCCAGAGTCTTAAATCAGCACAGACAATGTTTTATGGCTTCGTTTGTGATGGGAAAACTCTCTGGAAGATGATTTGCTACCCTCTAGGCCCCTTCAGATCAACTCAGAATAGGATTTTTATGTGTTTTTAACGGTTATCGACACCTGCTTGTTAGTAATAAAGTGAATTAGGGCTGTAAGGGAGTGTAGATGTAAACTAGAACACTGTTACCCATCCTCAGTATCCGGACCGATACTGAACTGCAGATAAGCTTTCGCTTTAACGCTGTGGGGGAAGTGGCCCACAATGACGAGCCAGTGTTCCCACAGCTGTAATGAGTAACTTGAATGTCAGCTCCCTTTGTAGTTGGGTCACTTCCTTGGCCCGGCTCCAGTTTCCAGTTTTAGGTTTTTATTGTGGAGGTGAGCAGAGGTAACGACCTGTGTGTGCAGGCGGACGGATTAAGGAAGGATTGGGGCGTTTATTTTGCGACTTTTATACCTGGATTACCTTAACGGTGAGCAAACTGGTGAATAGCACAGATAAAACTGTTATTAGCGTAAACCCCCACAGAGTTCTTCCCATTTCTCTTTTATCGTTACATTTGAAAGCGCTAGACCCTCAAACAGATGTCAATATCAGACAATTCTATTGATTTAAAAGGATAAAACTGGTCCAAAATAATATAAACTTTTGTAAAAAGTAAAATCCAATAGCTAAAACTTATCAATAAAGAGAAGGGGGGGGGGGTGTTATCCCATGATACATGTTTTAAATAATCAGACCGCAGACTTATGTAAAAACCAAACCGAAAATGCAGACTTGAAAAAGAGGTTAAATTCCTGCTGCCTGACATAGATTTCTGCTAGCCGGCTCTTCCTTTTGATTCGTTCGTTCTGATCCTTTTTGTTTTCTCATCCTTTGATCTGGTCTGGCTGCAGCTTTCATACAATAAAAAAAAAAAACCTTTTGAAATTCTTGAGGGCGTTTAATTCGACTCTAACCTTGCTTTTATGTTACTGGATTTAAGAGATCTAAAAGATCTTTTTGTTATTTGAGTTTGCAGATATTTCTTTCTGTATAAGGTCACAACTTTTTCTCTACGTTTTCCTTGTTTTAAGTCGCTAGTCCCCCTTCAGCTCTGTTATCCTGTTGACGGTGTGGACACTGTGATGTTAGTCACTCCGACTGACTCCCTGTAAATATTTAATACTCTATATAGTTAAAGCAAGATATTTACATGCTGTGTTTTAAAATCCGAAAACAACATACCAATTCAGATCATTGTTTGCTAAAGCACTCTGGAAGAAATGCCTTAATGCTTGCAGACATTTATGGCCAAAACAACTATTGTTAGATTTGGAGGATAAAGGGTGGAGCTTGCAAGCTTTAGAACACCATCCTAACTGTGAATTATGAGAGTAGCACCATCATGCTTTGTGGGTATTTTGTTGCAGGAGGAACTGGTGCGCTTCATAAAACAGATGGCATTGCGAAGAAAAAGCATTATGTGGAAGATTAGTTGAAATACTTGAACACCAATTGGTCTTCTAGATGGATAATGACCCCAAGCATACAGCCAAAGCAATAACAAAGTTGCTCCAGGACAATAAAGTTAACGTTTTTGAGTGGACAGAACAAAACTCTGTCACCATTTTTTTGACATTTTTTGGACAGAACTGAAAAAGGTTTTTTTGATCAAACTTTATCCAATTGCACCAGTTCTGTCAGAAAGAATGTGCCAAAATTCCAGCAAACTGTGGTGAGAAGCTGGATGAAGAAAACCCAATTGACTTGATCAGATATTCTCTTTTTTTTGGGACATTTATGTGATAGAAATCATTAAAATAATCCAGGTAAACACATAAATATATAAAAGAGAAGATTTTCAGACATTATAAGTAATGCATCCCACTGACCAGGAGCTGACTGCTTGTTGAAAAATTACTCCGGTTTGGAGCGCAACAATGGCCGGTGCGGGTGGTTGAACGGATTCCAAAGAACCCATGTGTGTGCCTGCTGTTGCTTTCTTCCTGCGGCTTTCCTGCTGCTGAAGCTTAGATCACAGATCAGGAAATGGTTAGTTCAGAGAGTCTTTTGGAATCCTGATCAGTTTAATTGCTGAAATCTTTCCTCATTTTAAAACGTTGGCTGAAGTGCCGCTTAATTCTGTCTCAAGTGGAGCACGCATTCACGCTCCAGAACAACATCTTAACCGCAGAGAGAAGTCATCTGAGCGGGCCAAAAATCTGATACGTCATGACAATAACGTCTGCAGCAATCCCACTAGTTGAGTATGCACAAGTGTCGCCGTTTCTGTTCCATGTGAAGCAGGAATATGTATTTTAAGTGCAGTTGTTAATTTCACGTTTATAAGTATGGTTCTTATATTGTTTTTTTAGACTCTGTTGGTCAAAATGACATAGGAAAAAAACTTGTCTGGCGCAACCTCTGATATATATATCTCTGCCTGTGAATGCAAGTATTTGGTATTATCTGTATTTAACTCATAAGGGATCAAAATTGTGCCATTTCCTCAGTCTGTAGCTACACAATGGTTGATTGGTTTAAATGTTTAAGAGGTCAATGAACCAAAGTTACCCTCCTCCCCTGGATATCTTGTTGAGGCGATGCAGAAGTGTATAACTCTCCTGTCTGTCTTCTAAGACATTCCTCCACCCTGATGTCACCGGCTGCCTCGGAGAGGGGATATTTATTGCCTGGGGTTGAGGTTTATCAAGTGTGGGATGGAGGCAGGGGAAAGACGCTGTGTGCAGAGGGAAACGTCTTGGTTTTGGAGGGGAGTGGGGTTTCTACCAACAGACTGGAGATGCAGTCCAGTCTGGAGGCTTTGATTCAAGTTTGGGCTAGCCCTGAATGGAGGTCTGTGTTTTTAGATCCCACCTGCATGCTCCCATTGCTGGAATGCTTGAACGTCTGGGAAGGTGTGAGACATGTCTACCTTCTTCTTTACCCAGCTGTTTTGTGGTGCTAACCCAGTCTGTGGTTTATGAACTCATTTTTTTCATGACGAAGCTCAGTGGAGTATGTTGTGGTTTAACCATTATGCAATGTCAGTTTAAACCCCAGTAAATAACCAATTAGGCATTCAGAGTTTGCATCTGAGCTGTGTTTTTTTTATTCCCTCTCTATCAGGCGTGAACAGAGGTCCTTGCTACCCTTCGAAAGCCCGTCACCATGTCTGAACTAACTGAGAGGCCCTCCACAGCCGGACAGAGGCTAGGCGCCCCGGAGAGCTTTGGCGTGTCCACCCTGGAGCCGGGCATGCGCCCTCCAGTCCAGCCGCCGGGACGGCAAGTTTCCATAAGGGTTCAGATGCTTGACGACACGCAGGAGGTCTTCCAGATATCAGTGAGTGATGCATCAACCGCAAACTTCTGTGTGTTTGTTTAGAAACTGGTGCAGAATTTAAAAAAAAAGCTTTATAAGTTAAAATCTGACACCCCTAAATGAAATCCAGTGCATCCTATTGGGGTAAGCAAACGGCATCAGGAAGAGCAAAGGCATTCAGAGAGATGAGACCAAATTTTTGACCTACATGCTAAGCATCAAGACATGGTGGTGGCATAATCATGCTGCGCCGAGGCTTTTCTCCAGCACGGATATAAAAGGAAGTCGGAGATGATGGGGAAGAAGTCCTGTGAGGGGCACATACATGTGAGACTGAGGCGGAGTGGATTTGCTTGGATCACAGCATATTTATGTGTTATCATGGCCCAGTGAAAGCCTAGGCATATATTGAAATTCAAAGTCTGTTGCAGAAAGCTTAAAGCTGGTAGAAGAAAGGTGTTGACTCACAGAGGCTGAATAAAAATGTATGCCGCACTTTTCAGCTTGCATTTGCAAGGATTTTCCTCCAAAAATACATCAGTTTGTTAAAACCTCTTGTTTTTATCGACTGGAGGCTTGACTGATTTTTGTTAGATCCTATCTGCCACTCGTGTATCTTTCTTTAACTCCATCTCTCTTTTTTGTTTGAAGCCTTTATCTTTTATTTAGCTCTTGAGGCAGTCATGTCCACACCTCAGGAACAACTGTAGAACTACAGAGGTGCACATTTTTCCCTTTATTTCCTTCATTTCCTGCTGAAATCCGTAGCAGCTTCTTGCTTAAAGGTGATTCGCTGTGATGCCCCGTTCACCTTTTGAGTCCCGTCTCAGATCCCCACTTCCTGGAGATACACAGGAAGTTGGAGCAAAGCCAGCTTCCTGTTTAAACACACCACACCTACAGACCCTGACTGAGTCAGCTTCTCTGTGTCTACCAGCTTTCCCCCCGACTGATTTAGCTCGCCCGTTTGTTCCATACATTGTTGAGCAGCTCTCCTCCATAGCATTTGTCTATCTTTACATCTGAGTCACCGCTGTAACTGTGTCATGTTTGCATATTGGAGCATTTGCATGTGTTTTGAATCTAGCTAGCGCATTTAAAGTGTCCTTGCACAACAGCACTGCTTGTCTGTGCAATCAGTCCTGCTGCAGTTTGTCGTTACCTGATGGAGGGAGGGTTGAATTTCTTGTTTAACGTCTTGTCATGTCGTGCTCCAGGGTTTAGATGCCTTTGGAAAATCCAGCTGCTACATTAAGGGAAATTTTTTTGTTCCTTTTCTTTGTGTGATCTTATTTAGGAGAAAATCCATTGGCTTGTTGAGCTTCCAGAGCCGCCGGTCTGGGAAGCCATAATTGTTTTTTAGCGAAAATGCCAAGAATGTGATGTGGCTGCTGCCTGAGGACGTGTCTGTGGATGTGAGGACAGTTGTGGAGGAATTTGGTGTCTGGATTCGTGTCTTTTCTGAATGCCTTTTGAAATCCTAAATAGATTCCTTTGCTCGTAAAGTGAAAACAATAAAAACAAGAAAGTTGTGGTTTTGAGAGAGAAATCCCTATCATTCCACAGTCTTTAAATTAATGCAGTCATGCAATCTGATGAATGTTCTTTAAAAAAAATTATCGATAAATGAAGGGCAGAATGCATGAGCTAAAGGATGCATCAATGGCACTTTTGTTGGCATTGTTGTAAAACCCTTAAAGGTCTCTTCCACTGAAAATCAGGAAGAACTGGTTCTTTTTTATTCCAATTGGTCACTCCAAGTTGCATAAGCATTTTCTCCAACCCCATTCACTGCATTAGCTACAGAAAGAAAATAAAGAAAACGAGTGATTTAGAAAAAGCCGGTACCTTCTATGTCAAAGGGAAAATTAGTATTCATGATCTCACCTACCTTGGCTTCATAGGAAGGCTTATTTTTCAGCCTAGAGAGAGCGGAGCAAGTAAATGGACTGAACTTATATAGAGCTTTTCTAGTCTTACTGACCACTCAAAGCACTTTACATTGAAGCCACATTCACCCATTCACACTCTCATTCATACACCGACACCCAACATGGCTCGGTAGGACAATGTAAGATTTGGGGGTTAAGTGCCTTGCCCAGGGGCACATCGACATGTGACTGGAGGAAGCTGGAATCGAACCTACGATCGCAAGGCAACCACTCTACCACTGAGCCACAGTCTCTGCTAGTAAAATCTAGAAGTTAACTTTTAGCAACAAAGCCAACTGTAAGCTACTCCACAGCATGGCAGAACAGGGTCAGCTTTGGTTTATTTTATGGACACAGCACATCAGCATTGCATTTATTTTTTTTACCCAAGAAAGAGAAGCTGATGAGAAAAACTGTTGGAATTTGTCCTTGAACACCACCCCAAAGAAAGTTAATAATTTGATCGACGGCAGCAAAAGAATCGCATTGCTGTCTGCCAATCAGAAACAAGACGTTTGCATATCGAGAATGATAATGAGTTAGATTCGTTGTGATCCTGATGTTTTTTTTATTTTTATAAAACTGATCGCAATGCATAATTGGGTAAAAGACTAGAAAATTAATTAGAAAAAATGAGTGAATAAAACATTTAACTGCTAGAATCCTTTCAGTGGCCTCTAAAACATTTTATAGTTTATCTTTTTTGTAGTTTTTACACATCTTGTCCTGGCATCTTAGGCAAACAGTACCGCAGGTCTTGTTGCTGTACAGTGTCATGGCAAATCTTCTACAAATCATCCCTTTTCACATTTCATATGGCTACCTTTAAGTGTTTTTCACCTAATTAAGTTGCGTTTATACTTTAATGATCTCTTCTTTAGACAAATCTTATGAAAGAAACGGTAAGAAAATCTTTGCTCAATAGCTTATGGTTAAACTTTGGTTTTCCAGTCAATTTGGAGATTTTACAACCTAATATGACCAACAACAAACACCTAGCAGCGATTAAAACTCTATATAAGGAAATTAAGACCCATGCATTGTGGGACTATTATTCATGTTGCATCTGTCTGATAGGTTTTATCCGTCAGACAGATCCAACATAGTCTATCGTCCATTATCTGTCGCAGATTTTGGACAGAAAATGTATAATATGAGGATTTTCAAAATCTCAAGTTCTTTGTGTCAAAGATAATTGTCTTTTGTTTTGGATTGCGTAAATCAATCCCAGAACAAAAGCAAAACTGCTCAAGAAGATCCTGGCTGAAAACGGTGATTATCTTAAGTTAAATGAGTCCTGTGCAGACATGGGCTGAAATGCTGCTCAGCGAGAAGAAGCCATTACTCCAAAAGCAACACAAATAGCCATATTATAACTTGCAAATGCACTTCATTTTTGGAGACCCAAATTGTTTTACTCAAGTCATATGTAATTTAAAAAAATACCTTTAAATACTAAGGGAATGTGTGTAAATGTCAAAATTTGAAGAAAGACGTTCATTATGTTGACATATATTAAGTAGAAAAGATTTTCTGTAATCCTAACTGACCTAACACGTTGAATCTAGCTTCATTTTCAATTGTGATGTATATTTTCACACAGTGTTTAAATATCTGATACTCAGGTAAAGGTCGGAGTTGTTGGTTCGTTATTTCTCTGCAGTAGTTCCATAAATTACACGGCGGCTGGGCTGAGAAAGTGATCCTACCTAATAAACGATGATTGTTGTTGGGACTTAATGAATTGGTGAAATAAAGACTCCATTGTGTTTTTCATCTTGTTTTACCTATTCCGTCTTTTGCTGCTGTAGTGTGTTCCTGTGTATTTCTGCAGTAGGTGTATTCTCCTGTGTGAATCAAGAGATAAGCCTCCAGCTCAGCACCAGCGTTGGCATTCAAATGGGCATTTTTCTGGGTTTGGGGGGGGTCATTAACCAGGCTGCTATCTCCGGATCTCAGTAGGGTGCCGCAGAACAGCAGCAATCCATTTTAAAGGACTTTTACTTTCGTGTTCATTAGTTGGTGTTTGACTGCAATCTTAAATCATGAATGTATTATTATGGGGGTAGATATGATGATGATGATGATGATGATGATGATGGTGGCTTTGTTTTTGCTGAGGTTCTAAGGTGTAAAGCACCACAGCACCACCATACAGGACAGGCACACCTCAGTGCCGTTCTTTTATTTCCATTCGGCTCTGGATCAATGAAAACCATTCAGAGCATTTCCTCTCATCATTGTTTTTGTTTGATTTGTTTATTCAGTTCTCTCCTGTCACTCTCTGTAAATGTACTCTTGCCTTTTCTGTTGTCATTCCTTCTTTTACTTATGACCTTTCATCTCCCTTCCTACCTCCTCACGTCTTTCGTTGTTTTCTTTTTTCTTTGTGCCCTTTCTTTTTGTCCTCTTTTCTTTGCCTGTTTCTGTTCTTGTGTCCTTCTGTACTTTTCCTTTCTTTCTTCTTTGTTCTTTGTCTTCATCCCTCCTTGACCCCATTTTTTATTCCATATGTCCTTTCTTCTTTTTCTTTAAATTATTCCTTACATTCTTTCCTACTTTTTGCCTTACGTTACTTCCTTCCTTTTTATTCTTTGTCATCCTTCCATCCTTTTTGTAATTTCATATGCACACTATCCTTCCTTCCTTCCTTCCTTCCTTCCTTCCTTCCTTCCTTCCTTCCTTCCTTCCTTCCTTCGCTTTTCCTTTTTCTTTATATTGTCTTTTACTACCCTGGGTCAGCGAGGTGCCTTGCTTACAAGGACACTGTCCATCCTTGTTCAAAGAAAACTGTTAAATGTAGAACAGACCTCCCTCACGTGACCGCGGCTGCCGGCTTACGTGCGGGAGGTCTGCATTATAGCGTAGTAACATTACTTGCCTTACCTTCATAGATAAATTTTGAATTTTATATTTTGAAAATCTAAGTTGGGGGCTGAGAACTGTGGAATAGCAGTGGAAACACTGCTGCTTGTATGTTTTTATATTACCAGTAAACCAGATTTGTAGCGAAGATCGGATTCTTTGGATACAGCAGTAGATGCGGCCTTAGGTATTTGGTTTCATACAGACATCAGGTCACAGAAACGCCGCCTGTGGCTTCATTATTAATGAAAAATGAAGATAGTGCTCACTCCCACTTGCTAAATAATTAAACCCAGATAGGAGTTGCTCTTGGTTTTTACATCCACCTCACTGATATTGTTTCCACTATAAACACTGACCTTGATGCTCCTCATGCCTGCCTCCATTAATGGAAAATGGGATTTCGGGAGTTAGAAGCCCTTATGACGGGTTGCGTAGTGTAACTGCGAACTAGGGCGTTTTGAGAGCTGCAGCTGAAGAATAGTGCATAATTAAGAATCAGTTTGGGTCATGTACTCTGCGAGGCTGTAAGGGAGCATGAGTGAAAGCCATTCAGAGTATTTTTGGCCTCAGAAATAACTTGAACTGCCTTTTTTTCCCTACTCTGTGGGTATGCTTGTGGTGAAAAGCTCTCAGCAGACCTTTCATCCCTTCAGACTTGGTTGTTGTATTATTTATTGACGTGCAGGGTAGAAATGTATTCCATGTCTTTTCTTTGCATAAAACTTTAGTTTTAATAATTTTTTTGTTTTTCTCAGGGTTTAATCATGCATCTCTCCTAAAATCAACAGATTGTGCTTTCATATTCCTCCTTCTACTTATGCTGACTAAGATCAAATCCTCCTGATTCCCTGGAGATCAGCTGAGCTCCGTTAAGCCAGTCCTCCGCTCACCTCCCCTCACTAAGAAATCCCATTTGCCCACATGACGCCTTTTATCAGACTTCAAACCAGCACATATGGAGCCACATTACCTCTCTACACCTTTCCAGCCTGGTTTTAGAGTTTCTTTCATCCCTTTTGCCTCATTTGATGGCAGCTCAGGTTCCACTGGTTTCCTATTTTATCCTCCATTCTCTCTTGACCCTAATCCCTGTAAAACCATCCAGTATATGCTCACCATGATTGACTTTCTCAGTGGATGTCGGAGGCTTTAAAGGCACACCATCTGACAGCAGGAGTGAGATGAAGAGGAGGGGCTTTAGGTGTGTGATAGAGGTGTGGAGAGATACCAGCCTTCATAGGGGGAGGGTTAGGAGGATTAGGATGACAGATCTGCTTCATGGACAGCATCATTTGTTAACCTAGGAGCAATCTGGGGTTATGATAAATAACCAACAAGTCTCTTGACATGTTTTACCTTCATACACGCACAAGAACACACACGCTACCAAGCTTGGATCTGGAGCGTCTGACATTTGAGATTGATGGGCCTTTGTGCTGCCTGCTGTCTGGAGACTGGATATAAAGGGTAAACATAGAGGAGGAATGAAGCCAGGCGCTGCAGCACTGCTTTTAAATCCTAATGGAAAGCGGTAGCTGTAAGCATGGATCGTTGTGATTATAATCGGTCTAAATGCTGATATGATTGTTTCATTGTGCTTCTGCAGAACAGACATAAAACCTTTCATAGTTCTGCTCCTTGCAAAAGTTTTTTCTTTTGGCCCAAAATAAGGTCTCTAATTATAGAATTTCAAATTATTATTTAAAATCAGCTTCTTCGTGCTCTGCCCTTTTGATGTAAAGTGGCCGACCTGTAGAAGAGTGGTCAGAAGGACCTTGGAGAAAAAAACAAGGCTGAAAAAAAAACTATTCCTGTTTACAACAGGAACTAAATGCATCTACAATGCTTTTGTATAAAGGTGATGCTGCTTGAAGATGATCATCAAGTTAATGGTTATCACTTGAGTCCACTGGACCCAATCAAATCGAAAAGTCTGTTCAGAGTGTTGCCAGCAGAATAACGAGCTTTCCTAATCATTTTTTCTAACAGTGTCTCTCTCTGAAATTTATATTGAGATTTATTTCCTGCTAAACACATTCTGAGGGAAAGGTTTGCGGTGGAAAAATTGAAGTCAGGAAAGAGAATAAAGCCTTTGAGGTCCAAAAAATCCTGGCAATAGAAAACAGCCTTTGAGAAACTGATAAGGGAAATGCCTTACTTTTGACCCAGTGACTGTAACAAACATCATCGGGAGCCTAAGTCTCCTTCCCTTCCAGTCGGCCCATGGGTCCCCTGACTGAAGAAATAATGAATGGAAGTCAATGGAGCGATAAGTTATTTTCTGGTCTGCTTTGTCTTACGTCCTGAATCACACCCATGTTGTACCTCAATTTAAATGATAACTAATGATGTATATTTCGACTTGGTTTGTCAAAGGATTTGGGATTTATTTGATTGTAAAAATTTGCAATTAAAATACCTACAAGTCAGAAGTCGCATATATGTCAGCCAGCTAACGTGACCTAGCACTAGCTATAGCACGTAAAACACTCACCAATAGCTTGAATAGCTTCTCCCGCATGCTTGCTCTCACTCCACTGACTTCTTTACCCCCAAAATAGCTGCCACTTTCCATATGATCAGATTTATAGTGTTTTTCTCCATGTTTAATGCTTTTTTTTTTCCATCCTGGAGGCTATGGCCCTCTGTCCCCGTCTTCTTCTGCAGTTTTAGTCCGCTAAGTGTTTTTACACAAAACCTAACGTAACCTTTGCTGCAGCTCAAAAATCAGTTTTCTCTGCATCAAAATGTGTATTAAAAATTCGTTGGACATCATATGTTTGGTCCATGGCGCTTTTCAAACGGTATAAAAAAACTTTAAAAAAAACTTTTATCGCTCCATTGACTCCCATTCATTTTTTTTGGCATTTGGAGACCCATGGTCCGAAAGTAGAAGAGCTACAAAGTACCATCTCAGAATTGTTTAAAAGTCGTGGAGGCTTTCGTAAACAAGTCTAGTTGGCAAGTCCGACCAGCCAAACTGAAGGACCTTTTCATGAAAAGTGTCGCCAATTCGCACTTTACCAGACAAAGTCTAATGGTAGCAAGATTTTACTTTAGCCTAACTTGTGAGACTGAAGAACTGTACATATTCAGCAAGTACTGGAAAAATTAGTTTCTTTACTGGAGGTGGCAAGAACAATGGACAAAATTGCAAAATGGCAAAAATTCTTGCCACCTTGCATTTTACATACCTTACATTAAAACTAATTTGCAGAACTCCTGGAAATTCCATGCCAGCGTAAAAGAGGTTGACTTTTTGAGATTTCTTGGTTCTTGCAGAGGATGTTCATGCCTGAACATGATATCTGTTGAAATTGTCCTAAAGGTTGGTAAGACATCTTGTCTTTGATCACAATCCAGTCCAATCAAAGTGTATGTCTCCCAATTATAGCAAAAAACAATAAAATCTCATCAACTGAATCAAATAGGGGTTGTAAAGTCTGTGATGTGTTAGTGGCAGGTATCTTATTATATGGGGTATTGTTGCTCTAAAATGTCAACCACTCCAGATAAAACGTGTGTTTCAAACTATAATCTACTAGGTGATTGTTAAAGACTGTGATCTGTAACATTATCAGGATGGGCTAAAAACACTTTCTGTAAGGGTTTATGACTTCTCTACAGCAAAACGCTAGCTTTTTCAGGTACATTTATCAACTTCTTTAGAAACCATTCATACATGAGCAGAAATCCCGCAGGCTAACTCAATTATCAGCTGTTGATTTCTAAACCTGTTGGCTCTATCTAAAATTAGTTAACAGCTGAATAGCTGTGGAGAGTATTTATTGATTCATCGTCATTGCTCGATGTATGGCAGCAATCTTTTAAATTACCTACCAGTACAATAGTGATACACAAGTGATATAGGCCTATATATAATAGGGTTTAGCCTCTGGCATGATATAATAAGGAAAAATACTTTTTTTCAAAATTTTTAAAAACGGCAAGACTTTTTAAAATACTGATAGTAACTTGACAAAAAAAAGGACAATAGAAAACTAAAGATGCCAACTTACCAAGCTTATGTTAGCCAGATCAAATATCTAGTTGACAAAATATTTTTTTATTTATTTTTTGAAGATTTGCAGATTATTTGTGTTAGAGATAGACATTTTCTGTTGAAAAGAACAATTTAAAAGGTGAGCTTAAAAATTTAAAGGTAAAAATTAGGGAAGATATTTTCCTAGTGTAATCTTAGCTATCGTTAGCAGGCTAAGTAAGATGCCTTATTGTGCAGTATACTGTTTTTAGTAGGGATTGGGTATTGGGGCTGATACCATTCTAATATCCACGGATATAGTATCGGTTAGTTAACCTTGGAAACTCTGCAATGATTTCACACAAAAAAAATTTCACTTGAAATTTGTGGTCATTTTTATAAATATCTATTTTTAAAATATAATTCACAGTTATTTGTTTTAACAAGCAGAGGACAAAATAAAGCCCTTCTTCCAGTTCATTGAATTTTTTGTGTAGTAGAAGTATCGGCTTTGGTACTCTGTATCGGCCAGAACACAGATCAAAGTATCGCTGTTGTGCTGGTTTGAAAAAAGTGGTATCGTTGTATCCCTAGTTTGTTTGTTTTTTTTAAGCATTTTTTTCATTAATCAGATTAGTAAAATATTGCTTATAATGAAAAATATGACTTTTTAAAATGGCAGTGTGCATAACCATAAACAAGAAAGCGGGAGAAAAATATGTTGCTTATTCACAGAACTAATGTTAACTGAGCTAGTTAGCTAACTGTAGCCTTCTTGGCAGCTTTATTTGTCTCAGAAGAAAAAACTCTATATGTGATGTTTGAAAAGTACCATTTCAAAGATGAGTAGATAATAGAATGAAAAACCTGTTTACAGAGGTTTTGTAGTGTCCTGGGTATTGAGAGTGAGGAGTCACGTGCCTATTTGGGCGGGGTCTGAGTTCGTCGGCCATAATGTAAGGAGACGCTATCGGTTGCCAAGGCAACGCCTTCAGAACTTACCGGTATTGACGCGACTAACATTTCGGAGCTCTTTAATTTTTACGTTTATTATTTCGGCGGGACAGATCTGCTATTAGACGGAAAGTAAGTAAGTAGAGCAAAGGAGGAAGTCAAGGCAAAAGAAAATGGACCTTACAGGGACAAGATTATACCTACAGCAAACAGCGGTATTTGGAGAAGCTTTCAGACATTAAACATACGGACCCATATGAGCTCCCTGCAGCGGAATGGCACAGAGACCTGAACCATTTGCCTCCGTCTACGTATATAGATATAGTAAATTACCTTGTTTTTGGTGTGAGTTATTAAACGATGCAGGAGTTTAAAAGCCACAAATCTTTGGAAAGCTACGAGGCTTTCTGCTGTGGCTGGGTGCCGGACTTGGTCTTCTACAAGTTTCCAGGTGATGAAAACAGCGTGGTACTGGCAAAGGTACGTTTTCTTAAAATGCGTTTTAGTGTTTCGTAATTACATTGCACTTAGCAGACATTTCTTGACCAAAGTGACAAAGTAATTTACTGCGACTGCTTCGTAAACACTAGATTATGACGAGATGTTCAATGTACACAAACGTTTCCAACATGATTTAATGTAGGCTAAAGCTGTGTAGAGTATGTTTAGGTATTTAATTGTAATTTGATTTTAGCCCAACAACACGCTGTACCAGGCATAGAGTCTATGGCACCAGGATTTTGTGTTGGGGGATGACCACCGGTTCTGGGTCGGCTAGGGTAGTTAAATGTGTGGTACTAGAGTAGTTTTTAACGCAGCAGTGAGTTCCAGGCATGGTAACACAGTGCAGAATTGCGAGAACATCCTCTACTACAGAGTTAAAAAACACACAGCTTGCCGCTGGAAAGAAACCAAGATGGCGGAGACTGAGGATCAAGGGGACGGGCTCTGTACCATGACGACAACTCCTCACTCTCAATAGCATTATTAGCTAGGGTTGGCAGGTAAAGTATAAAAACAAAGAATTTTTGTTGTAGTTGGTTTATTCATTACAATAAAGTTTCATTATCAGGTCAATTATAGGCCAGACATTGATAATTAGTTTTTTGAAAAAGGAAGAATTTATTTCAAGGTCAATAGTCAAGGATTGACACACTAACTCCGAATTAATGATGGCTAGGTTAGTGCGCTAGCTACAAATATTAGCAGCAAAACAAAAGCTGGTTAGTTTTACTTGTATTGTGATTTCTGCATCTACTTTTTATCTTATTCTGAACGTCTGTGCTGCATTACGTAATGGTTGGTATTGGCTTTCTTATTCCTGTGGGTAAAAAAGGCATTCCCTTAATCTTTTTAAAATAAATTTTATGTTTATGGAGTCTTCTACCGTCACGACATGCAAATGCATTTTCCAGGGGAGGAAGTTTATATTACATTTTGTATTTTTACTAACTCCAGACCCCAAACACCCTGTGTGTCTGGCTTTGTTAAATTTGTTCTTTTGACGGTGAGGTGTGTTTGTGCACGTGGAGCCACGTGAGAGCATTTAAACCCGCTGAGTTCAAAAAGGGGGCCACAGACAATGCTTCCCTTGAGTTTGGAAAAAATAAATGATGGCATATTATTGCTTTTCAGTTATAAAGTGTCCCTGATGGACAGAGATTATTGCTGAGATTGATTGTAAATGGGAGCAGAAAACAAATGAGTAGAGGCCCCATCGAAGGACAGAAGAGAGACGTGGTGCTGAGCTCTTTGTGGTGGAAAAAAGAGACACACATCCGACTCCCACAGAAGCCAGTGAATGAGCAAACACTGGCTGCTTCGCTTGGCTGCAATCCTTTTTTTTTTCTTTCCTTAAGTGAATTAGAGCCTCGGTTGAGAGGTTCAACAGTGGAGGAGCTGGGGATCTTCTTGTGTAATCACTGTACCCCTGCCACGCTGTACTACACAAAACCACCAAACCAATTTTGTAGTTGTTGTGGATTACAAGTGTTGTTTTAGTGCAACCTGGTGTAGCTGTCGAGGTGGAATTGTGGTGAAGCCTTTGCTATGTTTTGTAGGAGTTTATCTGCTTGTTTGAACCCTTATAATGAGCACCAGACAAAATGGGATCAGGTCAAAACTGATTTGGGAACCCTGGCTTAGGTTGTCTTGTCTAAATGTATCCTAATTGGCAGACTTGCATCTTATTAGCGTCTCCTGCTGTAAATCTTCATTTTGGTGAAGGAGGGGGATGTTTAGGCTCTGTCAGGATTTTTCCCTGGCTTCTGACAAACTCTTCACCTTACTGAAAATTACAAAAAAAAAGGAACAGTGGATCAGAATCTTGTAGCAATTTTCACAAAATTTCCACATGGATGAAATGGGAAACTTCAATGGAAAACAACACATTTTAAACTTCCAATATGCGTTTGAACAGGAAATAAATCAGTTGAACTTGAAGCTTTTTTAGTTCAAATATGTGCATCTTCATTTTTGTGCAATATTAGATTAATAATGAGTAATCGGGAAAGCAGAAGGAAATGTTATTTCTCTTTTTCTGGTGTGCACAATACAGAATTTTGTTTTTTCATCACATTTAGCCTTTGTATTATTACCTCTGCGAAGGTTTTCATGTTTTTGCCAGGGTTTGTTTGTTACTTGGCAACAAAATCCAAAAAGTTATTGGTGGATTTTGATTGAGGATTTCAGGAAATGTCTGCAATGGGGCCGGGAACGATTGCTTAGAATTTGGGGGGGGGCGGTTCATTGAGCTGCCTTTGTAGAGGTCAGTGCTCTGTTGTTTTAGTTTGAAATATCTTCATCTTTATTTATGTTATATTTTTTTTGTGTTGCCTTGTTTTGAAAAGATTTCTCACACATCCTAAAAATTACGCGAAATGTTTGTTTTTTGTTTTTGTTGAAAGTATTATGCACAATAAATATTCTTTAACTGGCATGTAATGCAATTTATGTCGTGGATGTTCTCCTGCAATGTATCTGGTATACAGTCATTTAAAATAAACAGAAGAAAATAATATAGCACAGTAAATATTGTTCAGTGCAACTGTGCTCAGATTGCACACACTAAAGTGCCAATACGTGGTGCAATTCTAGGTATCTCTTAAAGTCTTTTCTTACTCCCTCCTGATGTTTTCCAGAAGTCTTTGTGTTATTCCACAGCCCTGCTGTGCCACTGAGCTGATCCTCTGGCATCAGAATGTAGCCCTAACTGTGTTGCTGGGAGAAATAAATAGTTTAAGCTTTCGCCCAACTCATTTTCTTCTTTTTTGTCTGTCAGCTTGAAAGCTTTTTTTGGTTGTTTTTGTCATACTCGTCCTAATCTGTAGCATGAAACCAGTAAGATTTAAACCCAAAACAAGTGTCTTCATTTGCAGAATGTTGCAGTGATTTGGAAATCTGATTATATTTCCGTCTCCATGGTAATCAGCTGCGTCTGCATGCTGTGAGTGTTTTTAACGAGTGCCGCGTTCGAACTCAGATTTCCACATCCTGGTTACGTTTCTGCTTCGGTTCGGGTTTTAAATCCTGTTCAGGACGTCTTATTACGCGAAAAAATCCTAGAGGGCATTAAAGATCAGGTTTTAAAAACGTTCTCCTGATTTGTTCATGCATTATTCGTATCCCAGGAGGAGATCAAGAAACTGTTTTTGGTGCCAGATTTTTCCACAAGGCCTCGTTCGGATACGCCCACCATCAAACTACGCAAGATGCTAATTACATTTTGTTGCCGTGCTTGCATTCCCCTCTGCTGTTCAGTTTAACAGCCTGCCACGGGTATGCTGTAGAGCATACACATGTAGCCTGCTGACGTCGTCCTCAGCCCCCCCAATCAGCATTGTTGCGAACCTAATTTCCCCGAGCTGGCAGGTATTTGCCAACATGCTGCTTCTTTCCCCCCTTCTTAGATGTGTTTGCACGTCTCTCTTTGTTGGGTTAAGCTGTTTAGCATAATCCAAGCGCGTGAGGATATGATTGGTGGACAGATAAAAAAGAGACAGCCGTCTTCCAGCTGTCCTGGGGTTCTTTTATGGGACATTGTTCAGCTTACACCTACAACTTTTCCGCTCTACTCATAAATCTGTAGAGGAGAACCTTTCATATTTTACATTTTACACTGAAACTAGAAGACTGGTAACTCTGGGAAGTTGAGTAATGGGATCTTGACCTGAGAGAGAACCTTGTTAGCTGTCCTCTTCTGCACATGGCTGTAACCTGAGCTGTGTTTTCTCTCTGTTGATGCTTTTGGTCCGCTGACGCAGAGTTTACCAGCAGGACGCAGCATGTTCTCCGGTATGAAGTTTCACGATAAGGTTGACCATGAAGGGAACAAAACATTATTCTCCTCATGGACTCTTCTCCTTCTCAAATATCCTCTTTTTGTTCTAGTGAAGTTTTTTTTTTCAAACTTTAAATCAAACAGATCTCTCCTGAATGTTATAGCACAGACTAAGAGAAAAGGGCAGTTTTAGGTGTTTTTGTTTCCCAATATTTCCTACTGTGAAGTGTTCTTTTCATCTGTTTTCCCTCCCTGTTGACAGAAGTCTGCCTGCAGCAGAGCAGACCAGGAAGCAGAATTCTGCTGTTTTATGTGCTTCATCCATTTGTGCAACAATGAAAAGAAGATTTTCACGTTATCTCCTGACAGTTAGACAGATTATTATTAATGATTAGGAAGAAAGACACGATGGAGTGAGACTTTCGGTTTGTTCATTATGACGGATTGAGAAAAAAAAGGACTAGAAGATGAATAAAAGCGCAGCTCAATTTGAGATATTTAAGCTCAGAAAAGGTTGTTACCTCTGTTAGAGGGTTCTAATTTATTTTCTTCCACCTCTCTCCTGGACTTCTCTACGAGGAGACTCCATCCAAGACGCTGAATATCTTATTGGCATGCAGAGCTTGTTCGATTTCAGCAGCCAACGCTTGTTGCATTCCAAATAGTTCTTTAAAGTGTTGTTATTGCACCCACTGATTTTTGAGATGGGTTTTTTTCACCATATATGTGGAGTCCCGCTCTATTCCAGTTTATTCTATCTGTGGTGATGTGTTTTCCTGATGTGAATAAAGTTCAGAAAAGCAAAAATGGAGTTGGGAAGATGTGTCAATCCTTCCTTCCTTCCTTGTATTTTTTTTTACAGGTATCGTGTTTAGTTCTCACCCACTGTAGAAGTATTCCCCATAAATTCATAGAACACAATTATATTTTTACTTCTACATATTTTGGAAAACTGTAAAGTATTATATCGTAGGAACTCTACAGGTGGAGAGATGAGGTAAGATTAAAAGCAGAAGCTTTAAAAGATAGGTGAAATATATGACTGTTTTCTTAGCTGCTGGGTCCAGAGGGGCCTCAGATGGGGAGGATAGTAGGAAAAACAGTAAGTGATGCACTCTGATTTACCACTTTCCAGCTTGGCAAGACTCAGACTGGGTCACATGAGAGAAGTACTGGTTTAAAAAGGGGGGGGGAGGAAGTGGATCTGTCAGTGTTTTAGCTGGCAGCTAATTCTACTGAAGAGATGGTCATGCTGACAGCTTCCTGGCGTCTTTCTTTCGTGGGCAAAGACCATGAATGAAGCTACGACAGAATGACTCAGGAGGAAGTGAAGGGTTCACACAAACCAACTCATTATTTCAACTAACTAAGCAGTTTGGGTCTGATATACTCAACAGTCTTCCTTGCTGTGAGACGCAGGTCTGAGTCACGTTGTGGAAGGTAAACAGAGGGAAGCGATGGGTGCAGATTGGTTCCTTTTTTATGTCTGGATCTATTTTAATCATTCTGTGGGTTGGCTAAACATTTGTTGAAAGATTCTTGCACAGAAGAACAGCTGGTCATTAAGGAGTTTTGCCTCGACTTTATAATTATCTTGGAACAGGGGCGTTGGGGCCATAAATACAGTTCTGGGAACTGGACACTGCCCACACGTGTGATGTTTTATTCGCTCATTTTCAGTGTATGTGCGCATTTGAGCCCCTACATGGAATATTTTACCCCAAACAAATCTAGGAGAAAAAACAACAAACACCCACCTGATCTGAACCTTGCTCAGTAAAAATGTGATTGCGAGCGTTTATGTGGGCCATTGTGTTTTTTGGCTGGGTAAGAAAGCCTCATTGATAGAAGCTGCTGAATGAGGTGATTGTGATTCAAAGTGAAAGGACCTCAGTCTGTGCTCAGCAGGGACCAATCTGCTCTCCGTCTGCTGAAAGGATTCTACAAGGAGATAAAATCCTTGATATTTCTCAAACTTTAAACTAGCTACATGAGAAACTGTTTTTATTTTAACCTCTTGAGATTCTTTTTTTTCTTTAATTGCTGCCCAATAGAAGGTCATGAGAAAAGCCTGAACAGCTTTACTTCTACATAAAGATGCACATTCAGTTTAGTTTTTATCTATTGTCATATAAAAGAATCTAAATGTGTTCTCACAGAAAATATAATCAGAATTTCATCTTTTTCAGCTTTGGTGATACCAAATTAGGAACAGCTCAAGTACATAGTTTATTAACTTTCATAGGTTTCTGACCTTTGATTTCATTTTTTGATTATGTTACAAAGTGCACACAATTTGTCTGGTTTACATCAACATGAATAGTCGGGAATGATAACTTTATATTATTAACACGACTATTAATGAGATTCAGTGATTTTAATTGATTAATTAAATCTAAACCGGGGCACAACGCCTTTATAATTTAGGAGAATGTTAGTATTACCAAGACAAATTCAGCCTCTTTTCTTGGAGAATACGAGTTCAAACAACAGGCAAAATAATACGTTTTAAAACATGAATGCATATAACAGGATTGTAGAAAGTCAATATTTTAGTCATGATGTGTCTAATAGTGTGTCTTAGGTTTTCAACACAGTCTGGAAAAGTATGGATTTTTTATTAGGAATTTTTCAGGTGTGGGGTGGGAATGAAAAAAAAACCCCAGATATAACAGATATAATATACGCAATATGCCAGTTTATTTCGTCTAAAAGTTATATCCACCCATTCCCCCAAGGTTTTTAATTTTTTTACATTGGTAAATTTTCTATTAAAAAAAAGACTTCTGTAGAAACATTGTGTATCATTTCCATTGTGAATCTTGGGTTTATTCTTGAAAAATGACCAGAAGGGAAATGGAGAACTAGAAATCTAGAACTTAGAAAAGCTTTGGCGCGTTCCATGAAACATTTATAGGCAGCCAGTGATAAAATTTCATAAAAATACAGCCGTGATCAACTTTTTGCATGTTCTCGAAAGCCAGAGAGCATACATTAAAGGTAAAGCTGTAGGTCAAACCTGCTCAAAAGAAGCAAAGTCTCTATAGCAACTGTCTTGCATGTATCATCAGCAGAGAGAGAGAGGGTTTTTTTTTTTTCACGACTGACTTTTCTCTTTCAGTTCCCACATGTGAAACTGCATGCTGAAAGGGTAAAAGCGTGCAACATGATGGCAAACAAAACAATTTGTTTCGTCAGCAAACTTTGGAAGTTGTTGTTGCAAAATGTGCCCAGAGCTTAGAGTTTCACGAACTGGACTTAATGGTGGCTCTCTTCAGCCACATCTGAAGAGTTTCAACGTTACTTTCGCCGCTCTGCCAGCTGTTGTCTGTTGTTTGTTGCAGAGATGTTTGGGATGCTGCTTTCCTCACTTCTCAGCACTTCAGCTTTCACCCTTTTTTTTTTTTTTTTTTTTTGTATTTGGGGGTTTTGTCCCTCACACACTGTTCAGATTAGATTCAGTTTTCTCTTAAGCGTACCAGCTTGCTGCGTGGACCAAAAGCTTAACGACAAACAGAAGGAAGAAAATGGTGTGTTGACGTTTTCTGGCAGCTTGAAGGAGATAAAATCCATCAGGTTCATGAAACCTGTTTTGTAACTGGAATGGAGTTTTCTGGCCCATGTTTCTTACATGCATTCCAGCGTTTATTGTTTTCTTAGTGTTGTAATGGGTCTATATCTCAATTTCTGTCTTAAGTTACTGGAGAAAGTTTTGAGGAAATTGCTTATCCTCTTAACTAAAAAGTATCTGGGGAACCTCAGGCTCTGACCTTTTTGCAGATGATTTGGTTCTCCTACTGTCTCCAGGTTATGACTTTTGCTGTTTACCTGACCTAGCACAGGGCAATAAAAAACTATTTTATTCATTAATCAAATTTTCTGTTACTAAAGATTTGTTTTTCTAGAAAATCAAGATTTTTCTTTTGTCAATGCGCTACTTCGACTTCAATCACTAAAAATGACGTCAGTCTGTCAATCTGGCCTACCATCTTGATTTACAAGGATTATCTACAGCTGGTTTTGAGTTAGATTTTCCATTTAGGTCAGCTCTGGGATGGGATGATTGAAGAAAAAGCAAGTTATTTTTAAGAAAACACAGGTAGAAAAAAAATTATCAAAAATTGGATTTGGTATTAATTTTTTTTTTGAGATTTAATTTTTAACCCATATTGCCCAGCCCTAACTCTACCAGTGTACAAGCGTAGACTCCATTAGCCATGCCTTTAGCCCCCTGATTCTTTCTTCTGGTCCAAATCAGAATAATGGAATATTAATTGAATATCTTCTGCATTTGACAGTTTGGTTCGTTTTTTTAAAATGGTGACGGAAAAATCCAAAGGCCATTTCGACATATTGCAATTCACATCCCTGACCACTTGGTGCAGATATTTTCAGCTTCATGCATAGAGTTCACGTAACTGAACCAGTCTAAAAAAAGATTCTGATAAGAACTTGCGAGAATCTCCTTAGACCCGGACACCAAACCCAATGGTTCTCGTTGTCTGGGAGATGACAAATGCAAAGGGAGCAGTTGCGGCAGCAATTCCTCCCGTTGAAGCAATCGGAAAAGCCCTAGTTCAGAAAGAAGTGGAGAAATGTTCTATGCTTTCAAAACTTTGGCTGAGGTGGCTCTTAATTCCAGTCTCCAGTGTGGCAACAGAGCGTGAATTCAGCCCCCATTACGCACAAGTGTGGTCGCAGTTCAGCTCCACACAGAACCACAGCAGGTGAAATGTTCATAAGTGGTACATGCATCCTATTAATCTTTTCGATGTGTAATGTCACGATGTGGATTTTCTGTCCAGTTTCTTTTTTAAATTAGAGCTCGGTATCAATTCAAATGTCAAGAATCGACACAATTATGATTCTCAAAGATTAGAATATATTAATACAATTCTAATCTGTTCCAGTTTGATATTGAGTCAGTGATCAAAATGCTTTTATTAGCTGTTACCTTGATTGTATGCCTGTAATTTATTGACACATCACTGGGTGGGGTTACAGGTCACCGAGGAAAACGGCATTCCCTTCTAGAATTTTCCCTCATAATTTAGTTGTAAAAAGTTCAAGCGATGTTATGATTACATCGATTTTTGAATCTTTGATTTTTAGGAACTTTGTAAGAATCGTTTCAGAATCTATTTTATTCAACACAGAACTATCCCAAGTTAATTTTAAATTAAAATAAATGGAAGAAAATTAAGTACTACTGAATATGTCATTATTATCACTTTAAAAATAGATCATGACCGGATTTTTTTTTTTTTTCGAACCCCAGCATTCAGAATGACAGACAACAAAAATTTGCAGTGCGACCTCTGGGTGAGACAAATTTAGTTGGGAACACAAAGTACTAGAAATGGGGTTAGGGAAGTTCAAAACAGTCAGTTTAGCTTATTGGACCCATTTGGTGGAGAAAGAGAAGTCTGAGGCCATGGTTCTTAACCAGATAATGATGGAGTGCTTCCTCTTGGTTGGGGCCTAGGTTCTCACTTGGAGGATACTTTGGCGTCTTGTCCACTCGTGATGAAAAGATGGAGTTGCATATTTTCTATAGGTACCATGACTGAAAGAACAAGATTCTGGATTCAAGGAGCTGAAATGAAGTTCCTCTGTTGGATTGCTGGAGTAACACGTCATGATATGAGGAGTCAGCTAAATTGGTTCGAGCATCTGATCAGGATTCTGGGAGGAGACCTCACTGGAGAACAGGGGTTATATATCCTTTATTCCCAGAATCACATTTGGATTTTTGAACATAAGAGGCATGTTTGGCTTTTCCTCTGAACCGATTATCCAATTACAAGAACTTAGTTTAGATTTATCCGCATTTTCATTCTCAGGCTTGTCAGTATCATCCAAATCTGGCCTTTTGTTTCCCCCAAAAGTCTGTGCTTTTTGGGTCAGACTCCTGTGCCTTCTCCAAAACAAACGTGGTTCTGCACGGCACAAAAACTGGAGCTCCTGTTGTTGAAATTGGCCATACTGGTGGAGGAAATTGCCGTGAGAGGCTTCGCTAATGAAACTCGCCTGAAGAGGTAATGGTCCCGCTTAGAAGGCCCAAAGTAGAGGTTGTTTCTTATGAAAGAAGAAAAGATAGAATAGAGCAGGCATTAATTGTTAAAGTTGATAGGACTAATGTATTTATAGATGTAGGTAGAAAGCAGGAGAATGGCGAAGGACGTTTCTGGTAGGATTTCTTGTTTGACTGCTTTCTTGCCATCCTCCTCTCTTTTGTATACTTGCTTCCTCCACTTTTGTCCTGTCTTAACTGCCTTCAGGCGAAGATTACCACCACCACCCAGACCTAAATCCCATCCAACTTCCAGTTTAGGTTCTTATGGCTGCATCTGTCAAAAAATAAAGACATTCTCTGAGAATGTCAGCCAGTGCTGATGTTTCCTTGATGTCTGCCGGCAGCTCGAGCCAGTACATGTGTGTGGTGCACTTGGTGAATAGCTGGATGAAGAATGTGTGGGTGTATCCCTGCGGACAGACTGAACACACACACTCTGACATCGACATGCGGAGGCCAGATGGTGACAGACTTGGCACAGGGCTCCTCTGATACAGCTCGTTTATTGTTCGACTAGTCACAGTTAACTATTACATAATTATAGATATTGATATATTGTTGTTTTTCCCTCCATTTATGTTCAAGTTTTACATTTTGACATCAAACCTTTTTTATTTCTCATTATCTGACTTTAAATTAGAACAAGCTTTTCATGATTTATATAATTTATTAATAAAAAAGTGTACAAGCGCCTCCATTCGGTAAAAAAAATCCTATCAACATGATGCTGCCACCTCCGTACTTCACTGTCAGGATGGTATTTTCAGGTTAGCAGATGTCCTACTTTTGCCACTCGACATATCTCCAGAAAATTTTATAAAAATGGTTCCCAAATGCATTTAAAAACTTGTAGATAAACTAAATATTTGTATATAAGTATTAGTAAACAAAATGTTCAATATGCTAACAAAATATTTAGTTTGTAAATTAAATATTTAGCATGCTAACTTAATATTTAGTTTGGAGCTACATATTACGCTAATAAACTATTGGCTAGCAAGATGCTAATAAAAAATATAGACTGGAGCTAAATATTGGGCTTGCTAACTAAATATTTATCTTGAAACTAAATATGAAGTTTTAGCTAAATATTTGAATTGTTAACTAAATGTTTGGTAATGAAATATTTAGTTAGAAAGAGAATTGAAAATATAGTCTGGAGCTAAATATTTAGCTTCTAGGCTAAATGTTTTTATGTTGCTTTTCGAGAAATGGTTTCTTCTTCTTGCTTAAGGGGCTTTCATTCCATGTTGATAAAAAGGACTGAAAGGCCAAATTCTACTGTGAATATTGATTATGTCTTACCAGCTTCAACCAGCACTTTTGAAAGGGATTTAGCTTTTGATTCTGGGGTTGAGTCCCACGTTTTGTACCAAATCTGGCAATCTCTTGGACGCAGGAGCCGTCTCTTTCCTGAACGGTATGATGGCTGGACTTTTCCATGCTGTTTATGCTCTCAACTAGTAAATGTTAGAACTGTTGAACCTTCAGGCTTCTGGAAATGGATTGACTGCCTCAGGTCGGCCTAAATCTTTCATAAATTCCTGCTGTGATTCAGTATCCCCTAAAGTTTTTCTCACCCTGTGCTTTTTTTTCTTTTTTTAGTTTAATTTAATATTTTTTCCTCTTTCTCTTTTCTCCTCTTCCAGCAACGCGCACCTGGAAAAGTGCTTTTTGACCTGGTTTGCATACATCTCAACCTGACTGAAGGGGACTATTTCGGGCTGGAGTACACGGACTACAGGAAAATGACGGTAAGATGAGGTTCGATGACCCTGGCTGAAAAGATTTGGGTTCAAATATCTATATAGGCGTGAAACCCCAGCTTTCTGCGGGAGTCAGCTTATCTTCTAACAGCAGCAGCTGTTAGTAATGATCTGCAGACAGAATGATTCTGTCGTTTGGACGGCGTTCTTCACTGCAGTGGAAACTCCATTAGAGCAAAAACATGTAATGAAATGAAGAAGCTTGTCGGCTCAGATGAAAGCCGGGGTTTTTTGTTTCTCTCTAGCCAGAACTGTTCTTTGAAGGTTCAAAAACGTGAACTAAAAGAAATAATGAAAATCTAAACCTCCACATTTATAATTTATTCAAGATAAGATTTTTTTTCTACATCTTTAAAGCCATTAGTAACATTTTTAGCGTTCGGATTCTATTTGCATAAAATAAACATCTTAATGACCTCCATTTCAAAGAGTAATGATGTGTTCAGCTCCATTATTTCTGCTTTTGATTCAGTTTCAGGCTAAATGTTCCTTCTTAATGGTGCTACCTCCTCTCTGTTTTTCCCTGATATTTTCTGATTAATCCAAATTATTCTAATTTCATATAAAACAATAATTTAGGCTAAATAATTTTTATGCTGCTATTATTTGATATGCTGAAAAGTTTTAATATCTGTTTTGAAGTTGTAAACTAATTAGACATTGTGAAGAATCATTGCTGCTATTAATTTTTTTGCAGCTTGATGCATTTTAAGGGAATTCCTTCATTTTATAATGAAACATACTTTTTTTAAAGAGCCACTGTTTAGAAATTAGTGTCATCTAGTGGTCAGTTTGGAGATTGAACTTCGTGATCCTTCCTGTCCTGTGTACTTTTTTTATTTTGCATGGTAGATTTGCCTTTGTTTCCTTCCTTGCATTCTACTTCTAACTTTCCTCATCTAATTTCTTGTATATCTATCCATCCATCCATCCTTTCTTTCTTTCTTTCTTTCTGTCTTGCTTGCTTGCTTGTTACTTTTTTTCTTTCTTTCATTCTTCTCTTTTATCTCTTCGTTAAAAAACAAGCGACATCTAGTGGTCCAGTTGGAGAGGGTACATTTTCAATAAGTCAGGATCCTGGGAAAGTTTGATGTTTCGCAACAACTCAGACCCCAGCAATCCAACATGGCTGTCTAAAGCTTAGTGAAAGCAGATACAATCAACAATTTGTTTTAACTCCTGTCCAAAGAACAAAAGGAAGAAATTGAAATGAAAATCTATGAGCTTAGATATAATTTTTCTCCTGTATTGCTTCTTTATATCTCATTAAAACTATGTTTTCTGCTCTCTGCAGGTGTGGCTTGACCTCCTGAAGCCGGCGCTGAAGCAGATCAGACGTAAGAAGCTCTGGGACGCTAAGTCGTTCTCTTTCTTTCTTTCATCCTGATAAATCTGCTCCTATGAAGGGTTGTTTTCTTCCCACATCTCCATTTCCTCTCTATCCCATAATTTCTCTCCTCCAGGACCTAAAAACACCATCCTTCGCTTTGTGGTGAAGTTCTTCCCTCCTGACCACACGCAGCTCATGGAGGAGCTGACTCGGTAGGTTTTTCCCAGCACTGAAACCACACCTATATGAAGCAGAGCTCCTCGGAGTGAAAAGATGTGCTGCTTCCATCGCTGGCTCCAGTCTTCTGCCTTTCATGCAGGGTTTTATGGTTTAGGGATACTTCTAATGATACCTTGTCATCTCTACTGGTATTTTTAGCTGGTCTGGGTTTGACACTTTAAGGCTAACGCTGGAATCTGGGAACCAGGCTCGTAAAGCTATTTCTTGTCCGAAAGCAGCCAAAAAAGAAACTCCTTTGCTTTAAGATTCATAATCTGGTCCATGATGTTTGTCCAAGCTCTCGTCACCGTCCCATGAGACATAAACAGGGAAGGCCTCTGACCCTCCACATTTTCCCATGATGCTGCAGCTCTGAGTATTTCTATCACTTTGGGGATTTTTTCCCACAAAACAGATCGGTTAATGTAAATTTTAGTTTTTTGACCCTTTTATGTTTTGACCCTGTTTACTCCTGCTAACTCTTAGGTTAAACAGGAAATGGGGAGGCAGCTGCAGTTTCTTCCTTTGTTTAGAAAAATTGGTTGTCTACACTATGGATATTCAGAGCTCCTAAAACCTCTGGAAAGGTATTAATAGGTCTGGAAAAGTGCGGAAATGGAAAATAGGACTTTGGAAAATTATTATTACCTTACTTGTTTCCTTATTCCTGTGTCTAAATGTTTGGTTTGTCCTTCCATCTTCCCTCCGCTCATTTCCTCTTTCCCTCTTTGTGTCTTTAGTTCCGTAATCCTGTCCATCTTTGTGGCCTGTTCCTCTTCTGAACCAGTCTACTCAATCTTTTTCTTTTTTCATTTGCTTTTTTGTTTCCTACCTCATTTCTTACCTTGTCTTCTTTCTACTGTTTTTTTTCTTTTTTTTTCTTATATTCTTTCTTTCTTTCTTTCCTTCTTTCGTAGTTATCGCCCAGCTGTCATTAATCAGCAACGTGTTGGTAGATGATGTTGAAAGGACCTCTGAGCGATGCTCATTGGTCTTTATTATCCAACTGATTTCAGAGCTTGAGCACTAAAGTAACAGAAAATGAATATAAATGCATGCCCCCCTTTTTCAAACTTAACAAAACGAATAAGCCCTTCATTACCTTACTACATTGTGTATGAAACCCCAATGAAATACACTGAACGTTGAGGTTTTAATAGGACAGAATGTTGAAAAGGCCCTGCAACCTATTCAAAGATTGTCTTGACTCTAAGGGTAGGAAATTAATTTAATTTCTGAATCTAATCATTCCCTGGAATAAGGATGTTTTTTGTTCCAAGTAAGGGTCGATTTCTAAATTTTCTTTTTTTTTATTTCTCTCCTCTCGTTCCCCAGATATCTGTTTGCCCTGCAGATCAAACGCGACCTGGCCTGCGGTCGTCTGATCTGCAACGACACCAGTGCCGCTCTCATGGTTTCCCACATCGTTCAGTGTGAGTAAAACTCAGGTTTCTTCTTTGCTTTAAGAACAGTCAGGAAGATTCTTAGGATCCCTGCACAGTTGCTGGAAGTATCTAATAACAGAAGGGATTTGCTTCAATTCCAGGGTTCCATAAACCCAACACAATTCAAACGGCCTAAAAGGATTTTTCCAGGAACAGCTTCTATCTCCATCCATCAATCCTATATTCTGTCCTTCCATCATCCTATATTTCAACCATCCATCCATCCATCCATCCATTATCCTATATTCCATCGTTCCATCCAACCCGCCATCCTTTATTCTGTCCATCCAACCATCTATCCTTTATTCCATCCAACCATACCTTCTGTCTATCCAAACCCTCCATCCGTCCATCCATCTATCTGTCCCCTCATTTCCCTGTAATGTGATAGCAAAGTTGTCCATTCATTCTTTAATATGTATTATAAAGAGGCTAAGAACTCTGGAAGTTGAGTCAGGAAAACCTGGAATTTTGACCTGAAAAGTTTGTAGGAACCCGGGCATGGAGAGGAATTTTGTGGTATATATGGTTGTCGTGGCAACCGGCAACCTGCTGCTAAAACGTGGTAGCACACACACTGACTGTCTTTTTCTGATCTGTAACATTAAAAACTGAAAAGAGGCAGGATCCACTCTTAGTTTGGTGCATTTTTTTTTCTCTTATTGATCCTCATAATTTTCCAAACACATTGCGTCTTTTATTTGTTTTAAAGTTGTACTTTCTGTTGCCAGTTTTGCCGGCTTTCTACTCCGAATAATGACAGTTCTTGCCTCTCTACCACCAGCTGAGATCGGGGACTTCGATGAGACCCAGAGCTGGCAGCATCTGCTGCACAACAAATACCTTCCCGACCAGGACGCCATCAGAGACAAGATCATCGACTGCCACCGCCAACACGTGTGAGTGCCAGGAAAAAGCCTTTCAAACCTCAAACAGGCAACTACAAACCCAGACCTTAAAAACATCAGTAAACTCCCTTGTAAATTTCTGCAGCAGGTTGTAGTCGCCCTCTGTGCCCCCCTGGGACTCCACATTATCACTTTGTTTTTCTGCTAATTCTCACATTTATAGAATGAGCGCACTTCCTGGTTTTCCACAGATTTTCCTAAAACTCCCTCTCTAAGCAGTGATAAAAACAGAAAAACTAACCACCAGCCTTCCCTCGCTTCAGTCCCTCAGCTCCTTCTTGCCGACGCAGGAAGGAAGTGGCTAATTCAGCCGCTCATACAGGAAGTGGGAAGAGATTTTGAGATTTCGTGAGGAAACAAACCTCCTTCTGTGGCAGATTTCTTTCCGCCCTGCTGCTGGCACTTCCGTCTGATCCGGTTGTGTTATTTTAGGACTTGTGCAGTTGGTTTTCTTCTAAGTGGGGGGTATCTATGGTGGCTACAGATTTTCTCTGATGGATGTTGGATTTTCTGATTGAAGCCTTTCTTCCACAGCGGACAGACTCCAGCCGAATCAGACTACCAGCTGCTGGAAATCGCTCGGAGGCTGGAGATGTACGGCGTCCGCCTTTACCCCGCCAAGGACAGAGAGGGGTCCAAGCTCAGCCTGACTGTGGCGCACACGGGGGTCTTGGTTTTCCAGGTAAAGTCTGGAACAGTAGTGAGTATGGGTTCAGTCTTGTACGAATCGGGATGATTTTGGAAAAAGAAAATGAATGGATAAAGAGATCGTTGCAGCTCCAGGTGTTAGTTCCAAACCCGGAGTTCATGAACCCCAGTCCCCCAAATATGTGATTCAGGTGACCTTAAACAGAGATGTCTTGTCTTATGGACCGCAGTTAAAGATCCTCATCCCATCACATTCTCTAATCATGTGTCCTTTCTTCTGTCCCCTCTTGCCTAGCTTTTTTCCTTGCTTGCTCCATAACATCCTTGTTGAAATACTTCTCTCCTCTCATTCTACTGCACCTTCCTACTTGTTTGTATTATTCCTGTCTTCCTTGTTCCCTTCCTTCCGCCCTTATATAATTTTGTACTTAATTGCATCCTACTTCCTTTTTTGTCTCCTGTCTTTGTTGTGTACTCCCTTGCATCCTTCTTAAAATGCTCCATTTTCTTCTTCCTTAACTGTCTAGGCTGTTTCTTTCTTCTTTTTGCCCTTCATTCCACCCTTATAGCCTTGCTTGTGTCCTTATTTACATCCTACTTCCTATCTTGTATCCTACCTTCTTGTCTTTTTTTTCCCCTTGTTTGGTGTCTTGCATCCTTCTTAAATGCCTCTCTCCTTGTGTTTCCTTAAATGTTTGTGTTATTCCTTTCTTTTTTGTCCTTACTCTTTCATCCCTCCTTTTTGGTCTTCTGTCGTTCTTCTTTGTTTACTCCCTTGCCTCCTCCTTAATATTCTTCCTTTTTTCTTCCCTTCATTGTCCTTTCTTACTTCTTAGTGTCATATCCTATCTAGTATCCCTTCTTGTACTCCTCCATAAATAAATCCTATTGTATAAAAACCTCATAAACTCATTAAGCGTTTTAAGTGTAAAGCTGAACAAAATTGACTTGGAAGTCTTCAGAATTGTTGTTTCCTGCTCCTCCAACCAGGAATGAGCTAAACTGTTCTGCCTCACTTGCTTGTACCAAAATGTCGGTTAATGTTTTGAGTCCTGGCATCTAAAGAACGGATTCTTTTTTTGCAGTATAGCTTGTTACATTCAGGTCTTTATTTGTCTTTATCCAGGGATACACAAAAATCAATGCTTTCAACTGGTCCAAGATTCGGAAGCTGAGCTTCAAACGTAAAAGGTTCCTGATCAAACTGAGAGCTGACCCCGCTGTAAGTCTAACAAGAAATTTTTCATCCATCCTTTAAAAAGGGTCGAGAATTTCCTCAAATGTTTTATTTGAGGAGATAGTCCAACTCATAGAAATGCATCTTTGTGACGTGTTAGGAAATAAGATCTAATTTTATTAGTTTTTGCTGATAAAATCAGAGAAGCGGTATGTGCCTTTTTTTTTTTAAACCTGCTCGAAGTCAATAATTTTGCAGAACTACCTTTAGTGGTTTTGACAACCAGTGACCAAGTGAGCTTTCACGTTCTCCAGCAGAACTCCCACCACGACATGCTGGAGTTTTCCATGGCCAGCAGGGACTGCTGCAAGGTGTTCTGGAAGATCTGCGTGGAATACCACGCATTCTTCAGACTCTTCGAGGAGCCCAAACCTAAACCCAAGCCCATCCTCTTCACCAGAGGTTCCTCATTCCGGTTCAGGTGAGCTTGAATCAGACCTTTTTTGTTGTTTTAACTTACATTTAGATTTGCTAACATGTGTTATTTATGTACCTTCAGTGGAAGAACGCAGAAGCAGATCATCGACCACTTGAAAGTCTCTGAGCTGAAGAAAGTTCCCTTTGAGAGGTGAAGCATCCTGGTTCTGCTCCAGTTCCTCAGACAGAACCATCTGAGGCTGCAGCCGGGGCTGAGAGCTGTAATCAGATTTGTCTAATAGGTTAGCTGATTAGTGGCGCATGGTTTGACCTGGTGTCGCCTCCCGTCTTTACAGGAAGCACAGCAAGGTTCTGTCCAGCAGCAGCATGTCCCCTCACTCGTCTTCCTTCAGATCCCAAGTGCCAAAGGAGGTAAGCAGTGACTGGCTGTCCTCACATCTACCCACTAGGAACTGATTTTGTTCAGCACATTAAGACATGGTCTACTTCTGATACCATCTGACCTCCTACTGTGTAAAAAAAACAGTAGTAGTCAAGGTTTGGATATGTGTGGGTAAGGAAACTGAGTGTGGAATGTTATCCGTCCATCCAACCATCCATCAATCTGTCCATCCATCTGTCCATATCTGCATCCATCCATTTCTTCGTTGTCTGTCTATACTTTAATCTATTTATCCATCCATCTGTTATTTTGACCAACCAACTGTCCATCCATCCATCCGTCTACCCATTTATCCTACAATCTATCAATCTGTCATTCTATCCGTCCATCCGAACATGGTATTCTGTCCCTCAATTCATCCGTCCGTTCCTTTGTCCATCAGTCCATCCATCCGTCAATCCATCCGTGTATCTCTCCATCCATCATTTAAAGTTATATTAAAACACCACTGACAACTCTAGAAGTTGCAATCATGAAAATTGTGCAGGAACCGTTGGCACCTGAAAAATGGACCAACTGGTTCCTTGTTTTTTTTAAAGTAGGTGGGCAAATGTATATATTTTTGTCCTCTGTATAGGGCTGCACAATTAATCGGATTTTGATCGTGATCACGATTTTGGTGGCCACAATTAAATGAACCTGATCGTGAACGATATTTACATTCAAAATGAGAGGTTCACTGCGTGCCTCTTCATCATACACTGCCTCAACCAATAGTCTGCCAACCACCAGGGGGCAAATGCATGGCTAAAGCTTCATTAAGCTGACCAAATAAAAACCGCGCACATGCCACTCAGCACTCATAATAGCTGCACTACGCTTACTACGTAGCAGGTGACAAGGAGTATTTGAGCAATGTAGTAGATCCAAATCTCCAAATTTCGGCAGATGAATGTACGTGTAGCGATGTTACTGATTACTTTTATAGTTTTTTGACTGATTAAACATTTAAGTTGTTAAGTCATACCAGACAAAATAACGGCTAGAGGATGGCGGGACCACAGGCGAACGTAACATAAACATCTGGGTCAACAGAACAGTCATACGGGTCAAGGGCCTTCCAAAATATGTGGAGCAGTATGTCTGATTTCATGCCTATTACGCAATTGTTTGCTATGTAGAATTACATTAACGGATGAGTAAATTTTTTTTAATTTTTTTTTTTAAGTTTATAATTGGTGCAATAAAAATAGATATTTTACAGGACTGGTTGAATGATCGTGATTAATAATCGCGATTACAATATTGATCAAAATAATCGTGATCATTTTTTTGGACATAATCCGGCAGCCCCTACCTCTGTAGCTGTTTCAGTTCAACTCTCACCACGCCCCGTACTCTTTACTTGATCCAATCAGTCGAATAGTTTCATGGCGCGGACAGGAACGGTAAAACGAAGATCCAATCCTAGTGCTGGCTCTTTCAGCTTTTACATGATAAAATAAAATAAAAACCTTTGCACGGGTGAAAGTTGTAGGCATCTTAAGCTTGGTTTATGCTTGACGCATCCGCGAGGTCCGCACGGCTTCATGCGGCCAAATTACGCCATTTCAGCAACCCACGTTCCCCTGCGCGGCATCTGAGAAGCCCAAATTTTCTGTACCACGCACCTAGGAAATTTTCTAACCATGCGGAAGGTTCCGCACGGAAAAACGTGCCGGACTGGTGAGAGCTCCAACTGGCGAAGGTTGTAAAAAAAGACATCTTTATGATTTGCCCTATAGAGATCACTGTGATCAAAATATTGTTTGACGAGTGGACCATCTCCTTTTTCGTCGTTTTTCTAACCGTATTAAAAGTTCTTCCTCTTTGTTTAGCTCAGGGGTTTCGCCATGTTGTAAACGACAGTCACTTCTACTTCTAATATGGTGTAGTGTATGCATGCCGTAGAGCCCTACGCCGCCCCATACAGTTTTCAAGAATATTGGCTAACGGTTGGGACAAGCCGCAAAAGGTATAAATGCTGCTAGAAGGCGTCTCGGCCGGTTCCGCACGTCTTATTTCCGCGCAGAATGTACATGCGTCGAGCATAAACCTAGCTTTATACCTGTGAGCAATCACAAGCAGGTGTCTGTTGCTCCCTGCCACTAATAGAAACAGCTAACCAAAGAACTTTGATGCTAGCAGAGTGGCTGTGTGTTCGTTTTACAGAACCATGTTAGGAGCCCTGCACTGTTGAGATGTGGACCAAAGCTGTGCTGTTTCCTGAGGAATGATTTTGTGTCTGGACTAGTTTTTAAATTTCTGACTCTGGTTCTTCTCGGCTTTTGCATATTTTGCAGAGTGCCACGTCTGTCCTGTTAAAAGACCAACCCGACTCGGCAAGACTGGAGCCCAAAACTAACGGCACCGAGGAGCCGACAGGCATCTCTCCTCCAACCAACGGCTTCCCCGACAGCACGCTGGACTCAGACCCCAGCCGACAGAACCACAACGGAGCGGGACCGCATCTTCTCAACCCAGGTCCAACCTGCAGGGCAAACAAAGGCAGCAGCTCTTCTATCCCTTACATAGACTGCAGCGACATAGATAGCGAATGTGATGTGGGGAAGAGCGGCAGGACCCCCAGGGGCCACAGCAGCGCAAACGACAGCAATGAGGATGAGCCGTACAGGCATGAGGGCGGGGCAGGGCGCAGAGAAGGGAGTTTGTTTGGGACGGTGAACGGGTTCTACCACACCAATCGTCAAGGAGTGATGCAGCAGGGAGTGATGGGCAACAGAAATGCTGTAGATCAAACTCAGGAGAAGTTCAGTATGAGTCAGGAGCGAACAAACGATGAGGTTCTGTCCAACGGGGGCTCCTTCCATAGCCGCCTCCCGCTCCACAGCACCCTACTAGACGAGATCTTCCAGGGCCGAGACAAGCGCGGGGCTGGGATCGTCCGCCCATTGGGGACTGGTACTCGCAGTCACTGCTCCAGCCCGGTCATCAGCAGCTTCCACCCGCGTACGAATTCGCTCAGCCATGCCGAGATGTCAAACGGCCACCATCAGCCGCGTGCCACCTCACGGTGGGATGATGGGGGGTATTATTTTAGCAAATGTCCTGGAGCCGTTCCCGTGGAGACTCCCACCGTCCCTTCGTCGTCCCACCCTCCGAACCACTACGGCAGCTACTCCCCGATTATGTCGAACCGCACACCGTCACCTCTGGCCAAACCTTATAACCTCAACAACATGAGGAACCGCTCCGACACTGATCCATTCATCCTTAGCCAGCTTACATCCACCCCCGTCCACCGCGATCCGTACCGCTCCGGGATGCAAACCCCATGCTCCGCCCCGACGGAGCGAAAATCCACTATAACCAACGGCAACCCCGTGGTTTCGGGCCAGGCGCGGTCGAACGCTGGCCAGCGGCTGTTTGGCCGTCAGGGGAAGCCAGTTAATGACAATAACAACACCCTGAGCCAGCCGGTCCAAATGATCGACGGGTCCACTAGCAGTGGCACCGACACCAGCGATACGGAGTCGGACACAGGCAGCAGCGCGTACAGCCAGCTGCTGCTGTACGGTAACCCAGCGGCAGTCGGCTCGAACGGCGGACGGCTGCCATTCGGGGGTCTCCGGCGGGAGGAAGGGGGCGACAGCGAGCGGGAGCGGCAGTACCGGTTCAGTGAAGAAGATGTGGGAGGTCAGGTTTTTAGCTGCTAAGCAGTAAAAAAATGGCTGGACCACTTAGATTAAAAAATACAAAAATGTGTAGAAAACGGCAACAATCTAAAGTTAAAATTCACTTTTGACTCTTTGACATTTTGGGATTTTTGAATATAGTCTAAGAAAATTAGGGACACCCCTTTAAATACTGTGTTTTCTGGAAAAGAAAATAATTTAATTTTAAATAAACATAAATGACTGTTTTACACATTAAATAATATATATAATAAGGTTTTTTCTATACAATAATTAAGGACATACTGGAGGTCTAGTGGTCTGAGGAAGGTTTGTCACACTCCTTACTTTCAGACGGATTTAGGCATATGTTGCCATCAGTTCTGGTGAATAAATAAAATTGATTTTCACCTTATTAAAAGAAAAAAATAATTATACTATTTGATTCACTGTAACAAACTGGAGCTTTTAGCTAATTTGCAGCCTCTCCTATGTAAGATTTTAGAGGGTACTTTAAGACTCTATTTAGCATCTTGCATTCTGCTTTCAATGCGATCAAGCTTGAACAGGCAGACCTGGACAGACCTTGACTGTTGTTTTTAATGACATAGGCAGTTTTATTTTCAGTGGAAAAACGCATTTTAAAGTCTTTTGAAACCTCTCCCAGATTTTTAGCTGCTGCTATCTTGGTTGTGAAGGCCTCAGAGAGAATCTTTAGATTTCATCATTGTTTTTCCTTTCACTTAAACAGTCAGGAGAGTTTTAAAGGAAAAACTATTTTTACAGCAGTTTGTAAATGCATTATTAGAATCTTTCAGTAATTTGGCAAAATTCAATTAGGTTTTAAATGTCCGAATTTGATAGAAAACACTGTTTTGTGGGGTGGCCTAATTTTCCCAAGACTGAGGGAGTAGAGGAAGAACATTTTAGTGTTTGGCTTACTTTTCACATCTCTTTATAGGCTTTGTATAACAGACTTTTCTGTAGGTTACCCATATTTTTTCAACTGTGAAATTTACCATTTTTAACAGAGCTGTTCTTTTCTACTTCACTTTGATGACATAGATGATGTTTTTTTAGTCTGAGACTTTGGTATCCGTCCTGCTGACGACGTTGGTCCTGGATGTCATTGTAAGACCAGTCAAAGTCTTGTATATAAATCAAATTTGCGCTTAAACAACCTTCAAGGGGAAACCTTTTCCTTTTACGATGTGCCATAACTTAAAAACTGTGTACTCAAATGAAAAATCTTAAAGCTAACGTTTGGAGCTTCTTTGTATGATTATATCTGCTGGTCTTCCACCCGTTTCTTTGTTAGTGATGATAATATTTATATCAGTCAGTTCTGTAGTTGTAGGAGGAACGTTAGATTTATTGTTTTTATTTTTTAGCTGAGAAATTAGAGCGATTTCTTGACTTATTGAGGAGAAATTGATCCATTTAGTGGCACTGACTTCTCTTGCATTCGACATGACTTTTTTTCTATGTTCATGTGTGTGGCGTGAAATACTTAGGAATGATTCGACTTTGTATTGTGCAATAGAAGTTTTCCTTAGGGATTTTTATTGGGATTTTAGAAAGAGAAAAAGAGGGGACTGTTTGTATGGCTCAGTTTATTTAAAGGAATTGTTTATCTTAATTATAGTCCCCTTTAACTGTACAGTGTTTTTAAATGTTTTACCATAGATTGGAGTATATTTAAGTATTGAACTGGTAAAACAATGGTGAAAATACCAGAAGTAGCAGCTGAGGTCCTTTTGAGCACTTTGTTTACTGCTTTCATTCTATTTCTTTTTCTTTGGTGGATGCTACTATATCTCTAATATGGATGTTTGAGCAGGAGGTCTTACAGTGGTTCTCACACCTCTGCTAAAGGTTGTTATCCACCTGTTATGTGGCATTTATCCTGTACAATTAATCCAAAATCTGATATTTTGGAGAAAAATATAAAAAAAAGGAAAAAAAGCTGCAATTATATGGTTGCATAAGTGTGCACATCCATAAACTAATACTTTTCTGAATCACATCTTGACATCTTTGGAACATCACTTGTCTTCAGCCCTCTTAAATTGAAAGATGTTCTCAGAGTTTTATTTTTAGATTCTAAACCTAGTTCTGGACTCTGGATTTCATCCATCTTGACAAATAAATGTTTTCATTTGTATAAAACCAATCCCAAATCATGATGCTTTTCTTAATTTTGGGGGGAAACCTAATGGACTCCTTTTTATGTTGTTATCCTGACTGAAACCTTTTTTTTAAATATGATTTTTCAGATTTTTATTTGCACAATACGGTTTTAGTAAAAGGATTGTCAGGGAGATTTTGCTTGGACGGCTGTTATTTGTTTGGTTTATCAGATTTTATATTATTGCCTTAAGGTGTGTACCCAAAAGGAAAAATGTTGAATAGAGGGTCAAAAGTTACCTATAACAAAGAATTAGTCTAAGGATTTATACACTTATACCTTCCTTTAACACATTTTTTGAGTTCATTTGTACTGGATATATGTTGCATAAAAGCAGAAAAATTGTAAGAAACTATTTTTCATGTTTTTTACCTTAGAGTAATTGTTATTTTTAACATTGGTGTGGAGACGTTAGAGAGCCCCTGCATGTAGCAACCCTCGTTTTATATTTAACCTAGACCGAGACCAGGAGTAGCATTCAATAAACTGTTAAGAAGAACTTTAAAAGCTCAGACTTTGGGATTTATATTTCTGTATTTCATCTATATCTCTATTTTTGCTCACTGTAACTTTAAAAACACCACCCATAGCTGCCTGCTTGTGCTCGGCTCGGCCCCTGGCATGAACTCCACACACAACAAGGAAACCTGAATGTTATCTTTCACTCTTCTCGGCTGCTTTTTTCTCACCTTTTAAGCTGCAGTTTATGGAAGGCTTCTCATCTCCATCTGTCGTTTGTTGCCCGTTTGGCTGCTTGTTCTCCACTTTCATTTTTGCTCTCACTGGACGGCTAAATCAGAACAAGCAAATTCAGCTCAACCCAGTGTTTTCCACAACTTTAAGATATATTTTTTTTCTTTATACTGTTTATGAATGTAAAGCTTCAAATTTAATCTGAGTTAAATGTGGAAGATGTAACTTTTTTCTGCTCTCTTCTTAAAAAATGCTTCCCTGCTTTGTAAATACACTGTTTATATGCATGTCTTGTTGGGGTTTTTTTAAAAGAAAAGACGCTTTTTAATACTGTTTTCACCATTTCCTTTCTATTTCTATGAATGCATGTTAACCAGGCAGAAGAAGTGTCACTTTACTCCTTTTTGCTCACTTGGTGTTTGTGTTGAGGGGCTCACAAAGGTTCAAAATGTTTGAGATGCAGGTGATCCTGTCAAGCACATACTCCGAAAATTTAAAAAAAAAATTGGAGTCGTGCCTTTCAATCACGTTGTCCTCCTGAGTAATCACCTTTATTGCGTTTATTTCAAACATTTAGAAACCCTTTGTGTATTGGCCCCTGACGGATCGGTGCACAGACGGAACAGACGCGACTTGGATCCAGTTTTCTTTAAACAGAGAGTGGGACGGTGAAGATAGACAGACACCAGTAAAGTTAATAATAAAGCATTATGTAAGTGGACAAAAGATATATTTCAGAAACGAAACGTTTATGTTGACAAAAGTTGAAGTCTTCCTGTTGTCAGAGCTTGGACTCGTACAGGGACACTGGAACCGAGTCCCATACTGTTCTGTCTTTATTCTTGCCTGTTTCATACTTGCATTTGCAACCACTCAATTCCACTGATGCTTCTTTGTCATTCTTATTAAACTGATTGCACAGAGTAGAGTACCTGTTACGACACATTACTTATTTTAGGTATAAAGAAGTTGTAGAGTTAGGTTTTTTTTTTTCTGTCATCTGTTTTCCCAAAAAATAAATCGTAAAGTATTTTTCCAAGAAAATAGATTTGACCTCCCATAAATTTGAGTCCTAAATCTACAAAATAAGTATACATTGGTTTTTTTTACATTAAGCACTTTCTGAGCACAGTTCCCTGTTTTTTGGGGTTTTTTTATACCTTAAATGCCTCTTAACTATTACATTGAATAAGCCACTACAGCTTTGTATTCCTCCTGTAATTTGTACATTTATGGAGTTAATTACAACCAAATTTGTAATCTTAAAACAAAAATAATTTTTTGTTCTTGTAATTATTAAATAGTTTTGCTAAAAGCTGAATAATAAAGGGAATATACTGATATTTTTGGGGCAAAAAAACAGCATTAGATGAAATAAGAGCTAAAGCTAATAGTAAACTAGCTAAGCTAAACTTCGCTTAGTTTACCTTCGCTTAAAAGTGACCACAAGTATTAAAGTGTCAATAAAGTAAAGCTCAATAAAGAGACAGCAAAATGCATTTTTAAGGGGATAAGTTGTTTTTTGTTGCATTTTTTAATTTTAATTTTTTGCTTCACTTTAGACTGATTGGGGTTAGTTATCAATGAGCCACGTACTGGTATGAGCTTTTTATGGTAAGAGTAAAAATAAAACAGATTCATGATATTATTAGTATAACTGGATTTGAGTAAAAATATTAATCCATATAGCTTTTATTCTGTGACAATTTAGGGTCATGTCACTATGTCTCTGACAGATCATGTGCCCTGGCCATTTGGCCACAGAGTTATTCCTGTGGCTGGCGCGCATTAACCTACAGCCAGGAGTCTGGGGATCGATTCTCACCCGGGACCTCATTGTGAGCCTTGCCACAATTCTAAAATTAACAGCCGTTCCTAATGCTTTCAAAATTTGGTTTATCATATTTATATTTATCAATATTTGTTGACGGTGTGTTTTGTGGAAAATATTTTCAAATGGCCAATTTTTAGAAAGTTGTTAGTAAAAAAGATTCACCATAAGAACTATTGCGTAGCGTTATTTAAACCAAAATTTTGGTTTAAATAAGTAACAGAGAAAAAATAAGAGTTTTGGAACTCTGAAACAAACCACTTTCTACTTTCTAAGAGACTTTCTACTTGCTAAGCTTAGCTAACCGACTAACAAAGCCATGCTAATGGCATTACCCAAAAAATACCTAAACCAATCATTCTCACTATCTTAAACTATTATTTTGAAATAAACTAAAGGAAAATTTTTAAAAGATTCAGGAATAAATCTGCATTTTTTTCCTGCTGTGAGCTCCATACGCTTGTTGTTGCTCCTCTGACAAATTTAGAAGGATTTAGCTCGCTTTGTTGTAGCATTTCTGCTTACTAAAACATTAGCGGCTGCTCCGGTTTGCATGAACCACATCTGTTTTTATTTTCCAATTGTAAAGCTGTGACTAAAATCCCACGCATGCTGCTGGTTAAACTAAAGAGCTGCCGAAATACAAACGATAACCTGTCATTTTCTGATTAATATGTACTGTTTCACCCTTTTTCTATCACTTTTACACTGTTCCTTCACAACTATCGCCAAACTCGTGCTGGATGTTTTATTTGTTGCTTCTATGAATTTTCTTTTTTTCATCCGTCTCACTTTTTAATGCTATTTGTTTGTGGTGCACTAGTGTCAATAAAAAAAGCAACATTGTTTAACATAAAAAAGGACTCCAGAGTTCTCTGTAGGGCCATTGGCCCCCCTCTCTCCATACAGTATCCCATCCCACTGCTTGGATTGTGACCCCCTCCTTGTGTGTTGTTTTGTGGTAGATTGTCTGTAGTGTAGAGGTCATTTGAGTTTAGTGTTGTTCACCTTCCTGTTAGCTTGTTCTTCCACTTTTTTGTTGTTTAGTTATTTGTCCGTTGAGTTTTCTTTTTCATAGCACTGCCGCATAGATCTGCACTCACTGGTTGCTTTGGGTTTACCCATGATCCAGTTTGCCGCATAGATCTGCACTCACTGGTTGCTTTGGGTTTACCCATGATCCAGTTTGATGTATAGCAGTGGACTTTTTGGAAACTTTGGCAAAACTGGGCAAGTATACAATCAAATTTAGAATGATGTAGTTTAGATATTAGCAGTAGTAGTAGTATGAGTAGTAGTAACTCTAGCTGTAGTGGCATTGAATTTGCTTTGTCTGGATGTTCCAATTAATTGAAGCGCTGGGAGATGTTTGTGTAATATTAGTCTTTAATTGCTACGCATAGTTGAGATTCCGTACTAAGATCCAATTTGCCAGTTCATTACCCCACTGTGCCCTGACCTACTTCCATTGCCTACATATGTATTTCACCATTGCATCATTGCACATCAGAATATTTCGTTTGAAAGAGTAATGCTAAAAATGGTTAATTTTCACTTATGTTTTAATTTCATTGTGATCTGGCCCCATTGACTCTCATAAAATGTAATTTGTGACTTCTGATCAAACCAAGATAATTGATTCAGGGTTCCTACACAGTCTGGAAAAGTCTAGAACTTGATTTCAGCATTTTACAGATTAGGATAATTATGGAAAAAGACAATAAGTGACCATTTCCAGACTATTCCTTTTCCTGTTTTCTAAATGCTATTTCCTTCCTTTCTTACTCGTCCTTTTATTACTTCCACCCATGCCAATGTTTTCTTTTTTTTTCCTTCCCTCTGGCTTTAACTTTTTCCCTTAGTTTAAATCCTTCCTTCCTTCGGTCATTCCATCTTTGTGCCCAACATTAAAATGTTATTTGTGCCTTTTTTATTTACTTTTTTTTTCTCTGTTGATTTTCCTGCTTCCCTGTGTCCTTTCCTTCCTACATCCCTTGGTTTCTTTCTCCCGTTCAATGAGTCTTTAATTCCTTTCTTACTGTCTTTTTCTTTCCTCCATTCCTTATTTCCTTACCTTCTTTACTTCTTCCTCCCGTGTGTCCTTTGTCCCTTTCCTTTTTCTGTTCCTTTCCTTACTTGTGCTGCTCTGTCCTTTATTTTTTCCTTGTCTCCTACCTTACTTCTTTACTTTACCATTTATTGTAGTGTTCTGTGTTCCTCTGTTATGTCTTCCCTTCTCTCCTTAATTTCCTGTCCCATTGCCTCTTTTATTTCTTCCTTCCCATTCTTATGTTTTTCTCTTCTTCCCATGTTAAGTCCTTCCTTTTCTTCCTAATGTTCTTTTTTGTGGTTTTACATCCCTCCTCCTTGATAGCTTCCTTTTTCTACACCTTCCATCTAAATCCTGTGCGCTGATTAAATATCTGCTGCAACTTCATGGTAAACCTCAATATTTGATCTTTTCAGATGAATATAAAGAATAGGGAAGTCAGGAAAATTGAATCCAAGATGTGTAGGAACCCTGTTTATTGGAGTTGTATTGTTATGTCGCAGAATATTTTATTGAAACTTGAAACCCTTTAATGACTAAAACAAGTATAAAATGAAGGTGGGTTAACCACATTTAAGAAATGCTTTCAATTAGAAAGTAGTTAGTAGTCTCGTCAGACCTGCCTATTCTGGATTATATTTCTTCCACAGAAAGGGGCATTTAGAAAACTAAATATTTAACAACCCTGTTGTCAAAACTCATTTCTGACAACTAAAAACAAAAGTTGACAGCTAATTTAATTTTCATTCAATCTGATTAACCCTTTTTCTTGTTCTCCACTCTTTGTCCTGTCCTCCTCCTTCCCATTTATTCTTATTTTAATTCCCCACATTTAGAAGGCCCAGATTCCAAAGAATCTCCACAGGAATGTCCCAGGGTGATGGCGAATGGCAGTGGCGGCCCTGGGGATGGACAGGAGACGGGCATCACCACCGGGGTGGATGCGGGTCAGATTCCCGAGGGACAGCAGCCTTCACCGCTTACCAGCCCAATACTCATCGAGGCTGGATACGTCCGCCACGACGAGGAAGATGAGGCGAGGAGGAAGGTGGGCAGGACTAGAAGTAGAGAAAGGTCAAAGGCCGAGGCGTAATTGTTGTAGGTTGCTGTTATTGAAAATGGATATGGAAGACGGATCTGATTTTTCTGTTTGTGTCCAGAAGTTTCCTACAGACAAAGCTTACTTCATAGCCAAAGAACTGTTGACCACAGAGCGGACCTACCTCAAAGACCTTCAGGTTATCACAGAGGTAATCATTCTCATGTCAAGCCTGGTTTGCTCTCGGATTTTAAAAGCAGCCAGTCTACCCTTGCCCTGCTTTATCTGGTTCAGTGGAGGAATTCCTCATGAATTTACATTTGACAGTTTATCCTAATATATTTAGGATAGCTTGTGTTCTATCTTGCTTGTGTTCCCTTTTCATTATCACATCACATTCCTTTTTTTTCCCCTTGCTTCCTTTCATGTGCCCTACCTTCCTTCTTTATGGCAATTAGTGTATCTTCCTTTGTTTCTTACCTCATTTATGTTGGCCTTCTCTTCCTTGCATCCCATTTATCTTCCTTCCTTTTGCCTTACTTCCTTTTTTCCTTGTATCCTTCCTCCTTCCATCTTTGTGTCCTTTGTTTTCCTTCCTTCTGTTCTACACTCTTCCTTATGCCACTCACTTTCTGCCATCTTTGATGCCTTCTTTTTGTCCTTCCTTTTGTCCAACCTCCCTTCCTAATTTCTACTCGTGTCTCCTTTGTTTCTTCCCTCAATGTGTGATCCCTTTTTTTCCTTGTGTCCTGTCCTTTGTTGTTCTTGTTTCCTTGCATCCTTCTTTGTGTCCTTCTTTGTTGCTACATCTCATGTCTATGCTTGTGCTCTCCTTTCCTTTTCACAATACTTCCTTACCACCTTGCAACCTTTCTTTTGTCCTACCGTCTTTCTTCACGGCTAAGGTGTGCCCTCCTTTGTTCTTTCCCTTATTCCGTATTTCCTTCCTTCTTTCCTTCCTTGTGTCCTATGTTTGTTTTTAGCAGACGCTGGACGTCTTGATCTTTTTAAAACTCTAGTTTTTACTGTGACTCAAAATGCTGAGTTGACTGTTTCTGTTTGTTCCCCAAACCACAAAAATTACAGCTTTGCTGTTGCTGAAGGAGCAGTACAGCTTCTCTGCAGGTTTTAAACGGCCCGTTTAGTGCGGGCCCTCTCTTTACTCTGCTGCTAAAATACTCTTCCCTCGGGGTTGACTTATAAAAATAAAAAGTCTGCATCATAAATCCTGCCATTATAGGGCAGCGTAACATCGGTCACACTTTGCTCTTGCTTGATAGAACTCTGCTGTTTTTTAATGAAGTTCAATGAAGAACAGCAGCAGCAATTCAGCTTCGGCCACCTGCTTTAAAGTTATCCATGACCTCTGACCCCTCCTGTACAGAAAATCTCTCTCTGCTGTCCTTTTCCCTCAACCACAGATTTTTATTTTCCCCTGTCCGATGTCAGTTTTCTCTCTCTTTGATGTGGAAGGAAGGCGTGTTCTGGCAGCTTTTTAAAGCCTCCTAAATTTTTTCTTTTTTTTTGGGTGGTGCAGCTCAGTCCCACACCCCTCCTCCCTCCATCCTCCCCCTGATTCCCCATGTGAGACATCTGGACGACCTCCTGTCCTCAAAAGCTGTCACACTGCGGTGTGATTTTACCCTGCAGTGGGAATCTAACACCTCTGTGTTTGGGGTTGTAGTCACACAGATCAGTGTTTATGTCCTCTCTGTTCATCTCTTCTGTCATTAGTCTCCAACAGCACTTCTCTAGCTCTTCATCTACAAGCCTCCCTCCCAGTGAATGAGGATGTTGCTGAGCTGCAGAGCTCCTTCAATGACAGACTGCTGCATCCTATTTGATCTGTTTAATATAGTTTATATTTTGTTAACTTCTTATAAATAAAACATTAACTTTTTAATGCAGAACTACACATGCACATTATTGAAATATATTTTTGTTTTTTAGATTATGCTGCTAAATTGACATTACATTCTAATCGGAGTATGGCACTTTATTTTTAATAACTGCGCCGTACTTTGGTTTATTTAATCATGTCCATAATGTACATCATCTTCCTAATTATGTACTTTTCTACATTTCCTGTGTGAATCTGAATGGTTCTGGCAAGTTTACTGCTACTACAGCTTATTATCCCCTTTGTGGGACAATAAAAGATTATTCTATTCTAAGTTATTTCAAGATTTATCCACACTGGAAAAGCCTGGAGTTTGATTCTAGTGTTTTCCAAGTATGGAAAAAGAAAGCAAGAGTCTAAAAAATTGCTTATTTTTCCATATTTTATTATTATTTAAATTGTTTTCCTTCCTTCCTCCCTTCCTTCCTTCCGTCCTTCCTTTCTTGTGTCCTCCTTCCTTCTTCATCTTTGTTTTCTACCTCCGCGTCCTTCATTTTATGTCTTCTTCTTATCTGTTCTCCTTAATCATTTAGTTTTTTTATTCCTTGTGTCCTCCTCCTTCCTTGTCTCTCTTCTTTTATACATCATCCTTCCTTTCTTGCTTCCTGCTTCCCTTCCTTAAGTGTTTCCTCTTGTCCTACCAACTTTAGTGTTGCTTTCAAATGAACATAGAAAAAACAGAGGATTCTGGGTAGTTGAGTCTGGAAACATCTTGTTTTGGATGTATATCTTATCATTTATGGTTTCCCTCATTGGTGACTTTGTCTGTTTTCCAGCTCTTCCAGAAAGCTGCAGCAAAGGATGAAGCATTTCCAGACGCAGTTAAAAGCCTGATTTCCTCCCACTATGATCCAGTCTACAAGTTCCACCAGGGATTCCTCAAAGAGACGGACCAGCGGCTAGCTCAGTGGTGCGCAGTGTTCTTTTATTTCCCCTGTAAGAGACGCAGAGGTTCGGTATAATTGTTTAGAGCTTCGACTTATTTAGTTAAATAAAAGTCGACACCTGCAGCTTTACTGGAATCCATTGGTGGTAGGCTCATGATGATATGGGCATTTGTGTTACCCTAGAAAAATGGTTTTTAATGATCCAACTTACATTTTCATGAGGGTTGAACATTATGTTGCATGTAAGCTTGCAAGCCAGCGTCCCTACAAAAACATATGATAAAAAAAATCTGGCTCCAACATTAGAGAAAAGTCACTGGGTGGAGAATGTGGAAAACAAAAGAAGTAACAATTTTCAAACCAGATTTGATTGTTTTTAAACTGTTCAATGTTCATTTATTTATTTGTTTGGAAATCTTTAAAAATCAATTCCTAATCATTTTTTTTACCCTTTATCATTCCTGATTACTTCTTTTAGCATCTTGCAGTCTGCTTTTGGGGAGAAAAATTTGCTTGGAGTTTAATACCTTCCACACATTGTCCACCTGTAGAATGATATCGGTTCTTCATTAAACCCCCTTCCAGACTCACAAGCTGCTACCGTCTTCTCTCTGAATGCCTCAGGATCGCAAAACTATATGTCCGTGGTCTTAACAGAGAAAAGTTCCTTTAAAATGCTCAGTAATGATGCTCTAAGAATGTACAACTGTGTAATTGTTTTGGGGAAAAAACTTTATTTCATGAGTAGTTTCATGAGTACGTTTTACTTGAGTAATATTATTATGAAGTATCGCTAGTGAAGTAAAATCTCTGGATCCTCTACCCAACATGAGTAACTTCAGTGAATGAACATATTTTAGTCAAAACTGAACGAGACACAGAAACACACAGTTTGTTAAAGTGAGACATCTCTTTTGTACACAAACTTCATTCTATTATTATTTCTGTTCAGGCATTTAGAGACCATTAGTATACGGTAAACTTTACCCTGTTCTAACATGTGTGTGTATATATCTATAGCTGTAGCTATTAGCTTCATATGTGGGTTTTTTTGTTGAGGAAAAAAATATTTTATTGTATGTTTCTCATGCTTCAATGTGTTATTTTGGGTTAATTTAATGTTAATCATACTACAATTTTTTTAAATATTACATCAAATGTTACGATTAAACAGTTACACAGTGTTTAAGTAGCATTTTAATCAAATATTTTTTTTTACTCTTGAGTAATTTTACTTGAGTAGAAATATGTTGACGTACTTCTACTCTTGAGTGCAATTTTTGGCAATCCTACACACCTATGATTAGTAAGTTTAGCAACCTCTTCAGTGTGTATTATTTCTTTTTATCACTTGGATTTGTCACCAATTTTTAAATATCCAGATATCCAAACATGTTAGCAGTTGTCTGTATTTCCTCTAAATCCTGCTTTCTTGCCTCTGTAAGTCTGTTATGATGCACTGCGTCAAAAGCGTTAAGAGTGTCAAAAGTTCATCTAGCTGAACTTCTGTGATGCTGGCTTTTGGCACTTTGCCACTTAAAATGCAGGAAACGCTTGCTGTGCTTTCCTACATTTTACAGCGTTGTGTGTGCCCTCTAGTGGTTTTTATATGAAACTGCACTCAGGTCAATAATGGCTGTTCTCCCGCCTCCTACAGGGAGGGCCGGTCCAATGCTCACATTAAAGGAGATTACCAACGAATCGGTGACATCTTACTGAAGAACGTTCAGGGTCTGAGGGTAAGTCCTCCTCCTGGTTCTCTCTCAGATGGTGGGAATGACGGATCTGACCGCTTGTTTGCTTCTTTCTGATCCTGCAGCAGTTAACGGTTCATCTCCAGAAGCATCCAGAGTGCCTGGTGGAACTGGAGCGAGCTTGTAGGTGAGGCGGCGGACCTGAAAGTGGCGAGACGTTTGCTGCAGGAATCGGAGAATTGGCATCTTCCTTTTTGGTTCCAGGTCGAGTCGGAAGGTGGAGACCCTGTGCAGGGACTTTGAGCAGCAGAGAGTTTGCTACCTGCCGCTGTACATCTTCCTCATAAGGCCGCTGCACCGCCTGCTTCACTACAAGCTGATCCTGGAGAGGCTCTGCAAGCACTACCCGCCCACGCATGAGGACTTCAGGGACAGCAGAGGTGCTCCTGATCCTTCCTGCTCGTCTTGGCGTGCCTTTCTCCTGTCATGCCTCTAAAACCCACTTGTCTCCAACCCTCCAGCGGCCCTGGCAGAGGTCTCTGAGATGGCGCTCCAACTTCAGGGCATCATGATGAAGATGGAGAACTTCCAGAAGCTCCTTGAGCTGAAGAAGGATCTGACCGGCATCGACAACCTCGTCATGCCTGGAAGGGTGGGTGTGTTTTTTCCCCCCTCTTTATTTCTCCAGACCCGATTACTGACGTGTTTGTTTGACTTGCAGGAGTTTATCAGGTTGGGCTGCCTCAGCAAACTGTCAGGAAAAGGCCTTCAGCAGAGAATGTTCTTCCTGGTATGAATTACAACTTTAAATTGAACCTATACTGTTGGTCCAGGTCCAAATATTTGTCTTTAGAGATTTTATTCCTTATCCCAATGTCTAAATATTGCCCGTCCTTCCGTTCGTCAATTCTCAGGCTCTTCTTTTCTTCCTTGTTTTTTTTCTTCAGTCCTAATTCACTCTTCCTACCCCTCTTCTTCAGTCTCTTCTGTTTCTTTCTTTTGTTTCTTATTTCCTTTGTTTCCTCTTCCTCCTTATTTCCTTCATTTCCTCTTTGTCTTTCCTCTCTTCATTCGTTCTTTTCCCTCTATACTTTATTTTTTACATTTTTCTTTACCACATCTCACCCTTCCTTGTGTCCTTCCCCAATTCCTTTCTAACCCCATTTCTTCTGCATGTCCTGTCCTTCATTCTTTGTGCCCTCCTATTCTTTCCTTCCTGGAGGATTGTGTGCTCTTTTTTTCATTCCCTCTGCCCTGTCTTTCTTGTTTCTCCTTACTTCCTCTTTTTTATGTTACTTCCTCGCTTGTGTCCTTCACTCTATCCATCTTTCTTTCCTTTTCCGCTCCTCTGTAATTCCTTCCTTCCTTCCTTCCTTCCTTCCTTCCTTCCGTCCTTCCTTGCGTATTTTCTTCATTGAATCAATGTTTCCTTGCTCTTGTCCTTCCTTTTTTGCTGCTTTTTCTTTCCTTCCCTTCTGACTTCTTTGATTCTCTTCTTTCTGTCCTTTCTTATTCTCGCTTTTTTTCTTTCCTTACATGGCAACCACTCGGGGACAAATCTAATCAACATAGCTCAAAGTCCAAGGGCAGTAAGAGAGGGCATTCAATTTGCTGCATTAAACACGTCCTGTTAAGTTCCTGCTAGCTTCTATTTTAGCAAATTTATCAGAAGCTTCCGGTTTTGTTACGTCTGTTTTAGGACATCTGGTAGTCAATAGCAGTGTTTTTGTTTAACTTTAGGTCATTATTTATTTATTTTTGTTGATTTGAAAAGAAATCGGCTTTGCTTTATTGCCCTCTCTATATACATGTGTAAGTGTGACATTGCAAATAGAATCAAACATGAATATTAAGCATTTACATCTTTTGAAAAAATAATATGGATTTTTGTTTGTCAAAGTTAAATCAAATTAAAAAAATTATCTGATACATTCAGGATTTTTTGTATAACATTTGTTTAAAATGCTATTAAATGACAGAGAACTCTTGAATTTTTACATATTAAATGTGTAGGAAGGTTGTATTTCCGATGATCAGATTTGATGATAGCCGTCTCTCCAGTTTAGCGATTGTTTGATGTATACCAGCCGAGGAATGACTCCTTCCAACCAGTTTAAAGTCCATGGGCAGCTGCCTCTGTTCGGCATGACGGTTTGTGATATTTAATAACTAGCAATATAGAAATGAATAATCATAATTAAATCCTCTGTCCATTTATTGATTGTTTTTTCTTGGATTTCTTCTGCCGTCACCTTCAGATCAGAGAAAGTGAGGAGGAGTGGGGAGTCCCTCATTCATTCACACTGTTTGGGCAGCGGCAGTCTATCGTGGTCGCAGCCAGGTGGGAAAGAACCTTTATAAAACAACACATAGTCTTTAGTGTTGACGGACCACAGACCTACATGCTGGATTTGTGTGTTTCTGTAGCGGTGCTGCAGAGATGGAGCGCTGGGTGGAGGACATTAGGATGGCCATTGACCTGGCGGAGCAGAGCAACAGCCTAAACGCCGACCTGCTCTCCACCAGTCCACCTGACACCAGTAAGCTGTTCCCCACTGGCACACAGTTACAGATACGAAGTCCCTACAGGGAGCAGAGATGCTTTACAACACCAAGCTGTCTGATTTAATTTTTTTTTGTTTTCATCTTAAACATCAGAAAATGGTATTAAAAAAATTGGTAATTACCATTGATTAGAGTTATGTTTACGGTTTATTGTCTTTTTATATACTATTGTTTATACTGTTTATAATTGTGTATCTCTTTATCTTAATATTTTATAGTTTGTATTTATTGCCGTTTCGCAACGTGGTCCTAAAGGACTGAAATTTCATCTTTGCTGTATGTAATGCATACTAGCATATTTGACAATAAAGTTGACTATGACTATGAAGTTGGGCGGTTTTTTGGTTTGATATCCTGGATAAGTAATTCAGTCAGAAGATATGTCCTAAAAGCCTTTCATCACTCAGCTTTTATTCCCTTAAATTTAGTTCTGCTAAGAGGAGCTCCTGTGTTTGTGGAGGGACCTGATCAGCTCAGACAATAGAATAGAAATACTTTATTAATCTCGTAATGGAAATTTCCCTGTTACAAGCTGATGTTGGTCCATTTTTAAGCAAAATCAAACCCCAAAACTGTTTTCTCCACCTTCTTTTATTCAGCTTTGGTGCATTAGGCTACCTTTGTAGCAGGTAGTGATTTTGGTGCTTTGTTGACTTTGCATAGAGTTCCGAATACACCTAAAGTTTCTGACGATAGTCAAAACAGAGCCGGTTGGTTCTAGCAACCAATCAAGATTGCATCACTTTGTTACCGTCTTCTATTATCGTGACTAAGGGTCGGTCTGTCTGGTCACCAGAGCATTTGGAGGACGTTGGAGCCGAGCTGGAGTCTGAAGAGGAGCTCTGCGGCTCGCGCTCGTCCCTTGAACGTCAGAGTCACCGAGGCAACACCACCGTGCACGTCTGCTGGCATCGCAACACCAGCGTTTCCATGGTGGACTTCAGCATCGCCGTGGAGGTGCTGCACTCTGTTTCCGTCACTCATTTGTGCTTCTTTCTGTGTCGTTATCTGCTCTGGTGTTCTTATCCACTGGCAAAGGTCAATTACCTCAGTGTCCTTTGTCTTCTCTTTGTCTTCCATTTGTGCCTGTCCACCTGTCTTCTTCCAATCCATCTGTGCCTTCATTTGTTTATCTGCTCACACTGGCAATGGTAGGGTCGATCAGTGAGTTCATGAGGCCCCTCTTCAGACATCAGGGGCCCTGTCTCACCTTGTGATTTGCAGCAATTCTGTTACTGACATCTGGTGGCGCAAAGAGGTACAGCAGCAGCCGGGATAGCACTTCTTTGTTTAAAAAGTTGTTGTACAACTAAAATTGGTGAAAGTAAAGCATAGACAGTAATACAGCCGAGCAGCTTTCTCCTTTTTGCCCTAATTTGTCAAATTCTCTAATTAAAATGGTTTGCAAAGGCCTTTTTTTTTACTGAGCTTGGGGCTTTCTGTGCTTGTGTTTGCAGAACCAACTTTCAGGTAACCTGCTGAGGAAGTTCAAGAACAGCAACGGCTGGCAGAAACTTTGGGTGGTCTTCACTAACTTCAGCCTCTTCTTCTACAAGTCACACCAGGTAAGACATGCGTCCAAACCGAGGTGAAGCAGAGTCTCTCATATTTATTCGACAATGAACTGTCTGGTGTTCCTCCAGGATGAGTACCCTCTGGCCAGCCTCCCTCTGCTGGGCTACTCTGTCACAGTCCCAGCCGAGTCCGAGAACATCCACAAAGATTACGTCTTCAAGCTTCACTTTAAGTCCCACGTGTACTACTTCAGATCAGAGAGCGAGTACACCTTTGAACGGTGAGTGTCTGCTGAATGTGTCTTATTTTACTGAGGAAAAGGATTTAGGTAATTGGCAGCTGAAACTTATGTTTACTGAGGTTAGCCAGATTCTCTCCGACATTGACCCAATCAGCTGTTTATCAACCCAATTGTCCGTCCATCAATCCATCTCATCTCCGTCCATTGACCCAGCTGTCCGTCCCTTAATACATTCCTCCATCCATCGACCCTGATGTCTGTACATTGACCCATCCCGCCGCAGATTGATCCAATCGTTCGTCCATTGACACTTCGCATAGTAACCCATTTTTTCACCCATCTATCATTCATCAATTCATTTGTCTATTCACCCAATCGTCTGTCCATCAACCCAACACTCCGTCCACCAGTTCATCAACCTAACTGTATGTCCATCAGTCCTTTGAACTTACTGTCCATCCATTGACCCATCCTTCTGTTCATCAACCCAATAATTTGTCCTTTGAACTGGTCAGTTGTCCATCTACCCATCCATCATCTTAACATCTCAACAACCCATAAATGAGCCCATTTATTCCCCAGTCGATCCAGCTTTTGGTCTGTTGAGCCGCCTGTCCAACGATAAATCCACCTTATCTTTGTGTGTCTATTTACCCATCACTCATCCATCTGTCCAACCATCAGTCTATTTATGGATCTGTTTGTTCATCCATCGACCTATTACTTCCTCAGATATTTTTATCTGACTCATTACTTCCTAAATCTTTTTACCTGTCCTAGGATTCATCTCTGTCCTTCGATCCATACACCCATCCGATCCACCCTTTCATCTGTCTCCAATTCTACCCATCCATCAATTAATTCATCTACCCATCCATCCACCATCAATCTTTTGTCTCTCTCTTCGTTGAGTCATCCATTTGTCCATCTTCCATTCTGCTTCTTTTCTGTCCATAGTTTTTTTTTAATGCACCATATTTGAATGAATACCATGGTAGAATATCAGAAGTAAATTTGAAATAAACTTTATTTGTATTTTAACAATGGGACAATAATTGACCAAGAAATTTTAATTATGAAATGGAAAATGAGTGAGAGCTATTGAATCAAACTGAAAATATTGCCTGATACCCATTAAAAAACTAAATCAGTTCCCTTTTATGTTGGTTTTCAGGTGGATGGAGGTGATCCGCAGTGCCACATGCTCCGCCAGCCGCCTCTTGCTAAGCTCCAGGAAAGATCTCTATTGATGAATCTCACCTTCACCCCTCCTCCCTCTACAGGGCCTTACATTTGCCCGAGCTGAACCACAAGACTTTTCTAACAGCTTTTTAAATAACTTTTTTACACACCAACACACTCAAAGGTCCACAAAGTTCCTTTCACACCAGTCATCTTCCGTGTCCTTACTTTTTCTGTGCCAAACTGGAAGAAATTGGTAGTGTTGTCATCTTTTGCGGCAATATTTTCACTTTTTTAACTCAACACATGTAGAGTTCCACACATGAAACTCCCCTAAAGCAGATGTGTTGATGTGAACACGCTCTAATTAAAGATAATGCCATTTTAGGACACAGTTTCTAACCATGTTATTCTTTTTGTGATGCGTCTCTTTGTACAGTATTTTAATAACACTGTGAAAATGTTCATTTTTCCTCCTTCATTTTGTCTTCACTGAAAGCAAACACTTTAGACCTGCTTCCAGAGCAGACTGTGATTTCCTGTCTTTATTGCCTTATTCCCAGTATTTTTCCAGTTTTCTGGAACTGTTTTAAAAATTTTGTGTTCGTATGGAAATAAAAGTAAATCACAGATTATGTATTATTTTACTTGCAGATATTGCAGGTTTTCATTCTGTGAAAACCTTGCTAGGAGTTTGCAAATGTGGAGAATGCGTTCCCCAAGGCATTGTGTTGGGGTCCTGCAGGATCATGGGATTTTGGGTTACTTTCAAGATCTAATCATTTTCTGCATACAATACAGTGCAGATTGGACTCTACAATTACTGTCCCTTGTTGTGAATCCACTTTTTCGGTTTTAATTCAATTCAGTTTATTTATATAGCGACATTTCACAACAGATGGCATCTCAAGGCACTTTACAAGAAAAGCCGTTACAATATATTTATAAAAAACTTTCGAATCGGTTAAAAGTTTTTTTGAGTAATTGACATGTGGTTGCGCCCGGAACATGCAGACTCCAACCACAGCAATCCCTCGGCAATCCCCAGGCCCGTCCCTAAACAATTTAGTGCCCTAGGCAAGATTTTAAGTGGCGCCCCCTTGCATTGCAGTACAGTACTTGCACTGCTAGTGTACATATACTCACAAGAAACTTTATAGCTTTGTTTTAGACATTATTTTATTTAAATAAAACAATTGCACATTCAAAATACTAATTATAATAATAATAATTAAAGAAAGAAATAAAAAAATGAACTCAACATATTAAATACAATATAGATAGCCTACATAAGTGTAAACAAGTGACATTAACTTAAATGCAATAGAAATACGGCACTGTGCAAAATAAGATATTAGTATCTTGTCTATCGATCTTATTTTATCTATCTTCTTTCAGCTATCTTATGTATCTATCTCATGTTATCTATCTTCTTTTATCTATCTATCTATCTATCTATCTAAAAAAAATGAAAAGATGATCTTTAAAAGAGCTCTATTGGTGTTTTTGGTCCTGCCTTAAATTACTTCAGGAACTACAGCACCACCTCCTTAATCTTACATGACTTGCTACAGCTTGACTTTCCTGGATTTTCTTGAGGCAAAGTCATCTACGACATCATCATATGACAACCTCGGTACTTGGGCCGCGGTCCACGGTACAGTTCGGTACATGTTTTGTGTAGAAAGAGACTGCTTTTTTAAATCCCAAAACAAATATTAAATTTTTTTGGGAAGTGGGAACAAAAAGCAAAATGTCACAGTTAACTTAATCCGCCCATAGTTGCAGGTTTGGGCAGGTCAAAGCCATGAGAATACAACATAAACGTGCTGTACGTCTCTCTGGGATTATTGTTCACACACAGGGCCGCAGTAACAGAATGTTTTCTGCATTTTACCAGTTCTTTAAACAAGAGCGCATCTGACCACACTGACACAGGTGGCGAATATTCTTCGTGTGCCCGCTGCTCAAAGGGCATTTGTGTGTGCATCAATGAATGGAGCGCAGCACATCTCCTCTTTGCTTCGCGCTCTGGCATACCGCAAATAGGAGATGAACACAGCGCAACCCGGCGCCCCTGAATGCTGGAGCCCACCCGGGCAGAAAGCGCTCATGTCGGGGAGACATTTGAGCAGCACCTAACACCAGGGCTGATTTCCGAAAAAAAGCGAAACCGACCCGTGTACATTTTTTTGCTCCTCACTGCTCCGTGATGCACGCATTGTGGAGAGGAGTTCGTGTCTCTATGCCAACCAGCTGCTGGAGCGGGGAACAGCGAGCTGGTTGTTGCACCTGTGTCTGGGAGCACGGCGCAGTTTGGTAACGTCGGGCCGGCAGTAACTAATTACCAGCACAAAATCAATGGCGGTACCGAAGTCCCAAGGTACAGGAGGACGGATTGTCCCGTGCAGGGCGTACCGAACGGTCCTGTACTTTACCCTGTCCCGTTGAATCCCTACTATTTATAGATTAGCTAACCACGTATGCTAATAGCTAATGGCATTATTGATCATCATCTTTCTGTAACATCAAAATAATATCATTAACATCATCTTTACTGTAACATTACCTTTGTCTTTGTCACGTTTTTCCTCCTCTTCTTTTCATTTCTTCCTCCCCTGGGCACCAGATAATTTGGGACACTTTGACATATTAACTTCTTTTGACGCAATAAAAACGGAAACCGAATGGCGGGTAAAAGAAGTCTGATTGGTGGAGGTGGTGGTTTCCCATCCTGCTTTGTGGCGCATAATGTTTTGTTCGGCACCGTGAGCTAAGTGTATGTGTGATCCCTTCAAGTCCCCACTGGTCAGATAATAACAGCCCTTAACAGTTAAAGTCAATGCCATGTAAAGCTGTGGACTGTAAATTGTAAATCCTAACGCTGATACACTTGTTGCAGTGTCAAGTACAATAACAGCGGAAAGTTCTTAACACGTCTCTGGCGCCCCCTGGGTATGCGGCGCCCTTAGCATTTGCCTATACTGCCTATGCCTCGGGCCGGCCCTGGCAATCCCTCATATCGATCAAGCATGTAGTAACAATGGGGAGGATCCCCCTTTAACAGGAAGAACCCTCCGGCAGAAACTGGCTTAGTACAAACGGTCATCTGCCACGACCGTCTGGGGGTCTGAGAAGACGGATCAGAGACACAAAAGGTACAAAGGAACTGATTTAAGAGTGCTTTAAATATTTAAAAAAGTGAAAAGTTGAAAATAGGACATGGAGGATGTTCAGTCAACGGGAGCATCATCTAAATCGATGATCCCCATCCAGCAGGGTGTTGTAGCTGAGCAGCATACCAGACCAGGTGTAGCTTCTATGGACAGAAAAACACTGAGAGACAAGGTTAACAATAGAACTAACAGGAAAAAATGCATTTGATCAGTAGTAGAGGAGAAAAGTAGAAGAGTGAAGAAAAGTGGTCAGTCTGTCCTCCAACAGTCTAAGCTATAGGAGAATTAACTGCAAAAATAGCTCAGGATAACCTAATCCATTCAAAAAGTGAAGTTTTAAGCCTAATCTTAAAAATAGACAGAGTATCTGACTCACGGACTAAAACTGGGAGCTGGTTCCACATGAGAGGAGCCTGATTAATAAAAGATCTGCCTCCTATTGTGCTTTTTGAAATCCTAGGAACTACCAGTAAACCTGCAGTCTGAGAGCGAAGAGCTCTGTTAGGAACATATGGAACAATCAGATCTCTGATGTATGACGGAGCTTGATTATTAAGGGCTTTATATGTAAGGACGAGGATCTTAAACTCTATTCTAGATTTAACAGGGAGCTAGTGGAGAGAAGCCAGAACAGGAGAAATGTGATCTCTTTTTTTAATATTCATCATAACTCTTGCTGCAGCATATCGGATCAACTGAAGACCTTTAATTACATTTTGCGGACTGCCTAATAATAAGGAATTACAGTAGTCCAGGCTTGAAGTAACAAATGCATCACTCCTGGACAGGATGTTTCTGATTTTAGGACTATTCTGGAGGTGAAATAAATAAATCTTGGAAACCTGTTTAAATATGGGATTTAAATGTCATGTCTCAGTCAAAAATTACACTAGTTTCTTTACACTATTACAAGAGGCCAATTTGATGCCATCCAGATGAAGTGATTGACTTAGCAGTTTCCTTTTTAAAGCTTCTGGTCCAAAGACTATAACTTCCGTCTTGTCGGAATTTAAGGCAGAAAGTTTAGTCATCCAGGTTTTTATGTCTTGGAGAAATGCCAGTTATCTACCTAGCTGATTGGATTCAACTCAGATTGGATAATGGATAAATATAGTTGTGTATCATCAGCATAACTATGGACATTCTTACCATGCCGTCTAATTATTTTACCAGTCAGAAGAATATATATTAAAGACAATTGGTCCAACAACAGGACACTTTTCTGTGGAATCTTGTCTGGTTTGGGAACCTGAGGGTCTCATCTTTTCTTTTTGTAGTGGTTCTGCTGGCCAGTATCGGTAAACTTTTACTCTGCTGAAATGATTGTTTGCTTCTTTTTGTCCAAGGTTCTCACGACACCTGCCAATCACAGATCAGCACTGGATTATAAAACCGTCTCCACATGAACCAAAAATAAACACAAGTTAAGTGACATCCCTCATACTGCTCTCTAAAACAGTTGAGAGTTGAGTTAATGTGTTTTCATCATTATCAGCACATTATAACATGTAACTTGCTCAACGGCCAATGCATTTTGGCATCTAGACGTTCCATCAGCAGTTCAGTTTGGTGGTGTTATAAGAGTGTGTTTGATATATTTCGTTACCACACTTTAGGGCCCTTAGTTGCAATCTGTTTTAATCCCCAAAGTATTGTTACTGACCATGTCAATCTCCATATGACCACAGTCTGCATGTCTTCTGGTGGCAACTTCATGCAGTGTACTACAGTAGTTACGCTCTAGTACTCCCAGGGTCTCCTCTGTTACAGGTTCTCAATGATGGGGAAACCTTTCAGGGCGAGGTGGAACAGGAGATTCACATGGAGGTGCAGCCAACAATTTTTGTCGCAACTTCTTGAAGGCCATATGAATGTCCATATGAATCAAAGTCTTAGATGAATGATCCTGACACCTTGTTGAACTTATTCTGCTAAGAATCAAGGCAGCCCTGAAGGCAAAAGTATGAGGTGCCAATTGTAAAGTTACATTTCAATAACAGCAATAATTTAGGTGTTTACACTGTCATAAGATGGGTAAAAAAAAAAGGATAAATAATTTGTGTCCATGCTATTCATTTATAAATGTCACAATTTCAACTAAAGAGCTGATAAATATTTAGTTTACAAGTTAAATATTTAACTTTAAATGACTTGTATCTAAATATTTATTCACCAAACTAAGTAACCAAATACTTAGCAAGCTAAAGATTCAGTTTGAAGCTCGATATTTAACTAGAAAGCTAAACTGGCTAGCTAAATATCAACACTTAGCCATCTAAATATTTAATCACCAAAGTAAATATTTAACTTTGAAAAAAATTCTTACTAAGCTAAATATTCAAGATTTGAAGCTAGATATTTCGCTTTGAACTAAATGTTTAGCCCAGAGCTAACTATTTAGCTAATATGCTAATTTACTTGCTGATGAGCAGAAGTGAACTGCCAAAATAAAAGCTGAATCTAACTGAAAAACTGAATGTCAACTCTATCATTTATTTTCCTCCTAATATGTCCAACATTTAAGCTTAATAAGCCCTTTTCCTGAGTGCTTTCCACAAGAGCAGAGTAATGTGTAGACGTCATGCGTGTTCACACTCAGGTGTAGCATTCGCTATCTCCATCATAAACACAGAAGCCAAGGAGCAAGAGGTACATTTTGAAGGATGGATTCAGCTGAGCAAAAGATACTGGCGAAACTCCAGTCCAGACCCCAACTATATTGTCCAGGACAGGACTAACTTAGCTGTTGTTTCTGATCCTTTGTGCTGATACAGCATGCGCACCTCATGCACAGGCTTACCATCCAGGCTGCTGTTTCGCGATTGGCCTGAGGGGGAAATCACAAGCACAAAACTTTCAAACTCCATATCGTCCCTTTAAAAAGTAGGATGAGCTGTTTCACCTGCAATATAGATGTATTTTGATGGATTTACAGTGACTGCATCCAGATTTTATTTTGATAGTCTTTTTTCCCCTTATTGTCTTATTGGCAAGTGAATTTGCAGATAAGCTAAATATTTAGCTCCGAGTTAATTCTGTAGCTATTTTAATGCTAAATATTTACCTTCAAACTAAATTTTTAGCTTTTTCCTGAAATGTTTTGTTTTACCTAAATTATGCATTTTGTATTAACCTGTATTTTTTTTCAAACCATGACATTTATAAATGATTAAATTATATGGACGTGATTATGATTTTGAAAAATGAACCTGATTTGTCTTATGACATGCTAAATAACCTAAATCACTACTTTTAATTTTTGAGTGTAACATTACAAATAACACCTCATACAAAGTGAGGTCAAACCAGTACTGGCAAGGTGAAGATAATCAAGTGGCCAGGATGTTTATTATATATCCTTTTGTTCTGGAGAATGTTGTGGGGAGGGATGACTGGGCTTCTCTCCTGGACCTAAAGAAGCCTCTGAACGGAAATCATAATAACCCACCTGTAAGAAGAATTTGAGGGAGGAAAGGTAGACTCAGGTTTCCATCCTTTCGTGTCTCTACACACTTATTTGAGCTCCATTATGGTTGGATTAACCCAGTATAAATCCATGGAATATTAAATGACTAAAAACCTGTTACTCTACCTTTACTTATGCAAAAAGAAATTCTCTTTTGTTACTTTTAGACATATCCACTCTTCTCATTGCGAGTTGGACAAGAAGAAACAAAAATGTCCTTAAAGACAGACTGCACTGACTAAGGCATTTAGAAACACCAGAAAAAGATGCGAGTTGTTAAACAGGAGGCAGGATTCATCTCATTATAGGGAGGCAGATTATCCACCTCATAATCTGCCTCTGATGGATTGGGTTGATATCACATTTTTATACTGAAGAAAAATATTAGACCTAGATGTTCCTATGTTGAGTGAGATTTTCATAGCAATGTATCATCTTTCAGTGTTGAAACTCAAAATTGATTCAAAAGAACATGACTGAGAGAAAATGTTTCTATGACAAATTTGAGGATATTTAAGGAATGTTTAAAAGTAAAGCCCCTCAGCAATCCTGTGAGGGTAAAGATCTGGTTCACTGTTCCACAGACGGGACGAAAGCCACATTGCTCCTCTTGTGTCTGGGGTTCCACAATCAGTGAGAGCCTCCGCTTTAACACCTAAAATTGGCTTTCCCGCCCAGGGAGGCTGAAAAGTGTGGTCCGTTAATATTCTGACAGTCCTACAGTGGTTTTCTAGCCCTGTATCCGACATTTAAGAGACGTGTCAACGATGGCAGCTCAACAATGCTTAGAGCCCTGAGAATCTCAGGTCGAATCTCATCTATGTCAAGGGGTATCATCATCTTGGTGACCAAATAAAAACACCAGAACAAGTAGTGAGTCATAAAAGACCAAATAAGAGCCTTAATGTTTTCCAATACCAAAGCAAATGTTTATTTTATCTGAACATTTGCTTAAACATTTTAATTTTAACATCTCTATTGTTAAACAGCTGGTTGTCTCACAAAATGTTGACCATTAAAGGATAAAGTGTAAAAAAAAAGCAGACAAGAAGAATTAACCTTAAGACTTTCCGAGTTTCCAGAACAAATGTACAGTACTGTAGAAAATTGCCTGACCTGGTTTTATTGCTTTGCAGGAGAATTTAAATAACAAAAAAAAGTTACGAGTTACTTCATTAGTGATTCTTTGCACTTATTTTCCAGATTAGTTTTGGTCTATCTGCTCCAACTCTTGATCCCTATTCCCTTGGTTTAAAGGCACTAAAGGCTGTCCATTCATTCCCACATTACCATCACCGCACTAAGGCCTATTTTCTGTCTTCCCTCAGTACAAACTTTAGGCCGTGTTCTCCGTTGGAGTCATAGCTCTCGTACGTGGGCAGCGAAGGCCAGTCCGGTTGGTAGGTTGTGGTGCTGTACACAAACGCCTCTGTGATGCCTCCAGGCGACAACTTCTCCTTGTCCACCATGTCCCCCAGTTCATTTATTTCCAGCTCCACTACAGTCCGCTGATACATGGTAGGCACCTTCTCAAACCAGTCCAGGTATTTCAGCATCTTTTCATCCACTTTGTAGACCTCCCCATGGACGTGCTTGCCTTGTCCAGGGAGGTTAAGGAGGAAGGGAAGGTTATACTTAGTCGCAATCACCAGTGGATACTTTTGGACGGTGGTGGCCGTGGCGAGGAACTCAGCCTTTCCATTATTGCTGTCTATCATGTAAGGGTAGTTAGGCTGCGCCCTCTTTAGGGAGCCGTAAACAAAGACCCGAAGCATGAGGACAGAAGGCACCTGGGGAAAAAAGGAGGCAAGGAAATCAGTATGGATCTAGTTTGTTCTGAAGCAACTCAACACTGAATTACACTCACTGGCCACTTTATTAAGCACACCAGTCCAACTGCTCCTTTATGCAAATTTCTAATCAGGCAATCACACGGCAGCAACTCAATGCATTTATCCCTGCAGACATGTTCAAAACGACACGGGCTGGTCTGAGTATTTCAGAAACTTCTGAGCAACTGGGATTTCGACAACCAGCCATCTCTAGGGTTTACAAAGAATGGTCTGAAAAAGGGAAAATATCCAGTGAGCGGCATTTCTGTGGGCCTTGTTGATGCCAGAAGTCAGAGGACAATGGCCACACTGCTTCGAGCTGATAGAAAGGCAATAGTAACTCAAATAACCACTCATTACAACCAATGCACCATGTCATGAAGCTCGAATCATTTCAGACTGGTTCCTTAAACATGACAATGAGATTACCGTTTCTAGAGGATTCAATGAGCTTCGCCTCTAGTAAAAACCTTTACATCTGAATGAAAGCGTACTCTCTATCGTTCATTGCTCCTAGAGGAAGAAATGCGTTCACAAGCCTAGAAAAAAAAAATGAAACGACGCTGTGATAGTAGACAGAGGGGCCATGAAAAGTTAGCACCCCCTGCTGTCCTGGTCGAGCAACGCTGAAAAAACAATAGAGTCGAGAGGAGAAAACGGACTACTAAACAAAAAACGTCTCTGTTAATAAGTCTGCGTCTGACTGTAAATTCGCGGTTGGAGAAGCATAAACTAGGCTTAAAGCTTCGAGAAGGTTGCCAGAAGCAATTCCTTCAGTTTTTATGCACTGGGTTTTATTGGAGAGATCATTCCCAAAGTTCAAAAAGTTAAAATGAAGACTTTTTAAGCTCTCTTTACAATCTTTTAATTTTTATTTTTCACCTACGAGAATTAGACATAAAATAACGTAGCAGGTTACACTAAACCTTCCTAATTATTTAAGTAAGATACATTTGTTAAATTCTGTTGAAGTTGTTCGGCTCTTGCTTGTAACTTCGCACATTTACATCTTGCAAACCTTTAATTCTTTTTTACAATAAATGGTGACTGAAATGCTCACTTTCAAGCCAAACCTCATTCATCTTTTAGCCTATTTTATGTTGAAAATCCTGAAGGATAACACAACATCAACTATCATATTTAAAACCTCTGAAAAACAAAGAACATTCAAAACGCTCAACTAAAAGGCTAAACTGGAGACAGCCTGAACTGAGTCGATCAAAGCGGTGGAATAGTCCTTTTTGTTTAGAGCCAACCGGGGAGACCGAAGCAAACAGACACGGAACTGAGGTGTTGATTATTTATATCATATATTATTCTCCATTCATTTGAATAATAGAGGTGCTACAGCTGAACGTCATTATTGTTGCAATTATGGCAGCGCGTAGATCTTCGTTACGTGTATTAAGGTCTCGAACGTCATAGAAGCAGCAGCGAGAGGATTAGGAGGAACCCAGCGAAATGAAAGGTTTAATGAGCCATAAAACCAACGTCAGCCAGTAAGTCCTACTTTACCAGCCCTACAATGAGTTCATCACAGTTAGTCATTTATTATATTCAATAACTTTCGCTGAGCCCAAATGGCTGAAAGTCCCGGTAATCATAAAACAGGCGCAGTGCTCTTACCTTGCAGGACGGGTTTATGTCAAACTGAGCAATAACATTAACCAGATAGGCCTACAGGCTCACGCATGCGCCCAAGCGACACCGGTTGGCTCTGACATCACTTTCACTCAGTAGAAGCAATGGAGTTGGATTTAACAGCAATAGCAGATCATCACGCTTCTTAATTTATTAACATATCTTTATTGCGAGGATTAACCCCTTGAGATGAGACATCTAGAAGTTCCTCCAATACATCAAAGAAAAATTAAAGAAAAAAGAAAAGAATCAAGACAATCAAGAATCACAGTCATTATAACACACAGCTACAGACAGACACACACACACACACACACACACACACCCACACACACACACACGCATTGCACAAGGTCAAGAACTGAGAGGAACATAAGGAAGAACATTGATAATAATATTAGTAACAGTATAATGACAACAATAATAAATGGAGATAAAGACATAAAAATGAAAAATAGTAAATACATGACCAGTGAAGCCCAAGGTCAAGCAAACAGAACCAGAAACATAGACAAATGTTCAGAAGATGTTCAACAACAGCCCTTCGGAACGCTGCAAATGAAGATAAAGAACGAATAAAGGAAGATAATTCCAATTATACAAAGTCTTAAAACAAAAATCATGTTTCCCTACCTCTTTTTACTCTAGGAACAACAGCAAAAACTGATCATTGTGTCACAGGCTGTAAATCAAATTATAGAGTGTTGCTTAAAATAAGCTGGATAATTTATAATAATAATATATAATAATAAAGTAAAAACTTTTGAAAATAAACTGTAACCATTGAAACTGTCTTCTGGCAGAACGTGCAAACCAGGACAGCGGTCCACAAAACACACAGTGGCGTGTCCTAAAGAGAAAGCGGAGAACAAAATGGCAGAGACTGTTGTACACCACATCAATAGAATGCAGACAAGAGGCAGTAATGTTCTGACAAATAATATCAGCATAGTCCAGAATAAGCAGGAAGGAGCAGCTGTATGACTATTCTTTTCCTAACCAGATAATTAAAACAGTTAACAGACTGATAAAGTATTTTAAGATGTCTTGAATTCCAGCCAAACACCAAAGCATTTAAAAGTCTCAGTTTACTCCAGAGGAGAGGAAACTTGAGAAAACAAAGATTAAGGTTTCTTTTATCTATATCCAAGGCTTTCCTGTGGAACAGTAAAGAGACTTTGATTTATTAAGAAGTTTATTGACTAATAGCCACTGCTGAACAGAATCAAAGTCGTGTTGTAAATAGAGATTTATCACGGAGTTGGTTGGTTTTATTACAGTAAATATCATTGGCATAAAGATTAATATTACAGTCTGTGCAGCATGGTGGCATATCATTAACAAACATAAAGAATAATAAAAGTCCAAGAGAAGAACCTTGAGGGAATCCTTTAGCTATGCCTGTAAAATCTGACTGACAGCCCCTGTACGACACAGAAGACTTAAACCAGAGTAGAGATGATATTGAAAGGCCAATAGCATGCAATTTATCCAATACAAGATAGTGATCAACAAAAGCGAAGGCTAATTATTTGCTTTAAGGTTAATTTAAACAGATTTAACTGAGTGAGATCACTGCCTGCAACAAATTGATAAACAACTCAAAGTTGGCACAATATTATTAGACTTTAGTGCAGGGTGAATTGATCATGAGCTTTTGCTCAATCAAATATCTGCATATGGTTTTCACTTGTCTTAAGTGGATGGAAAGTTATCTTTCAAACAGGCAACAGCGTGCTCTCTTTAATACCACTTTATCAGATGTTAAACAATCAAAATGTGTGGAAGTTGCTTAGGACTGCTCCTTTATGCAATATTGAGGGGGAAAAAAACATATATAGGGAGCATGGTGGCGCAGCTGGTAGCGCAGCTCACCACACAGCTAGAAAGTCCTGGGTTTGATTCCCGCCAGGGACGCTGTGGGTGCTGAGGGTGTGTTTGTTCCTCCATATCATCAGCACCCTTTATTGGCAAAAGGCCCTTTCTGTGTGGAGTTTGCATGTTCTCCCTGTGTTCCCTTGAGTAGCTAATGTGAGCTACTCTCACAAAAACATGCCCACTCCTGGCTGACCAGGGCGCCTGAGGGATTGGGGAGGATCTGGCTGGAATAACGTGATCCTTCCACGTTATTTTTAAGGTGAAAAAAAGGGCCTGCTCACTCCTCAAAGCATGAAGGAGGCTTGAGCCCAGTGTGGGGCCCTCCTGGGGTTGGTGGGTGGAGAGCAATGGGGTACACTGGGTGATAAATAAAGGGGGAAAAACCGTGGGCGAAAAAAACCCCCCATATATAACAATGTATCCTGATGATCATTTATTTATCTGCCGGCAATCGACCAGAGTTAAATAGCTTGCTTCAGGAAAAGCTAATGCTGGTGTCAAAGTGGGCTGATGAAAATAATTTCAAATTGAATATTGCTAAAAAAAAACAATGGGATTGCCAACCAAGTATGTTATAAGAACAGATCCAAAGCTCAGCATATCCCTAAAGTTAACACATATTGAACAGGTTATAGCTAGAGGACACACTCGTGGACAACACAGATACTTTTACTCATTTTGGTATTCCAGTTTATTAATATACGTTTTTTTTAAAGTGTGAAAAGTGTTAAACTGGTGATACAAGCTTTAGTTTTAGCTAATTTGGAATACTGTGCTGTAGTATGGTCTTCTGCCTTTAAACAAGATATCCATAAACTCCGACTGACCCAGAATAGAGATGCTAGACTTATCTTAAATTGCTCAATGAAGGAAAATGTAGAGGTGGTACATCATAAATTATTATGGCTGACATTCGATCAGAGAATGGCCAATAGACTGGCCCAGTTTGTAAGAAAAATATCTCTGACCATTGAACCAGTCTGCCTGTATACTAAACTGACTCTTTCACAAGAGACACATGGGTAGAACTAGGCATTCATCCTCAATTAACTCTACATTCCCCTTACCTATAACCAATGTAGTAATCAGTGATATATTGGGCTTTATCGATATGGAATAAACTGCCTTTATATAGACTATTAAAGGCATATAGATGGCTATTGCTAGAGGCACCGAGGTCCAGCAAGAAACTTGGGGAGAACGAGCGTTCTACATATGTCGACCTACGCTGTGGAACGCTGTACCACTGAGTATGCGTCAGGCGACTTCACTGCCATTATTTCAATCACTCCTAAAAACTCATTTTTATCGTCAGGCATTTGATTCAGTCTGAGGCTCTGTGTGGGTTATTTGACTTATTATACATTTTTTATTCTGTTTTTACTTTGTCTGTTTTATTATTATTTTAAATGGTTATTTATTCATATTTATGGTCTGTCTTGATTTTTAAACTGTACAGCACTTTGTTTGGACTTTTTGTCCTGTTAGAGCGCTTGATTTGATCACGGAAATATAAAAAGAGCATTCTTAAAAAAAAAATTAGGACTGGCAATACTTCAAGAAGAAATCTCCATTTAATATTGAATGACTAAATAATATACAACTTAAACCTGGATTTGACATTAGTTCACAAATCTGGTTTATGTACCAATAATGTTTCATGACTGGTTTTATTAACATTTAAATGTTATTATTTTGAATGTTATGTCTATGGTGATATGATTGTGTGGTTTTATGCGGACCCCAGGAAGAGTAGTTGTTGCTGCGATAATAACTAATGGTGGATCCTATATAAATAAATAAAAACAAAAACGACCTGACTTCAGCTGTTAGCTAAGACGTTACTTTACTGACATCTGCTGGAATAAAATGGTACTGCAGGAGGTAAGAAAGCCTCTGGGTAAAACGTCCTACAAATCTAGGAAACTGCTGAAAGTTGCAAGTTTCATTTCAGCTTGTCACTGTGCCCTTGGGCACATTTTACCCCAGGTTTGTTAAATGATTCCTATGAATGTTTGAGAATTAATAGTTTGGCTGGATGAATTAGCTCTGGTGGTTGATATCATTTGCGGGTAGGGATGCACCGATACTGCTATTGGGTATTGGGGCTGATAGCATCCTAATGTACTGTATCAGTATCAGTTAAAATGAAACATACCATGAAACTATACTGAAAATGTATAAACTATGTAATAATTGCACTTTGTTTTTCACGTAATTTTTTTTGTTTTGTGATCATTTTTATTAATATTTAATTTTTTTTATCTAATTGACCATCATTTCTCATAAGAAGCAGGAAGATAATAAAACTCTCTCGCCCAGTTCATTGCATTTTTTGTGTGTGGAGGAAGTACTGGTATTGGTACTCGGTATTGGCAAGTACTCAAATTCACGTATTGGTATGGTATGGGTTTGAAAATAGTGGTATTGATGCATCCCTAGTTGTCAGTACGAGTACAGTTCAACCAGTTTTTTTTTTTTTATTTACCGTGCAACAGTGAAAACTGCTGGAGAAACTTTAGTTGGAAGAATCTGTTATTGGAAATAATAATAGATTAAAATATACTTTTATTCTTCACAGAAGTAGGTATTCACTAAACAATTTGAGGATTACATAGTCTCCATCTGCTGGAATAATCAATCTTTTTTCTCTGTATTTAAAGGCAACATGAGGATCCCTTTATGGATTTAGGTTTACACAGGAGGTAAAATAAGTATTGAACATCTAAATATTCTAATCTGTTCTTCAAGCTTCATTTTTGGCATTTTATTTATTCTTCCTCCAAGCACGATCTATGACATGACATCAAAAGAGTTCAGACACAGTTCTACACTGTGTGTCACATGTTGGTCCACATCTTCTGCAACAAACTTGAAACAGGCATCAACATGATTTTTCTTCAGCAGTGGAGTCTGGCGCAGTCCGTCTGCTCAAAGGGCATTGTTGTTGAGTGTATTATTTATGGTTTTCATAGAAAAAACTCTATCAGTTTCTTCCAGGTCTTTTAGTACTTAGCTTTTGGTGAAATTAATCTCTTCCCACTTCCAGATTATGATTCCAGCAGTGCTTACTTGAACATTCATAGGTTCAGAAATGGAGCGGTAGTCCTTGCTACTAGTATTTTATGAATAATACTTTTTTGTGACGATATCATTGCTTTTACCAATGTAAACCCGCTGTGCCAATGTGCTAATATCCACGGGAGTAGAAGTCATTAGCATCACTGCACTGAGGCCCAGTTTCGGTCTTCCCTCAGTACAAACTTTAGGCCATGATCTCCGTTGGAGTCGTAGCTCTCGTACATGGGCAACGAAGGCCAGTCGGGCTGGTAGGTTGTGGTGCTGTACACAAATGCCTCCGTGATTCTTCCAGGCAGCAGCTTCTCCTCCTTGTCTGCCAACTTGTTGATTTCCAGCTCCACTACAGTCCGCTGGTACATAGTGGGGATATTCTCAAACCGGTCCAGGAATTCCATCATCTTTTCATCCACTTCGTAGACCTCGCCGTGGACCCTGCTGCCTTGTCCAGGGAGGTTAAGGAGGAAGGGGATGTTGTACTTAGTAGCAATCACCAGTGGATACTTCTGGACGGTGGTGGCCGTGGCGAGGAATTCAGCCTTTCCCTTATTGATGTCTATCATTAAATGGTAGTTAGGCTGGGCCCTCTTTAGAGAGCCGTAAACAAAGACTCGATGCATGAGGACAGAATGTATCTGGGGAATAAAGGAGACACAGAAATTAGTATGATTCTGGTTTGAGTAACTCAACTGCCTATGTTGGTTTCACCAGCATTAAATTGTAACAACGATTGTTAAAAAACTACAAAGAAGAGTCTAAAAGAGTCTTCTTTGTAGTTTTTGTAGTCTTTGTAGAGTCTAAAATGCATGCACTTGTTGAACTTTATTCAGGGATTTTGAGAAGCTGGGCCTTACGGTTAACTGCCCAACTCAGTGGGCTAACATGTCCCTCAGTTGTGGCAATCATTAGGTAAGATATATAGGAAACCCACAGTTATTGCCAAGTTTAATATAACATAACCCTGAAGATATGGCCGCTGCTACAAAAAGTTATTGAAGCAAATAGGGTGCATGACAAGTGCTACAAGTTGTATACACTAAATACCAGTATCATCAGCAAAAATGTACATGATATCATAATTTTTGCTATGTCACTATTAGGCTTGCTGGTATACATCAAACAAATGTGACCTAAGTAGTGATCCATTTAGAACACCATTGGCTTCAGAAAGGTTGACAGAGGTTATTCTTTCTACCTTCATCCACTGTTAAGTGGAGTTAATTGGGGGGATTATTCCCAAAGCTTCCAAAGAAGCTGGAGGAGGATAACTCATCCGAAAGTATTGTTTGCAAACTCTCTAAACAACAAGAATATCCAACACAAATTGATTTGGGGACATTAAAAGCTTTATTAAAGGCTAAACTTGACTGAACAAGTTACTCTTACCATTTAATTTCTCAAGAACAAAAGGAAGCAGTTAATTAATACATGTATAACTTTAAAGCCCCCGCCCCCCCAAAGAAACACTGGTAAAGCTTGTGTAATCCATGGTGTTAAAAACAATGGAAGGGTCAAGATAAGATCTGTTACACCATGCGGCTTGCTGTGTGAGCCCTCCAAAAAAGTATTTATTAGTTTGCAAGTTAGCTATAGCAGAACTCTGGCCTTATACAAGAGTAGACCGAAGCATTGATAAGGTGTTCTTATGATTAAGATATACTTTTAGTTGTTTATGAGACTTAATAACTAACAGCAGTGAACAGTTTGACTATCTCTGTTGAAGTCTCCAGGGTGTATCCATGAAATAAAGTATCATTAAACAGAGGTAACTTATTTTACATTGGTAGCCTACAAAGTAAAATTGGAATTATTTACATTTGTATTATTTAAAAGGCAATATTAGTTCCTGTTGTTGGCTCACAGAGGACTCCGGTTCAGCAAATACAATAATTAGACTTGTACATGTGGACGATTGAATGACACTAATTAGCATCTTATTTGCCACTTCCTATTTAGTACCTGAATAAAGGACTACTCTGTAGCATTTACCATCCCTATTATCTTTGATCTACTGTTGACATCTTAAATTCTTCAAATAGTCAATAATTAATTGGTTCATGTAGACTTTATAAAGTACAGGTTTTGAGTTTTGAGATATTTACTTATTCAATAAAAACTCAAAAATGATATTTAAAGGGTTTTTTCTGGGTTTAAAGCCGAGTAGAAACTGTCTGATGTTAAAACCACACTATCTTGGCAGGTGCCAAGGGTGACAGACTATGACATGATCAAACTAAATCTTTCTAATTCCATTCCCTCCATCAAACAGGAGGCACTGTTTGAGTGCCACTCAGTAGCCACAAAACATGCTTAGGGTAACCAAAAGGCTAGTGCTGCCCCTGAATATAAGCAATAGAAAACATGTTCAAAGCAGAAAGATAAGTTGTATTTTTTCAACATGATGTGGTATGTCACCACTTTCTGATGCTGTACTGAGCAACTGCCTTTATGGCCCACAACATAAATTCCCACAGATATATTCAATAAAAACAATTTAAAAATTAGTACTTGAAACGCCAATTACATTTTTTGAGAATATAATTTTAAGGCTTTTAAAAATATATAAGATAAGACATGACCTAGCTTCAATAAATGTGAAATCATACAGAATCTGTTATCTAAATACAAACTAATTATATCCATGTATCAGCTTTTTAAGGAACCTATAAAACAAAAATTTGGAAATAGACTCCAGATATTTCAGCATTTTGTATCTATGGAACTTCACTGTATTATCGCTGTGTTATTGCAACGTGCGGCTCTTTAACTATACATCTATTAACGTCTCAAATAGTAGAATTGGAGCAGTAGCCACGGAGGATTACCGGGAAAACAGCGATTTGACCGGTTTAATAAGCCATAACGTCAGCAACCAAATCCTACTTTAGCAGCTTTATAATGAGGTCATCGAAGCGTTCGTCATTGACTATACTCAATAACTTTATTTTCGCTTAGCCCTAATAGCTGAAAAAAATATCATCAAACAAAAAACCGCTCCAGGGGTCTTACCTTGCAGGATGGTAACAACACCGGCTTGAGTTCATGTAAAGCAATCACAGCCTATGTCTTCACGCATGCGCACAATAAACTCCTGTAGGAGGCCGACGTCATTTTAACACATTTACTGTAAAAGGTGAAGGTGGATTTTTGTTTGTTTGTGCATTTCTGTTTATTTGGTAACCAGTAGATAGTAAATATATTTATCATGAATGTAATATTTTATTAGGTTAAAATATGAAAAGTTAATATTGACCTCATTCTTGATGAATGTGCAGAAATCTCTGTGTTTCTATTTTGACGTGGTATAGATCACTCAAAAAATTCATGTCAGACTCATTTTAATCTATTCAGATACAAAGATTAGGATACCCTTTGATATATACTAAATCTTTTTTTTTTTCTTTTTTCCTGGGGTTCTATTTACTTTAGCGACACTGGAAAAACTCAATATATTTTTACCAACTAACTGAGACAGATAAAAGATCTCAAGATTTAATTAAATGAGGACATCACCTAATTTAGTTCTTCTTAAGATGGCTGATATCCCATCAGTCAAACATGCTTTGGAGCATTAATACTCAGTATGTTAAGGGAATATTATCCCTTCTAAAACTTTAGACATTCATTTGGTGCTCCTGACTGAGACTGAAAATCATGATGAAATTCAAAAATCTACCTAAGGCCTTCAGAATGAAATTTGATCCGAAACTGTGAAACATGGAGGTGGTAGTTTCATGGTTTGAGAATGTGGTCCTGCAGGCTCCAGCTGCTGACGATTACAGAATTAATAATACATTCTAGCATGTATCAGAGGCTGCTACATTTAAATCTAAACCAGAAATGGACTCTCCAACATGACAAAGATCCAAAACACAGACGTAAATCCACCAAAAACTGAATGAAAATGATCAAACGGAAGTCTTGAGCTTAGTCAAACCCCAGGTTTAAATAGGACACTTGAAATAAGTGGTACATGCAACAAACAGCTGTCTGAATATTTTCATTTTATTGTAGGTTGTGGGACTAGGTGGTGTGTAAAACCTTCGTTTACTCCTGCTACAAACAGATACGTTCTGTGCTGATTTCTAAAACGGGAAAAGTTGTAATATGATGATAAATGAAGCATTTGCCACAGTGAAAAGATGAACAGCGTGAGTAATTTCCTAATAGTCCACAAATCTCCACACCAACTATTAATACAAGTGGTTTTCAGACGGGGAGTTGTAAATAAAAGCAAGGAAACAAAGCAGTTTTCTGCAATTAGTCTGCAATTTACACAGCTGGCTCCATTAAAATCCACTTAGCAGGAATGAGATATGAACGTGCAACTATAATACGCTTACAGCAGAGGAGGACATTAAGCAGAATTATGGCACAGGTTTTTATTCAGTTGCACACAATTCTGCAAGACCCAGACTCAATACTGTCCTTTCTGTAACACCACTGAAATCATATGGACAAAAAAGGTCATCCATGATGCAGAAGATGGATGGAACTCTCTAAAACGTATTTTCTGTCAGCTGCAAGTCACTATTTAATTGTTGATCTTATCAGAGATTTTTTTTCCTAAATCAAAATGCTTGATTTGTAAATGTACCAGCAACAAGGCCAATTTACTCAGTCTAAGAACTGAAAATTTAATAAACTTTCAGCTTCTGCAGCATGAAAGATCTTTACCAACACTGGTAGTGCAATGACAAAAAAACACTTTCTTTAGTTTAAGATGCCTTTTTTTCTCTTTTATCCACTAAACTGTTAGATACACTGGATTAAAGCATACATAAATACATGACTTTTGGTGTATAATTTAACAAGTGGAGATGAAGCAAGAGTCGTGACATCATTAGTCTGATCATTCTGCATGAAAATCTGGAAAACATCACATACTTTAACACTGACTGTGTAAAAATAATAAAAAAGACCCCATGTCATGATAGTCGGGAGACGACCACTCTAAAGATAGTTGGATGATATTCCCTGAATTAGATTATTGAGCATTTTTAAATTAATTTGAAATAAATTGAATTAATTTATCACAAAGGGCCACGGGTTGGATTGATTGTCGCAACAGTCAAACTGGTATTAAATTAACATTTTGAAATAATCTAAAACGTGTGACAAAAAGGACCAAAACATTCGTTAGAGTGCAAAATCTGTTTCTACAGAAACAAAGATAAAATAAATACATCTAAAAATAAAAATAACTTTGAATTAAAGCAAAAATGATATTGAATGTTAAAAAGGTAAATATTTAGGGAATGGAATATTCTGGCGTCTACGTCCGACGATCTTGGAAGATGACGCCAGCACGTCCGCAGCCTAGCAGCGACGAAGGCGTAAACAAAGTGAGCCGCTGAAAGCCAAGTGGACGATGTTTCTTTTGGTGAAATAGCCGGTGAAACTATCCAGATTTTGGTAACTTATCGACGGAGAGTTCGGCTCCTAGACTGTGACCTGAATGAGCTTTTTGTCCTTTAAGACGCGAACGAATTAGCCTACCGTTACTGCTAGTTGTGTTAGCTTAAGCTAGCCTTAGATAACGGGCTTTTTGTATTCCTCTGATTCGTTTCCAATCGAGTCGGTGTCATTCATTAGACATTAAAGCGGTTTTATCATTTTCACTCATGCTGAGTAAGTCGAGTGCTTATAAAGCTGCTGGCATGATGAATTAGCTCGCAACGATGTAGCAACTCGTGATCAAAAGGGTCGTTGATCTGGACAGCTCGATAGATGGCCACCTAACCAGCTGCTGCGATCTGGAGGCGGACTGAGATGTTTAGTTTGATGGCGAACTGCTGCAGCTGGCTGAAACGGTGGCGTGAGCCTGCCAGGTGAGTTCAAACCATTTAAAGAGAGCAAAATGTGTAAAGACGGAGCTGGAGCTCCAATCAGTGCAGTGCAGTAACAGATTTCACCATGTAGCGGAGGGGGGCTGCAGTCTGGATCGTTTCTAATGTTCTTTATAGATAATTCATAATGAAGTCAATCGCAGGTAACTCATTCGTTACAGATACATGGCTGGGAATTCATTTAATGTTTTGCTTGTTTTGATTTTAATAATAAGTCTTAGTGTAGCCTTATTTTTTCTCATCGTCATATTAAGAATAAGTGACCCTGTTACTGGAGCTGATGAAGAAAAGATGGGTATGATGGAAATGGTAACTTTAGCTTTTTATTACAATTTTTACTGGTAGTTTCATGTCCTGATGAATAATCCAAATGTGATGTAAAACAATAGGGATTTTTCCATTTTTAGTTCTTAGTTTAGTCATTAGAGCAGGATCTGTTTCTGTGAGGCACTGAAACACAAAGGGTGAAGGAGCTTAAATGATTTCTGTAACAAAAAAAGTGCAATAAATTGGGGAAAATTATTTCTAAGCCTTTGTTACGTTTGACTTTTTTTTCCTTTTCTTTTCCATAATTTATATTGTGAACCAGGCTCAGGCTCCATTCTACGTTTATTCCTCTTGAAGACGCTGATCTTTACTTTTCTAAAATGTACATTTTCCTCTAAGTTAATTCTGCATTTATTTAGTTTCAAACAATAGTCAAATATGGTCTTAAATGAGATCATTGGGCACTTTATACAGCAGGGGTCTCCAACCTTTTTGATACTGAGGGGCTACTTGAAGGGTCATAAGTAATATGAAGGGCTACCTGTACATTACACAGTTGTATGGTTCATCTTTACGTATTTCATAATAATATTTATTCTTTGTTAATATGCTATGTCTGATCACATATTAATTGCTCACAAAAATGTATAATGATTCATGACAGGAAACGGATACATTTCAACATGCAGCACTTTATTCTATTAATCTCTCAGTGCATTTCAATTTTTTGCTATTTTTAAAACATGTCCAGACAGAGGGCACCTTATCCTGTCCCTGAGAGCAACTTGGTGCCCGCGGGCAACGTGTTGGTGATCCCTGTTATACAGCATCAGTGTGGCTGTTAAGTTCTGCATAGGGCATTTTTGCTGATACATTTTGCGATCATAATAAAAGACGCTATTTCTCAGATATTCAGTGTTTAGTAGAATGGAGGAAAAATTTTCATCAGAATTCCAATCTTCTTTTTCTTCTCATTCTTCTATTCCATCCGCCTACCTCATAATTTTTTTGGAAAATTCTGTGAATTAAATGTAAAAAAAAAAAATTACCCCCCCCCCCAAAATTCTCCCTTTAATGCTGATGGTCACCTGGGAACAACCAGTTTTTATGACAGAGATGGTAGCTGTGGAGGTGTTGATCTCCTTCCTGGAAGAACATATCATATATAGGTGGAATTTTTTTTATGTCCTAAAGGTCGACATAAAAGTTAGAATTTTAAGGGAAAAAAATCAATCACTAATAATTTTGTGTCTTATCCTTTCATAGTTTTTTGTTGTTAAGATGATGTGTTAGGGCCAGGCGATGATAAATAATAAATAATGGCAACTGTTTTCACTATATTGAATAATCTTGATTTTTGTCTTATCAAAACAATAATAATAAAAACTATCAAATTTAGCCTTAACTATTAATGTCAAATTCAGAGTGTGTATCCTGCTACTGTTATAACGGATACTGGATTTAGGACTTCATGTGATTAAAAAGATGGTTGCATTACCTAGCTTTGTAGAAACGTCGATAACTGCAGATTGTACAGATTGGTTAAGTCTGGCTGCTCTACTCTGAAATATCCAAACCATTGTATGTACAGTGAGGCAAAAAAAGTATTTGGCTTTTAATGATTGTGCAAGTTGTCACACTTAAAAATTTGAGAGGTTTCTGTAATTTTTATTATAGGTATACCTCAGCTATGAGAGACAAAATGTGGGGAAAAGAACATTGTATGATTTTAAATACTCTATTTGTATAATGGTGCAGAAAATACATATTTGGTCAATAACTAAAGTACTTTTTAGTGTAACGTTGGTTGGCAATGACAGGGGATTCATGTTTTCTGTAGTTCTTCATTGTAGCTGGTGTTTTAACTCATTCTTTCATGCAGATCTTCTCTACAGCTGGGATGTTTTGCGGCTTTCGCTGAGCAACACAGACTTTCCACTGAACGAGCCGAACAAAATCACATCTTGGATGATGTAACTGCAGAAACTGGTGGAAAAGTTGACGCTAAGACATAAACATGTCTGATTAATATCAGGTCGACTCGTGTTCTTTTTTAGTTTGCCTCATATTTGTTATTCATAGTGTCGGGTGTTGCCTCAGACGAGCAGCGAGTAATCAACGGTATTTAACCCACGTGGCGACAGTGAGGCATCTGATCCTTAAGACGTACAAATCCCAGACTAATCCCGCAGCCAGGTCGGTTCACTGGGTCTCCTTCATGCTGCGACGGCAGTAGGGTTATGGGTTAGTGGACGCCGTTTCCGCTCGTGGACCGATGAAGGCCAGCTGGCTGCAGAAGACGGTCGCATGGATTGTGCGTTGGATGTCTTTTAGGCGCAAATGTCAAAGTTAAGTGTGCGACCGGGAGACAAAGGACGTTGTTGTTGACTGTTGTGACGCTGTTCTGTCCGTTTTTACTTTAGAGATGTTTCTGATCAAACAGCTGTGAGGTTCCCGTCTGTTTCAACAGATTTCAGCTGCCGCACCTCCTGTGTGTTAAACGGCAAAATAAATGAATAGTGTGAGCAGGAATCACTGTTTTGCAAGTTCACTCAAATGAACTGTTACGATTATTTTTCTCATTTTTAGAGTAATATATTGAATTAAATATGTCAGGCTCCTGTTTTCTTCTGGGGAGTTTTAACATGCTTACATTTTAGATGAAACTTAGTTTAAACCCTCCTCTCTTTCTGACTGCATCATCTGTTTCCTTATCGTTGCTATGGGGATGTTATGAATATTCTCTCCTGTGGCATTTACAGCATCCTAATTTATCCCTTTTTTTTAAATCGCTGCCGGGGTGCAAATTTTGACAACATATTAGGCAAAAATATTTAATATAATCTTTTTAATTAGCTAAAAAACCGCTGCGTCATGGTGTGTTATCAACGTTGCTTCCACCCCGTGGCTCCTCTCTGATTATTTCCTAGCTTATCTGTGCCCTCAGATGCCTCATAATACGAGTTTATGCAAATTTTTTCCCCCACAGGAAAGTGACCCTGGTGATGGTGGGCCTGGATAACGCGGGGAAGACGGCGGCGGTGCGAGGAATCCAGGGAGGTGAGTATCCCTTGCCATGGCTGCCGGCCTCTGACTTAGTTGTAGGAACAGACGTTGCCTGATTTCGGCTCTCCTTCAGAGAACCCGCAGGATGTGGCTCCCACGGTGGGCTTCTCCAAAGTGGACCTGAAACAGGGAAAGTTCGAGGTGACCATCTTCGACCTGGGGGGCGGGAAGAGGATCCGCGACATCTGGAAGAACTACTATTCAGAGTCGCACGGGGTGGTGTTTGTGGTGGACTCTAGCGACGTGCAGCGCATCCAGGAGACGCGGGAGACCATGGCGCAGGTCCTGCAGCACCCGCGCATCGCTGGGAAACCCGTGCTGGTGTAAGTGCTCTGTCTTCAGATCGGTTTTCATGAGGTTTCAGTCTGCTGTTTGCAAACGGCGATTCTGAATGTCTGTTTTCCTCCCCCTGCTCTCAGACTTGCCAACAAACAAGACCTGGAGGGGGCGCTGGCTGAGGCAGACATCATTGAGAACCTTTCGCTGGAGAAGCTCGTCAATGAGAACAAGTGTCTCTGTCAGATCGTGAGTGTTTCTGCGCCTCCTAGAAAGCGCATTTATAGGTCAGCACAATTCATTCTGATACAGTTGATACATTTAGTCTGATTATATAACAAAGGGAAAACGATCTAATTAATGCAAATCCAGCCAGCTGCATCGACTTTCACTGCAATCTCTCATGGAGCGACAGTGGAAAGGCCTCCTTTTATTTATATTTATACTTACTTAAAATAAGACCAAAAATACTTAATTAACATATAAAATCGAGGAAGAACTCACTTTCGTTTATTGTATAAAAAATAAAAAGAGCAAACCATTAAAAAAGTAAGGAAGAATTATATTTTATTTATTGTGCTAAAAAACAATAAATAAATAAAATCAAGTAAAAAAGGGGAAGAACAAACAAAGGGTTGAGTGATTCTGGTTATACGGGTCAGGAAGCAGACAGAAAAATAATCAATGAACCAGGGGTACTTTCTATGGGGCGGGGGGGGGGACACAGCGTTGCTGGCAACAATAGATTTGTCCAAAGCTTTGACAGAGACACTATGATAAACAGGAGAACTTGGCGGGGAATACTTTGTATGAAGTTAATGGCAGGATTAGCGTTAATACTGACTTCAGAAAGCAGGCTGCCTGAGCCACGATGACTTTCTGTGGAAAGGACAGCAGTGAAAACACAAGAGTTAATGGCAGAAATAAACCCTTCAATGACTCTGTTCAAGACAGAAACCCCGAACAACAGAGTACCCTGGCAGGACGACTTTCTACAGGAAGAATAACAAGGAGAGCACATTTCAATGAGTTGGTAGCAGCAAAACTTTTATCAATAAGCTAGAGAAAGGAAATAAATACAGCTAAGCAAAGAAGCAATGATACAGAGGTACTTTCTATGAAACAGCAGTAGCTACATGAATGACTTTCTCCTGGAGAGAAACAGCACTAAAGACAAAATGACTGAAACAGTCCAGATGAACTGGGTTAGGAGTACTTTTTATGAAAAGATAAACTGGGTTAATATCAACAATAATGTTTTCATTGACAATCTCCAAGAAAAAAACAACACAGAACTAAGGGTACTTTCTATGGGAAGAACAGAAAAGAGAACACGAAGTTAATGCGATCTTTCCAGATTTCAGAACAACAGAAGATAATGGAGATAATCCATAAGCTTAGCATGACCTGAGATGGTCTTAGGTTGAAAAAACAAACAAAAAACCTAATAATAATGATGCTTTTTTATTATCATTAAATAAAAAACAACACAAAAAACCTGCTAGGTTTAATTGTTTTCAATTGCTGCATCTTTACTCCAGGAACCGTGCTCCGCCATTTTGGGCTGTGGAAAGAAGGTCGACAAGTCCATCAAGAAGGGCCTGAACTGGCTCCTGGGCAACATCGCCAAAGACTACGAGGCTATCGCCGAGCGCGTGCAGAAGGACACGGCGGAGCAGCGCGCTCTGGAGGAGCAGGACAAGAAGGAGCGGGCGGAGAGAGTGCAGCGGATACGAGAGGAGAGGTGAGGAGAAGGTCTTTGAAGACCAGAGGAGCTCGATGGCGCAGAAAGGTCAACGTTGACTCTGTCCACAGAGAACGGCAGGAGCGCGAGGAGGCGGAGCGAGAAGAACGGCCGGCCCAGGAGGAGGAAGAGGCCAATGACGAGAACATCCAAAGCCCCTTCCAGCCCATTGGAAACTTGATCTCCAAGGTTCATGACCCCTGTTTAATACCCTTGTTGTGTTTTTGAGAGCAAGAGAATAAAATGGTTTCCTCTTCAGAGAGAAGAAACGGAGAAGAGGGAGCAAATAGAACTCCAAGAAGACAGGAGTAACGGTCCGAAGGAAGAAGAGGAGGACGAGGAGGACAACAACACTGTAGAGCTGCATGACACAAGACAAACGCAGGAAAACACGTCTGGTACGTCTCTGTTCCCTCAGATAAGGGACGATTGGATTAGAGCAGTGCGTTGTGAAACGTCTCTCCATGTTGGATCCCAACAGGCGAGCAGAGCAAGAAGAAGACGAGCAAGCTCCATCTGAAGAGGAAGCACAGAGTGGACCCGCTAAGGACAGAGGACGGGCCAGCAGAGAGCTCCACGCCTCCGCCTCCACCCGGTTAGTCACTCCTCCTTCACGATGGCTGGTTGAGAGCCTCTTGGTTTACAGATGAAGGTTTCTGTCTGACTTAATGAGCTGCAGCTCAGAGGTTAGGAGGCGACAACAGTGGCTGTAGCAGTCGATGGGTTCCAGCAAAACTACAAAAAGTTACGTCACAGTCATCTGAAGCCTGCGGACAAATGAAAAAGATCTGCTCTGTTGTTACTGATCGTAGGCAGCTTCAGGTCCTCTGATGGTGAATAGTTCCTACTAGGGATGTCCTGATCAGAATTCAACCTCAAATCCAATCCGATTTCGGGTCCCGATCCAATATTTTGCCATTAGTATTGAAATGTATAAAACTGAAATATATTTTTAGCAAGTAACTCAACTTTTCATAGGACTAATTTAATAAGCATTACCATTGTTGTTGTAAATCCCATGAAATCAAAATCTTACAGAGAATTAAAGGTCAGCGTCTTTTTAATATTTCAAACAAGAGTAAAAAGCAAAACACTTGCTTGGTACAGTATTATGAAGAAAAGTATTTCTAGAGCTGATGTGCCTTGGCAGAAAGTTAAATTTTTGTCTCATCTGTCCACAGGACATTCTCCCAGAAGCTTTGTGGCTCGTCAGCATGTAGTTTGGCATACTCCAGTCTGTTTTTTTTATGATTTGTCCTCTCCTTGTTCGTCTCCCATGTAGCCCTCTTTGGCTCAAACAGCGAAGGATGTTCCGATCTGACACTGATGTTCCTTGAGCATAAAGTTCAGCTTGGATCTATTTTGAAGTCTTTCTAGGCTCTTTTGTTACCATTTGGATTATCCGTCTCTTTGATCTGTCATCAATTTTCCTCCTGCAGCCACGTCCAGGGAGGTTGGCTACAGTCCCATGGATCGTACATTACTGAATGACATGTGCAGCTGTAGTCACAGAAACATCTAGCTGCTTGGAGATGGTCTTATAGCCTTTACAGTTAACATGCTTGTCTATGATTTTCTTTCTCATCTCCTGAGACAACTCTTTCCTTTGCTTCCTCTGGTTTATATTGAGTGTGGTACACACCACGTCACCAAACAACACAGTGACTACCTGGAGTCCTATATATAGGCCCACTGAGTGATTACAGGATTGTAGACACCTGGGATGCTGATTAGTGGACATACCTTGGATTAACATGTCCCTTTGGTCACATTATTTTCATTCTTTTCTAGGGGTACCATCATTTTTGTCCAGGCCTGTTTCATGCATTTATTTTTTAAATAATTCTGTTGAAGCATGGATGAAAAGCAATGTCTGACTTTCATTGGTCAACATTTATATAATTTTTATTTATTATTACTTTTGTCAGATTAAAGTTATTTCTGTGACCATTATGAGTTTTTCTTTGATTTAATGAAGGGTACCAACAATTTTGTCCACGTCTGTATATATTAATCAAAGTATGGTTGAGCAAAATTGTTGAAGTTTACCCATATTAGAACTGTGTTTTATTAGCGTCAAGCAACACTCACAAGGCATCTAGTATATACATATACATATACATTTTTAAGCTGAAGCTTGCAACACGTGTGGGCGGGCCTTTCTCTGATGGATGTTTTAGCGGATCATGATGGGCTAGACGAGGTCGGGCGATGTCACCACAGTCAGACGCTCTGAGTGGTTGGCACACTGCGTCAAGTCCGTCAAAAATTCAGCTAGCTGTCCTTCTGCGTTGCTTGCGTTTGCTGTTTTGCAGCTTAAAACCAGGCAACTCTTGAAAAAATTGATGCAGCCAACGCACGCAAAATGCTGCAGAGACTCTGACGGACTCAGTCATAGACTTTACATGTGAACTTACCGCACTTGACACTAGGGCTGAACGATTTTGGAAAATAATCTAATTGAGATTTTTTTTTCTTCAATATTGCGATTTAATATGCAATTATTTTTGTGGGGCTTTTGTCATGCATTTTTTAAATTAATGCAATCAAAAATATTGTGTATTATAAAAAGATTTTTATACATAATTTATTCTAATCCATAAAATAGACTTATTTTAAGACAAAGGCAACTTTATCTACTTTTAATCATCACAGTCGATGGTCATCGGTGTCGTTCTGCAATAAAGGTTTTCTTCCTTTTGATCCCAGCTAGTAATTCCCTCCGGCTGCAATGTTTTCCTCCGTGTGGTTATCCAGGAACAAGCTCTGATTTTTAATTCTCCATCGATCTAATGCACTTTCAGACTCTGGTACGGCTCCGTAGAGCGGTTTGATCTCAGGTCAGTTGTTGCAAAATACTCAGCTGTTTTCGGTGCGGCTTTAACTTTCTGTCTGCATTTTTTTTATACAGCGCAGGTAAAATGTGGTTAAAATGTGTGTGAGATGAGTCCTAGCTTATTCATCATGGTGAACAAAGCATACTTTTGGCTATAAAACCCGTTCTAGCACGCATTATTTCACTGTGCTGTTTTTTCATGTTCGTAAGGAGCGATTCTTTCAAACAGCTCGGTCAGCGATCCCTGTCGCCTCAAAGTTTTTTACTGAAAATTTAAACACTGGTGGCGGTCAGTTTAGCCGTTCAACTCTCATATATGGTGGTGTGATGTTTTTAGGTGTTGATAAAGGTTCGTACTGTAGCCTACCTCGTGAGGCAGCAACAATACCAAGGCGGGTTCTGCATAATACCTGGCGTTGCGCAGCATCAACGTTTTCATAGCAGATATAATTTCTCACAACTGATGTGCTTTTCCTCTTTGGTACCAAATATTGTGTAGTGTTGGATTCTGTTAAGCTTTAGGTCATTTTATAACTGGTTAAAGTGCAGCGTTTCCTTCTCTCCCTGCATTGTTTGCAAGTCACGTGACTTTAGCAGATATGTTTACATCAAGTCAAATCGCAGCCTTTGCGATTAGGAAATCGCATTTTACCAAATCGCAATTTAATTGCATATGCAATTAATCATTCAGCCCTAGTTGACACTGACGTTTAGGGTGGTGTGAATGCACCATTATGCTGAGTTGTGTTAATTTATAGTCCTTGTTTGCACTGCTACGGAGGTTTGAATTATCGCACAATTACATCAAATGTTATTAGGAGGTACTTTGATAAAAATCGTCACGACTTGTCAGCTAATATCTGGATCAGGACATCCCTAGTTCCTCCACAGTTTGGCAAAGTTTGGAATGGGAAAAATTATTAGATCAACATAGCTTAAAGGTTATTTTTCTGTCCTTCCTTCCTACCTACCTACACAATATTCCTCCATAGCCTCCCAGTGAGCTGTTTAGTAGCCCAGTCAGTAACTGATTAGGTGTTAGAGGACAATGATCAGCATCACTGCTGTCTCTTTCTGTTTAACCTCATCTTTTCTTCCTTAACCTCCTTCCTGTAGTGGGATGGGCCACACCCAAAGTCTCTAGACTGCCCAAACTACAGCCGATTGGCGACTCTGGACATTCTGGTAAATCTTCCTGTGAACCATCAATAACTCACTCATCTTCTCACTAACATCTTCTTGGTTTGAGTTTACCTCAGATGTGTTCATATGTGTTTGGGCTGTTGCTGGGGAAACACCGATCTATCTGCCTTTAATTATGACGAACATCTGCTTTTCCCCCCTCCTGCATGTCACCAGGCATTTGCTTTAATGTTAAGTGGATTCTCCACGGCTGCAGATGTCTTAACACAAAGGCCCGTCTGTGCGTTCATACTCATTTTCTCTCCACATCATAACCAACCCATCACCATGCCTGCTGTGGCTCCTTTACCTGGTGCCGTCGTCTTGTATCGTAGATAGAGCATTAACCGGCCGAGGCTGTGTTTTCTCTTTCAGGACTCGATGGATATAGTTTAGTAACACGGCCAAAACCTTTTCTCCTCCGTTCTGCAGAATTTTACAAGAAACCACTCCCGCCGCTCGCCAACAGGCCGAAACCTAACAGCGACTCTCAAGATGTCATCTCTTAAAGCTCCTTCACGGGATGACTGACTGACTGAGGTCAGCTTTTGACCAATCACAGCTCTCTTCTGTGCTTTCTGTCTCAAGCGAGTGGTGTATAGGCAACCACACACAATGGACAACTGCGGGAGCCGGCGGCGGAGCTGAACCGGCGAGGAAACGGAGCGGAGGTTCTTGCTGAACCTGCCTGAACTTTTTGACGGATTCCCTCTGACTTAAGATCTGTTTCATATTATTGATCAGTATTGAAAGTTGGGAGTCATTGCAACGAGCTAAAACACTTTAAACTAGGAACCGATATAAATAAAACCTTTTCTAAGCTTAGCACAATAGGAGAGGACATTGTTGTTGCTCAGTTGTTTATTGGTTGTTGGAATGCTCTGTGGTTTTATATCTGTACTGCTTAAAAGACTTTTTATTTCCTTCTTAAACTGTGACTCATTTGTAAGGAATAATTCATTCGTGCGTCCCAAAAAGTTGCTTTGTCCTTTCATCCAACGTCTGGTGTGTCGTCCCACATCAGCAAGCAACCAGGCTGGTGATGAGGAGGAGGGGGTGTAAGGCTTTTGGTGGCTGTGTATTTTCCTCCCAAACTATACTGAGGCCATATATTTGATTAAAAAAAAAAAAAAACTTCCATTGCATCTATCATCAATTTCCAATGAACAACCCCCCAACAAGAGTCATTGGAAGTTTTCTAAGGTTGCTGCCATCTTAGAATTCTGGCACAATCTAAAGGGAAATAAACAGGACTTCTAAATGTCGCAGAGATACAACCAAGAAATGATTAACCAAGTACAGATTTACCTACTTTTTACGCTACGTTTTCCATGTGTCTGGACTGAAAAACTATATTTGTATGCTCATTGCCATTAAAAATGAACCGTCATTTATTTTTGCACTTTGAGATTCATAGCATTGTAATCATGATGAACATGAATGAGACAGTAGAGATCTGTGCTTTTCACGGTTTAGCGCTTTTTACGTATTTACATCAACTGGATTTCCTCCAGCCACCCTAGTGGAACGTACATTCGGAAAAACACTAAGATTTTTAGCACTGTTACGAGAAAAAAATAACGCTAATTCTCAAACTCTTTTTAGATACATTTTTTTACCGATTTATTTACGGTTAGAAAATATGTTTAAAAAAATTTACAGGGCTTCATATTTTTTCATGCATTCTGCTGTTTACACTGTGCTTGTGTTTTCTAAAGTGATTATGTGATTTCCTCGATTGAAATGGCTCCCATTGCGTCTTGTTTCCGTTTTAGAAGAGTCTGCAGGAGAAAGAGAGGAAACATATCACTTTAAAAACACAATATGGATTTATTTTTTATTTTTAGTGCAGTGATGATCTAAATGTTTGAAAAAAAGTTTTTTCTACCCTGCTGAAATTTTATAAGAGCACCATTAAAGATATTTTAAATATCTAAAGAAGTGATGAGAATCATTTGTTCATCTGGCTGCTAGATTGAAAGAGTGTTGTCTTTGAATGGTTTCTTGTTTTAGCTTTAAAACCTATTATTAACCAGATCTCTGTCTGATCGTCTCCACTGTTATTATTCAGTACTTTCTGCGATGGCCAAACAGGTCACTGTCTATATCTGTAATTGTTTTACATAATTTAGACATGATTAAATAGTTGAACAGTATTCAAGGTCAAAGTTACAAAAAAATGACCTTACATGAAGATGTTTACAGTTATTACTTTGACCTTTGAATTCTTTATATATGCATACACAGAAGTATATATATTTTTTATTATTAAATGCAAATTAATAATAAAGGCAAATTCAAGCCATTTTGCAACTTGAATTACTCGGTGTTGAACAGTTTCACAGTTAAAGATTTTATATATTCTACTTTATTAGCATTGTCCTTAGTAAATTGTTATTTTTCAAATTCTTTTTATTTAATAATATTTTATCTTTATATTTTAAAACAGGTCTGTTAGTCTATGATTTAAAAAATTACTGTAAAAATGTTAAATTATATATAGATACATTAATTATATAATTTATATAGAAAAATTACATATTAATCATGATAAATTAATCCTTTTGAAAATTATAAACACTAATGTAAGACCATGAGGTTTTTATCTTTTGAATGCAACATTCAATTTCAAAAATACGATATTGATTCTAGAGGGAAATTAAGTGTTGTTGCTGGTACTTAGTAAATTTTTTAAGGAGTTGTTGATAATTTTGATATTTGCCACATCAGTTTTGGCAGGATCTTTTCTCAGGTTAAAATCTAAATTCAGATTTTTCTCGAAAGTCAAAATTCTGAGAATTTCTTTTTCAGTGGTCTCATTCTCTTCCAGTTTTAATGCCTTATCATTATATGGTTACCATGGAGCTAATAAAAAGGCCTAATCATGCTGAGATTAACTGTGCTGCAGTCTATGAATGCTCAGTGTTGGCCGTGTTGACGCAACAATTTTAGAAAATTTCGCCTTGAAGCGGGAACTTTCCCGTTTTTTGTGTGGTTTTTTGGCAGTTTGAGTCTTTCCAGTTTAAATATGAACGAGATAGTTCGAAAACTCCGAGCTTTGAAAATACGAAATTAGATTTCAATGTTGCTAAGAACTTGCTAACTGTTAGCTTGCATGTGTTGCCTTTTCCGTCGCACCAGGAGTGGTTCTGTGGATTTAAAATGTCATTCGTGGCAAATTATGAAGAAGAGCAGTATGTCTCTATTAGAAAACCGAGTGAAGCTGGGCCAAATAAGGCGTTGCTCGCTTTTCACCATGGATAATGGTAGGTTACAGAGGAATCGACGCCATGTTGGATTCGTTGATGAGGTGAGTTTATCAGCAGATTTATTGGTGTTGAAGTGAAGGCATCTTCCACAGTCTGTCAGTTTTTGGGGCTTGAGTTTCAATTATTAAGATTAGTAAAATAAATGTATTTTGTCTTTATGTGATGTTATACAAGATATGGGAAGAATTATTGCCTACCTTTACAAACATGAAGGTGGCTTAAGATTTGAAAATCAGCTAAAGGTCGTTTCGGGCTAATTTTTCAACAAGTTTGAGCATTTTTAAAGTGTTCTGGTTTAACAAAGCACCCTATGTGAAAAAAAAATCATAAAAAATAATCCAAAACGTTTCATAATCATATCAACGTCTTATTTTTTCATGAAAGCAAAATGTGTGCTGGTAATAAAAGTATATAGGGTGACTAGTTTTTGATTTCCATAAAGGAGGACACTTTTTCCATCCCTGAAAAACTTAAACTATGCTGTTTACTTAAAGAGGAATTTTACTTTTATTTGAACACATTACAGATATTCCGGCTCTTTGGTTAGAAAAAAGAAGAAGAAATAAATTAAATTCAGATACGCTTTTACAAGTAAACCATTACAGAAATTGCTTTAAATCTAAATAGAAATAATTACTCTTCTACTTAGAAAATTATTGTGTTCTCTTCTACTTAGAAAATAACACAATAATAACAATAACTCAACTTTTAAGTTATACAGGACAAAAATGACTCAACATCTGAAATTATATTCTGAGAATATGATTATTTACTTTTCAAAGTAAATTTAAAAACAGCATCAGTCTCACAAAGACACTTAAAAGAAATTGTATACTTTTAAGATTCTCCCAGTCATGTTTCTGACCTTTCTCAGCCTTTTCCTAGTTCTTGCATCAGTGTGACCAACAAGATGGTTGTTCCTGTGAGACACAGAAACTAACGAATCGCTATCAGTTTGACACTCTGCACATCTTAGTTAATCGGTTTATTCTTGATTAATTTGTTATTAGTATTTTTCTCCTGCAGGATCACGAGGAGAAGGAAACTCTGAACATGATAGTAACCGGGAAGAATGACATCACAGCGTACAGCGTACCAGTTCTCCATTGGCAAGGTAAAACAAATCCAAAGCCCTTGAAGCGAAAAAAAAAATGTTGAAACATTTGTAACAGCTTTGAGTTACAGTAAATTTCTATATTGTCCTTTAAATTTACCTTTAAAGTGTGGTTATTCGGTTTTTTTTTCATTAAGAGAAAGTGGTTCAAAGGATCAAAATTGACCAGGGATTCGTACCAAAAATACTAGATTGTAATGCAAAATTTCATAAAAACAATCAATTACATGGAATCATTTGTTATATTAAGTTGAAACAAGATTTGAACAATTCTATTATAGTCTTGATAAAATCTATCCCTACTACACAGTTTTTTTTCTGTACCTAACTTTATATTATTCTTGAAGAAATCATTAATATAAGGTAAACCTTTTACAACACATGCAATTTCAAGACACAAAAATTAATTTCAATCCCAGTGGTATTTGATTACATTAAGGATGCTCATACAAGATCAGAGATGATTGTCATGTTTGTAATCATTTCCTCTGGTTGCCTGCCAACCAATTTACATATAATGCATTTGGATTTCAAGGTGTTGAAACCAGGGTTGTAATAGTTTTAAATTTTTCATTACTTTTAGTTTTTATTTAGTTTTGATTTGAGATTTCAAATTCTATTTTAGTTTGAGTTAGTTTTTACCATTTGTTAGGTAGCTTAGTTTTAGTTTTTTGAAATGCTTAGTTTAAGTTTAGTTTTTATTAGTTTATTTTAGTTTTAGTCTTTTCATTTAACAAGTTGTGTCCCGGGGCAAGACAAAATTTTTTTGGCATGTTGGGATAATGCAGTACAGCCAATAAAAAACACCAGAAACTAGAGAGGGATTATTTGTTTACCAACACAGCGGATACACGCACAACCTACACAACTCCGGTGTAACACTGGCCCCCATTGCTTGCAGTCTCAGTGTTAGCTTGCTTCCCATTCTCAAGAGTTGGAATAGGTTCGATTCAATCGGATTCAATTCAGTATTGATATTGGTGAGTGCTATTAAAAGCCTCTTTTTTTTTACTCTTATCTTAATTATATGCCAGAAATTCAATGAATTAACTTTGGGTGAGTAACAGTTCACCATGGAAAACTGTATTAACCCTGTCAGACTCAAAACTTAAAATGGCCGTCTGGACTGTTCCTTCCCGTTTCATCTTTAAAAAGGGCAAACTATTCTAAAAAATAGAATCGATTTTTTAACTTGTGAATCGATTCGATTTCTTTAAGAATTGATTCAGAATCGATTTTCGATTATTTCAACACAGCTCTAGAAATAATTCTTCTAGATATTATGAGACACATGAAACGAAAACTAAGCACATTTTCTCAACAATTTCCGTTTGTTTTAGTTAGTTTTGTGATCAAATTTAAGGATGAAGTATGTCAGACAAAAGTGTATTCACTGTGTTAGTTTTGAGTTGTTTTGCTTGCAGATAAAAGCTCCAAGGTTTAGTTTTTTTTTTCTCCCTTTAAAGGATTTCTAAACCTGATCATCATGAGTTGCACCCCTCAAAGATGAAAGCGTCAATATACCGGCTTAATACCAGAGCTGAAGGACAGGTCTCAGTAAAAGCTGTTAAGTGTAACGATTGCAGCTGATTGTGTCTTGTTTCACTGGAGAATTCAGATATTATCTCTTGAAAGCTGCACTTGAGCAGCCCCTTTCAAAGAAAAAACATTTACTTGATAATATGAATCAATGCTGAGAGAGAGAATGAAGATGAAAAGTGAGGTTAGATGATCTGAGGCCAGCGGGGATTAAGTTGGTTTGTAAAGTTCATCACTTGGGGAGAAAGTTGCTCAGAAGGAGTCAGCTGAAAGTGGTCCTGGCTAATATAACATAAAAAAAAAAAATATTAGGCTCTGGATTTTTTTTTTTTTTGATTGGTTTCTTTGTCCCGCCCAAAAAACAAAAGCAAGATCTTGGCTGTCAATCATGACTGAAGAATAGAAAAGTTGAGTTACTATTCCCCTCTATTCTGGGGGAGGACCCAGAACCCCTTTTCCCCAACGTAACCCCCCACCCGCCGCCCCCATTAGAGGCCACATCGCGCCTCACACACCCATCTCACCTTTTTCACCCCTGACCTGTTTTCATGCCTGAATAAAATACGTCATACCTGCCTTCAAATTAAGTTCGCTTCATGTTAGTGCTACTAATGACTGACGGGTGAAGCTATAAAGATATGAAATCAGATGGCCATTGTAGTCACATGGCGCCTTCTTCATTTGGCTCAGACACTGAGGGAAAAATGTACAGACTATGGAGCACACATGAATATATGCTGTACCAGCAAAATCTTAAAAGAAAAAAAAAAGTTTTCTTCATAACCCACTTTTTCATGTTGGACTATGAAATATTTAAACAGAAAGACACTACATAGAATATATTTTTTTAGTTTTAGGCCTTTTTTCCCCAAATTGCCAGAAAATCGGAAGTACAGCATCAACACAATATAATAACATAGTCTATGTGGTCTATCTTCAGCTTCCTATTGTGCACCAAAGCCACTGAAGTCGTCCTCTTTATTGTCTTCATGACCTCCTTAAGGTTTTGTCATCTTTTTACACTGACTCAGTTCTTCCCGCAGCCTCCTCTGTCTCACTTTTGATGAATTTATTTGAAGCTTTCATACAGTAGCTCTATTTCCTTTTTTGATGGCCAGCTCAATTGCCTTTCACTTTAAAGCTCTAGTATATGAATTTCTTTGTGTGTTATTTATGAGGGTATGCGCATTAACTACAGGTAGTGTCTTCACAACATTTTTCACACTCTTGCGCTTCCTGGTATAGTGCCCCCTGGAGGCCATTAGCCAGTAAAAAAAAAATCTATAAATTAGCCACATTTTGTAAAGGCCGCAGGGTTCAATGTGTGTGAAAACATTAGTAGATTTTATTCAGAAAATCACGATATTTGGCTCGAAGGCAAAATTCTGCAGCTGAACCTCGGCAGAAAGCATATTGGGTGGGTGCTGTGATTTATTTATTTGTCTTCACTGTTTTTTACTTTATTAATAAAGCAAAGAATGTATTTTAAAAAATGCAGTAGAGGTCATGTCTGCATTGGCGCCTGTAGTCTGTTGGATGGTCCGACTGCCAACTTGGACACGGCTATTCACTGTCTGGATTTATGGGGATAGGTATATGTGCTCCCTCAAAAAAAATTAATCTATTTTTAAAAGTTTTTCAAAGAAGCAGCCACTAATCAGGTCGACATATTCCGATAAAACGGCGTTGCACAATAGCAAAATGATTAGAGTAAGATTTATTTATGCCACTGCGATCATTTTCAGGTTTTTCCTACTAAGAAGTATGGTAGAATATGTCCTAATAAAATGATGCTGGTGAAGTCACGTGCTTCGTTTCTGAGAAGTTTTTTTGTTTTTAATTTCCAGGTTAATCCTTATATTTTTTTATTGCTTGATTATAAAAGTTTTTTTATGTGTAATGTCTACAGTTGGACTCATCATCCCTTCACCCCCATTTGTGATCATTCTGGACCATTTTACCTAACATGCACAATGAAAGGAGTTTTCTGCTACACTCCACTGAGGCATAACTTGATTAAATCATGTAAACGTCATATTGGTGATACATGAGACGTTTAGGGTGAGGCTCATTGCATGAAACATACTGTAGTCTAGTCTTCCTGTTCCCTCTCAGCATCAGTTTTATAAGGAAAACACGACTTCACCATTGCTCTTTGGTATTCATATGCGTAAACCACTGAGTAAAAAAATCTCCAGAACATCCTGAAGCATTTAATTTGTTTACCGCGAAATAAAACTGGAAACGCCGCTGGAAACATTAAAAAATACATCACTTCCTGTGCTTTGTGGCAGAGCTTTCATCTTTTGGACCAACCTTTAGCAGCAAGCGCTGAGCTGTTTTAAAAAAGACAAGCGTAAAGGCTTTTGTGAGCAGGGAATAGCCCACCTCACTCCTGTGTTAAATCACTCAGCAAAACGTGCCACAAAGTGAGATGACATTTTTGTGTGCAGTGGCCACCAGGACTGCCGTTTCTCAGCGAAATGTTGCAGGCTGTGACTTTGGCTCGGCCGCGTGCAATCCTCTGGAGGCTGCGCTCTCTGGTGTTACATCGGGTAATATTGCTGCTAGGAGGGAGGGAGCTGTTCACTTCAACGCTCGTTGACTCCTTGAACATGTTCCACTGTACTTGGAGGAAAAAATATAGCCAGTAGGTGGGATTATATTGATTTTTTTCTTTTCTTTCAATTATATATTGTTTCACATCAGTCCTGTTATGTTCTGTAAAAGTTTGTGTAGAAACCAATAATTTAATAACGTAATACTGATTTCAGATTTTGGCTGTTTTGAAACACCAGGGATGTCCAAACTTGTCCCACCAGCACAGGGGGTTGGTGTGGACGGACTCTTCTTCACTCTTAAAAAATATGTTAAGAGTAAATTTGCTGCACCTGAATGCAGCATCAGTGTCTGTTGGAGAAATCAATGGAGATCTGTCTGTCTGTCTGTTTGTCAGGTGTGTGTAAAGCAGCCCTTATTTGTTTCTGTATTTTTTTTTTTTTGATACGTAAAATAGGTGTCCATTTCTATGCATAAATATTTCTAATTGACGTTATACACTACCGTTCAAAAGTTTGGGGTCACCCAAACAATTTTGTGTTTTCCATGAAAAGTCACACTTATTCACCACCATACGTTGTGAAATGAATAAAAAATAGAGTCAAGACATTGACAAGGTTAGAAATAATGATTTTTATTTGAAATAAGATTGTTTTTACATCAAACTTTGCTTTCATCAAAGAATCCTCCATTTGCAGCAATTACAGCATTGCAGACCTTTGGCATTCTAGCTGTTAATTTGTTGAGGTAATCTGGAGAAATTGCACCCCACGCTTCTAGAAGCAGCTCCCACAATTTGGATTGGTTGGATGGGCACTTCTTGCGTACCATACGGTCAAGCTGCTCCCACAACAGCTCAACGGGGTTCAAATCTGGTGACTGCGCTGGCCACTCCATTACCGATAGAATACCAGCTGCCTGCTTCTTCTCTAAATAGTTCTTGCACAATTTCGAGGTGTGTTTTGGGTCATTGTCCTGTTGTAGGATGAAATTGGCTCCAATCAAGCGCTGTCCACTGGGTATGGCATGGCGTTGCAAAATGGAGTGATAGCCTTCCTTATTCAGAATCCCTTTTACCCTGTACAAATCTCCCACCTTACCAGCACCAAAGCAACCCCAGACCATCACATTACCTCCACCATGCTTAACAGATGGCGTCAGGCATTCTTCCAGCATCTTTTCAGTTGTTCTGCGTCTCACAAACGTTCTTCTTTGTGATCCAAACACCTCAAACTTGGATTCATCCGTCCACAGCACTTTTTTCCAGTCTTCCTCTGTCCAATGTCTGTGTTCTTTTGCCCATCTTAATCTTTTTCTTTTATTGGCCAGTCTCAGATATGGCTTTTTCTTTGCCACTCTGCCCTGAAGCCCAGAATCCCGCAGCCGCCTCTTCACTGTAGATGTTGACACTGGTGTTTTGCGGGTACTATTTAATGAAGATGCCAGTTGGGGACCTGTGAGGCGTCTGTTTCTCAAACTAGAGACTCTAATGTACTTATCTTCTTGCTCAGTTGTGCAACGCGGCCTCCCACTTCTTTTTCTACTCTGGTTAGAGCCTGTTTGTGCTGTCCTCTGAAGGGAGTAGTACACACCGTTGTAGGAAATCTTCAATTTCTTAGCAATTTCTCGCATGGAATAGCCTTCATTTCTAAGAACAAGAATAGACTGTCGAGTTTCAGATGAAAGTTCTCTTTTTCTGGCCATTTTGAGCGTTTAATTGACCCCACAAATGTGATGCTCCAGAAACTCAATCTGCTCAAAGGAAGGTCAGTTTTGTAGCTTCTGTACCGAGCTAAACTGTTTTCAGATGTGTGAACATGATTGCACAAGGGTTTTCTAATCATCAATTAGCCTTCTGAGCCAATGAGCAAACACATTGTACCATTAGAACACTGGAGTGATAGTTGCTGGAAATGGGCCTCTATACACCTATGTAGATATTGCACCAAAAACCAGACATTTGCAGCTAGAATAGTCATTTACCACATTAGCAATGTATAGCGTGTGTTTCTTTAAAGTTAAGACTAGTTTAAAGTTATCTTCATTGAAAAGTACAGTGCTTTTCCTTCAAAAATAAGGACATTTCAATGTGACCCCAAACTTTTGAACGGTAGTGTATTTAATTATCCATTATAATAATTATGGATCTGCAATACTGATCGATCTTTTTCTGTAAATCCAGCAATGAACATGTAACAGGAAAATCCTTGAAAAGAGAGCAACAGGGGTAGAATATGGCTGTGAGGATAATATTTGCGTGTGTGTGTGTGGGGGGGAATTAAGTGTATGTAATTATGCGTAGCAGATGTTGACAGATGTTTGATATCTCTGCTTCTGCTGATTTGACTTTTGCACATACATTTCACTTTGGAGCAGCCTGTGTGTAATTCTGTTCTATATCATTTTCTGCTGTTACGACTAAATTCCCCCTTGTAAGACAATTAAAGGATTGTTGTATCTATCCATCCATCCATCCATCGAGCATATTGCAGATTAAAGAAGGTTCTAAAATTCATAGCTGCTTCTGGACCTGTAACAGGCGCGAGAGATGATCACACATCAATCAGAGACTCAGCTCTACGCAGACGGGATCTGTTCATTGCACGTCTTGTTGTCAATCAACTGCTAATTACCAACTTTGCTGAAGGAATATATCAAAGCTTAGAATCAAGGTGAAACAGTAATGTTAGCTTTGCTTAGCAGTGTTTGGTCTCCTCTGGTCTCTCTCTCTGCTCCATACAGCAGACTCATAGCTGTATGGTTGTGGTCCATCATATGGGTAGTTGTAAATGTTTAAAGTTTCTTCTGTGTCAGACTTAGCATAAAATCTTCACAAAAAAAAGAAGCTAAAATCTGTTATGTATGAATACATTTTTTATTTAGAAACAGTTCCTAATATATTTCTCTAAACAGTGGTGTAAGGGGCCCTCTAACCTGCAACCCGCTCTTTAAGGAGAGTATGACAGATTTCGTGGTGCACCTCTTTATTTGTGTGCAGTTTAATCATGTTTCTGACCTGCTGGTTTTCTAGCAGCAACTTCTCGCCATTTGCTCTTCAGTTACGACTCTTCCAGGCAAGCTGGCAGCAGATAAAACCCACACCTTTGCTCTAGTGTGCCATAACGCCTACACAAGACCTCTGCAGCACGTTGGCAGCCACTCTCTTCTTTTTTTCTTTTCTTTTTTTTCCCTCTGAATGTTCATTTGAACTCAGCTCGGAGCCTTCAGGTGCTGCTTAAAACCTCGCTGCCATTCAGGTGGGATGCAACCGGCAGTGCAAGCGTACATTCACCCAGGCGCTGGGCAAACAGTTCAGTTTGCAAACTCAAACTAATTTTAGCAGTATTGTATTTTCTTCCACTTTTTTTTGCACGTTGGTGTTCGAGACAAACATGTTGACTTGACTCCAGACTAAAACGGTTCAGTGCAGCTCATAACACCTTGAATAAGCCCGACTCCTGCTGAGATCTATAAAACAGCTCATGGTAAACAAGCAGAGAGACATTCGGTGTCTCTGTTGAGGACATGTGGGCAGCTGGATGCACAAATAGCTTGTCGCCGTTAGTTACAGATGTTGTAATATTGTTGAATGAGCTTACTAAAATTTGTATACTTTTCTGTAGTGATGCTGAGAAGTTTATTGTAGAGCCCCTCGATCCGTTGCCCGTTTTTGCAATATTTGGTGTCTATTTAAAAAGAATTTCACTGCAGGAAGCTTTCTAGACAATGAAGAAATAAAATATAAAAATATGATGCGGTACCCTGTGGACCTTTAGGTATTCCCAGGTGTTAGGGACCACAGCGGCCAGTAGAAAGTAGAAACCTCCTCTAAAAAACGTCTAAAACTGCATATTTTAATAGTTCAAACACAAAATATACCTCAACATGTTTTAATACAGTGGAAACTAACTTCGCGCTACTGCAGCGATAACGTCTACGGTCTTCCTTATCTCCGCTCTTGATAGTGGAGCCAATCAGTACTGACAAAAATAGAACTCCTGGATTGGCTCCTTTTGCAAACAATCATTTTTGCATATTTACGTATTTTCCACAAATAATTTGGAGTCAAGTTGACTACAATAGCATCTGACTCCTGCTCATTTGTTTACGGAATAGGCTCAAGCCCCGTCAGGTTAGATGGTGAATGGTTTAAAAATATCGATTATCGTCTCACAGTGGGGAAGGCAAAGTGTACCAGATTCAAAGAGATGTGCAACAGAGCAGGGTAAGTTTGAAGAAAAAAAAATCGTATCGTCAATTGTTTTTCAAATTCTTACAGCTGCTGGGTGGAAGGATCTGCGATAACGCTCCTTTGTGCATCTAGGATGCAGCAGTCAGTCACTGAATGAGCTCTACAATTCAGCTTCCTGTATGGGTTTTGAAATGCTGTCCAGTAATGGCGTTATCGCATCCGAGGAACATCCATTTTCATGTTTTAACAAAGATATTTAATTAGATTTATGTTTGTACTTTGACTAGGCCTTTTAACACATGAATACTTTGGGTCTAGGGTCAAACTTCTATCCCAGTTTCAGGTTTTCCGCCTGGATGGTACAGTATTTTAAGAAAAGCCTCCCCACAGCATGATGCCGCCACCATTATGTTTCCCAATGGGGTTGATGAATTAAAAGTAATGGAATTGTTGCAGTTTTACCACACAACCTTTGGTAATGAAGGCCAAATATTGAACTTCCAAATGAAGTACCTTCTCTGCTTTACTAGTTAGACATGGCTTTTAGACTTTTTAAAAAACTTATCCGGATGCTTTGGTTGACAATTGATTTTATTTATGGGTGTTGGTGTGAAAAATTTACAACATGAATCCTCTACTTTCCTCTTCACAACTATGCTCTACCACCTAATATCCATGAGTAAAATTAGAGAAGTTGAAGAGGTAGAAAGACTTTTGCAAAGAGCTGCATGTGTTTTATCATGAATAATCAGTTGTAAAAGTGCCTGCAGTGTGCCGCACATTGGTAGAACAGATTCTCTAATGAAAGCTTGAGGGTTAAATAAGAAGAAATTAATGAAGGAGTTTAGAGCTGGCTTGCTGCCTGTGCATCTGTCTTTAAAATGGATAGAAAGGTAATTGCTTGCATGCTGCAGGGGGATCGAGACTGTTGGGAGTCATTGTTATCCTGCAGCCATTCTAAGCGCCTGCAGAGGGCAATGCAGCCCCAGCAATCCTGGAGCTGGAATATCTTGGCACCAGTGGGAAACTGGCCAGTCATCTGCACTAAATGGCATCTTTTAGTTTACTTCTAAGGTCAGCTAAGATTCTGACCGACACCTGTTGACAATAAAAGGATTGGAGCATTGCTCAGCTGAGGCTAACTCCTCATTGCTCTGCAAAGGGTAGAAAGCTGGCTCCAACTCAAAAAAACTCCCCACCAAGTTTTCATGATTGTGAAGCTCGTGTAATGTTTCTTTAAATAACTAAAGGGGGGAAGAGATGACTCATGTGATGAGCTGATTTTAACCAAGCTCCTGGGGAGGCAGGCGGTTTCAGAGGAACATCTGAAGATGTGGCCATGTGAACTTGAGTTAAGGCAGAAGATTCAGCTCAACCAGAAGGAAATTGGAGCTTTTAGTTTGAAACAGCTCATTAAAACTCTTTAAAAGCTGGCAGCATTTAATCAATCCTGAAGTCAAATTATGAGGTAATGATTGAGAAAACACTCCTTATTTTATTCATGCACATAGATAAATATTTTCTAAAAAAGATTTTAGGGTAACATCTTGATTCTGCAAGTCTGTTTGAGGGCCGGAAAGCGTTTTGACCACATTATATACTACTACAACAATGCAAACATAAGGAATATGTCCTGGTATATTAATAGGAGATGTTGGTGAGAGGTCTATATTATCCTTTCCAAAATATTTAAACGAAACTTTTTCTAGTTCTGATTCCTCGCTAGAAAATTTCAAAACCTCAGCACTTTAATTCCAGATTGAGGAAATAATAATATTTTTGCAGAAAGGAGTAGCCTTACCGACTCCTTTCATCAACCTTTTGTTGCTCTGTCCTACTATGACAAATATAAACATATGCTGTTTGCTAAAAAGCTCCAACTACTTAAAGTGGAACTGTTTACGCTGGTCAAATGAACCAAAGATTAAGCGTTTCTGCTTCAGCTTTGCCAGGATGTGAGAAAAGCTCATTCCCACTGTTAGTAGCAGCTGTTTTTAATATTGGCAAACCCCCAGGGAATCATTAAAAAGGGATGGCCTCTGTTCTCTGATTAATATTTTTCAGTGATTGTAGATGGTCTATATTAACTGATGATTCCTGACGGTTTTTGTACCTCCTAGGTACGTTTGACAGTAATCGAGGAATAATTCAAACCTCCTTAGCGGCGCAAACCAAACATCTTTTAAGTCGTTTTCATTTGGTTCAACATCTCCAGCAATTGATGGAGTTATTATTAAATTCCTCTGCCACTCTGGTATTTACTCAAAAATATAATATATAAAATATATATAAGCTTATTGATAAAATATATTTCGCAGATAAGCTTATTGATAAAAAAAATTATACAAAAAGCACAGAAGCAAACACAATAATGATTTTAACTATTAATTTTACTGATAAGTTTATATAAAAGTAATCTTTAAAAGATAATTTGATTGCAAACGAGGAAGTAAAACATTTATTTCAGGGATGCACGATACTGGAATCTAGTATCGGGCCATTGCTGTTCTAACATACTTGTATTGGTGATAACTGATAATATAAACCAATACCTAAAATGTGAAGACTCTTCAATAATTTCAAAGTATTTTTTGTGGTTTTGTGATCATTTTTTTAAGATTACATTTTTTTTTTTTATTCACCAGCATTTGTTGTAACAATCATAGAAAAAACAAACTCTTCCAATTCATTGCATTTTCGTATGTGGTAGAACTGTCTGCATTGGTACTTGTTATAGGCAAGTACTCAGATCCAAGTATCGGTATCAAATCAGTTTGAAAAAGTGGTATCGTTGCATTCCTACTTTACTTACGTAGGATCAAGAATCACAAAGAGCTTTACAGACAGAATAGCTTAAAATTTGTTCACGCTGATGCAGGGCAACTGAATAGCTGCGCTGGAAATGTCTGGTTGACTGGCGTTAGGTTTGGTGAACATTATTCTGCTGCAGCAATTCATATCTCTTTGCATTTGAATCCAAAAACTGATTTAAATCTTCCAAACTCGAGTGTTTATGGAGCGGTTTTACCATTTCTAATTCCAAATTTTAAACCATTATTTCACTTTTCCGACTTTTATGATTAAAAAAGGGGAAAATAGTGGTTTATAATACTTTTTTTTGTTTGTTTTAAAATAAGAATTTGCCAGATCATCACAGCGGTGAAATTAGTTTAAAATTTCATGTAACATTAATCTTTAGCGGGAATTTGTTAGAAGCTTTATGTTTAAAAAATTAATGGGTGAGCCAGACTATTACATAACTGATTCAGTTTCTTCATTTCGGATTTGACTTTGAGGTGATTAACTCCTGACACCAATCATGATCTGGGTCTAGTATATTTTTATCCAGCTTTAATGAGGGCACTCAGTCCCTGATTGCCCTTTTTCAGACTGTCACTGCAACATTTTTCAGGAAACTCATACCTCTACTGGCTGAATTGCTAACCTACATAAATTTGCTTTTATTGCTGTATTGTACTGCATGTTCTGGTCTTGCATTATTTTATTGAGCTTCTTTATTTTATCACTTGATGTAGCTCTTTAAGGTCGCCCTATCGATTAACCCTATTCCCTTGCTGTCATAAGAAGACATTTCCTTTAATTGTCTTGCTCAGCAAACTTGACCTCTGTTTGTCTCTCTTGATATTTCCGGAGGTCTAGTTTGTTGGGAACTAGAAGGAATCAAATCAATGATATATATATATATATATATATATAACCTGCCAATTAGGACACGTAAAAAAAAAAATAATATATATATATATATATATATATATATATATATGGGGAGCAGAACCTCTCAGAATCTGGATCTGGCTGCAGATTCTGCATGCTATAATCTGATGGTATGCCATGTCATGTTTATGTGATGAGATGAATAGTTTGAGTCTAATCTGCTGCAAACTTTCCTCAATTTTTGGGCAGCGGTATATGAAAAAAGTGGGCAAAATCCCTCTATTTCATATAGAAAAGATTGAAATGTTGTAAAATTAGCTCATTTGTGCATTCAGATGTGATATTTTCCAACAACAAAGTATCATTAAAGTGGAGCTGGAAGTGTTGTTCACAACACTTGCAGCATCTTTTTAAAACCCATTGAAGCAGTGAAAATATCCAGAGCTAAAAATAAAATAAAATCATCATGAATATGATTGTCGGCCAACTGAAGTTCTAGTTTGGATCTTGGATCTTTATCATTATTATCAAAGATAAAGTTGCAATAAGACTTTCTGTCTTTCCAATATTTAGTGGTATTTATTATAACAATAAAAGTGACGATTTAGCTCATTGTATGGCTGCTGTCAAAGCCCACAAAACACAAATACTGCTCCTATTAAAACAACAAACAAGCTGCTGTTAAACTATGGCGACATTAAAAAAGTGGGATTTTATCATTTAATTGCACAAACTGCTTTTGATTATATTTTTTATTTATATTTATTGATGTTCTTGTGGACCCAACCAAACAACCCACCCCCCACCAATTGGATAAGCGGTTAAGAAAATGGATGGATGGATGGATGGATGGATGATGTTCTTGTGGTATAATTGGATAATAGAAAAAAATAACAGTTCTGACATTATTCAGCTTTTAATGTTTCAAAATCACAATTTTTACAAGACTGTTTTCATGATAACCTTAAGCAATATCATAAATGCTCATCCCTTTTTATTACATTTATCTAGACAACTTTTCCCCCCTCCACATTCAACTTGGAGTTTACTCCGGTTTATTTATTCAAATGATATCTCTTCTTTACATAGCTGTGTTGGCAATGGAGTACCACAGGGTTGAGAGATTGGACCACTTCTCTTCTAAATTCACATTTGAGCGTGTTTGAATTTTCCAAACTGTATGTTTTTAACTGTCATATGAAACATAATCCCAATAAACTAATTTACATTTCTCTTATTTGCAGTTCTTCCTCATATGAAATAACATCTCTGTTGTTGGAAAGCTTTTTACTTCTTGTAAATAGTGAGTTGTTAATACACCTATACACATAGTTTGTAAAATTTTGATTTTGTTGCAGTTTGTGAAAGATAAATATTTGACACATCTGTCTGGTCTCAGATTGAGTGAAGCTTCATTTTCTGCAGCAAAATCTCTTGTAAAGCAGCATTTCTCAAACAATTAGTGGCTTGACAACACAATGAAATTTAGCTTCTCATTCATCTCAAGGGGAGGGACACGGGACAGTAATTTTGTGAGCTGGCACTTACTGGAGCGTTGCATAATGTGGCAGCTAGAAAGCTTCGCGCTGGCTCATCAGATTCGGGCCCGATTCCACAAAAGCAATTTGCATGTGTTGGCGGAGACGAATTCGCTTCATGTAAATGAAGAATCTGCCCTACAACGTAGTTGAACTGAAGCCCGCACTTTCTACCATCCTTATCTGCAAAGAAACTGTAATAACGAGTGCTGTTTCTGACCCAACATTGCCATTACAACCTGTTAATACTAATTGAGGACAATAAGCTACAGCTTCAAATACAACCTGCCGTTAGTCGGTTCATTTTTCTCATTGGCTTTCTTAGGTAGTACAGTAGCATACCTGATAAGCACACAATGCAGGGGCTTGATTGAGGTCAGGGAGATAAAAAAAGGGAGGTTAACAAATGGCAGGAGGAGATGCAGGGAGGTACTGAAGGATGGGGATTGGATGGGAAAGTGTTATGGGAGATGGGAGGCAAAATAAGAAAAACAGATAACGGATAATGAGGTGTTCGCGGGAAAGAGTGAGAGAAAAAGGTCCAAATAATTGGTGAGTGGAGTTTAGGGAAGAGACGAGAGATAAAGGTGAAATAAAGAGCAGAGGAGGGCTGTGCTATCTATAGTCTGGCTCAGCCAAACTGAGGCTGGAGTAACACCTGGGGGAGTAACAGGATTGTGGGAAAGCTCGACATGGATGAAGCCACTGGCCTATGACAGGATGGAAAGGTGTGAGAAGGGAGCTCCGAGGAACACGCAGGCTAGCAATGAGGCAATGCAGGGAAATCGGGCTTGAATGACAGATTGGGAGGAAGAAATTGTCTTTAGTTGTGGAAGAAATTGTAGAGCTGCGTCAACTCAAAGTCTCAAATGACAGCTGATTGACGAGAGCTCTTCTATGCAGAAATGTCAGAAATCTGCTTTTCACCTGACTGGATAAACCTGGCGCTCAAAAGTTTGGTTTTGATTTTATCCTGAGGGGCCTTCGTCTTTTAAACTGTTCCGCGACACAATGATGAAGGCGATTAAACATTCATTTTAAGTTGGAACTGCTGAGATTTGAGGAGGGAGGCTCTGCTGGATGCTGATTAGTTTTTGTATGAATTTGTGATGTAACTCACAGATTTAACTATCATATTTTTGTCTGATTGTAACATTTCAATCTTTAACTGAACAGATCAACACAAAGTGGGACATAATATTAAAGTGGAGGAAAAGGATCAACTGGGTTTAATGGTTTTTACCCAAACTAAAATTAAATCTGAAAAGTTTAGCCTGCATTTGTGTTCAGCTCCTCTGAGTCAATACTATTTTAGAACCACTATTGGCTGCAATTTGAACAGGTTTTGGAGTGATTTGAACGTGTGGAGCATTTTTCTTTTCATGTCTTAACACATATTTAGGTGCTTGAAGCCATGAAGGTCTACCTTGGGTCTGGTTATTACTTCTCAAAAAATGGTTGGTTTGTTTTTTATGGATTTTAAATAAAGACCAATGTGCAATGCGACTGTCTTTTGGGAAATAGTCAAGAAAAGACGGTTTGCCACGATAATTGTGTGAAAAAAAATCTGCATATTCCACCAACTCAAGTGTATATGTTTCTGGCTGTAGTTTTTCTTTTCATTTGAAACCTGTTTTATGAGCCTGGCTGTCATGGAAACCGTGGTAAAACTGCAAAATATTAACAGTGAAGACGGGCTCTCTGTTGGCTTTCTACATCTAATAAAGCCACTCCACAGGTGTGTAGCAGCGGCGTAATTAAAACAGAACTATAAAGGGGCATCAATATGCAGCAGACTCAACCAAGGGATGCACAAGATTTAATTCATGAAGCATCAATGATAAGATTCAAGGATGTTTAATATTAGTCTGTAAATATTGCCATTACAGCCATGGTAAAGAGAAAATTCACCTTAAAAGACACTGTACATCCCAAAGCTTCATGTGTCAGAACATGATCATTTTCATGTGGTCGGTAGCTGATTATACATTTAGGAAGGGTTTTGTTACAAGAAAGACTTAAGCAATGACTGTAGAGGAAATGTTGCTGTCTATCAATCCGGGAAGAGTTAACAAGGCTCTTGCCAAACACTTCTGAGCCCTAAAATGAGTAGGTGGTTGTAGAAATACACAACTATTTGGATGGGACCTAAACCTAAAGTTAAATATAGTACATTAATGATTTGAACAGAGAAAGTAGGCCTGTTCCTCCTAAATATAAAATAAATTAAATATCAAATGATTAACAGAGAGAGGCTGCCATCTAGTGACTCTTTACAGTTACTGCAGAACGACTGGATACCGTGCTACAGATAGCTCATTCGACCGAGTAAAATATAGCTAACAGCGGTCCTCTTGTTTACAATTTGAATGTGGACTTAACTCGCTGGGAGCTCAAAATTTCCTCACTGGTGATTTAAAAGTAGAAGGAGCGGCTTTAGCTCTCGTCCCGCTGCTTTGTCTATCCTAGCCAGGGTCGAGCCGTAGCTTAGCCTGAGCTACTTGCTAGCGTCAGCTAATGTGCTCTGTATACATGCGCTCTGATCACGGGGGTGTGATACAGGAAGTTAAAATGTTACCAGGTGTTGTGAGTTGTATGACAACTAGTGAGAGTTACTTGTTTGGGTAAATGCAATGTGTGGTTCTTTGTGATGAGGAAATCTTAGTAAGAAGATGGTAGCCTGCTAACTGTTGCTGCGGCGTCCAGAGTGGGACGCACAATAAACAGGAGGAGCCGATCGCGATCCTCTTTTGTGTTTCGATGCGCAAGGTTGTAACGTAATTTTGATCGATTTGGATACAAAATCGAGATAGTGACATCCCTAGGAATGATACAAATACCACCTTTGACTGGAAACCAGAAACTTACACCAGCTTGTCAAAATGTATTAATTCTGTTGGTCTCTTTTACACTGTTGACTGGGTTTGAGGTTGTGAGGAAACTAAATATGACCAACAAGATACGAGTTCTCAGATGGGCTGTCTATATGACTCACAGAATATACCTTATCAGATTGTTTCAACTTAAAAACTGGTCGTATAAAGGAATAACTGCATATTGCACAATACTGGATAAGAATAATTTAACAAATTTGCAAACATTGCAACAGAAATATGATTTAGAAACAAATTATATCTTTAGGTTCGTACAATTTAAGACAGTATCTTCTTTCGAACGTATTGAAAATACATATTTCAGAATCCAATAAGATAACTCACCTAGTCTCACATCTTAGTCTATAAAATTAAAATCCGTCATTTCTAAACTCTGTCAAGGTATGTTGAAAGGTAAGGGTACCTCAACAAAAGAAAAACCCAACAAATGCCCAGATGAATAGAAATAAAACCCTTTGGAGACTCAAATCAGACTTTTAAGGCCTTAGTAGGCATGTCAGATGTTCAAGTTTATGATTATACAATATAAAAATGATGGAGCATGGGTTGTTTGAAAGAGTTGAGGGTTGACACCTCTGTCATTTAAAAAAATATGTTGGCACAGCCTGGATTTATAGAGTTGCATCTGAAGGATTTGCACATTCGTTCCCAAGCTTTGACTTCCTCAATGATGTCTTGAGAGATCTTTTGAGTATTTGTTCTTTCCTCATGATGCTATCTATTTTGTGAAGCACACCAGTGCCTCCTGCTTGAAAAGATCCCTCCATACTTGATTTCAGGCGGCGTTTATAAGACTTTATACTATAATCCCACCTGTTTTCTATAAAATGAATCAATGGCCATTATAAGTAAAAACAAAGTTTCTGTTTAATCCGACACACGCACTTTGTCCCTAAATGTATGTGCAAACCGCATGTTTTTTTTTGTCTTCATCTCTGAGTGGCCTTTCAGTCCATCTGCAGGACTTGTTTAACAATATGTTCAATATTTCCTTCTCTTAAGGAATTTATTTTACTATAAAAATACATAAATCCCAGATCTTCTGACTTTTTTTCACGGATGTTTATTCTGAAAGGTCTTGCCTTATAAACCTGTCAGTACAGAGTGCGACTTTGATAGTCCAAAAGAAAATACTGCTCCTGTTCAGCTCTGACTGATCTAAGCAAAGTCGGGCCATAATCACTTGCTAGCAGGCGTTGGGAGGATAAAAAAAGCTCAAAGATGTGTAGAGGGAGTTGTCGGCTGCCTGCAACGCTCTGATGTTGGTCCTGCTCAGGCTCAGCGATGTCAAGACATTGTTGGTCTGAAGCGTTTCTGCTTTTGAGGTTGAAAGAGATGGTGTGGAAACCAAGTCGGCGTATAATGTCTAATGATTTTGCAAGTTTGCAGTAGAAACTGAAGAAAGAAGAGCTTTTTTTTGAGGGACTCAAGGTTATTTATCCGTCCAACTTTCCTTTTATTGGACTGGGCAAGACGTTTGATTTTGAAATATTTAAAGCATGCTTTCTCCATGTGACTAGAAATTAATTAATAACAGTAGTTCTTACTCTCCTGAATAAGAAAATTTACCAGTAAAAAATGATAGTTCACTTTTCAAGTCATACTGACAAAAATTAAACAAAACTCCAAATAATATTCTGAGAAATCAAGTATTTTCTTTTCTGTGTGATAATAAAAGAAAAAGACAGCAGTGACAATAAAAAAAAGTGTATACTCCAGTGTATGGGGAGCCTTAGTCACGCCCTTCTACATCCGGTCCATGGGTCTCTTAACAAAATTATGAGTCAATGGTGTGATAAAAGTTCTTTTCTGATCCAGTTTGAAATACACCGTGGATCGAACATATGACGTCAGTGAATTTAAAAAAAGGATTTTTGATGCAGAGAAAACCTGTTTTTTTGGCCGGCGGGAAAAGTTACTTTAGGTTTTGTGTAAAAACGTTTAGCGGACCACAACTGCAGAAGAAGAAGGGGACCAAGGGCCATAGCCTCCAGGCCGAAGAAAGGAGCATTGACCACCGAGAAAACCACTATAAATCTGACCATGTGGAAAGTAGCAGCTATGTCAGCAGTAAAGCAGTTGGTGGAGTGAGAGCCGGCTTGGAGGAGAAGTTAGCTCTAGGTGATTGTTTTATATGCTATAGCTAGTGTTAGCTCACGTTAGCCAAATGACATCATATTTGACTTCTGGTTTGTAGGCATTTTAATTGCGAATTTTTACAATCAAATAAATCCCAAACCACTTGACAAACACAGTCGAAATGTACATCATTAGTTATCATTTAAATCGAAGTACAACATGTGTGTGACTCAGGACGTAAGACAAAGCGGACCAGAAAATAACTTTTATCACTCCATTGACTTCCATTCATAATTTTTTCGGCCAGGGGACCCACCGGCCGACCGGAAGGGGAGGAGACTTTGGCTCCCCATAGTTTCATCTTCATCTTTGTTTTTGTCCATGTGACTTACAGGATCTGCCTCTGATATGCCTCTGTTCATCTGTAGAGCTACACTGGCGCTTCGATATCCTATAAACTATGCAACCACGTGCACACAGCGAGGGCCAGGGCAACGTAGTGCAGATCAGCACAGACCACTGTCTGTTCCGTCTATGAATGGATTAGAACCATCAAATGAGGCAACTGCTCGGGGACGATGACAGATAAAAGAAAGGCTGTCTTAATTAATACTGCATCAGTTGCGTCAGTCAATTTAAGTTTGCTTGTTGGTCCCCTTAAGAACAATGAAAACTAGGGCACTCGTTTATTAAATGTTTGTAGGAACCATCCTGTTATCTATCCTACGAATGAAATTTAGAATGTCAAAATCCACATTTATCAAATATGCAGTGGCCACTTATATGCTTTTTCCTCTGCAATTGATTGATCAATTAATCATATTTTTAACCCCACATCCTCTGATACATGCATGAAATCCTTGCGTTGTTCCCAAAAATAATGACCAAGAAAGAGGAAAAAGCAATTTTTGTGAGATGGAGCTTGAGGTGATACATAAGTGGGGCAATAAAAAATATAGTCATAACGAACAGAAAGAAGAATGTCATAGTTGACGCAAATAATTAATTTGAACCCAAACGTTTTTGCTCTCTGCTTCCCCCCTCAGCACGTAGCAGTTATTCCTGTTGCAGAACATAACAAATGTGCCATGGAGTCAGTTAATGCGGACGGGAAAGTAGAGAGGGTTCTAACAGAAATAGTTTTTGGTCGTGCTTTTAGTCTGGCAAAGTTAAAGCGTCAGAATTAACAGACTCAATGCTCTGTTGTGACCAAACAACACTACCAGAGTGCGGAAAAATACGTTCTTCCAAATCACAAAGTGACACAGAAGCTCGTGTGAGTTTTAGAATTATGACCGACTATTCCCAAACGTTCGGCAAGACAAGAAGAAGTCAGGCCTTTTGTGACAGGCTGCTCGTTCAGAGATGTCAAAAGCCAACAACCATTCCTATCTCTTGCTTGAGTGGTTTTTAGAACTTTTGTATAAGGGATTGATCTTTGCTTAAATGCACAAAGTATTTTCTTTTCTAGTTTTTAATACTTCACCAGATCGGATAAAAGAATTGGGTAGTCGTAGTTAAATAAGGATATTATAATGGTGAGAGTGAAACCATTCTACCCAGATTCTTAGAGTCCACCCCAAGTATAGATATAGAGATTCATCCAGACCTGTAACTGTACTTGATTTATCTTTTTCTCTCAAAATATCCTTTTCACCTTTTTCAACCCTGTCCTGTTTTAATGTCTGTAAAATGCTCAAAGCGTTTCAGGTGTTTATGTCACTAAGACATTTGAACAGAGAGTCTTCAGAGAAACCATTTCATTTTCTAAGAGGTTAAAACATTGGAGAGTTGTCTACATAGCAATGGAAAGATACGTAATGTTTCCTGAAAATAGAACCAAGAGGTACCGGAGATACAGAAATTAAGTCTGATGTAAACTGAATCCTGTGGGACCCCACATGGAACAGCAGCAGCAGAGGATAAGATAAATTAAATAATAAGTTTTACTGAGAAAGTTGCAGTGGCCCAGACACCCACCCACCGCTCTAAACGAGAAAATTTTAAAATCCACACTGTCAAAGGCTGCTGTAAAATCTAGATGTCTGCTGAGTCAGTTACTAAAACCACATAGTTAAAACATTTAAAAAGGACAGAATAGGTAAAAGGTTCTATGCTTTTCGGTAGACTATTTATTGATTAGGAATAGTGTTTTATCGACATGAATACAGATTGAAGAGCTATTAACTACACTTTGTAATGAAATGTGAGACAAAAGCATTCATGCAAACTTAAAATTGTGGTTTTGTTAATGCAGATTAATTCACAGTATGAAACCTTGGCTTACATGAAAACAAATCTCTTTCTAAATGTCCATTTCCCTCCTTTTACATAAAGATTAGCTCTAACAATCAAGAGATTGGATTAGATATTTCTAATACCGTTTAGAATTCAAAATCATTAGACAAATATTTTCACAGTTTAACAGAGAAATGCAAATATTTATATTGTAGCTTATGTCTAAGTGTTTGAGTAGAAAACTATTGACGGTTTTTATTTGCAATTGGTTTGCGAATAATGCTGCCAGTTTATCATGCTCCTTAGCAGCTTAGTCAGTGCAATTGATACAAACCTGTTTATTTAGCTCCTTTCTGTTTAAATTACCTCCTGCAGAAAAAGAAAACAACCTTTTTTTCCAGTAATCGTACAGACTCTTGACATTCTTGTCATATTTCTGAGTCAGATGTGGTGCATTACATTTTTTCACAGAAGCGCAGAATCTAATTTATGTGGCTATTTTGCAGCTCTATCACAGAACCTCGTTATCTGTTGTTGATATAAAAGTGTCATTTTAACACTTGTAGCTGTAATTGGGTACATTTTTTTGTGTGAAATCCCAAGTGTATCAATTTATAACACTTCTAGATTGAATTTATTGGCTCTGGTAATGCACACGATGTTGATAAAGTGCCTCAACCTTCATGGGATGAGCTGATAAACCTGTCAAGTGTGCACCGCAGCTCTTGTGGCTCCAGACATATTGACAGTATCTGTGACTCAATTTGAGACTCCAACTCTAATTATACTCAAAACGCAAAAATAAGACTTACTGACTCTTCTTAGACTTGAGACTTTACTTGAACTCGTGGTCTGAGACTCTAGTCTTTGTAAGATGTAATGAAAAGATAAATTAAGTCTTTATGTGAGCTAAAAGCTGCAGCTCCTGCTGCCATTTTACTTTGAAAAGACAAGCTTGATTTTTAGCCAGTGATGTTTTTTGGGTTTCATGGGATGCTAATGGCTCATTGGCATCTGTTAATGTTAGCTGTAGCCTCATCATATAAATACAACTAAAGGCTTTTCGATCATTTCGGAGACAAGATTAAAAAAATTTACTGCCAACATTCTGTTGCTGCTAAGCTAGCTGCTACATTACAAAGATACTTCCTGGTGAATGCATCAAAGTACAAGCTCATTCAGAAGTTTGGGACTCCTTTCATGTTTTCTCCCTCATTTTGCTGTAATCAATATCTTAAATTTGAACACTTATACTATTTAGGATTAAGAACAAAGGTTTTAAATGTGGATTTAAAAAATGATTTCCTGATAGTAATAAAACTTTGCTAGTACAGGGTGATAAGAAAATCCTCCATATCACATTTAGTAGGGGTGTGCCGATTTAACATAAAGTGATTAACAGTGATGTGAAATTTGCCTAACTGATAGTGATTCAGAAGTGTTCGAAATTGCTTATTTCTCATAATAAAACACAAAAGTTCGGCATGCCGCACGGACATTTTTAGGGGCAGACCAGCGGAAAAAGTATGGCCGTGGCTAACGTTTTAGCCTGCAGTGTGAAATTTACATACCCTCACAGGTATTTTGCACTTTAGTTAAGAAAGGCGAGTCTATAATGTTGTGTATTATGTTGGCCACAAAGTCCTCTTTTTCCCAAAAAAGTTCACTTTTCACCTGCTGTCCGGGTTGTTGCCTTCAAACTACAGCATAGCTCATCTCATGATTACCAGACGTCAGCCCAAGTGTAGCTTTGCGAATGAATCATGAAGGAAATTTCCCGCATGCTATACTGTTCGTGACTTAATGCTGCAGGTTAGTTTCTGTGTATGACAGAAGCCAATCATCCCTATATTATACTTCTATTCCCAAAACACATTTCCTTTAGCTTTCATGGAAAATATGACCTTGATATTGTTATGACACATATTTTAGACATGTGTTGGTGTTATTGGTGTTTTCACTAAAAGAAAAGTTGGAATATACATGTTTTTGGATACTTCAATTAAGGGAAACTTAATAGATTGGAATTAATTTGCCATCAATTAAAAACCATCCCCAGCAACCTTTTGCACTGCCCTCTCCGCATTCTCATTGGTCTGTGACCAGTGATGTTAATGTGGCTCACACCGCCCTCAGTGCATTCTCTTTGGTCTTTGGCCAGTGAGGAAAGGCAGAGCCCATAAAAGGATTCTGAACACAGAAGCCATTGTCTTCTCATCGCTGCAGCTCTGATATCCATATGATTTTGCAGCTGTTTTCCTCCATTTCCGGGTCTTTGTGCTGCGTTCCTCCCAAGTCATTGCTGGCCAATAGCCGCACATATTGTCACACACGTGGATGTGTTTACAAAATATAGTCCCCTTGATAAAATCAACTGTCCAAATGAAAAAAAAAACAGATTGCCTTTGATTTGGACCAAACAACCGGACCAAAGGACTTTTCTGGTCTGAATACACCCTTAGAATAGATGGACTGTTGAGAAAGTGGGTTGGCTGTACGCTGAAAAAACAAATCTAGTAAATGCTACAAAATCTACACATGTTTCTCTTATTTCCATGAATTAAGTAAAATTTAAGTAATTATCAACAATACTGAATTTTATACAATTTTCTTGCGTTGGTGGGAAGTAGAGGAATTGTTTTACTGAAATCATTATAATCATGTTTAGTTAACACTGGAAAGGAAATCATATGTCTTATTTGACCAAAAATAATTTCAAGTTATTGTGTAGCAAAGTAGTTAGTGCAGTTGTTCATCAAGCAGAGGCTCTGTTCCTTTTCTGAGTTTGAGTCCCATACTCTGCTGTATATTTTTGTGCCTTCATGTACAATCCACTGTGAAATAGTTTATTGTGGCCACAAAAATTTAAATAAATACAAGAATTTTGAGGTTTCACTATTTCTTCTAGCCCCACTGTGAAAATATTATAAAATATTCCCTACTTTCTGTAAACTTAAAAAAATTACATTAGAAATCATTGCCTCTTTTTACAGAAAGATTGAAATAAAAGGTTTTGATATAGCGTTAACTGTTACCTGTTAGTTGACTAAATACATTTTATTTAAAAACAAAAATAATTGTTTTCCTTTTTCTTTTTTGATTACTGTGGGTTTAATTTCTTGAAGTTATGGACACGAAAACAAAAGAGAAGAAAGAATGAAGATGAAGAAGAGAAACAGGACAGGTAGGATTGCGAACTGACAATACAAGATAGGGAAACAAAGAACACAAGAAAACATCCCAGTCCTCCACCTCTGTTGGACGGCAGAGAAGTGGGCAAAACAAAACAAACAAAAACAACCAATAGAAAATAACAACATTGACAAAATGGATCCAGTAATATGAACTAAGAACTACACATTCACTACACACCTAAATGGATTAACAAATACAACACCAATGTCGCTGGAAAACTCCTGGCACCAACTATCTGTTGATGATAACCTCAGCCCAAGAATATGTCCATACACACCGATATCCCCACATGTATGTGTGTGTGTGAGCGTGCAGGTGTAAATAAGGTTTCCCCATGCTAGTGAGTCATAACTGGTGTAAGGAGCCGTCAACCTGTCCTCATCGCAGGGATGAGCCCACGGGTTCCACCGGCAACCTACTATGCGCGGCCCAGGACCCGAAGACCCTGGGGATCAGGGGCGCCCGGCCCCAAGCAGGGCCCCAACCAAGGATCAGCCCCCCCACACACACGCCAGAGAGCCACAGCAACAGTAATAGCGAATGTACGCCCTTCCCAGGCCACGCCCAGCCAGCACTTGGAAACCCAGATCTAATAGCTCCCGAGTCCAGATCCTGCCCCACGCAGAGCGCCGGGACCAGGAAGCCAACCAAGGCTAGACTAAACCCCAATTGAACTGACCAGGCAGCGGAACCTGGGCCCATAATCGTTTTCTAAATTAAGCTGTAGTACCCGAATCGAAGTCGAATCGAAATTGGAACGCACCGAAGATGGCACACCCCTAACAATTAGTGCAATACATAATGGCATGGGCAATATTAAGAGCGGGATATATAGGTGTTAGCTTGGTCATTAGACAAAATCAGATAAATTCAGCATTAGAAGGTTTTAGCCTAATATTTTTATTGGAACATAAATGTCTATCTATATTTCGAAGGGGTTAAATATTACACAAATATTTTTTGAAATACTATAAATCAGCCTTTTGCAGATTTTCTTTCATGTTAAATTAAATGTTTAGACTAAAGGATGATTATTAAAGGGATATTTCAGCATTTAGCATTAAGCTTTGTATCAGTAGAAAACCAGCAGTATTTTCGAATGACCGTGCCCCCCCATTTCCCCCTGAGAGGAGAGATTTGTGTATTTTTAGTCTCGAAAAAAGTCCTCAGATGACGCAAGAATCGTCATTTTGTTTCAGCTTAGAGAAATAGTGATTTCAATTGGAGAAAAAAAAATCATATGCAGAGCTGCTAGGCTACTCTTGTTGACATCATCTTTTTAATGAGAAAGTCTAAGTTGTGTAATATATTTTATGCTCACTTTTTTATCCTATAAATAAATTATAAAGAACGGAAATAAGCCAGGTAGTCAGTAGTACAGTAAGTAATTACAATTGAGCTAACGAGAATGTTGCTGCCTTACAATACAGGCAGTGGGCCTGTGTAAAATCTCCAATAAACGGCTTCAACCTGCCTTTTAATTCAGGGTTTGTTTCCCACCTCTTTGTTTCTGAGATTCTAGTTTAGCCTCAGGCATAATGACTGTTTAACATCTATTACAGAGAGGCACACACAGTGGATGAGGTGAGTAAGTGACCGAGCTGTGAGTGAAATCTGTGATTTCTCCTTAACCCTGTTGAAGCCAGGTCTGGGCAGTAAACCAACAAACTTAAACGATTTATCAAAGTGGAATGCTCAAATATCAATAGGGCTTTCATGGGTTTTTCTGGACAAGTGATGTGGGGAAAAAGACGTAAAAAGAACTATCTTCAGCAGATGAGTAGTTTGCTTTTAAGAGAGAGGAAAATGAATCCAGCACACATCTGAAAGGACCGCAGAGATGTGTCATCTCTGAGTTGATCATTACGGTTTGCCAAGTTTCAGTTAATATCTCTTTGGAAATCATCTTCTTTTAGCTAAAATACAATTTTCAATCTGTCAAACTGTGTTATGTTTGCTGTTTTCGGTGATTAAACCAAAGAAAGGGGAACTGTTTTTGTGACAGCCTGCTGGTGAAAGTGCCCAATTTAACATTTAATTTAATATCGATTTGCTAACTTGTCTGTTATGTGTCAACACTGATTTATTCTTCAGTCTAGGAGCCTCTGTATGCCTGAATAAGATGCAGGTTAAATTCGGAGCCCTGAGCTCTTTACATGCTCTCAACATGCGCATGAATGTCGTATTGATTTCTTGGCTATAGCGTTTTTATTTAAGTCATTCTTTATCCTAGCTGGACTGGTTTACTCAACAAAACATCTTCAGCAAAAAATAAAAATATCCATAGGTTTTTTTTTTTACTTTTAAAAGTTTTATTTTCTTTGTGGAATTTCTCTAATTGTCTAAATGTCCCTGATCAACTTTAACCTCCATCACAGGTTTTTTGAAGCCATCAACTATCTTTTGGCATTAATCTGACTGTGATTTTGCATAAATAAAAGATAGGACCTAAATCTGTTTGGATACTTCAATTAATGGAAAGTGAATGGATATAAAAGAAAGTGCCCATTAATTAGAGAAAATCTAAATGGGCGGGGGGTTCAACAAAAATAATGAAAATATAATTGAATTGTGAGGCTCCAAAGATGGCAACTCCTACTTAGTATCTATTAGTTTCAGACGTTGCCATGTTTTCAGGTTTAAAACACCTATGACTTTTTTTTTCATGCTCCTCGGTTAAATGCGTAGGGATGTGATTCTAAAGGCCATCCTATGCCTTTGAAACAAAAGGCAGACATGCAACAGGGTAGCACGCATGTAAAGGTTGATTTTATTATGTTTGGCCTCATGTCCCACCCCAATAAGAAACCTGACATTTCCACTAAAAACAATGGCTGCTAGGTCTAGAAAGCAGTTGAGGTCATGTTGCAGCAAATGAAACAGTCAATAACTGGTATTGCGCCCTCTGCCAGGTCCAATAACACAAAGCCTCAAATAATTTAGTGAGTCGTTATTAGAAAAAAAAATTGGCAGGCATTTGTTGCAGACACCAAATGTCAGTCGGGGGATGTTGTGCTCATTGAGATCTATACCTGCCTGTTGACAGTGTTGAGTATTTGAGCCAATAAGCTGTAAGGAAAGAAGGTGTTGGGCTGGATGTGATGTACGCTACCCCTTCAACTTTTACTGCCTCCAACTTTAATGTGTTTTATTGGGATTATTTCTGACAGACCAACACAAAGTAGTGCATAATCATGAAAGAGAAGCTGTAGATGGCTTGTAACATTTTACCATAAATTGTATGTGTTTTACATAATATTCATTTGCATTTAGCTTCTTGGGGTGAATACTTAATAGAACCAACTTTTGCTCCAGTTGTAGCCGCAAGTCAAAATTTTACACAAGCAGATTGGCTCTGATTGGATGGAAAGAATTTGTGGACATTTATTATCAAGTCATATAGATTTTCACTTGTAAATACCTCTTTATGTTGACTGAAGGACTTTTTGAAGGGCAGAACGTGTCGCTGGGGGGTTCTCTTTATTTAACCTTAACGCTCTCTGATCACTTTTTGTTTTGTTTATCCGATTGTGTTTTATCTGTTTTAATCTGTTTTAATTGCATACATTTGTTCCTTAAATTATTTTTTATTGTTGTGGTTTAATTTCTATTCTTACTTTTTTATTTCTTTTTTAGGTGATTGTGTATTAATTACATAAATTTGTTCCTTACATTATCTTTTCTTACTGATAACTGATTACTGTTAAACTTATATGTTTTGTTTGTAATCATGTGGTTTCATTATCACTGAATCATGTAAAGCACCTTGAATTTCCTTGTGTTGAAAGTGTGCTATACAAATAAAATTGCCTTCCCTTAAGGTTTCTCATCCAGCTACCGTAAGTAAAGAAAGTTGGAACCAACAGAATCCTGTTATGAATTTTTAACAGCAACAGCTCCCTCTGCACTGGACTAAAGGGCAATTTTAACCACTTTGCCGTTTTTGTTTGAATTAGCAGGTGAAAACGATAGGGCAAGCGATCTGATATTGTTGAAAACAATTTTGTACATATGCCCGGCCTTTAGATGGCAGTGTACCCTGTGTATGCAGTGTTCTTTAGTTTCCCCCTCATTACCCAGAAAAGAGTTGAAGGAATGGCTAAGTGCAAAACTTCAATATGCTGTGGGTGGCTGGCAGTGACGTCATCATGGTTGAAAGTCCCTAGCCTCCCTTTACATGACAACGAATCACCGGGCGTTGTCTGAATTCTCCACTCTGGAACCCGTTTTCAAAATGTTGTGTTTTCACCCTCCCCAAACACAACATTCTTGTGTAAACAAAAAAACGTTTTGCTGAAAAAAGTCATGTAAACTGCCCCTAAATCCCTCATCTGAAACGTCGTTAAGCAGATCCTTGAGAAAAATAGGGCTAAAGCCCAAATCCGGCTAACTGTTGCATCTAATTAGAAAAAATTCTAGAGTAATCTTTGTTGATGAGACAGCGTTCAGTTAAAGGTATAGTGGAGGGTTTTTTCAAATTTCATCTCCACTTTTAGAAGGAGACAAAACAACGAATGCTCTTGTTAAAGTCACCACATAGACGTAGATAACTTATTCTAGCAGTAATCTGAAATGCATTTCTCCAAATAACATGCCATACCTACCACAGTGAAGTTAGTTGGATATTCAAAACACATTTGCTTCATTACAGCGTAGTCTCCCTCCAACGTGTCACTGTGAGCTGCGCTCATGGAGGGGATACATCACAGCGGAAGGCTGCTCCTGAAGGCGGTGGTTTTGGATAGGGACTATTGCTAAATTTCCACACCTCACAGAAAAGACAGTACCTGTGCGCAGCCCTGACAAAGTAACCCTAAACTTTAGCCTACCTGCTGAGTAGAAACTTGGCGAAGCCGGAATCAATGGGTAGCCCAACTTGTGCTGTCAGCATACACCATCTTTGAAAAGAATCTCCTAAAGCCACTTCGGTCTTTTTTCTCTCTTCTGAGCCCTTTCACTTCCTCTCATACACCTCAAAGATTATTTTTCTGTAGCAACACACACTAATTTTAACAATCCATTGAGAACTGTGAAGCATGCGCACTCTCACAATTCAAAAAGCTACCTGTGCGATAAACTTTATTTCATGTGTGCCACTTAAGCTACAGCTGTGTAATCTGCTTGCTTTAGTTTTTTATTTACTGTAAACGATTGTTCACTGTTCCATGCCACACCATGAGCTCCACCGAACTCTACGGCCCAAGGTTTAATTGGATCAAACAGCACCACGTCTCGTTCTAGCAGGTTTTGCCAAAAGCCAACATCATGATTAGACCGGGGTCATAGAATTTCTGATACTGCCTGAAGACCAGTTTTGCCAACTTAGTGACTTTGTTGCTATATATAATTAGATTTCTGGCCCCACTTAGCGAATTATACCCCCCAAAAAGCCCCTAGCAACAACTCTATTGACATTTCTGAGCACCCTTATCTACTTTATGTGAAACTTTGTTGCTGATACTCGCTTCAGATTAGAATCCATAGACTTACCCGAGTTGGTCTGCATCCAGACTCCTTCCAGACTCTTATGGTGCATTCACACTGCCCCAAACGCCAGCGTCAGTTGGGGCAAGATTACATGTAAAGTCTATGGTCGAGTACGTCAGAGGTCCGTCAGAGTCTCTGGGGTGCGTTGTGTGGGTTGGCTCCATCGACTTTTCAAGCGTTACTTGTGTTGCAAGTGGCAACGTAGCCAACACAAGCAATGCAGAAGTTCAGCTAGCTGAACTTTTGATGCACTTGATGCAGTGCGTAAACCAATCAGAGCGTCTAACTGTGGTGATGGCACTACATGTATCTTGAATGAAGCGCGGGTCCTGTCAAAACATTTTCAACAAACGCAGATTTCAACAATCAGAAATAACCAAAGACAGGCGATCCTAAAGAGGAACAGAGCCCTCCTATAGTTGGTGTCCGATTTGAGCTCCGATGCGGCCTAGGAGATCATAAAATTGGTCGTGGGACAGACGAAAGTAGAGCTTAAAGCGAACCTTAAGCAGCCCATAAGCAGCTCCTGGAGCAAATGGTTAAACTCCCCAAGCTCAGAACGCATCTGAATTAATGGGCGCTGATGCACCCGATGGCAACATTGTATAGCTTTATCTAGCAAATAATGCCATGCCACTCTCTCGATACGATCCGCCATAGTTCAAAATGTACGGCAACAGAGGCAGCCTCGCACACGTGCTCTTTTTTTTGCTCAGAAGCAAGTGTTGGAAGCCACAAAGTATATGCGTCAAACTGCATGCATCGGGTCCATTGCTTGACGTAGACAAACTGTGTGGTGTAAACACACCATTATAAAGCGAATGATCTCCAAATGTGCATGCAGGATGATGACATTACGTACATTGACTGGTCCAATCATAAACCTTCTCAGTTCATTTCGCACACTCAACAAGTTGTTTTCTGCTTAAAATGAATTCAAAAAGAAAATAACAATCTGCAAGTATAAAAGACTGATCTTTCTATTATAAGCCACATACGAAAATCATGCTGCATTCAAACAATGTTAGAAATATATGATGAGTTCAACAACATAGGACTTTTAATATGTATGACAAAAAAACCCACCCAAAATAATACCATAAGGCCATGAACTTCTGTTTAACGGCAGTTAAACAGCACCATCACCTCACAAGGTGGTCTCAGCTAATCTTGTTTTTTTTAGAACTAGAAATTTTGCTTAAAAGGTCTTGGATGTTGTTGGGGAAAATTATGTCATCATTGATTCATGTATGAACTGTTTTGTTCTTTTAATTGTATCTTAATTAAATCTTGCCTTACTGTTTCTTGTGAGTGACTAAACGGACCAAAACAAAGGTGATTAGATCTTGATTATATGTATAGTGTGTTTAAACAGGAAAAGGTGCAAAGGGCAATTGAAAACCAAAGTTGTAATGACACACCCCTGTGATGATTTAATCCTGTGATGTTCAATTAAAGGAGCATGAGGAAGACGGTCCGTTAAAGAACGTATTAACTTTAGTTGGCATTTGTCCTTGTTGTGCATGCATGAGAAATAACACTTGTCTTGACTGTTCTTTCCTCAGAGAGGTTATTCTTTAATATTACAGAAATATTTCCAACAGATGTCCAGTTGATATTTGATATCTTGTAAACATTCCGTTCTCTCACAATTGTACTTCAGGCAAAATAACTTAAAGGAAAAGTTTTGTGTTTTTTTTTCCAACCTGGACTTTAATTTTTAGTAAATATTACATTCATTTACTCATCCAGATAAGTTTGGAGCCCTTTGGGAGAAGTTAATATCCAGGCGCGATCAGTGTATTTCCATAAAATGGGAGTCAATCGGAGCAGGAGATTTGCCACCTGTAGTAAGGCATTATCTGCCACAAAACTCCTTAATTTATTACTTTTTTGTTATTAAATGATAGAAGGACTTTCCTCCAAGTTCACAATGTCTTGGAAGGGCTTATTTGTTCGGTTCTGGGGTGATTTTGAAGCAACAATACAACTACACACAGTACGTTTACATGCAGCTAGAGAAATTCAAATTATTGCCTTAGTCCGACTGAAATCAGACTTTTAAAATGCATATATACCAGGGTTATAGTAGTTTTAAAATTTTCATTAGTTTTAGTTTTTATTTAGTTTTGACTTAAGATTTCAAATTCTATTTTAGTTTTAGTTCCTTTTTAACATTTGTAAGGTAGTTTAGTTTTATTTTTTTGAAGATGCTTTGTTTCAGTTTAGTTTTTATTAGTTTTAGTTTTAGTCTTTTCGTTAAACAAGTTGTGTACCGGGGCAAGACAAAAATTTTTTTTATGACAAAATCTCAAAAAATTAGATTATGCTTTTTAAAATCTGTATTCAAATGGGCCAGATGAACAGCCATACAAATCAGGCAAGTATAAAAGAAATAAGGCAGAGTTATGTAAACACAATAACAGCACCTGTGCATTAAAAAGCCAAACAATTAATGCAAGTGCTACAGTTATATAAAGACACTGAGTGGCAACTCAAAAAAAAACAAAAAACAAGCTTTCTTAAGTACTATGATGCTTTTGATCATTTTGCACATTTGCTCTTTCTCTCAACCTTTGCTGAAAAGATGCTAGGCGGACCGCAGCAACACAGACGATTTTACTGACATGTTGGGATAATTCATTAAAGCCAGTAAAAACCACCAACAACCAGAAACTAGAGGGATTATTTGTTCGCCAACACAGCGGATACACGCACAACCTACACCAGCTACACAACTCATGTATAACACTGGCTCCCATTGCTGTTGTTTGCAGTTGCAGTGTTAGCTTGCTTGTTAGCTAGTTAGCCGCCTTAGCTCACCTGTTATGAAGTTTTTTGCTGCAGACTGTTTTAATCATCATTTCAATCGCTTCCTCTGACAGCTTACAATCCAAAGACGTCTTTTATTTCCTTGAAAGGGAGTGAGTCGATGGGATTGTATCCAGCTTTCCCGTTCTATTGTTTTTATCAAGGCAATTTGTGCAACTAAAAAGGCACAACACAGATGATCGCATCTGCTTCTGGTGACAGTGCGAGAGCGACATAGAAATAATTCTTCTAAACTTTATGAGGCACGGTTTAAAATGAAAACTAAGCACATTTTCTCAATAAATTTTGTTTGTTTTTGTTAGTTTTGTAAACACTCATTACAGTTTCAGTTCGTTTTGTTTCAAATCCTCGTTTTTATTTTTATTTCAGTTAACAGTTACTTCTAGTTTTCGTTATTTCGTTCATTTTCGATAACGATAATAACACTGGTATACACCTAACACCAAACGCGATAGACGCAACCAAGAAGCGTGACACGCCTCTAGCTGGTCAATTGTACATTTGCTCCTTGAAGCGTGTGCAAAACAAACTGGTCGCGCTTTAAAATATGCAATTTTCATGCGTATGAAGCGAAAATGTGAAAGTACCCTGACTTGGACCACTGTGCTGGGCTCCTCCTCCTCCCTTCTTCTCCCGACCCTCCTGGAGCTCCCAGTGGACTCTGGTCTATGAGCTGAACACGTTAAATGTCGGGACCGTTCCAGCAGGGGTAGACCCAGTCGAGCAGCGGTGGAAGGATCAATAAACACCCCGGCTCCTCACCCAGTTTGTGCCACGAAGGTCAAAGCTTTGCCCGCCGACACACCAACTACCAAGCTGAGCGGCTGTCCATCTGTCTGCTGTTAGTAAAGGTTTATATGTGAGCGCCGCGGGACATGCTTTGTTAGAGACATTACCGTGTCCGGGTGAGGAAGCTGTTTTGCGGCCACAACGGCTCTTTTAAGAGCCACCCACAGAGCTTTCCTGTTTAAATAGTTTAACCTCTTTATAATGTTTAATTTTTTTATTCCTGTCGATGTATAGAAAACAGCTGGTGTCATGTGGCTTGCGGTGATTAGCCACGGTGTTTTATTACCTTACATGTCTGCTGATGATGTGACCCCATTCACAGTCACAGCATCACTGACACCCGTCAGCTGATTGGTTGTCGCAGCACAACTTGAAACTGTAGTTGAGGTTTCTCCAACTTCTAAAATACGGCGCGTATTTTCTGTCGCGCCTTAAACGCACCTGCTGCACTACTTGGTTGCGTGTCTGACGTATCTGACGTGTCGCGTGCTCGCCAGTCGCACTTCATCGTGCTCCTCCAGTGACTTTACATGTAAATTGGACTCTCTGGTTGCGTCTGTTGCGTTCAGTGTGCAAGCACCATTAGTCCAGCTAGAATTGAATTGAACTGGAGTTTCAGAAGTTCGGCTTGTCCTGCTGAATAATGCAATTTAAATCGCACTATTCCACATCCAGCCCCCTGCCCGCACTCGCGCACCCCCCTCGGGAAGTTAGAGAGCCGGAAAATTGACCCAGCAATAACAGTAGTGTTATAAGAGGCATTTGGCGTCTAGGGCAAACGTAAGCAGCCAATCAGTGCTTGTTTGAATGTACAAAGAGGAGATGCGCTGTTACTTTGAATATCCTGTTTTAACTCATCTGCTTCTATCCGCCAATCTCAGTTTACTGCCTGAATAAAGCTGGAAGCTAACTGCTATTAGGCTAACACGTAGGAGTGCCTGTTGCCATCTATCGTCGGGGATTGGAACTTACTTTGTTTTATAATTAGATTTTCTGATAGACATGTAACCTGGGACTCTGCTCGCTGCAGGAGGGAAGTAGATGTACTGACTGTTGCGCTTACAATTTTGTTATCTGTGAAATATATATGGCCTTATATTAAGCCCATAGCCGTGCTCTATCACAGTTGTAGTCTGACCAGCACCTTTACTCTGTGCTCTATGGTGGTCCGCTAGACAGAACTTGCTACTACAGACATCGACGTAATATTTGCTAAAAACAGTAATTCATGTTTCAGATTATTAAACCGCTGGAACGTGAACATTGCCTTGAGTCTCAAGTCTTTTTGCATTTTTCTAATATATCTTCATTCTGCTGAAAGAAAGCATTCTCAAATCATGATTCTACCACCACCATGCTTAACATTATCAATGCTGTATTCAGTTTTAGTAGTAGTAGTTTTCTAGTTTTCTGATTTCTCTTAACTACTTCAGTTATTCACAACTTTCGATAACCAATCACATAAAATCTCTGTAAAGTTCAGTGAAGTTTGAGGTTGTAATGAGGTAAGATGTGAAAAGAATTACTTCAAATTCAGTTTTATTACACTTTCCTCTAAAAGATGTTAAGACATGAAAGAAATGAAACCAGATGCTCTTTCCAGAGTCCCATTCTCGTCCTCCTCTGAAAGACACCTACAATCTAAAATCGCTATTTCAGAGCTAATTGTTGTATTTTCTTAATGCTAAAAAAACAAAACCAAACAAAAAACAGAAAAGACCTAGGCTTTTTGGAAGACTGATGGACACTATAACGCCAAAGGTGTCGTTACTAGCCAGCTGTGATTCATAAACAAATTACGTTATGGTCAGAAGGTGCTTCAGGAGTAAACAGGAAGATGGGTGACCTGCCTGTGTACACTAAATGCAGCAGTTAACGTCTTCCACTGATGATGTATCCTGGATGCACTTGATCAACATGTGCTTATGAACACTGATACTCTGTCATTGCTTCCCTGGTTTTTAAATTTACCTGCAAAGCAGTGAAAAATGCAGTCCTTTTCTCTGATCATTGCCTTCCGTCATTGTAGCTGCAGTTAAAAAGCGGTGGAGCGTCTCGGTCACTCGTCCCTGATGTATGTTGATGACGCTCACTCGCCAGTGCCCAACTCCATCTGGAGTGACCTTAGTCATAACCTGGTCTTACGCCGCTAGCTCCACTAGATCCCATCATTCATCATGAGGCATCCTTTTCAATTTGCCCACCGACAATGACTTCCACATCACAAATTAGTATCCCAACAGCTAAATACGTAGGGAAATAAACAAATAGCTGTAATTATCTGCAGGCAGGGTGGCACTATTAATCACAGTAATGGGTCGCGGCAAGGTTTGCGGGACTGTTAAAGGAAGCGTCCCATCACCCGAAAGGTTTGGGACGCCGTGTCAGCCAACGTGTTTAGTCAGACACTATGAAATGATACTCCAACCCCTCTACAGTAGAGGAGAACAGCCCACCGCTTAAGAGCCAATTGGTCCTTGGGGTGATTGTTTTTTTCAATCTGTTTTCATGGTAATTTCATAGGACCAGAAACATTCAGTGGCTTTTACTGGAAAACAAACTTTTACAGATAATTGAAAATAGTAGTTAACCTACCAAAATACTGCAAGCATGTTCAGAGAAAGATTGACTGGTTGTTACTTATAGAGCCACACAAATAATTTAAACCAGTGAAATGCAAGTTTATTATCTTTTGTCAATCAACTATATATATATATATATATATATATATATATATATATATATATATATATATATTTGAAAAAATAAAATAATCCCCTTAAACACTTTTGTCATTTCTGCATCAGAGAAAGGCTTTTTGTGCTTCCCTGTAAGGGAGCATTCTGTTACTTTTTGTTGTTGAGTCAAAGATGCGTAACTAAAATCCTACTTGCAGCTTTAAAATATGACTTCATTTAATTTGTATTTGTTGTTCCTACCTCTGATATTTGAGGAATTATATTTTTAATATTCTTGTACTTGTTCTCATAATTCCATTTCAAAATAGAAACCTTTATCATTGCAATAGTCTCTTGGTAAATTAAGCAAATGGGTCTGGTGCTGCATGGAGGGAGAATAAATCTTAAGTCTTTTTCATTGTCCACTTTTCTATGACTTTGAATCTGCCTATTTTTGTATTCATTTTGAACAGTATAAGCTGTATTCTGTTTCATAACATGAAGTTTAAGTTGGCATCTGTGCATATTTAGAAATCTTTACACCTAACTTTTCCGAGCATTTGCGTAATTCAGTTTTACACATACATTTTTTTTGCATTTAGTGCATAATATGTAGTTGTACCTCGGAAGCTGAAATGAACACTGTTTGCTTCCCGTTCTTGTTAGGAGGAGTAATTACAGATCAGCCAGCTTGTTTGTGAAAAATCCTGCTGACTTTATAGCTTATCTTATAAAACTAGAAGCTTTTTTTAATTACTGGAGATCTTATCCCTACCGATAATAATGCTTGTACCAAGATTATGGATTTCTTTAAACCATGACTAAGTGTTTTCCTGTAAGGATCAGCTTAAAGATCTGGGTTAAATATTGATGTTAAGTGAGGTCCTCTATTTTCTGTTTCTTACAGAATGTCGGTCTAAAAGCTGCACTTTTACTGTGGACCATAGTTTAATTGTCTCATGGACCACACATGGGAACAATATCTAAGATGTATGGACAGGGATGAAGAATATCACAGACTTTAAGCTGAAAAAGGATGGGATAGGTGGAAGTCTGGACAAATTTACTGATACCAACATTTATGACTGTTACCGACCTCATTTTGCCTGTGCTGGTAAATTCGGCATGTAAAAAAACTGAAAAGATGTGTTTTAGTTTCCTTTAAGAAATGAGCCAACCAACTGAGGGGGAAGCCTGCTAATACAGCTACTGTGTGGCTATATTTAGCAAGAGTTTAGACTCACCTACCAACTGTGTTACAGAAAAATTTGACTAGCGACATAAAATGACTTTTTATGGTGTTATTGGATACTTAGGGGCTGATTTATCAAGATTCCTGATAATGATCGCAAAATTGCATGCGGCGCTAAAAGTTCGCGCGAGTGGGTTGTCCTTAATTTGCGGGTGATTTACTAAGATTGCGTGGGCAATTCTCAGCAGATGCAATCAGCAGCATTCAAATGAGGAGTTTGCGGCCGCTAATGCGAGCTGCACCACGGCTAGAGAGAGGAGGAATATGCGCAAAATTAAGACATGTTTTTCATAAGTGCCAAAAATAGATGCTAAAATAGCTGCCGCAAACCTTTTTTTACTTAGTAAATCACACTGCGCCTGGAACGCCTACTTATTTGCCTGTTCTCCTCCCAATATTTTGCTTCTTCTGAGAGAAATGCCCAGTTTGCAAATTCATCAAGGGCAAAAGCGCCAAAAGGATTACGTGTGTCTTGCTGTGGGTTTAACAGGCGCAATGCACTCCACGCGTGACAGATCAGCCAGAGCCTGCTTTTGCGATGCTCTGCGGTGTGCTCGGGTTTTAACAAGCTCAAACCGTTGATAAATCAGCCCCTTAGACTTTAAAATGGAACACATATGTTTGTTACTCCAGCAACGGAGCTGCAGAGCGCTTCTAGCTCAACAGCTCCGCTCCCCCGCACAGGTCCTCATAGTCCTGCACAGGCGGAGCAGATTTAACCCCGCTGAGTAGGATCTGCCACTTGTTCCCACCTGTGCTCTAATGTAAAATATTTTCTGTCTAAAATAAACAACTGCACTCTAAAATCACCTATTTTACTCAGCCCCAGTCACTTCCTCACCTCATCTGGTCTGTCTGATCACTTCTGATTTTAAACTGAACTTTACAGAAAGTAGTGGGAATCGAACACTGAATTAAAAGACTGAAGCCGTTCAATAGCAACACATTTGACACATTTTAAAGAACATTATGTAAATTTGGCCACTACTGGACTACAGAAAAGAACGGGGGGTGCTGGTGATGTGGTCATTGTTATCGTCCACATATCGTTATCAAGGTGAAATGCTGAATATACCGTGATGTTTTTTTTAGCTCGTATCACCAAGCCCTAAGTGGAAATTATGATCCAAAGACAGATTCTTCATAAAAAATAGTAAATAGACTCGACTTGTATAGCTCTTTTCGAGTCATACTGACCACTTAAAGCGCTTTACACCGGATTCACCCATTCACACTCATAAATGAACACAGAGGGTGCATTGACATGTGTCAAGATGAACCTGGAACTGACCCTACGATTGCAAGACTCTACCTACAGAACCATAGTTGCCCACAAGAACACGGACAACCCTGAGCATCATCTTCACAAGACTATCTACAACAAAAAAGTTTCTTCCTTCATACGCCTCTTCAGTTTTGCTGCAACACAGATCACTGCAGGAAAAGCTTCCCACAGCCATCAGCATCTACAACTTCTTAAAGAATTATATAGTATGAGCTAAAATAAAATGTAATTTCTCTCTGGGATCAATACATTATTTTTTGAATTGAATTTGAATTAGGGCTACACGATTATGTCCAAAAAAAAATCATGATTATTTTGATCAATATTGTAATCACGATTATTAATCACGATCATTCATCCAGTCCTATAAAATACCTGTTTTTGTGGCAATTATAAACTTTTAAATTTTTTTTGTGAAAAATAAAACTTTAAATTATAATAGATGATTACTAATGCAAACAAACTAACAAAAACAAACTCCTATATATATATATATATATATATATATAAATATATATGATTTAAAAGTACAAGCTAAATATGTTATTGCAGAGTGTAACCTCAAAGTGCAATTTATGGAAAACAATTACAGCTTATACAGAAAAGGCCTTTCACATTCCCTGCATCGAAATCCATAGTATTTACTATATGCTACGTAGCAACTATTACTCACCTGTTAATGTAATACTGCATAGCAAACGACTGCGTAATAGGCATGAAATCAGACATACCGCTCCACCATTTTGCATGTCCTTTGACCCATATGACTTCTGTTGACCCAGATGTTTACGTTACGTTCGCCTGTTGTCCCGCCATCCTCTAGCCATTATTTTGTCTGGTATGACTTAACAACTTAAATGTTTAATCAGTCAAAAAACAATTACAGTAAACAGTAACAACGTTACATGTACATTTATCTGCCGAAACTGCGGCGGTGTCAATGGTTGACAGTTCGTCTGTTGCCATTTTTAGCTAGGTACTTCTATGATTTTGGGGCATCCGCTGCATTGTGGGATAGCGTAGCATCCACCGGCTGCTTACTGTGGCGGTAATACACTTTCGGGAACTTTCTGCTTTCTAGTCAGATCCATAATGGAGATTTGTATCTACTACATTGCTCAAATACTCCTTTTCACCTGCTATGTGGCAAGCGTAGTGCAGCCATTATGAGTGCTGAGTGGCGTGTGCGCGGTTTTTATTTGGTCAGCTTAATGAAGCTTTAGCCATGCGTTTGCCCCCTGGTGGTTGGCAGACTATTGGTTGAGGCAGTGTATGAGGAAGAGGCATGCAGTGAAGCTCGCATTTTGAACGTAAATATCGTTCACGATCAGGTTCATTTAATTGTGGCCACCAAAATCGTGATCACGATCAAAATCCGATTAATTGTGCAGCCCTAATTTGAATATGGAACTTTATAAATTGATCATGATTAAAAAAATGTAATGCACATAAGCTTTGGAGTACTGTAATATGTTAAAATCATTTACGTGAAAGATACAAATGTTTACATATTCTTCCTTTAAAAAAAACGCGTTTAGGGTTCCCTTGGCTACATCTGTCAATTCGTTGGCCTCTAAAACTCGCTCATTTTGAAAATGAAACCGCAGTTTTAATGCTTGATAGCATTATGCAGCACAGTAGGCATGGGGATCAGGAGCATTCACATCTACGATTTTTTTATTTATTTTAATTTATTTTATTTTTTACAAATCTAGCATTTTTCTGATCAGTTAAACCACAGAAATTACATTTCTAACTACCTAAAAACATTATCTTATTTAATAAAAAAGGCAGAAAATAATAAAATGAAATTAGGTTTTTGTTGTAAGGTGGCTGTTTGTCACCCCATTCTAATTTTAAAGTCAGAAATTGTGGCCTTATTCTCATTATTCAGCTTTTTGCTGGCATAAAACCTTTTCACAAGTGCGCTCGGCTCAGAACCACTTTTAATTATCCAGATTTTAATAAAAATAAAAGCTTCTGTGTTTTAATTAAATGCACCCCAAAGTATCCAAGCAACAGATTTCTGCTTTTTGTTCATGGTAAATGCTCTGGACTAATGCTGGCTGCTGTTCTCTGGCCTAAAACTACTTGGAGCTAAAAGATGCACACACACCTGTTAAACAGCCATGGATGAATAACTCCATGGCATATATGCATTTTTGTGCAAATAATCAGAAAAACATGGACATAGAAATATAGGAAGAAGCTGCAAGTGCTTGGTTTTATTAATGTGCACATAAACAGTTTAGACAATTTTTTGAAAACCTGTTTCTATTCAGCCATTTAATCCACATCTATAGGGAATCATATTGATATAACAATGTCACCCTTCAGTTTAAGCTTTATTTATGCTACAAACCATCGTATTAGACCAAATTATCAATCTGATGAAGAGTACAAAAAAATTCTGTAAGTCACATGTGTCAGTCATCAATATTCAGAGAAAATATGAAACAACAGAGACAATAAAAACCAGACATCTCAACACAACCTGGGAGCTTTTTTTATCAAGGCAAAACTGCTGGTGATTTTTTTTCAATGTGCAGCTCTGTGTAATGAATACTTCTTATAAAGAAAAGTAAAACCTGATATACTCCTGCGTAATTAAAACATTAGCTCTGAATTACATAATCGTTAATGTTTTTGTGTTACACCCCAGCCCAAACACCAATCTTTGCAGTAGTTCTACTTTTCTTATTCACCCTATTTCTGATGAAAATTGCTCTGCCCATTCATTCAGAAAGTGGTTGGACTTAAGCTCTGTCCTCAAATTTGGACTAAGATCCGAGTTTGCTTTTTCTGTTTTTTGTTTTTTTTGAGGGCTTCGATGTGCAAGGATGCATTCACACTAGAGGGTGGCAATTTTTCGGGATTCCCACGGGTCACAAGATTCCTGCAAGATTCCTGCGGGACAGGAGTCAATTTCGCTGTTGGTAACGTGATCGGAACGGGACAGGAAATAATCCACGGGATCGGGCGGGAAACCGGAAATTAGATTTTTATTATTATTATTTTTTTTACATTCATCTTGTCAGATATCCAGGAATTAGCTTTAAAAAATGACGCTAGGCCAATGTGTGTGGTTATTAACTCCGCTGCAAAATTAGATTGCCATGTTGAATTCCATGGGATCTACTTCACTGCTGCACGCACCAAAACTGCTACGTTGTTGCTACACCACCTGGATAAACTGGTAAGCGTATGATATCCGACTGAAAATGCGTTTAACTTAATATTTTGGTAGTCAGACGAGTCGAGTCCATTCGTGTCGTGGTAAGGTGGCCAAACAACGAGAATGCAGGATATGGTTAAAGATGGCGGATAAAGCTAAATAGATGATCTTTGATACTGCGCTAGGCTATGGTTTAAGGTGGGGGAGCGAGCGCCATAGGAGGTAAATTACTACTCTACGGGATTCGGGTCGGGACGGGAGTCTTTCTCTCGGGATTTGTTTGGGACAAGATTTTTTTGGGGGGTTTTCACGTGATCGGGACATGACGGCAGTATTTTTTTGGGATCAGGACGGGACTGGAGCGACAATTGATTCCCGTGTCACCCTCTAATTCACACCAGTCCTGTTTAGTCCTCCTTAATCTAACTCTAATTCATTAGCCCAGGTAGTCCGGTGGATTACGGGGTGTGTAAATGCGCAATCGAACTCTGATCCTCGGTCTCTGCTTGGTTGAAGTGAACACTAATGTGGTTCAATTGAATATGTGACGGGAAACGCTTCTAAAGCAGGAACAACAACTCTTGTTCATGCTGAACCCACTGCTGCATCTTATATGTCTGGAACTTTCGCCAAAGACGACGGAGCAATCCTTATACTGGTCAAATCTGCTGCCTTTCACTGTTGGTTCCCACAGTGTGACCACAGATGAGGAGGTTAACATGTTGCTCAAAAGATTAGGTTCATTTAACAAAGTGCATTGCGAATGCACTCTGTAAGGAGAGGAGAGGAAAGTTGAGCCCCCCCTACCCAGTTAACGACAGGACGAGAGGCTACGGAGGCCAAAATAGTGCAGAAAATGCAGTATTCAGCAGCAACCAATTGTGAAAGTTGTCTCAGTTGTTTTTTCATCATACTTTTTTGCCCCACTGTGTGTTTCTATACTCACTGATATAAACACATTCTGTGATATTCTTTGTTTAATAGTCAATTACATTTTGAAGTCACTGAAATTATAGGGCCCTAAGCGGGTTAGAACAATCTTCTCATTTTTTATGGTGGCTTGATTAATGAAAGGGATTCCATAAAATGCCATGCTTTCACCGGTGCAGCTTGGTATGCTGTTTCTGTCTGTTTCAATTGTAAAATTGTTCCAAACAACCGACCTGCACTGCACCATTCCCGCTCTGTCTTTAGTTGTAGACCATTGGACAACAGTATGGTTATTGCAGAGCCGGTGTCACACAAGGCAGCTCATTAATTTGGGGACAGAAAAAAATTTCAAGACTTGTCACACTGTTATGAGGCCTAGGCTTTGGGTTTTATCCCTCTCTGCCCAGTGAGAGTCCAACTTGTGTTGGAAACACTCTCCTGAATACAGTGGACAGTAAAATAGTGTATCGAATCACACAACCCAAGGAAAAGAAAGGCAATAGAAGCCTTTAATTTCCCAAACAACATTACAACCTCATGGGATAGTGTGAAGGTCTCATGTAGCTAAACCAAAACATTTGTTATATGTCTTTTACAACTGTGGCACAAAGTAAGACTGATCATGACCAGAAAGAAAAACATACAACAGAATGAAACAGGAGTAACAGCAGCATCCTAAGGCCCCTGCTGGTTCACAGTATTTTAACCAAACATTCAAATGAGCTGAATGGCCTCAACAGGGGAAGCTTTACCAGAATCCTTAACTAAACCCGACAGACCTATGGAGAACTTCTTCAATGTCCTGTTAGACAATTAATACCTAGGTCAGATGTAGGATGCTTGTAGACGTCTTTTAAAGAAGACTGATTACTGAAAATTAATCAGAAAAGGCTTATTTGTGTCCTAATGCATTAAGGTTAGTGCTGAATTTGTATCACTTTAAGTTTAGGTTCTACATCACATTAGAGGTGGGAAAAGGTTTCTCTTAATTTATCATTTTCTAAAATAAAAAAAAAATGCATCACAGTACTTTCTATCTGCTATAGAAATGACCAAGTACATTTATCGAAAGTCAACTCAGTCAATAGTTCTTGTAATCTAATTTATTAATACAGTGTGGCTCCTTATTCAGAGCCTGAATCAGCTTTTACAAGAAGTTTCTCACTTAAATTATGATTGATGGATCAGGAGGCAGTGGGACCTGGATCACAGAAAAACTGAGTACCTTAGTGAGAGAGCTAACAGACTGACATTGTTAGAAGACTAAATTAGTAAAGAAATATGACCAGAACTTGCTCCTTCTGCTCTGTGAAACATGTCAAACCAAACCTCAGTTTCTCAAGAGATTCAGTTTAATTCAGCTGAGGTGGAAAAAAAACGAATCAATAGCAATGTTCTAACGTTCAAACACAGCCCTGAAGGGAACAAGTAGACATATAATAGTATCGCTTTTTCTAGTACACCAGTCAGCTAAAACATTACGCTACTTGGCTTGTATAGCGGCTCTGGCCCGGCGAGGCGTGGACGACGGAACAATAGAGCGACTTGTTTCTCCACATCCGGCGTATGAACAGTAATCCTGGGAGTTGGCCTGCAAGATGTAACAGAGTTTTTTTTTTCTGTTAGTTGCAGTGTTATATTTTTCCATAGTTTTAAACTCGAAAAAATCTATTTTACAAACAATTAAACCTTCCTGGGGCTCCCTAAGGCTCGATTATGGTGGAAAAAAAATATACTTATAAATGTCTTGGTTAGTATTGAAATCAAAACGATTTAAAATGATTCACAATGAAGTTCAGAAAAGCAATACATTTTTTGTATTTGAAAGATTCAGTTGAAGTTTATATTTCCCTGAAGTTGCTAAATTTATAATGAATATTATAAAAAACAAACTGCAATTTGGTTAAAAAAAATTAAGAAGTGTATTAAAACATGTAGCAAGGAATGGACTAAAATCAGTGCAGTTTAAAAATAAAAGAAAAGCAAAAAGCATAATAAATCGATGCGTCTGGTGATACAATATGTATCACCATATGGGGAGACGATACGATATCAAATCAGACTTTATTAATAAAATACTACGGATTTTAAAATTGCAGTTCAAAGTACTTTACAGAATATATACTGCAATATATTGCAATACTATAAGTAAGACTATACTATAAGTAAGTATGTATTGTGATTTTTAAAACAGAATTTAACAGAAGAAAAACTGTTGACACATTCTAAACAACCTGTTTCTAATAAACACATCCAGTTGTATTACTTTATCATGCTGAGCCACTGGAAAAAGGTGAAAACCGCCACCAAATCAGCCGATTCGTTGCCAATCCATTACATGGCCGTTATTAGCGGTTATCACTCCCATTGAATGCCCTCTCTACCTACTAGTAGGTTATTTACCATTCTTATCCCTGATAACAGCCAACTGTCCTCACGTGTCAAAAACACTTTGTCAGAGTAGCATATCGTAACTGGAGTTCTCTAACCAATTTTAACCAACCCACAAGTTGTATGTCCTAACCTTAAGGTCACAGAAGGACAAATACACTTTCTTTTAAATGCCTAAACCTAATATGAAGAGGTTTTAAAAACAGAAAAGTAAGTTTCAGTAGGTAGAGAGGGCCCAGTCTGACGGCATTTAATGGGAGTGATAACAGCTAATAACGGCCATTTCATAGGCTGATTACATTCGAAACGGGTGCAGCAAATACCACTAATACTTTTAATTTTACTACAAAAATTACTGTGATCATTAATGGTACTATTGAAATTCTAAAAGATAAAATCAAAATCAATACATTGCTTTTGAAAATCTTTACAATATCATGATATAATGGTGTATCGATATTTTCTTACATCCCTAGTATTTATCTTTTTCTCTGTTCTAAAATCCAAGGAACCCTCATAGAAATGAACTGAATCAGTTTATGTTGTTTGTTAAACCCTGCCATTGCTGTTGTTGCTTGCTGTTTCCAACCAAGCCGTGTATCATTATATGTTATTCTTTCCAATTTCCATTAAAAAACAGAAAAGATCCCTAAAATCCCAGGAAAGGTCATGCTTTTTGGATTTTCAATTTTAGTCTCAGATCAAAGAAACAAAATGGTACATTGGGCCCCAATAGGGGTGGGCGATATGACGATTTAAGACCGTCTTACGATCTACACGTATGATGGTCTGTCATTTCTGAGAGATCGTTCTATCCTGATTCACAGTTCTGCTACTCTATATCTGCCTCTGTATGGAAAGGGAAGCCACTGCTCTCTCTCTGATCCTCTTGGCAAATGTACACTGAACGGACAAAGTGAGTTGCAGAAAACATCAAGAATGTGTTTGGATGGAAGAATAATAATTTTCTAAACAATATTTCTGCAGTGTTAGAACTGCTTACACTTCACTCAACTTTATGTATGCCTGTTTATCACATCGGCATTTTGGTTTTATTTATTCATTTTATTCACAGACAATACAAATAATAATAGCCCATACAACATGTATTGTTTGCACAACACATTTGAACCAGTTAAAGCTGTATTTATCTCCTTGTATGAGGATTATTTATTTGTGTATAATAGATTGCACAATACATCTTGCACTATATTTGCAGCTGCATGTTAGTTTTAATTTTAGAAGATTGAATATTTTGTTTTTTGTTCAATATATTTTTTAACTAAAGATCATGTTTGCTCTTTGTTTTCTGTTGCTTCATTAGATAAGTCAAGGTTAAAACTTTACATAATTGCACTTAAATACGTTTACGACTTTGATTAATTTTTCACTTAAGTTATTTGAAAAACAAAAAATACTCTCACTGTAGTAATTTTTTCACGGAGGATTTTCGTTGCATTTAAATTATCTATGGAGTGATGTTTTTTTTCCTAATTTGAATAAGTTTATTTATTAAATGTTTCTATTCTTTAATATGTAATTCAAGTAATGTTTGTCATTTAATAAAAATCGAAAATAAAAATCGTGATAATATAGTAAAAAAACAGTGCTATTCTATTTTTGCTATATTGCCCAGCCCTAGCCCCTAGACTGAATTTGATTTTAATGTTTTATTGCTAGTTTGTCACCTGAAAATTGTTCAGTTTGCCAAAGTATGGTGGGTGAATACTTTTAATAGGCATAATATGACCCTAATTTAAAAGAAGAATCAAGATTTCAGCCTGAAAACATTCCATCAGTAAGATCATTCGGAGCCTTTAAATGAGCATTTCAATTCCTGATGTTATAATGGATTCAGAAAGAAAATATACAAATTTATATTCTGTCTCCATCTGCTTTATTCACCAACAAAAATCATTTACATGTAAAATCTGCTTTAACCTTTGTCTCTTCAGGAGCTCAAAATTCACCCCTATACTCGAAGAATTGTTTCCAGAAAATCTGTTACTGCCGCCTCTCTACTCACAACCACTTGGTGCAAAAGTATCAGAACAGATGCAGTATGCTGTACTCCTGTCTGCACATTGTGTTTTACAAATATTTTATGCAGTTGCCTCGTCAAGATTACATCAAGTGCTTTGCCTGAATGTATCCCTTGCAGAAAACAGAATGAGAAATGAAGGAGCTCCTGCCTCAGCGCTAACATGCAGATTTCCCTGAGCACTGCTTACAAATTAGGCCCGCTGAACGGATGAGAAATGAGTTTTTGTTTCTAAAGTCATGTTGCACTCTTGTTTAAGTTGAGCGCAAATCCTTTGAGAGCGGCACCATGCAGAAATTTGGGTTTTGTTATTTTGGTATTCAGGAGAATACAGGTATCTGAAGTGATTACTGACACAGCAGAGAGCTGTCACTCATCGGGTGGGTTAGATTTGCAGAGCAATGTTATGGTGATGTTTGGAAGAGGCAAAATGCTCAAATGTGGCAGCTAACTGTTTTCCTCGATACAAACAGTTTGCAGTTATTGTCAGGACTTTAGATCACTTTAGATCAACAGGCAGCTATATCTGCTCTGAAACTCTTTAGAGTTATACCAAGGATATGCAGTTTGAGAAACTTGGGGTATGTTTCATTGTGGAAGCATTTTCTTCTCTAGCAGCAATTCCTCTGAATCTCTGGACAGAAAGAAAGGAAATTTGTTCACCTCTTACCTTTTCCATCACTGAGGTAAGACGGTAAACCATTTCAACACGTCTCTGCTAAGGATAAAGGCATGTTCCAGCTGCCCAATGGTCAATGGTGCGTTCCATTTAGCTCTGATGTTGGAACTGGGAGTTGGGTTTGATGTCACGCCCGAGTGAAGAGCATTCCAGTTAACGTAGTCAGATAGAGTAAGTTGGGATTGCAATATGGCGAGGCCTTGGTCGTACCTTATAAACATCGTTTTAAACTGTACTGTCCACATGCAAAGACTTGCATTTAGTTAAGTTTAGAGTTGAAGGCCCTGCATGTAACAATGATTTTAGACGTATTCTTACTGTGTCAAACAAACATGGTTCCACCACAGCTACTAATGTTGATGCCAGTAGCGGCCATATTGAAAGTTAAAATAAAAATCTCCAACTTTCCGAAAGGAAAGTCAGACTTCAGGGGGGCGTTCTAGTTGATTTTTCCCACTTGTAGGTCTACAAATTGAAGTACCATTCTAGCCTTTAAGAACCCCACGAACCCTTCAATCATCACAACTCTTCAGTACTAGCTTTGATGTCACTTTATCTGAAGGGTGAAGCTCTGGACTCAGCTGTTTCGACCAGCATATTATAACAATTTCCCCAGATTTCCAAACTTTTGATGAATTGCCACTTAATTCCAGTCTCCAGTGTGTCAGTGGAAAGTGGATTTAGCCCCTAAAACAGCATCTAAACTGAAATTTGACTAAAAGTCATCTTTCTCCGAGGCAAATGAACCATTTGATCATGCATAAGTGCGACTTTTAGTTCCATCCTGCTGGAGGACGATGTGAGTCTGTGCGTTCAAATCATAGGTGAACTGTTTGTATTTTAAGTGCAATATTTCAATTTCAGTGTTGATGTGTAGGTCTCTGATCTGCTTGTTTGGACTGAATATTGTCTAAAAGAAAATACTATTGAATATGTTATCATTTTAAAAATTAACTTGTAAAAATAGATAATAAATCCTCTAGAACTGGTGAAGGCTTTTTACATTGTCCCATTTGGTCCATAACATTTTTTTGAGCTCATTTTAAAATTTCCAGATGTTTGTAACAAAAACAAAGTCAAAATACGCTTCATCATATAATCTACTCTTTTGCTGTTTTGACAAATCAGCATTCACACCTCTGACCAGTTGTTGTAAATGCGCAGAATTTTCAACTTTACACACACAGGAAAAAAAAAAAAAAATTCCATTGAAAGCATCATCTCACACTTGGCCACTACACTCCCTAACTAATGTATCTCCCTAACCGGGAGCTGACAGTGCGTTGAAGACTTACTTGACCTGACACAGACTGGCGTGACAGATGGCTCAAGTTTCCTTCAAGTTTCTTCCCACTGAAGCGAACAAAAAAAGCCTCTTGAATCGCTTCAGCTTCCATTATGCACAGGCATTTCAGCACAGCAGTTGAAACGTTCATAAAAGATGTAGTTTATTAATCTGGATGATTTTTGAAGGCACAATGTGGATTCTGTTTAGTTTATGAGGATTTAAAATTTCAACGAAAATGAACAAGTTACTGAATATGTTACTGTTACCTAGAACGTTTTTTTATGTTTAGATTTGTTTTGACTCCGTATGTCAAAATAATAGACAACCAAAGATTCTAGCGCAACATCAGATACAGGTGCGGATCCTAACAGAAATGTTTGACTGTCAAGATCCTTTGATGCAACATGAGGTGTACAGTTAACCTAGCATCAGCCAAATCTATGTGTAGCCCTGCCCCTTGTCGAGCCTACACATTTCAATCTGGAATCTCTTCAGCAGAAACCGTCTGAAAGAGGGAGGACCAGGTGGTTGAATATTTTGAGCTGATTGGAGGACGCGCAAGATAATGCCCGTCTCGCACTGGCTTCGACGCGGCCATATTTGTTTCAATTTTCTCAAAGTGCTTCCCTTGACTCACTTTTTGACGAAGAAATAGTATCCAGTTCCTCTACAACTGATTCAATAGCCGCTTCTACGCGAGCGTCAACCGGAGCGGCCATGTTTGTTTGTCTTAGCTGGGCAGTTCATGCAATTGTCACGACTGAACTCCCACCCAAAAGCACAATGCTGACAAACGATTGGCCCGGTCAAAAATAGGTTGGAGGTCGGACGCTTTTGATTGGAGCGGTACAAGATGTATTCTCCTGAGTTTGGAAAACTTGTAATCTCACGAGAATACATCTTGCAGAGCAAGGTTAGCGTACAATAAGATACAGACAGATGGTTTGTGTTGAATTAACATTCTAAATATAAATAGAATATGAATAGTTTTTATATCTAGTCACAGTGGGAACATTGTAAGCAGAAACATAACAAAATGTGAAAGATAAAATAGAAAAACAATTACTTTTCACAAAGATGGGTGGCCGGCAAGATTAAAAAGGTTATTGTTGATTTTTGTTTACAGAGTAGGATACAGTTTGGTCGCTTTCATACCTTTGCGCTCCATCAAGGTTTGTTTGGAATTGCTCCGAGACCTTCCCATCAAAAATCTTCATTAGATCCCAACCTAAGATCAGTGGATATAAACCTCCGACCAGAAACCTTTGGTACTCATTCTTATTAAATAGCTTTTCAGTTGTTTTCTTAGATCTCCTTTTTTTAAGTTTCAGCTCAACATTTTCATGCTTTCATTTTATTTCAGTCACTCCAACTTTCTGAAAACAACTTTATTTTTGATTCAAGATTGCTCTCCAACAATTACAGCAAACATAAAGGAACAAAAGTCCAGACTTGGATATATGTGACACCATCTTTATGTAAGAAGAAGACGCAAACATACATCCCAAGCTGTGGTTAATTTCAAAATTACAACTCTCAGTGGAAAAAATTGAGCTAAAATTGGTTTTAAACACCAGTTACAGTCAGCTCCGTCCTTTAGAAAATAAGCACACGAAACCCTCTCCTCGCATGTGTCTGATAAACAAATAGCCAGAGATCCAACCCTCTGCTTTGATTGAAATTGCATCGGATTGCCAATTACACCAAGAGTATGATTACAGTGATCGTTTTCAAAATGACAACCCCTGAATGTGTTGTCACTCTCATGCATTTAATTAAACCAGAGTGTCATGCTCGCCTCTCAACTCATCATCGGACAAACACGGAGCCTCACTTTCAGCTGGCGTTGTGCCCTTTGTTGGACCCATAGACCCTCGTTGGCAATGAAACATTCAATTCCATGTTTCAACACCAACTAGATGATACAAAAGAGAATAAAAGTGAAATCATTTCAAAGCTAACCTTGTATTTTACAGTTGCTTTAAAATTGCATGTTTAGTGTTTGAGCTTTCAATTCAATTCAGTGTATTTATATAGCGCCGTTTCACAACAGATGTCATCTCAAGACACTTTACAAGAAGAGTTATTACAATACAATGTTTAATGTAGAAATTAGAGAACTTGTTCCAGAATGAGCCTTTAAAAGGAATAGAAATGTGTGTGGGCAGAGAGAAACAAATAACAGCATGATGTGTTTGTCCTGATGGTAGCAGCTAAAACCTTTCATTGTAAAGGGTTACGTCAGGACTAGTTAGGTTGTGTTCAGTTCAGTTTTAATTCATGTAGCATTCACTCAAAACAAATGGCATCTCAAAGCACTTTTAAAGCAAAACCTGTTAACCTCTCATTAAAAATTATCAAGTCCAATTTAGTTAAAATGTAATAAATTAGGTCTTTACAACACAGCCAAATCAAAGATTTAGATTCAGTAACATACTTATAAATGCATCATCTTTTTTTTTTATCCCCCCCCGCCCGCTTCATCTGACGTTGGGTCAAAGCAACTGGCTGCAACTTAAATCAAGAGGCCAAGATTTCTTTCTCCCCAGCAATTTGGGTTTGTTCCTTGGGGGCAGTCAGGCTCCTCTCGATGTGGAGGTGCAGCGACTCTGCTCTGAGCCCCTCCTGGATGACTGAGCTTTCCCCCCATATCTCTAACGGAGTGCAGAGATGCTTGATGTTGTTCTATCAGTCACCACACAAAGCTCAGCACCATAGATGAGGCTAGGAACATGGATCAGCCGGTAAATCGAGAGCCTCCCCTTTCGGCTCATCTCTTTAAGGAGTACTTTCCATTGGGGAAAAAAAAGACACCAGGTGCAGAAAGTTACTGTACCCGGGCTATCCACCGGACGTGTCAGCAGCAAGTTACAGGAGCAGCATGTTTCACTTGTGTATTCTGCTGCTTGGCCCTTTCCACCGGGGGCATATGAGGTACGTAGCAGCAGGGAAGCAGCTGTTACAGAGAGCGTACGAAACAGTATTTATTTTGGTAAGTTCACTGTAGTTTAATCATTAAAACTTCAAGGCCCACTAATTTTAGCTTGCTCAACTGAAAAGGTTTCATATGGAAGGGGGGGGGATTCAAGTACATAAGGCAAGGCAATTTTATTTATTTAGCACACTTTCAACACGAGGCAATTCAAGGTGCTTTACATGATTCAGTGATAATGATACCAAATACATGGTTACAAAAGCATGATTAGAGAAAAACAGAAACATATAGGTTTGACACAGTGCTTCTCAAATGGTGGGGCCCGCCCCCCCGGGGGGGCGCGGAGGGGTGGTCGGGGGTACGTCAGATCACCCCCACCCCCACACGGATCCTGGGAGCCGAGGCTGTTATTCATACTTTTAACTGGGATTAAGCCTCCAGTAACTAGGTGGCAGCAGTGCTCAAACTTATCAACAAGCTGTCTGCTCAGCCCGGCAGAAGAAGTCTACTCAGACAGATGTAAGAGACAAAGATCTTCTTTAATCCACGCTGCGGGAAAGGGAGATGGAATCGCGGAATTTAACAACTAAAAATGGACTACACATTGCCATTCCTGTAGTGATCTGGCGGCTCCCGCACCTGTAAGGCTGCCTGTTTACTGTTACCAGGAGGTCGGACCGCCTCTCCATGCAGAGAGACCAGAGCGAGAAAACTCACAGAAACACAGACGCCCTCCAATCCCTGAAAAAAACCCAAACAAACAAGTTGACGCTTAGCGTGAGGGAAGGAGATATTTATAAATCAGGGGAAGATCCTTCTATAAATTCTGTAAGCCCGCGGGGACGACCAGTAATAGCAAGCTTTGCATTAGAAACGAGAAGAAAAGAGAGCTCTGTCAGGGGAAAAAACGCAAACGAAGCGCTGCAGACCGTTAAAAATAAAAGCACTGACATACATTGATTTCAATGGAGTCTGGGAAGGACTAGGAAATAAAAATGAACACAGGTTTAGAAAAATATGGAAGTAATAGGAATATATTTACTGTTTTCAGGTCTCTATGAGACTTGATCAGGTGGGGAGAGATCTTATGTAATAGGGCCTATGAAAAATATGAGATTTTTCGTTTTGCACATAGGATGTTTTAGTTCTTTAAAAATGACAGGAAAATTCTTGAAACACAGCACTGATATATTTGTGAAAATAGTTGTGAATAACAGTAAATGTGGTATTTGGTTATTGATTTGGTCAATTGTTTTCAGTCACCACAATTACACTTTTTTTGGTTAAATAAATATGACTAGAATGGAAAAAGCAGAATTCAGAAAAATCTAAATAGAAAAAGTGGAAGTGTGAAAGAAAACATTTATAACATAATAAATGGATTTCATAGGGTTGCAGAGCTGAAAAGAAAAACAGTGATGGTGTCTATGATTGTTCTTTGTCTTATTTTAAGTTTATCTTGATGTGCAGCGCCTTGAGCTGGCCTGGGCCATGAAAGGCGCTTTATAAATAAAGATTGATTTGATTCGAAGTTATGTAACTTGAAAAGTGATAAACTGATGAAGCTGACAGGTTATCAATGAACACAGTTTAAAAAAGCTTTAATATTCCATATTAGTTTAAAAACCACATCCTATTGAATAATTTGAACTGTTTTTATTCCGAGCATCACACAGACCGAGCAGTCTGGATTAAATGTTACCAACTGAGTTAATAAACTGAACTTTGAAATAGTGTCAAGACCTAAGAAAATAAAATGAGCTGCAACCATTTGAAGTAGTTGCATCTTATTTAATTAATCTTTTTTCATAATCGCTATATAGTATATGCAGTGTGCTGGTGCCGGTTTGTATCAATAAATAATTAAACATTTTTAGATATCAATCTGGTTGGGGTGGGGGGATGGGGGGGGGCGTGAAAAAAAAAATCTGTTCTCTAGGGTGGCCATGGCAGAAAATGATTGAGAAACACTGGTTTAACAGATAGACACAATCAGTCAATAAGAAAACATGATGTAAGGAACAAATCTATGCAATAAAGATTAAAAACAAATAAAACACAATAGGTTAAAAGGAAATAAAAAAATAAGAATAAAACTTAAACCACGGGAATCAAATAGTGAGCAGAAGGACCAATTTAGGACTCAAAGGCAGCTCTGAATAGTAGAGTTTTAATCTTGATTTAAAGGAGCCTAACGATTCAGCATTTTTGCATTCTTCTGTACATTTGTACAAATTTACATGTTTCAGAGGTGCACCACGTAGAAAATAGGACTGCCGCGTATATTTAGAAAAGTGCTGCGACATGATGCTACTGTGACGGGGCAAAACTCGTGCTGCTGCGCGCCTCGGTGGAAAGGATTCTAATGATCTCAGCGGTGGCTATCTGCTGCGTTATGACCGAGCTGACTCCTGTAACGTGTGGCTTACATGTTCGATGAAAAGGGTTTTAGCAAATGCCTTGTCAGAGGCGTCATTAACGAAGGAGATTAGCTAAACACAGGAATGTAATGAACCAGAAGTTCTTTTTACTGGAAACCTATGGAAAAAGTTTTAGTCTTTTTTTTCCAGGAGATATGCGTAAACTGAGGGTGTTGCATTTACCAGTTTCAGTTTTTATTCGTTTTTGTTGTAGTATAAACGGTGAAACGACAGTAAATTTTTAATTTTTTTTTACTCCCAATAAAGCCCGGGGTTGTCATGCATACCAGTGGTGCATGCTTGCAGGATTGCTTCTTGTTGAGGTAATAGTTTTTTACTAGTAATTATATATGTAGTTCTCTGTTTCAAGCTTGTTTAGGATTAATATGTAATATGATATTCATGAAAAGCCCATTTACATTTGGATCTGTTGTAATTTAAAAATGTGAAAAAGTACATTTTTTGGTTAATTTTAAGTACAAAAAAGGAAACAAATTTTCTACATTTTTATTTTAAAATTTGGCCAATGACACGATAATATATTCTTGCATAAAATAAATAAAAGGGACCAATTTTGGTGACATTTTGAAAATTAAATTGCACTCTTTATATTAAATACACTTTTTGTTATTATTTTAATAATAATCAAATCAATGTAACTAACTAGTTACATATACTAAGATCTTGAAAAACTTTTAACACAAGCAGCCTAATAAAGTTTAAAGTTTTTGACCAAAAAAGATTAACCTTTCGGCGCCGATCCGAGAACTACTTGCAGAGGTTGTTTAAACATGCTTATTATAGCGGTAGTTGACTCAGGATGCTTTTATACCTAGGAGACAGTGATATTAAAACCATTTGCATGGTGCCGTTTGAAGTGTGTTAAACATGTTTGAGGGGTTGTCTGGCGCATACCTGATATAAGTAGATAACAATGTCGACCATACAGCTTTGAATTTCAATAGGGAGGCCAAAGTGGCTCCAAACAGGTACTGTAGTGAGGATGGGAAGGTCCTTCAAGCATCTGGACTTCTCTTCCGTATGCACTCATTTTTTTCTTTCTGTGCAGATGCTGCTTTCATTATATTTTAAGACTTCTAGTTTGCTCCAAATATGTTGCTGCCGATATCGCAGGTATCGTTTCAAGCATACTACAAAATCTTAAATGTTTTGGGCTCTGGCGGAAGTTTCTCTTACTAACGGGTGGGCGAAAAAAAAAAAATATTCGTGTAATATTTTGATTTTTTTTAACGACTCACAAAGGTATATTTCCATGGTATGAGATGAGCATGCCCAGAAACCCCCCAATACTTTGCGCTTGAAAAGCAGAATATTCTTGCGCATCTTGGGATCCTGCGCATCTAGGAGAGAGATTTGTACAGTATGATATACGTCACCTGAAAACAAACCGGTCATCGCAACCCCATACCCGTTCTATTGCAGGATTCTTGAGCTGTAAATTAAGGTTGAAGTTTCTCCAGCAACAAACATGGGCAACAACGGCAAAGGTTGCATAAAGGGAATGTGTTTTATTGTTGTGGATAATTCTTCTGGTGCGAATACATATTTGCCACTATTGTATGCCATATGTGGATTTTTTAAGTTACACACCATTGCTTAATGTAATAGAAATGTGCAAACAGTAATACTAGGCTATGAATAGTAATAATATTTGTCCCTAAGCAATCTTTCCAAACCACACTCAAGTTTATGGTTATTGTCCCCAGTACTTTTAAAAACAAACTGACGCCCTTGTATCTCCGTAAGCCATTACGCCTCTTCTAACGGCATTTAGAACAGAGTAATTAGGATGTAAAGAACCAAACAATGCTTCAGCAGTCTGACATCAGGGGGTTTATTTCCTCGCCTGAGGGCGTTTCCCCTGAGCGTTCTCTGCAAGTTGTACAGATGTGAAAGCCGTCCGGTCTGCTGAGTTATGCCTTTGGTTAAAATAAGACATCATTTTACACTGTGACTCATTAGGTGCAGCACATTTCACAGGAGAGCATTATATTAGGCCAGCGGAGGAGACGCAGCCTTGGTTGGTTTTTGAAAATACTGTGAAAATGTTAGAACAAAAAAGGTTGAAAAGATGACATTGAAAGGAGTTGTTCAGGAAAAGAAAGTTCAATACAAGAGGCACTTTCACACATCATCAGCTCACAAAGTGTAAGGATTGCCTCTGCACCACTTTTTGCTTTGTAACGCCCTCTCCGATTCAGCTTCAGCTTTTCTCTGGATATCAGGGCTGACAATAACGGGCATCTATTAGACAGACAGGGTCGCGTAGAAAAGACATGTTCAGCCCGCATTGTGGGAAATTAGGATTCAGTCTAGCTGGAGATCGGCCAGTACATTTTGGTAATAGTGTTGCATATTTTAAAAGACAGTTCTGGTCAGAATGTTTCTTCAGACGTATTATAGTCTGGGGCTGCACGGTGGCGTGATGAGTAGCGCTGTTGCCTTAAAGCAAGAAGGTCCTGGGTTCGAATTCCAGTCCATTCTGCATGTAGTTTGCATGTTCTCCCTGTGTACGTGTGGGTTCCCTCCAGGTGCGAGTGTATGCATACATGGTTGTTTGTCCTGTCTGTCTCTATGTTTCTCTGCAATGGACTGGCGACCTGTCCAGGGTGTATCCTGCCTCTCGCCTCTTGACCGCTGGAGATCCCTCTTGACCCCTGCACCCCCTTGAGAATAAGCGATATAGAAAATAGATGGATGGAATTATAGTAAGACACATCCTGCTGGTGTGTGCTAATTTTTAGATTGAGGCTTATTGGGAACAAGTTCACCCTGACCTCATCAGACATTTTTATAAGATCATCTAAGAGCTTTTTGTCATAAATTCAACGCTTTCTGACACATCTAAACATTTCCTCTTCCCAGTGGAGGCTGGTGGAATTTTCTCCAGGGGGGGCTATGATGATGGCTAGATATTAGGGTTGTGAAACGATAATTTTTTAAACCTAATTAATTAAGGGATAGCTGTGAATCAATCCTGACTAATTAAAATGCCTATATATGACTTAAAAACTAACATTTTTAGAGTAAAGGAAAAATCCAATTGCCACAGCTCTTTTTTATAGAGATTAGTAGAAATTTTTTTAAACTCCACAATCATATTCACTCATTGACTACATACATTCATACATTGACATATCGTTCTTTTAACCAGTTGCTAAGGCAAACTAACTGTCTGAAATTTTCTGCATGTAAAGATGAATGTTTCTTAATCATACTGTATTGGACAACCCAAAGCGTCTTCTTAATAGGACTATCCTACAACAACAATAATTGCAGTCAGATGCTTCAACAGTGTTGCTGCGTCACAGACTGCTACTGTCAAGGAGGAAACACTGAGCTGTGTATAGAGGTACTGGTTCAGACTGGGATCACTCTGTTAACACTGGGAGAACCTGCCAGAGTTCCACTTAAAGCCATTCAGAGTATGAGAAAATGTGGTGGAGAAAAAGCTGTTATATTTATTTTGCTCTTTAATATTTCCACACAGCTGCTGATACACGGTTGGGTGATATAAATGTGAGGAGGGAGATGATGTGAGTGATCTCATATGAAAAATAAGAGCAAATGAAAGGTAAGGCAGAAATAACCAAAATATATGAATAAACGTAATATTTGGATAGCAGCAGCTGTGTTAAGTATCAAAACAACCAGCAGACAAACTATCAAAGTCATCAATCTACACAATAGTCATACATGCTCTTATTGTGAAGTAGCGGCGTCTGCACTACAGCTACTTCCGGTAATCAGTTAGCACTAATTTTAGTCTGAAAACATCACTTTAACTGAATAATGTACATTTTTAATGCAGCGATGCCTTTGTTCGTCTCCAAGTCCCGCGGTTTGACCTGTTTATCAGCCGCGCTGTATGACAGACGTCCGTGAGGTTGTTTGACTTCAGCCGCTTCAGCCCCACAGCTGGAGGGGGACGATATGTAAGCCCCGCCCCTCAGGGCGCACCTCTCCTGCACCCCAAGGCGTCCTATCTTTTGTATTGAAGAGGAGCTACTGCGCATGTACAACTTATAACGAGAGTCTATGAGAGACTTGGGGACAAATTTTTGCACCCCAAGGCGGAAATACGTCCTCAATCAGACAACACAACTCAACTCCCCTTAAACTATTAAACATTTATCTTACACATCTGAAAGAAAAGATACATATATTTCGAAACATTTTGATGGTATTATAAAAATTATTTTCCACTTTTGTTCAAGGTAATGTGGCAAGTTGTCAGTGGTGGGGCGGCGCCCTAGCGCCCTCTATTGGCCAGCCGCCACTGCCTCTTCCTACTTTCTTGTCGAGTTGATTTAGGTTGTGTTTTAGTTTTAACAGCAGCTGGACCATCTCAAACATCTCCTTGCTGGGATTAAGCATTCCACCCTGCAGAGTTCCCACACTGTCTGGAAAAAGTTGGAGTTTGATTTCAGCCATTTCCAGGTCAGCATTTCTCTGGAAAAATAAAATATGTTTGTTGGAAAAGATTTTAATTTCCACATTTCATTCCATGTCCCATCACCTAAATGAAGTCATCATCCCCTTATCCCTCTCAAGCTTCTTTCCTTCCTTCCTTCCTTCCTTCCTTCCTTACGTTGTTCATGCTTTCCTTCCTTATTTCACACTTTCCTTCTTTTTGTCCTTTCTTTGTCTTCTACCTTCTTTCACATTTTAAATGTTTTTTTTTTCCATCCTTTACTTCTTGTCTTTAACTCTCTTTGTTTTTTTGTCCTTCCGTCTTTCCTTGTGTTCTTCCTGGTTTCCTTCTACCATCTGCCCGTCTCTCAATGCATCTGCTATGAATATATTGTAAAGTTTTGTAACTAAGACCTGTTTTCATTGCTTTTTGCTTTGTTAATTAGGCGCTGACAGAGCAGACATGAATAATGAGCAGAGTTTGAGGCTCAAAGAAAGCATAGCAAACTCTTCCCTCCCAACAGTTAACGTCCAGAAACATTTCTTGTCTTTCTTAGGTAAGATGGTGTTTATTCAACCCAGAGCACATTGATGATTTGACTTATTTAAGCTAATATCTCCTAAAGAATCTAAAAAACAATGATATGGAATATATTTCTGCTTTTCTGTTTTATTTTTTTTTAACAGTTTGAAAGGTTGTATAGTAAATCCATTTGCATGCAAATATCTGTTTATTGAGGACCTGCAATGAAAATAAAGATGACCCATTTCATTTCTTTGCTGTTATCATGGCTGTGTCGAAGGTAATTAAAGCTCTGCAGAAGTGAGTAGGTGTAGACAGGAATGGTTTTTATTTAAGATTTGACTTAACCCCGAAACACTGCTGCTCCTATAATCTTAGTAAATGTTGAACAGTTCATCCCGCCTGCTAATTGCATCTTATCAGATATCTGGTTGTATTTAAAACAAAGTTACCTCTTGTTTTACAGAGCTGCTTATTTCACATTTATATCTATTTTACTGCATATTTTTATTCAAAAAAAGAAACTCCATGTTTTATTGAAGGCACAGGGTGGCTAATTCTCCTGGTCTTTGTCTGAATTTAATTTAAAAAGGCAATAAAAGCACTCCTAATGAATCATCTGAGGAGAAATTAATAGTTTGGTTTTACAGTTTTGATACTGCCATACTAATGAGTAGAAACTAATGAGCTGTATTCCCATAAAACAGCAGTTGTATTGGTATTTTATGGAAGTAACAGATTGTCCCTCATTAAATCTCAACTTTCCAGGTGAAGAAAGTAGCTGGTTTACGAACTTTTCTTATTATTGTTGAGGAATGCAATTTATTGAATAAGCAATATGGGCGTATCTGTCAGAAGACTCAAAATATTTGGAGGAGAAAAGGCAAATAAGTAGGCATTCCAGGCGCAGTATGATTTACTAAATAGCAAACACTTTATGTCTGCTATTTTAGTCTCTCAAAGGCATGTCTTAACTTTCTGCCACCACATTCAACATGTTTATTACTGACAAATGAGAAATATCATTCACACACATTCAACACTCTAATACCCATAAACCTGACAGTTATATTGTCCGTCCCCCCCCCCCCCCCCCCCCCCCCCCCAAAGAGGCATCATATTGCTCCTCGGTTTGGCTGTGGTGCAGCGAATTGGGTAGAGCAGCTGGCGCACAGTAGGGGGCGCACAGTTCACATTTTAATGCTGCTCTTTGCGCCTGTAATGAATTACACACGCAGTCTTAGTAGGTTTCCTGCAAATGAAGGACAACCCACGGGCCACATTTGTTTTTTTTTTTGGTTCTTATAAGGAATTTTGATAAATCATTTTGATAAAACTGCTTCTCAATGTTTGGTTCTGGTTCTAGGGACAACAAGTAGAATAGAGCTGGATGACCTGAGTCTTCTGGATGGTTTGTACCGTGATAGCAGAGCTGCAATGTACTCTGGTGCTAATCCATTCGTTGATTTATAGACTAATAAAAGCGCTTTGAGTGTAAGGACTTAGAACTGGAATGATGTGTTCTTCGTTCTTGGTTCTAGTGAAAACACGAGCAGCAGTGTTCTGGATTGCAGGCAGCTGTCTGACATTTTAGGCAGACCTGTGAAGATACTGTTACAGTAATAAAAGCGGCTAGAGATTAATGCATGGATGAGTTTCCTAGGTCTCCTTGTGTCATCAGTCCTTCAATCCTAAACAATTTCCTCAGGTGAGAGAAAGCTGACCTTGTTAATGCCTTTATGTGGCCCTGGAGGTTCAGGTCTGAGTCCTAGCCAAGGGGCAAACTCCGCCCGCATAATGTGAAGCCAACCAGGATGTGTTAAAAATTGCAGTTCCCCGCTCATCCGCTGGGAGATGGTTGCAAAAAGGAGCAAATTCCCATTGACTCCCATGTTAAAAAGGCCAACTTTACAGCAAAAATAAACATGTTTACAGCCTGGTTCAAACAACCATTTTAAATCCGTTACTTCAGGTGGAAAAATGGGGTAAAAGTCTCTCAACTGCGGTCTTCTGGCTGAAACCGGCTGCAGCCTGTGTTGGCTTCAGATAGCTCCAGACTAGCTTCTGACTAGCTTGTAGCTATCTCGGCTCGGAGCGTCCACCCTCACAACGGCACTCTCAGCTCCACCTCTTTGCCCATTTTTGGATTTTCTGAAAGTGACGAGGCGAGTGACAGAGACAAGATGGCGGTGTGGGAACCACCCAGGTGGTTTCCTTTTTTGCTCTTCAGAAACCTATGGGTGACGTCACCTGAGGTTTAGTCCATTGTATTTACAGTCTATGGTCCTAGAACATAGTGCTAACATAAGCAGAAAGTTTGATGCCAATACTATCAAAATAATGGCCAAGAGGCAATAAATGAATGTCTTAAATAAAGTTTACCATCATTCTAGTGTTATTTGTTGCTTTGCCGTGTCCATCATTTCTATATTCAAAAGGAACTGAGCTCTCAATAAGACGAAGTCTTTCGGTAAATCCTTCTTGATGCTGGTGGAGGTTACTGAAGCTCTCGTCCTTCCCACAAGCAAGAAATACTTTCCCCATAGATGCGGGTAAACTACCTTAAAAAATGAAACTTAAATGGCACTTCGCAGCAGTTCTGAAGCTGGAGGACGGCATAAAGAACCATGTGGGTTGATAATCTAACAACCGAGCATTTAAACTATTCCACTGTACCTTCATCATTCCTGAACTAGTGCGACAAACTCACAGTGAGATATGAAGATGGCGGATTCAATTAAGGTTTAGCCGGAACTCCGTGATCTTGTTTAGCAGTTCCTGTGCAAGTACTGTGACTTACAATTTCAAAAAACATAATAGATAATAGAGAAAACTGAACAGCTTGAAAAGTATAAACAAAACCGTATACAGAAATATTTCCACAAGACCTGGGTTGACTAATTTATGCTTTCGTGCATTCCTACAATCTTTGAATGTATAACACACTTCATTTACGGGCTAAAAATTTAGAATTTTAATGGTATGTTCTGAAACACTTCTGTTAGTGAATATCCTTAATGAAAACTAGTACAAACTTTAGGACTTGAAGTAACATTACAAAGTCCAAAAAGCACGAAACTGTAGGCCAAAATTTTATACATGCAGCTGGAGATGGATTCACCCAAGGTTCAAGAGGAAACAGAAATACTTACAAGTTTCCATAAATCATCTGTCGGTATTATAGAACCTCCACGGTCAATATTTTACTGCATTTTCTTCTGTATTCAACACAATGGCCTTTTTTAACCCAGTGTAAACACTTCAATTTGCCCTCTGCAGAACCTTTTCAGTTATTTTTATTGATGTTTATTTTTTTAAATGTTCAAACTGGAGAAAATTGCTGAAGGTTTTCAACATCTGAGTGGAGAGCTTGTATTGAAATTAAGGGAAAAAATGAAGCCTGCTGCTGCTCCATGGAACCAAACAAACAAGCAACATATTTGAGAAATGTGAGCAGGAGGAGTGTTTTATTAACCTTCATATAGAGAAGGTAAACAGTTTAGATGGCATTAAGCAGTCCAGAATTAGAATTCAGGGTTTTCAAGGTCTATGTTAATATGGAAAAAATATTTGTAGTCATTGTTCTCTGCTCCATTGTCTATAAGATGTCCTTCCTTCATCTTTTATCGCCTTCCTTCCTTCCTTCCTTCTTTATATCAATATCAAACTATGTTGCAGAGATTGAGATTTTGGCTGATATTCTTCTACAATTGACACATTGTTTCTTATAAACACTCTATGTAGAAGGAGAAAGGAGGTTACATTAGGTTTTTATGATGCTTTAACAGCCAGAGCAAAGTTATTTAATATTTTAAGTCACAAAGCCTCAAATATATGGATCTATTTGCAGTTGTATTGGGGAGAATGTTAAATCACAATTCTTACAAGCTGGTTGCATTATCCTGGATGGATTTTTGGCCTCTCTTCATTGCAGAACTGTCCAAAAAAGGGAAAAAATAATGGTAAAAATCATTGCAGACTCACAGCATCCAAACCTACAGGGAAAAATTGCACAAATATAAACTGTTAGAATGCCTAATACTTATGCCCTGTCTCTCTTAGTTAAATGTATGTATATTTTTTACCCTTTAATGGTGAATTGATCAAAAAGTTTGTAGTCACCTCTCGTTTCTTTGCTTTAACAAAAAAAAATATTTAAATCATTTAGGGCTTATAGCAATGACTTTTATGTCAAAAATTATATGTCCAGTTTTCTTTTGGAGCTGCATTGGTTGCTATAGACAGATATTACACAGTACAGTTGAGCCATTGGTCAACATCAGACTCACTGAAAGAGAAGCTGCATTTCAAGTTGATGTGCCAAAGTCTTGTAAGTAGCCAGCTGGTGCTACAAACTTCTCCCAAACTTCCTCTGCCAATTGGATTTTGCCACCATAGCGACGCAAAGGAGCCAAAAGACACTAGAGCCAAGACAACGTGAGTAAAATAAGAACTGACAATTATCCTGGTGAACACTGCTAAAGGGAGAAATAATTGAGTGTGTGTGCTTGGATGTTGTTTTCCGTTGTTGTTATGATTCTTTTGGAGCTGAAGCAGCTTTTTGGTGACTGCAAAAAAATAAATAAATCCCGAGGATCTTGCTGCAAATCACAAGGACCAAAAGCCTCATTTGGCTTTGAGAGCGAGAACACAGCACCCAAGTTGTGCTCACAGTTCCAACCCTCAGGATGTGTGAAGTATTTGCAGTGAGCTTCAGGGCATTTTACGGGACGTTTTCTACACCGTGGGTGAGGTGTGAATGTGTTTCACAACAAGAACGTGTAATCGCTTTGGATGTGCATTTGAGTGAGGCTATCAGGGGGCTATCAGGTAGCCCCAATTTACTCAGGCCACGTCCACACTAAGCCGGATAATGCCTTAAACGTATAAGTATTTTGTCTACACCCCCCTATCGTCCACACTAAGTCAGCTATGTTTGTGGTCTGTGGCCGGATAAGTATTAGCCGGGTGAGAGAGCCGTCTAACTGTTATCTCAACGGCTAAATGAGCACGTCTGGACGCAACTTATCCGGTCCCCGGCTAAATCAGAGCAGCAACGTCAATCAAATGCTGCGTCCTGAATTGATGACAACAACGCGACAGCATTTAATGACAACAGCAAAGATGGAGACGAGTCTCACTATGTTACTACTTCTTTTGCAAATTCAGACGTTTGCAAATTTAACCCTAACCTACTTGCCGATGAGAAGGCGACACAGGAGGTGATCCAGGAGGCGCCCACAGCGACATAGATTATACACGTCAATCTGTGTTCTTTTTGAGTTTCCCCGCGCATGCCCAGTACATGCATAGGTAGGCATTGGATTGCGCAAAGACCTTAAACGGACCGTAAACGGGGTGTAAATGCTCGTGTTGAGTAGATAACAGTAGGCGTCTAACTCCCCGTATAACCTTATCCGGCTTAGTGTGGACGTAGCCTTAGTCCAATTCCGTTACTGTATATAGCACCAATACACAACAGATATCATCCTTAGGCAAGTTACAAGAGAAGTCATTTTAATATACTTATGCAAACATTCTAATCTGTAAAAAAATTTCTATGTCACAAGTCTGAGTCCATTATTAAACCTAGATTATCGGCCTGATCAGTAGTTTTTAAATTGTATTAGCTGAAGCTGTGCGCTGACTCTTGATCATTCCTCCTTGGGTCCAAAAATAATTAATTCCATTTTGTTTCTTTTTAGCTGGATAAAATTGTGGGACATCCAGTTGTTGATTTGTTCAATGCATTCATTTAAGGTCTGGATAGAATCAAAGTCCCCTGGTGACAATGTAATGTATAGCTGAGTGTCGTCTGCATAGTTATGGTAACTAATCTTATTGGCTGCTATAATCTTGGTTAGTGGGAGCATATAAATATTGAACAGTACATTTTTTTCCAAGCATTTTGTTTTCATCCATTTATGAAGGGATCTTGCTCTCAACCATCGTTCATCCTTACCTTCTGAACTGGGCCAGACATCCAAGTGTTTGAGATATTGAGCAGATTTAGAGCCATGAGCAGTTGTGACACGTCAGCTCTGAGGATTTTGCTCTGGCCTAGGCTGATATCATAAGAGCCAGCATGTATAAGGAGTGTGTATATTCCTGGATGGAAAGCAAGGATAGAGGGAATCTTCTCCATATTTTGTCTGATAGTGTTCTTTGGGCAGACGTAAACACTAGTGTTTTTGCTGCAAACGTTTTCAATCCCTTTTACTGAGCCATCATGAATTTCTGTGGAACTATATCTAGTAATTAAACTAGATGTAGTAAGTACAGACGTGGACAAAATTGTTGGTACCCTTCATTAAATCAAAGAAAAACTCATAATGGTCACAGAAATAACTTTAATCTGACAAAAGTAATAATAAATAAAATTATATAAATGTTGACCAATGAAAGTCAGACATTGCTTTTCATCCATGCTTCAACAGAATTATTTAAAAAAATAAATGCATGAAACAGGCCTGGACAAAAATGATGGTACCCCTAGAAAAGAATGAAAATAATGTGACCAAAGGGACATGTTAATCCAAGGTATGTCCACTAATCAGCATCCTAGGTGTCTACAATCCTGTAATCACTCAGTGGGCCTATATATAGGACTCCAGGTAGTCACTGTGTTGTTTGGTGACGTGGTGTGTACCACACTCAATATAAACCAGAGGAAGCAAAGGAAAGAGTTGTCTCAGGAGATGAGAAAGAAAATCATAGACAAGCATGTTAACTGTAAAGGCTATAAGACCATCTCCAAGCAGCTAGATGTTTCTGTGACTACAGCTGCACATGTCATTCAGTAATGTACGATCCATGGGACTGTAGCCAACCTCCCTGGACGTGGCTGCAGGAGGAAAATTGATGACAGATCAAAGAGACGGATAATCCAAATGGTAACAAAAGAGCCTAGAAAGACTTCAAAATAGATCCAAGCTGAACTTTATGCTCAAGGAACATCAGTGTCAGATCGGAACATCCTTCGCTGTTTGAGCCAGAGGACAAATCATAAAAAAAACAGACTGGAGTATGCCAAACTACATGCTGACGAGCCACAAAGCTTCTGGGAGAATGTCCTGTGGACAGATGAGACAAAAATTTTACTTTTTGCCAAGGCACATCAGCTCTGTGTTCACAGACGGAAAAATGAAGCATATCTAGAAAAGAACACGGTCCCTACTGTGAAACATGGGGGAGGCTCGGTTATGTTCTGGGGCTGATTTGCTGCATCTGACACAGGGTGTCTTGAATCTGTGCAGGGTACAATGAAATCTCAAGACTATCAGGGGATTCTAGAGAGAAATGTGCTGGCCAGTGTCAGAAAGCATGGTCTCAGTCGCAGGTCACGGGTCTTAGAACAAGAAAATGACCCAAAACACACAGCTAAAAACACCCAAGAAGGGCTAAGAGGAAAACACTGGCCTTCTATGAGCCCTGATCTTAATCCTATTGAGCATCTTTGGAAGGAGCTGAAACGTGCCGTCTGGAAAAGGCGCCCTTCAAACCGGAAACAACTAGAACAGTTTGCTCATGAGGAGTGGGCCAAAATACCTGCTGAGAGGTGCAGAAGTGTCATTGACAGTTACAGAAATCATTTGATTACAGTGATTGCCTCAAAAGGTTGTGCAACCAAATATTAAGTTGTGGGTACCATCATTTTTGTCCAGGCCTGTTACATGCATTTATTTTTTAAATAATTCTGTTGAAGCATTGATGAAAAGCAATGTCTGACTTTCACTGGTCAACATTTCTATAATTTTTATTTATTATTACTTTTGTCAGATTAAAGTTATTTCTGTGACCATTATGAGTTTTTCTTTGATTTAATGAAGGGAACCAACAATTTTGTCCACGTCTGTATGTAACAGGTCGGAGTATTTAGACCATTTTGACAGACATTCTACAGTAAATAAAATTAAAAAAATCACAATATACAGTACAGACCAAAAGTTTGGACACACCTTCTCATTAAGGGAGTTTTACTTTCTTTTCATGACTACATTTTAGATTCTCAAATAAGGGCATCAAAACAATGAATGAACACATAATGTATGGAATTACTGTATGTACTTAAACAAAAAGGGTGAAATAACTGAATACATTTTATATTTTATATTCCTCAAAGTAGCCACCATTTTCTCTGATTACTGCTTTGCATTCTCTTCGGCTTCAACAGGTAGTCACCCGAAATGGTTTTCCAACAGTCTTGAAGGAATTCCCAGAGATGCTTAGTACTTGTTGGCCCTTTTGCCTTCACTCTGAGGTTCAGCTCACACCAAATAATCTCCATTGGGTTCAGGTCCGGTGACTTTGGCGGCCAGGTTATTTCACACTGTTTTATAAAAGTACTACATAATTCCATATGTGTTAATTTACCGTTTTGATGCCTTCGGTGTGAATCTACAATAGAAATAGTCCTGAAAATAAAGAAAACTCTTTGAATGAGAAGGTGTGTCCAAACTTTTGGTCTGTACTGTATGTCTCACTTACAGTATCATGACATATCGTATTGTCCCCCCTGTATTGTGATACATGTCGTTCCGAGAGATTCTCGCCAATACACATACCTATTATAGGTATATAGTATTAAGGAATTAATTAATTATGAATATTTTAATTTGTATCAAATTGTTCTTGAATATTGATAGAATGTCATGACATAAAATATTGTGATTTTCTTAAATCCTTACCTACCATCCTGTCTTGTCCTATCCTTCCAAAGTTTCTGTCCTCGTTTTTTACTTTAATTTGTCCTCGTTTTATTTTCCCTCGTTTTTATCTGTTTCTTCATTTTCTACTTTACTTTCTTGTTCCCTTTCCTCATATTCTTCAGTCTTCTACCTCCTTTCCTTTCTTGTTTCCATTCTTCTTTTTTCCTTGTGTCCTTCTGTTTTTCCTTGCTTGTGTTCTTGGTTTCTTCCTGTTTTCAGTTTTTTTCACTTATATCATTTCTTCCTTCCTGTATTTCCAGCTTCCATACGTAAATCGTGTCTACTGTAGAAATTACTACCATGAATGTAAACAGAAATTTGAAAAGATGCTTGAAAAATATTTTTTTTCTTCCTCAGAATATTTGACCATGTCTGTTAAAGTGTAGAAAAAATTACAAGAGACTGATCCTAATAAAAATGTTATATTCAAACTCTACACAAGCTATTATCTGTATCATTATAATTTCTGGAGAACAGTTTTTAAAAACATTTTTATGTATTTATTATTAAGTGCTGATATGTTTTTTAGCTTCTCTAAATCTTGGGTTTCCAGTTCATATAGCCGTGTTTTTCCTCTCCATCCTGGTCTTTACCAGCACACTGAACGCTTTCAAGCTGTTGCCTGTAATTAACCTCTGGATATCTGGACTGTTTTTCTGAAATCTCCTGTGTTAACCTCCTCTTCCTCCCCAGTCTGGATTCTCAATTTTTCTGGTCCCCGTCTTTCGTCTGATGGGCGAAAAAGGTAAAAAGCGCTGAAAGAGGTCCTCCAGGGCCACTTCCTACTGTCACGGCATGCACAACAAAGCAGGCTGCCCTAAAATGACCCGCGATTTCCTGCAGAGGAAAACAGCTTAATGGCCGTCTTTTTCACTTTTATGCCACCATTAGATTGACAACACGCTGCTGCCATTTAATTTTGTGGAGACATTCATGTTCTCCTCGTAGGCTGAGAGATTTCCGTCCTGCAGTCTTCACAACACCTGCAAACCAGATCACTTTTTTAAAGTAATGTTGAAAAAAGACTAAGGTTGGATACAGAATAAGATGTAACATATCATATATAATAATATAATATATCATATAAAATATATAATATCAATATAATAATATTGATAGAGAGAATGGTTGTATTGTTTATCAATAAATATTAGTGTCTGAGTACAAAGTACAACCCCAACAGATTTACTTTCTCAAAGAGAGCATTACAGCTCTCTGAGAAAAAATGTATTGCTTTATTCTATATTATTCCTGACCTATTTTAACACCTCGGTGTGCTTTATGGAATAAAGAAAGGAGAAATACCCTATTCTTTTCTTGGCTGACTTGAAGTCTTTTCATATTTTAGTGAAATATTTAAAGTTTTCATGATCACAGCTTTATTTTTTACCCTGTCCACTTCTTCCTTCCTTGCTGGGATTCAGTATTATTCAGCTTCTTCTTCTCATTTCGTCTCAACTTTAACACTTTTTACTTTAAAAAAAGCCAAATAATAGACTCACTGACTAGTATAAAAAAAAATCTCAACTCTGCCTTGAACTACAGTACAAAGGTTGAGAAAAAAAATTAGTTACGGGATGATTTTTTTTTGCAACATTAGGGTGAAGTTAACCTCTTAAATTGGTTTATGAAAGAAATTATTGTGAAATTAATTGTTTAGTATTAAAAAGTCACAGATGCTGTCTGGAGGATAGGCACCTATACTGAAACCTTTAAGTTTTTTTCTATCTCTATCAAAAAGCAACTTGATATTTTAAAAAGTTTGCAGACGCACTGAGTTCTGGTTTTTACCAAAGTCTATTAAACCTATTTCAGCTCTGCTGGCATGTTTGGTGATATTATCCCGATGGGTGGCCTCATTTTCATCAAATATCTGTTTTTGGACAGATTGACTTTAAATTTGATGTCAGGATAATTCAGATGAGGAACATTGGATTTCAAATGATAATTGTAAACTTTTAAAATCTAGGCGGCAGTCTGAGGTGAACAAAGATTGAAAAGGAGCTCTTTGGTTGGCTTTTACATCCAGTTCTGGAAACATTAGCATGATAATTTACATAAAATCCAATCTGTTATACAGTCCTGATCAACACTTTGAGACTCCTTGAAAGATGACCAAATGTCATAAGTTGCAAAGCTTGATCTTAACAAGGTTCCAAGTGGAGCTTTATTATGCAACAACAAGAAATAGGAGTGAGACAAAACATTTTCTGAGCATTCCTTTTATTGAAAACAAACTGTTTTAAAGCTGATTAATAGTTTAAGACCACATGCCTTTAAAGAGTAACTAAACCCCAAAACAGCATAAATAGCTATTTACCAATACAATATTTCAGCTTCAGGGTATTTTTTGACATTTTCATGTAAACTTGTGAAATGCTACACTTTTTGTTCTAAAAACATCCTAGTGCTTCCGCTCATGGTCATTGTGTGGCTACTGCATTTGAATTTTGTGATTGGCTGAGATTGGTACATCTTTTCCATTGTCTACGTCACAGGCATGGTCTCACATCTCTGACACACTCGCCCCGCCCTGTGTCGAGCTGGAATGTGTATCTTGTGTGCAACGAGCCCATTGCTGAGAGAAAGAGAGAAACTGAAATCCGTATATCGCACTATGGAGGACCACAACAGCAAGGTGGTTTAAACCAAAAAACGTGGAAGTACATCACTTCCCCGCGTCTTATCGGTGTTTGGAGTTCAGTTTTGGACTTGTTATTATTATAGATGAGCCCTAGAAGCTCGAAACTGCAATCTGCATTTGGGTCCTCATTCAACCAACACACAACATAACCAGAATATGATTTTGTTTTGCCATTTTTTTAAGTGGTCTTAAACTTTTGATAGGGACTGTATACATTTTTAATAAGCAGTATTTAGTGCCATAGAGCATAGTGCTATTTATATTTAATATCTCAGGGATGCATTCATACCATCCCTGTTTAATCGCGTGTAGTCAAAATCTGGTCCATTTACGCTGAATGTCTGAATGTGGACTCTGACTTCTTCGATTGAATATGTGCACACCAAACAGGCAGAGCACGCTTCAGAGGCAATAAGCGGATTATAGCGCAGGGCATTCTGGGTAAATTCAACCAAAACAAAGGCGCAACAACAGCTTTGGTCCTGCACTGCATCACCGTTACATCACAGATACCGATGTTAATGGAGACATATAGTGTATTTCACTCCGGTTCCAAGTTTAAGAAACTCTTGGATCACCAGTGCTCTGTTCAGAACATCTTAACATCAGATCTCTGATGCTTGCTTATTAAGGGATATATATGTAAGAAAGTGCGCCGCGTCAGAAGTAGATTTGCGTCCTGAAAAAGCTTTTCTGCCTCATTCGCACATCAGATCCACATAAATGAGCCGTTTGACGTGTGTCAGAAAACACCCGGTGGATTTTGTGCATTCCAAATAAAACTCAACAAACTTTTTCAACGGCTTCAATGACCTTTGCTCTGCAATATGTCTAGACTATAACCAGATAGCAATTTTCGGAGATTTCAACATTCATACTGACAAACCCCAAGACAGTGGAACAAAAGCACTAAATGACGCCCTTCATAACTTTGACATAATCCAACACTTTAAAAATCAAACGCACAACTAATGACACACTGCACCTACTTATTAGCAAAGACTTAAATACCTTTAGCATTTCCATAACTGATATCTCATTATCTGACCATTTCTGCATCTCATTTGAATGCACCACCCCTCAACTCATCCTTCCTATCAGGTGTCTTCCCCAAAGCATTAAAACCAGCAGTTATCAAACCAATACTAAAAAGAAGAACCTAGACAGCACTTTGATGCAAAACTACAGACCAATCTCTAATCTCCTATTTATCTGTAAAATAATTGAAAAAGCTGTGTTCCAACAATCAAATAGCTTCCTAGCAATGAACAACCGCTTTGATATTTATCAGTCTGGTTTTCGTAGTACCACAGTACAGAGACAGCCTTCGTCAAAGTTTTCAAAAACATCCGTACAAATACTGACCGTGGTAAAACCACAATACTGGTACTATTAAGGCATCTCGCCACCGGTACGACTCGACTCGGATCGACTCAACCTCAGTACCTTTTACTCTCCACTGGCAGAAGTCTGGCTGAGCCGCTCCGAGCCGATACTATTTTCATACCACCTCAGCTGTGGTTCTATCCGTGCTGAACTGGTACTGAAAAGCCACAACAGACGGCTGTCGGTCACTGATGGGCTGGAGGGCGGAGTCACTGGAGAGTAACGTGACAGCGTCTTTTAACAACAAACCGACCGTCATTTTGAAACCTCGCTACATAAAGGCAATAACAAGGTCATCTTTCTATCACATGTGGAACATTTCTAGGATTAAAGGACTGATGACACAAGGAGACCTAGAAAAACTCATCCTTGCATTTATTGTCAGCCGCCTTTACTGTAACAGTATCTTCACAGGTCTACCTAAAAAAATCAGTCAGACAGCTGCAGCTAATACAGAACACTGCTGCTCCTGTTATCACTACAACCAAGAAAGTAGAACACATCACCCCAGTTCTAAAATCCTTACACTGGCTCCCTGTAGCTCAGAGAATAGACTTCAAAGTGCTTTTATTAGTTTATAAATCATTGAATGGGTTAGCGCCAGAGTACATTAGAGATCTGCTATCACAGTACAAACCATCCAGATCACTCAGGTCCTCTAGCTCTAGTTTACTGATCGTCCCTAGAACCAGAACCAAACATGGGGAAACAGCTTTCAGTTTTTATGCTGCCAATATCTGGAAAAAACTAACGGAGGAATGCAAAACTGCAGAGACACTGAACTCTTTTAAATCTAAATTTAAAACTTACCTATTTAGGCTCGCCTATGAGTAACTGTTTTTACTTGCTTGTTTTTAATTTTCACACGAATTATTGTCTTGATTACTGTAAATGCTTTCTTGTGTTTTTTGTTGTTAAGAACTGTGAGCTTTTTCGCAAGACCAGTTAGTGACACCAGTTGTTTTGTATACAGAGACAGGAAGAAAAAATTAACAAATATTATAAAGAGGTTAAACTATTTAGACAGGAAGCTGTTCATAGGTTTGTGGGTGTCTCTTAAAAGAGCTGTTGTGGCTGCCAAGGCACTGCTTCTTCTGCCGAGAAGTGAGCCATGAACAGCTTCCTCATCTAGAAAGCCTGGGTAACCCAGATAGGAGTTGTTAGCCGCAACACGACACGACTATATCAATACTTTTTGTGATATAATTGGGACTTCCCCCAAACCATTTGTGTCCCTGTTAGATTCAGTTTTTCCAGAGGCAAACCCTTGAAAAACAAAGAGTTTAAGCCACGTTCCAAAGCTCACACCGGCACTTTTATTAATGTCAAAATCTAAACAAGAAATTGAGCAAAAAAACCAAAAGTGTTAGTTTTCACAGTAATAATAAACTGATTTTTGTCAGTGATTGACAAAAATCTCTGTAAATAATTAAACATGTCGATATAACCTTTCATCTATTTCTTAGAAAAAACATGTAAACAAGCCAGGCCATTCTTTCTTTGTGCAAAATTTTGATAAAAACATGTAAACAGGCAATGTCATTTTTTGTGCAAAATTCAACGAAACTGTAAAAAGGCCTGGCAATTCCTACTTTGTGCACATCTTATAAAACAAGATCAAAAGAATATGAAATAAAAAAGTAACAAACTAAATCTGTAAATTGTAACAATTTACAGATTTTGTGCCAGGAAAACTAACCTGTCCACACTGTCAGGTTTTAGGGATGCCCTGTTCCCACTGCAACTAAACACCCTTTCAGAATGTGAGCTGGTGGCTGGCACACAAACGTACTTTTTTTGCCTGGCGGCTCAATGCAGGAAAGTTAATTTCATGTTTTTGCCACCACTTCAGAGGGTCAATATCTTACTCTACACAAACTGACAACAAGTAGCTCAAAAGTTCAGTCTCTTATGAAGGCAAGGGTCAGATTTTTTCTTTTTAGATTAGGGTGGTACTGCAACTGCTGCCTCGCCTTGGTCTGCAGGCTCAGTTGCACAGCTGGCCTGTTCACTATGCAAAGACTCCACCTCTGTGATGACTTAATGCTTTAGTGCATCAAGTTTTTCACCTGAAATGTACGTAGCCTTGAATCTGGGATCCAGTAAGGAAGCGATGCCCAACAGGTCACAGGTGGATGGATCAGCATATTTGCTGTTGAGGTAGTCCACAATGCAGGACTTGATGGACTTGCAGAGCCCAGTGTCTCCCTCTTCAGGTGCCAGGAGACTGTTTGTGAACAGGTAAAGCACAGGCCTGATGTATGAAAGGGTGACGCACTCTTCTCCTGAGAGAGCGTCAGTGAAGTCTTGAAGGGGTTTCAGAGCTTTCTTGATTGCCTCCAGGACCTGTATGTCCTGCCAGGTAGGGACAATTGGTCTGGTTTTCTTGTCAGAAGACAAGACTTAAGAAAGTGCCCCTTCCTGCTCAAGGACCCTCTCAATCATCTGTAGTCTTGATCCCCAGCGAGTGGCTGACTTGGTGATTAGCTGGTGACTTGGTAGACCCAGCTGTATTTGTACACCAGACAGGGCTTTTCTCCTCTTCCAGCTGTAAGAGAAGCAGCTGGCAACACTCATACAAAGAGAAATGGCTCTTGTGACCGGGTCTCACCCAAACTGTGTCCTATATAAACAAACAAAATTGAAAAACACATTTTAAAATTGCTAATTATTTAATTAGGTCAGGTTGGTCAAAGTTTAGTTGTGAAGCACATCTGAAACCCAATTACCCAACCTCATTTAAAGACCCACTCTGATGAAAATCACGTTTTTCCTGTTCTTAACATGTTCTTGTGGCATTTGTCTTATGCTAGAGGACATATATTAGGAAAAATTAAGCTCATAATTGCATTTTGAAGTATATTTTTCTTCAAATCCCTGGGAATCAGCAGCACTCTGAAAAAGGCTATTACACAAACATAGGCTGTTTTAGTCTTTTATCACTATTTCAGAGTGCTGCTGATTTACAGGGATTTGAATGCAGAAATACTTAGAAATTAAATTTTCTTAATATATGTCCTCTAGGTTAAGCACTAGAAAACAGCCTAGGTTTTGTGAATTTAACTAAAAATGGAACGTATGGATCGTAATTTAAAGACCACTGAGAATGAGTAAAAAAGGTTAAAAAAATTATCGGAGTGGGACTTTAACCATAGTGCTGTACAGTTATTAACATTATTAATTATTTGTTCATGATTGCATACAGTTAATAAACTCCAATGGAATTTATTTGATATTATCCAAAGTGACATAATACAAAACGTAACGACTCTCACTCACGCTATCATGGTGTTTTACGGAGCATTTTCACTGTCATATATTTTCCTATTTCAATCAATAAATTCTAGATTGCACTCACCAATGGCCAGAGGAAGTCACTGACCAAAACATTGCTTCCTTGGCCACTTTATCAGCTTCAGCGCTTTGGCAACATTAATCCCGTTGTCCGTCGTCACAGCAACTAGTCCCGTTGGGTTGAGATTCCAGATTTTGAGGGCTTCCTGCAGGGCTTCGGCAATATACTCTCCTGTATGATCTTGCGGAAAGTAGCTGGTTTGAAGACATGCACTCTTCATCTCCCAGTCCTCTATGAAGTGCACCGTCACACTCATGTTAAGTTCGCAGGTCCTGCTGGACCACATGTCGGTGGTGAGCGTGTAGTGAGACACTTTTCCCAGCCGGGCAGCAAGACGGGCTCTGACATCCGTGTACATTTTGGTTTGTACCTCTCTTGTAAAATAATTGCGGCTGGGCAATTGGTATCTCGGATCCAGGTTTTTTTAGCAGCTCTACAAAGCCGGTCTGGTCCACTATCGATAAGGGAGCCACGTCTTTAGCGAAATAGAAAGCTACCGCTTTGGTAATATCACGCCACTTGTCACTTGTTTTTTTCGTACAGCACACTATGTTTCAGGGCAATAGGCCGGGGATGCTTTGTGACCTGAGTCACAGCACGTAATTTGATACTCTCCTCATACTCCACTTTATGACGCTGCTTTAAGTGGTTGAAAACATTTTTTGTGTTCGAACCCTTCGAAACCTATCATTCTTCACAGTAAACATTACGCTGCTGGTCATCTGACAGTTTAAAACCAAACTATCTCAAAATTATCGACCCATTGTTCTTTTTTTTACTGACCAACTCCTCTTCTGCGTCCCACTCCATCTCTATGTTGTCACAGAGTGGGGGAGGTGGAGCAGAAAAGTTGTGTTTAGGGACACTGGGAGAGGAGAAATGGGTGCGAATTGCGGCCCATTTATTGTAATTTTAACGCAAAATAAACAACATCGACACAAGCGATATTGTCCTGTGTTATATCTCGTTTAGAATTATATTATATATTTATATTAATATATACACTACCGTTCAAAAGTTTGGGGTCACATTGAAATGTCCTTATTTTTGAAGGAAAAGCACTGTACTTTTCAATGAAGATAACTTTAAACTAGTCTTAACTTTAAAGAAACACACGCTATACATTGCTAATGTGGTAAATGACTATTCTAGCTGCAAATGTCTGGTTTTTGGTGCAATATCTACATAGGTGTATAGAGGCCCATTTCCAGCAACTATCACTCCAGTGTTCTAATGGTACAATGTGTTTGCTCATTGGCTCAGAAGGCTAATTGATGATTAGAAAACCCTTGTGCAATCATGTTCACACATCTGAAAACCGTTTAGCTCGGTACAGAAGCTACAAAACTGACCTTCCTTTGAGCAGATTGAGTTTCTGGAGCATCACATTTGTGGGGTCAATTAAACGCTCAAAATGGCCAGAAAAAGAGAACTTTCATCTGAAACTCGACATTCTATTCTTGTTCTTAGAAATGAAGGCTATTCCATGTGAGAAATTGCTAAGAAATTTGAAGATTCCTACAAACATATACTTTACTCCTTTCAGAGGACAGCACAAACAGGCTCTAACCAGAGTAGAAAAAGAAGTGGGAGGCCGCGTTGCACAACTGAGCAAGAAGATAAGTACATTAGAGTCTCTAGTTTGAGAAACAGACGCCTCACAGGTCCCCAACTGGCATCTTCATTAAATAGTACCCGCAAAACACCAGTGTCAACATCTACAGTGAAGAGGCGGCTGCGGGATTCTGGGCTTCAGGGCAGAGTGGCAAAGAAAAAGCCATATCTGAGACTGGCCAATAAAAGAAAAAGATTAAGATGGGCAAAAGAACACAGACATTGGACAGAGGAAGACTGGAAAAAAGTGCTGTGGACGGATGAATCCAAGTTTGAGGTGTTTGGATCACAAAGAAGAACGTTTGTGAGACGCAGAACAACTGAAAAGATGCTGGAAGAATGCCTGACGCCATCTGTTAAGCATGGTGGAGGTAATGTGATGGTCTGGGGTTGCTTTGGTGCTGGTAAGGTGGGAGATTTGTACAGGGTAAAAGGGATTCTGAATAAGGAAGGCTATCACTCCATTTTGCAACGCCATGCCATACCCAGTGGACAGCGCTTGATTGGAGCCAATTTCATCCTACAACAGGACAATGACCCAAAACACACCTCGAAATTGTGCAAGAACTATTTAGAGAAGAAGCAGGCAGCTGGTATTCTATCGGTAATGGAGTGGCCAGCGCAGTCACCAGATTTGAACCCCGTTGAGCTGTTGTGGGAGCAGCTTGACCGTATGGTACGCAAGAAGTGCCCATCCAACCAATCCAAATTGTGGGAGCTGCTTCTAGAAGCGTGGGGTGCAATTTCTCCAGATTACCTCAACAAATTAACAGCTAGAATGCCAAAGGTCTGCAATGCTGTAATTGCTGCAAATGGAGGATTCTTTGATGAAAGCAAAGTTTGATGTAAAAACAATCTTATTTCAAATAAAAATCATTATTTCTAACCTTGTCAATGTCTTGACTCTATTTTTTATTCATTTCAAAACATATGGTGGTGAATAAGTGTAACTTTTCATGGAAAACAAAAAATTGTTTGGGTGACCCCAAACCTTTGAACGGTAGTGTATATGTATATATACTTGGCGGGTGATGCTTGGACCTACGCGGGACAGCAGCTCCTCCAACTGGGCGGGTAGGCTGGGTTCATGCCTTGCTTTGATCACTGAAAAATCAATGGAGAATGGAGAGAAATAAACAGAGAACCATAAACGGAAAAACGTCTCTCTCAATATGTCTGCGTGTGCATACAAATTCGCCATCAGAGTAGTATAAACTAGGCTGTTAGCTCAGAGACCAGAGTCCAACATCAGCTGCACCGCACATGCAAGACTCGACAGAGATGGCACCCCCCCTCCCAGCCCCGGAGGGTCAGGAGAAGTTGGGAAAAGAGGAGGCGGCCAGCGGAGCGGTCCTGGTCAGGGCCCTCCCACAAGTTTGATGAGCCACTCCATCTGGTGCATTGAGAGAGGATGAGAACAAGATTGATTTTGATGATTTTAACGAAAATCTGAGGTTCTCCTTTTTTTACTGTTTTTAATATTCATCAGAAGCCTTGCTGTAACATTTTGGATCAACTGAAGGCTTTTAATTGCATTTTGTGGACTTTCTAATATTAAAGAATCACAATATTTCAGCCTTAAAGTAACAAATACATGGACTAGTCTGTTTTTTTTCTGCAGGATTTTTGCAAGAAGTTTTAAAAACTTGTTTTCTGCTATCATGGCATTGACTTGGGTGTTCATTTCTTACCAAAGTCCTCTAATATAACCTCAAACACACCACGTCTGTCTTCCCTCAACAGCATTCCACAAAACCTGCTGCAGGACTGCAGCAAAGATCTGTTCTTGCCGGCCTTAAAGTCCCCAGATACCCCTCAGATGGAGTCTAATTGCATCTGCGGAAAGCCTCGCCTCACCTCACAACCCATAGGACACACTCGATCCGCACCAGATGCTCCATCACACCCCTCAGCTTCTCCATGGTGACTCCAGAGAATTTACAAGCAGAAAAAGCTAGAAGCTAGGTGGTCATAATGTTATGGCTGATCACAGTCTCTTGGTGTATTTAACAAGCTGTTTCCTGAACCTCAATCTGTATGACATGCAAACAATTTTCCCCTCCCAGTGTAATTGGGTTGACGTAATTAATTTTCCGTCTTGCGCTAACGTACACAGCAGGCTGCAGCTGGGAGGCTACAAAGCTATAATTTGACTCATCAGCCAAATTGGCCGACAGAATCGCACTGTCACATCTAATCGACAACAAAAGCTGCTTTTAAATGAAAGAGAGACCGCGGCAAATGTTGACAACAACAAAGCAAAAGGCCTTAGAAAGGGGCCAACGTTAGATCGGTGCTGCCAGGGGCTGTTTGATCCCCCTGTGGTCTTTATAAGGAGTGAGATGTTAACTGGTTAGTTTTGTTTTATCATGGATGGACGAGCAGACCTACTGGGTGACCGCTAGCGATGCAGGAAAGCATAATGAAGCATGTGAGGAGCGAAAACCTGCAACAAAATCACAAGAAGACAACATCCAACCAAACTGACAGACAAAAAAAAAAATCAAAAAATAAAACAGTGAAAGCTGAACAAACAGAAAAATACCACAAAGACAAGAAAAAATAGCCTCCAAAAACATTAAATAAAGGTAGAGGATGACTGCAAAAAAAACACACAAAAAAAACAATAACCACAGAAAAGGAAAATACACAAAAAAATAGAGAAAATCACAATAAAGCTCGTGAAATATATATAAAAACGTTTTTTAAAGAACTACACGAGCAAAAATGATCAAGTCCAGCAGAAGAAGACATAAGGAACAGAAATTTACCAAAGCATCAGTGACAGACAGCAAAACAACATAAAATCAAATTAAAAACGGTAATAAATACATTTAAATGGGAACAATAAGATGCCTCATCTTCTGCCTCAATAACAACTGCTTGAAATAATTTTGTGACACAAGAAATGTCATTCATCTGTCACATTTAATACGAGCTTGTCTGTTATTTACTATTGAATAGGTAAAAAAACCAACAATAATGAGAGCTGTATCTTTGGTTTGGGGTAATAAGTTAACTTTAAGCAAATAAATGAAATATTCGCTACATATACAGCGATTAAGATGTACAATATATATATTCCTCTCCGCTTTGTGAATCTCAGATATATCGCCCACAGTTAATGAAAATAATACTATTTTGAATACATTTTTCATTATTTCAACAAATAATCTTGTATTTTCAAAAAACAATTCTTATCTAAGTTTTTACTCTAGTTTAAAAAATGAATTAAAAGCTTATTTTTTTAGGGATCCTTTTTCAAGTGATGAAAATGTATACCGGACTGAATTGTTGTTCAAATATTTCTTGCTCCCTAATCATTTCCCAGCATTTACATGTCCTTTAAATCTGAATGTTAAGTTTTAAACTGATCACTTAGTCATTGTAAATAGAACATACTTCCTCCGATTGTTCTAGACTTTCATGAACCACGATGTACAAAAAACAGATGGAAACCATTTGATTTGATGCATGTTTGGCTTCATGCATCCAAAGCTGGACCAAAGAGGAGAAAAATGAGGAAGGTCAATCCATCCATCATAACGGGCAACAATCTCATCGCCACAACTTTGAATTTGTTGCATGAAGGGACAAGAATGTCATTGTTAAGTGTAAACTTTGCACTGGTCAAAAACATCTCTAAACTGGCTTTTATATATTTGTTACAACATAATTAATATGGTAAGCCCTTACTGAAGGCCCAGGTGATAAAAGCATGGCTAGCCAATTATTGTGTCAATGTGCGGGTCTCGGCCACGTTAATAATAACCGTGGAAAACTGATACGGCCGTGTGTGTGTTTTCTAAATGGAGCGGTGAAGGAGCACAAGCAAACATGCTCATTGATCCATATTGCAAAAAGAGCACAGAAACAATTATTTGTTTAGTTTATTTTCTATTCAGGCTGGATTTTTTTTTGTGCACAGCACAGATTTTTTGTGCGCGAAAACCGTGTCAGCACTGCGCAATTGCGTAAAACTACTGCAAAAGGAGATTGAGAGACAACCAACCACAGCTAAAAATAAAAAAATTCTTTCAAAGAGTAATCCAAACCATGTTCGTTCTACTGAAAAACAAAACAGATTTTTGCTTTAAAATTAACCCCTACAAAATATTTGAAAACTTAAGGATTTCTTTGGAAAAATCCAAATATTTGAAAGCCCTATATTTTGAATCTAAAATAATTAAAAAAACCTTTTCTACAAGAATTCCTAGGTTATGGGCACGTTCAACTTGTTGATTTTGGCCCCGGTATCAAAAAGTTTAGACATCTCTGATTAAGCCCATTTGCGGCCACCTATTGCTCTAGCCACTCTGCTCCACTTTATTTATTTATTTAACCTATTTATTACCTTGTCATGTGGCCGCAAGTAATGATGAGCGGTGAAACCGAGCCACTGATGGCCGCTTGCAAGGCAGCCACAGTGGCATTTGACGCCATTACCCAGAGGTCAGTCCATTGCTGCTAACAACAAATGCATAATTAAATAGACTTGTGGAATCTTTCATTGTGGAGGGTACATAGTGTTACATGGAGTAGAGTAAGTTGATGTAAGTTGCTGTTTGACTTCAAACCTAAAATTTACGTGAGCCTGCATTTCAGGTAAGATGTCTTAAAACAATGCAAAAGTACTGTAACTGATAATGTAACTAAATTACTTTCCAAAAAACTAAATAAGTCGGTCTTCAGTCAGGGGCCTCATTCACATTAGTTTCAAGACTGACTGCTACTTCAGATCCTTCCTGCCCACATCATATCCAATATCCTTGAATATTTGCTTAATTTGAAGTTCTGAACACATCTCCTGATACATACAGCACTTAAGTAGGTGTACTTTCTTTTTTAACAGTCTTTGCACGTCCAGCTTTGAATGCCCGAGCGCTCCTCAATGACGCTCGTTCATTTTCTGAACTTTGACTTCAGTATTACACACAACCTTTCCTGTTCTTCTGAAAATAATAAATCACAAATCAGCCCCAAAAATCGTGGAGGACAACGCAGACACGAGTTTAGTGCCTAAATTTATAACTGTCAAAGCAAAGCGCTACAACCCGCAAACTCTAATCATACAAGGTAAAATTTCAGCTTGCTTTGGAGATATTTCATGATTATTATTTTTACCACCTGGTGTGTGTCAGAGATGGAAACAGAACCCCACAGAAGACCAGGAGTTGCTTCCTATTAATGTTGCCTTGTTCTGTCGGTGCTCTTGCTCTAAAGCAATGATCCATGACACCGATGATTCATGAGTGCGTGACATGAAACGTTTTATACTGCTGCAATCAAACTTTTTATAAATGTCACCCAAAACAAGGAGAGCAGAACCAGCAGGCGAGGCAGGGCTATAAATAGAGTTGCATCCATGCGGATTATTAATCAGCTGTTTCAGGTGGAGCTGGCAGTCAAATGAAATGTCCCTCGATCATGTTAAACACTGTAATGAGGAGGTCAGTAGCTCTGTTTGCTCTGTAATGTGAGAACAAAGACGAGAGCAGTTCTCACACAATAGGTGTGAAAAGGCCCAACCTCATGTCAGTGACTAAACGCAATCTGCTGGGATTCCTTACATAGAAAACCTTTTAAATGAATGGAATGTTTGTATAATTGTATTAAAATAACTTTTTTTGTAAAGTGCCTTGAGATGACATTTGTTGTGACTTGAAACTATATAAATGAATTGAATTGAAAAGAAGAGAAAGTCTCTGGTGGAATTGGATGTTAATTGGAGTATTAGCGCCATTGTGGATTAAAGCAGGTAATAATTTGAGTACTGAGGAGCATATTTAATCAAAACAATAAAATAAAAAAATAATGAAATTTCTACTATGCAAAAAAAAAATTACAAGAAAATTCTTTATAAATGTATTCTCCAATGTCTAAACGTTTCAAATCTGTAAGAAAAAAGTGTTCTCAAAAGCAATATTAAAAGAATATTAGAAATACACTCTTAAATTTATCTGAAAAGAAAATAATTATTTTCCAAAATATTAATAGCAAGTAGGACTTTCTTCACTGTCAGAAAATTTTCAGATTCTTGATCCCATTCGATGGTAATCGCAGCAGTTCTGCACCCAAGTTTTCTTCTGTTACAGGAAAAGAGTCCAGATCTACAACTTACTATGGAAAATTCTCCAAATTACTAGTTAAAGGTCTCTCTTGCCTCCTCATCTTGTCAATGAGAAAAAAAGGCTCAGCCTTTGTCCATGCAGACAGTAAAATAAACACCTAAACAAACGTCATAATTGCTTTTGCGAGGAATAAAGCTAACATTAAGGTACTTGGCCGGAGTTCCCCAAACCGTGACCTGAAACCTATTACACGCTAGACTCTTGAATATGCAGCTGAATGTGAGCTGAGTGAATTCCCTTCAAGGAGAAAGGTTTGATACTCAGATGAGATAAATGACCCAACTAGTTGGGTAGAATGACAAAAATGTTTGGGGAACTCCAGGTGAGGCTTTCAAAAATACGTACACTGCACCGTCTGTTAAGTGCGGTTGTGTTAGCATAGCTTGTAACAGTACACAATGGATTCCCACTCGTATTTTTGAATACGGTCCTGTCGGTTCAGTTCACATGTGTACCGTGTGAATCCAGCTGTTTTCAACCTGAACACATGCAGAATTTTCAATTCAACTCAGAGAGTAGAGTAACTTTAAAAAAAAACGACACCAGAATGAAACAGAAATGAGTCCCAGCTATCACAAAACTCTGCTACTTGAAAACATTAATGGTTTTTCATGCAACTAAATTAGAAAAAATAAAGATGGACCAAACCAGAGCTCTGTCAGTGAATGTATCTTTTAACAGCAATAAGGTCCATAACACGCTCCGCACTGAACTGAATGAATCACCTATATTAATGTGAAACCGAATTAAACATTAATAATACTGAAGAAAAAACATCTGATTTCCACAGTTACCAATAGCATCCAATAAGACAATACTGCTAATTTTGGATACAATGCAAGTTGGCAGAATCCCCACTCATGAGAAAGGATTCTCCCAACAGCTCCTCTTGCTGCATTCAATTATGGCTGCGAGACTAGTTTGTCAAAATATCAAAATAACTCCAAAGAGATTTAAGCATCTTTAATTTTCAAATATGGGCAAAGTTTTCAAGCGAATGTATCGTTTTCTACTCTGGCTATGTCTGCTTGTGCTATATTTAAAATAAAATAAAAAAAATCCAATGAAATCTCCCATCAGTTCTATAACTTTACCTTTTTAAAGTTTTAAAACATAATAAAATCGGATTAATTTGAAAGGAAGGAAATGAGAAATAAGATTATTTGCTTAACGCCAAAAAACAAACAAACAAAGAAGCAAAACACACATTTTTATTTATTTTTCTTGATTAAAGTGTCAAACCAGAAAGTGATTTCTGTATCACGACACTGCTATCATGCTGAGGATCTTGTTCAGGAATGTCAGGAATGAAACTTGGACAATGATTCTGAACACATGGAATGGATAAAGCCAACTAAGTCCTAAAAGTTCTTTCTAGTTTAACCTGAAAGTTAGTGGGATACAGTGGCTTGTAACAGTATTTGGCCCCCTTCAACTTTTCCACATTTTGTCACATTACAGCCACAAACATGAATCAATTTTATTGGAATGCCACGTGAAAGACCAATACAAAGTGGTGTACACGTGAGAAGTGGAACGGAAATCATACAAGATTCCAAACATTTTTTTCAAATAAATAACTGAAAAGTGAGGTGTGCGTAATTATTCAGCCCCCTTTGGCCTGAGTGCATTCAGTTGCCCATAAACATTGCCTGATGAGGGCAAATGACTAAATAGAGTGCGCCTGTGTGTAATGTAAGTCAGTACAAATACAGCTGCCAAAGAAGTCCAAAGAACAAACCAGACAAGTCAGGGATAAAGTTATTGAGAGATTTAAAGCAGGCTTAGGCTACAAAAAGATTTCTCAAGCCTTGAACATCCCATGGAGCAACGTTCAAGCGATCATTCAGAAATGGAAGGAGTATAGCACAACTGTAAACCTACCAAGACAAGGCCGTCCACCTAAACTCACAAGCCCAACAAGGAGAGCGCTGATCAGAAATGCAGCCAAGAGACCCATGGTGACTCTGGACTAGCTGCAGAGGTCTACAGCTCATGTGGGGGAATCTGTCCATAGGACAACTATTAGTGGTGCACTGCACAAAGTTGGCCTTTATGGGAGAGTGGCAAGAAGAAAGCGACTGTTAAAAGAAAACCATAGGAAGTGCCGTTTGCACTCTGCCACAAGCCATGTGGGGGACACAGCAAACATGTGGAAGAAGGTGCTCTGGTCAGATGAGACCAAAATGGGAAATGCTATGTGTGGCGGAAAACTAACAATGCACATCACTCTGAACACACCATCCCCACTGTCAAATATTGTGGTGGCAGCATCATGCTCTGGGGGTGCTTCTCTTCAGCAGGGACAGGGAAGATGGATGGAGCCAAATAAAGGGCAGGATGAAAACCTCTTGGAGTCTCCAAAAGACTTGTGACTGGGGCAGAGGTTCACCTTCCAGTAGGACAACAACCCTAAACATAAAGCCAGGGGATCAATGGAATGGTTTAAAACAAAAAATATACATGTGTTAGAATGGCCCAGTCAAATTGCAGATCTACATCCAATCGAGAATCTGTGGTAAGATCTGAAAACTGCTGTTCACAAACGCTGTCCATCTAATCGGACTGAGCTGGAGCTGTTTTGCAAAGAAGAATTGGCAAGAATTTCAGTCTGTAGATGTGCAAAGCTGGAGACACCCTAAAAGACTAGCAGCTGTAATTGCAGCAAAAGGTGGTTCTACAAAGTATTGACTCAGGGGGCTGAATAATTATGCACATCCCACTTTTCAGTTATTTATTTGTAAAAAATGTTTGGAATCATGTATGAATTTCATTCCACTTCTCACGTGTACACCACTTTGTGTTGGTCTTTCACGTGAAATTCTAATAACATTGATTCATGTTTGTGGCTGTAATGTGACAAAATGTGGAAAAGTTGAAGGGGGGCGAATACTTTTGCAAGCCACTGTTTGTTTGGAAGCCCAGTCTATGCCAGGAAGCCCACCAGTTTCATTCAGCTCCTCTCATTCTTTCAAGGAGGGTTTAATAAATATCTAGACATAATCTTGATGGCGGCAATTAACTTCCTGTGGTGTCTGTATGTATTTAAACTTATTTGATCCTGTATAGATAAAAGAGAATACAGCATAAATTCAAACTCAAACACCTAATTCGTTTTTTGAATGAGTAAAAAATTATTATTTTAAATCTATAAAACCCAGAACTGAGACATTCATGCCAGTGAATTGTGGATTTAACCTTCACCATAAATCACATTCGGATGTCATAAAGGAGCTCTCATGTTCTGGGTAAACCCAACAGCAGAGTTTTATAGTGCATGTTGTTGCTGTTATTTATAATTAGTGCGTCATCTGCTCCCCATTCTTGGTGAATATGGGAGTTATAAATCTCATTTTAAGAGAAAGGATCATTCAAGTGTCTGCAGACTGTGAATGAGAAAGCTTCCTAATGATGTTTGGCTTGGACCTCTCACTTGTTGATGCTTTGGGATTATAATGAAGCTAAAAAAGCTGCTTTATGTGATGATATTTGTTGAGTTTCTAGTTAGCGTTTAAAATATTTTTTTGACAGCACAATGTCACAAGGGATATAATGTTTTGTCAAAAGTTTGCAACAAAGAAAAGAGTTCTGGTGATAGAAACTGGGCAGGATGGTGAAATTCTTTCCTAATAGTTGCACTAGATAAATAATAAGGGGATCAAAAGTCAGTTCGGACTGAGAGAAATGACAAAAAGGATGTGTTCTTTTTGATGCGCTAGCCCTGGGGGTGTAGAACAAAACAATGTTGCATCCGGTTTCAAAATGCACAATAATAACTAAAAACATTCCAAGAGGCAGGAAAATAACAAAGATAAGCAGACAAAAACTAGCAGCATAAAGAAGAGTAAAAACTAGAATCTGAAAACCGATCATTTGGTAGATTTGTCCTTTTTTAACCTCAAACTGTTTGTTCTATACTCCTCTTGACTGTCGAAGTGTAAGTGAACAGGTGAGATCTACCTGACTGTTTCAGAAAGAAAAATGCAGAAACTGGAGGGTTTTTTTTGGGGGGGGGGTTGTCCTTGTATTACAGCAACATTGACTTCTATAACTCTCTCTAATGTTGACTTTGATATGATGTTAAAATACTTACTGTTTGCTTCCTTTCTTCAGATGCACTGTTTAAATTTACAGAAAGAGACACTGCTGGCTTGACCCAAGTGGTGGCCTGGTAGGTAAAAAACTTTTATGTACCAGAAACCATGGGGGGTCAGATCTGTCCTGTTTAAATTTGAACATACATAGTTTTTTGTTATATTTATATATATATATATATATATATATATATTATATTACGATATGGAACAAAATGTATACCTCCGTATTTTTCAGCTGAAATCCGATCTTTGATACATATCTGGATCTTTTTTCCCAAAAAGTATTTACAAAAAAAGCAATTCATGTCTAAAATGTCATATGGGCACTTTTATTGACCTACAACTTCAGGTGTATTAAACAGTATTAAAATAAAGCATTGGCATATATTATTAATATAACTTTCTTGAATAAAATAATTTTCTAGTCTTCCGAACTAAAATAGTTATAGCTTTGCTGTTTTGGGCAATTGTGGGCTGGTGTTGAAATTCAGTCTAGGAGCTTATTGGTTCTGAGAGGCAAAGTTGATGAAATTAATAGGCAATATTATATATTTATTTATTTTTGTAAAAATAAGTAGAGCACATGTAGTATGCATCGAATGTTGTTTGCTAACCACCATCAAATAGAGGTGTATGGTATTATTTTCCCAGTTTTTTGGTACTCACCATAAATTTCAAATGTACAGTCCAGACAAGCTTTTGTCTTTCTCCCAATTTTAAAAGGGATGTTTGAAAGATGAAGGTGAACAATAACTTTCATGTGTGGCTTAAAAAGAAAGTTAAGTCTCAAATGCCTGCAGTTTTCTTTTTTACTTTGAAACACATTTTGAGAACCAAACAACTTAGTTTGTGAGTGGGTGAAAAGAACCGAGAAGGGTTTATGTCAGTCTATGTAGTGTGCTGCATGCAGATATGCACAGTGGCGGACTCGGACTAAAGAACAGCCCTGGACTTTACCTCGGCCCAGCCAACAACAGATGCGCGTGAAAACTCATCAGCAACACACAAGGTTCTCAAAATTCTTAAATCTTAACCCATTATATTTTACCTTCCAAATTATAGCATTATCACTGATGTTGACTAATAGATGTGTTAAAAGCATAGTGTAGAATACTCTCTGAGAAATAAACGCTTTCTACAAATATCTCTCTTCTGAACAATATACAGGTGAGGTGACTACCTAAAACACATAAAAACAAATGTTATGGGTCATGATCAATCACAATGTAAAGAGGCTGTGATTATACAGTTAACTTGAATACTCAGGGAAATAAACAACACTCCTTAAATGTTTCCCTGCTGAATAATATGCAAAAGAGCTACTAACTACATAAAACACACAAAAACAAATGGTATGAGTTGGTAAATGGTAATAACCTTTCCTTTAAAAATACTTGACTGTAGTCGAAAGCTTTTTAAATTAAAGAAATAATCTGCCAATGAAACAAGACAAATTGCACTTGGTGAGAATTCTACAAATAAGACACATATACGCTAAATAAGATTAATAAACCGACACCTTCTGCTCCTGCTTAGTATATAAGTCTCAAAACAAGACTAAAAATAGTTTTTAGCTGGAAACAAGATTTTTTGACTTGATTAGATGGGCAGTTTTTGTAGTGTGCACAAAAACGGTTTAATTACTTTTATTAAATATTTTCTCTGCTTTCATGTTGATGCTTTGGCATGTTTATATTGTGATGTGTGTTATAGCTAACCAACTGTAAAAAGTGCAATAGTTTTGTTTCATTGGGGTATAGATAAAAATGTAGCAACCTGAAATAACATTTGCTGATGGCAGATTACCTAGAAAGTAACCGTAATTATCCGCCTATACTTACATGCCTTGCACTTTTCTGGGGAACTCGCACCTGCTCATGCATCTGTCCCTCATTTCTCTGTCCCTGTATTGCGGCCGCAGCTGCCTGCGCAGCCGTGTGGCACGGTTGAGTGACGAGTATCTATGGGCCTGCAGGCGCAATGTTGCCACCTATCAGTTTGGACATAGAACAGTTGATTATAAGCAAGATGAAAAAAGAAAAGAAAAGAAAAAAATTATGTGAAGGCTGCAGCCGTTCTGGTATTCTCCAGAACATCCAGACGGCCACTAGATATGCAGATCATTCACTTACTGACCGTCTGGAAGGACAGTCTGCATCTAGAACAAGCCGGGTCTCTATTCCGTAGGAAATATCTGCGGCAAACGTTCACAGAAAGTAGCAAAGAGTGGTCAGAAATAACAATTTTCAATTCTACCTTTTGTTTCATTTTCAATACAGAAATCAGTTGCAATTATATTTTTCATGCCATTTTTTATTTTCAGTTTCATTTTAACCGGGCATTTTTGAAAACATGGGAGCTAAGCAATTACTCCCTTTTAAAAAGTTTTTTTTTTTTTTTTTTTTTGCAGTGCTATTCCTGCATTTCTGTAAGACAGTAATAAATCAAAACCACAAGGTTTAATCCATTATGTATTTACTCTACAACAATGCAACTGCTCGACAAGCCTCAGCGCGACCCTATGTGAAGGCTCAGCAGATTTCCATGTTACCTCTGTTGGTTAGATTCAGCTCTGAAATAAACTGTTTAATAAAAAGCAGCCTTTCACTAAAGAGGAAATTAACCCAAATATGCACAGGGCCAGAAGTTAATGTCTGCCAGTGTTAAAACAGTCTGTGGCTCGTGTTTCCTGCACCACAAATGAAAATCTCATCTCATTTTCCTAATGTGGAATCGGTGGAACCAAGCCAGAGCATGACTTATATTTTATTTTTTTTAAATATATTCTCGCTTCTGTGAGCAGTGTGGTCTCTCCCACACTAACTAATATCTTGTTAATAATTTAGAGACCTGTGCCAGGGAAGCTGGCTGAAATATTAATGAAACAACACAAGTTTCTGTATCCAAGTAATTAGCTCGAGTCCTATAAACTCTCTGGAGTGGGTTCCACAGGCGGGGAGCATGGATCCAACCTCTAGTACGTGAAAAATGCAGGTTTAATGCTCCAAAAGAAGTCTTTGTTTCACACTGAAACATAATCCGTACAGCTGATGTTTCTTTTCTGCAGGTCTCTGGGAAAAAAGATACAACTTCTTTATATCGATATAACTGCTATATTTGTTTTTAATTTGCTGCTTTAATCTGGGAATAGTTTCGTCTAAGCTCAGAAGTTTTTCCTGTTCACTCCTTTAATTTCTGGCAGTTGAAATGTGTGGAATTCATTGGAGTGGAGATAAGTTCGGCAAAATTACACAGTTTGGTTTTTCTTAAGATTTCCTTGTTTCTTCTTTCATGACGAGGTTCCTGAAGAAGCTCCTTCTATCAGGTTGCTTTTAATTCACATAGTTATAGTGAGGTCTTCCATCCATCCATCTATGCGTCCACCCACCAGTGTTGTCAAAGATTTTCCGACAGAGAGTCGTTTTAAATCCTTCAACCGGAGTTACTCAATCCGACAGGAGTTTTCCTTTCTTTGTTTATTGTTTGATAAATGAGTCAGAGTGGCTTTACGCTATGCAACGTGGGTTACTGTTAGGCCACATCCTCGAGCGAAGCCTTGTGTGTTGCTTTTAGGTTTGCTTTTCATAAACAACAAAGATTTCTGTTGATTGTATTCAAAACATCAGAATACTAAAAGTTGACTTATCACCACCATGATAAATCTGTAAATATAATCAAATTTCCAAAGGTTATTGATTTCTAACCCATCAAATTTTTACACAAAACATTACTTAATCCAAAGAATTGTTTTTTTCTTGCATTGTTTTATTAGTTTGGACATAAACCAATGGTGCAAATTAGTCTCAAACATTTCCATAAGCCTTTGTCTTTAAGTATCCAGATTCATGCTGAACTATAACATTAGAATTTATGTTTTCTATTTCTTTGCATATTTATCCATTGATTGAGTTCTTTATTTTGGTAGTTAGTTTATTCATTTCTTTTTATTAGTAGTGTTAGTTACTAGCTTGATTGATTTAAATGTTTGATTTAATTTATTATTTTTGTAAATAAACTCTTGTATTTTGGAAAGTCGTTATTTGCCCACAATTCCAAATCCATCTATAGTAAATCACTGTTCAATAAACGTCTAGATCTCAGTCCTTCACCCTTTGTTTATTTACCTCAGCCTTAACCAGGCAGGTAATCTTAAACATTAGCTGAGACTAAAATATTTGGCTATTAATACAGTTCCTGAATATCAGGTGCTGCCCCATAGCAAAATTATCAGTATAGCATTCTTCTGTAGTCCCAACAATGATCAAGATTCGATCTGATATGTTCTAAATCAATCCGACCCAGTTTGATATAGATATGGGTCAGACCAATCCAATCGAGATGCACCCAACCCCAATTGGGGAGAGGCGTGCCATCAGCTGTTGTGTCAGAGCCTTCGTGCGTCACAGACCCGGCCCATGGCCCCACGTCAGAGGCAGGAGCCCTCAGAGACGTTCAATACTGCCCGAAAACGAAAGTAAACATCTGCATCACATTCTCTTGATGGAAATACCTCCAGGAAAGTCAAAATTCAAGGAAACACGCTGAAGTTGCATGCTTTCTGCTGGACAGGTAACAACTTTAACTGTCATGTTATTTGCTTTGTTTTCAAACTACAGCCAGTCATGGTGAAACTAATCTGACATTTATACCATGGTTGGGGTGAATACTCGATTCTGATTGGCTGGAATGTTTACATTAAAAGTGATAATGTACACATAGGAAAGCCGTCCCATCAAATTGCCTGATGATAGATCTAAATGATTGCGCTGGCTCAAATGGCAACGGAGACTCAACATTATTTGCATCATCCTCTGGACACACAAAAGCAGGAAGTAGTGTACTGGCCTTCTGAAATGATATTTTGTATCACGTAACATAAGGTAAAGCCATCATCTCACTTCCCCTCATTGATAATTCGCTGCGGTCGGCTCGCTCTGGCCATGTTGCTTGACGACGCTTGTATACGGGAGATATTAAATAGTGCGCTCGACTTATATAAAAAACCTCGCGTTTTTAACTCTAAAACACATTAAAGTACTATTAATTGATTAAATTTTTTTTTTCTTTCGTAAGCGACCATGGTATGAGCGGGGTAATGCCCGACGAGGTGTCCCTTATCAGAAAATAATGGACTTTGCGGAAGCATGCATCCGCGTCGTCTATTATTTTCTGATAATGGACGCCTCGTCGAGCATTATCCCTTACGTGTCATATTTACCACTGGTGTCATTCCTTCTAACATTACAGTTTATTCATCTACAAAAGTATCTGAATAATATCACTAACCTACAAAATGCAGAGAACGTTTACCTTTCACAAATGTATACACATTTACCTCATCTCTTGCTGCCTGCGACGAAAGAGGGTTTGATGTGTTTCTCATTTTGTCGCACATATTTGTCTGGAGGCTAAACTATCAGCCTTGTCAGAGTAGAAAGTTGCGATTTTTGGTCTGTATGGCCATCATTCGTCACTGGTACTCAAAAATACTGCTTGCTTGCAATGATTTAGCTTTGTACTGCCCCCCTATTGTCAGGAAACGGCACACTGTTTCATTTACTTTAAAACGACTGTCTGGACTTTGTCTTCCTATTATAGTTGTAAGAAGGGCCAACGACCCTGAAAAATAAAGTAGATTTCTGAACTTGCGCTTTGATTAAATTCGATTTATGTAAGAATCAATTCAGAATCAATTTTTTGATTGTTTTTAACAGAGCACTACACCTCTGCATCCATCTACCCACCTGTACATTGATCATCTATCCACCTGTACATCCATATATTGATCCATCCATCATCTGTTCGTTCATTCATTCATGGAAAAGTCTGAAACTGAGCAGAAGACTCTTCAGGAACCCTGAATGTTGAAAAATAAAGAATTTAAAGTGTAAAGCATTTCTCCGTTTACTTTTTTATCTCCACAAACCTAATTTCTTCAGCAGTGCTGCAGTTTTTATTGTGGCCTTTTTTCTGTGTGTGACCCAAGCTGCCAGTCAAGCAGAGGTCACATTGAGATAGATTCCTGACCGGGCCCGGCGGGCTCCCCACTGGGCCACACAGCTTCCAGCCAACCTTGAAACGGCTCCAAATGTCAGCCAGCAGAAAATACTGAAACTGAGCCTCTTCTTGTGCTCTGCAGCTGCAGATGATTAAAAGTTATAGCCTAGAAATCCTCAGACCTATACTGAAGGATGATTAACTCTTTTGAACATCACTTGTTTTTGATAAGCTGTCTTCTTGCTGAGTCGTGAGAAAAACCCCATTGCTTCGAGGAAACGTCAGTCATTGTACCATTGTACCATCGCCGTCCTCCTCCTCTTCCTCCTAAGAGGATCTGGGGGATGTTTTGACGTTCTGCCAGCCTCGGTCAGCGATAAGGTTGACCCGGTCAGTTTACAGCAGGATCCTTCACAACACTGCCTATTCTCTAGAGAATAAGACCACACCCTCTGTCCTTAGTGGACATCCTCACTCGACCTGTCCTGCTGATGCAGCCTAACAACACATATATAAGACTTTTGCAGCAAATTCTTGAAGTAAAATAATTATTTAGAGAGCTTGTGTTTGTTTATTTTTTTTAGGAGCTTTTGATAAATTCAGCCTCACAAGAAAATGCGAGGCTCTGTAGCTGCAGCATGATGACTCCCAACTCCGACTTTACCCATTTCTCTCTATTTAGTTCATATCAGCCTTTATCTTTGTACACTTTAAAACACAAACATCCAAATGTGTCTTAAATCGATAGCCTTCCTACAGGGCTTTGTATTTACCAGCTACAGGTAGAAAATAGGACCTGAAATTGCTCCAGTTTGCTGTAATTTCTCCTGCTTTCAGCAATTATAGAGCATGTTCCTGCATGCTTTTCCAGTTTACTCGGTTCAAAGCAGACTTCACAAAGGTTTTCTGCACTCAGCAGCCAGTTGTCAAAGAAAGCGACACTAATAATGGACTTGTTCTGAGGCGTCTGTCGATGCTGCATTCTCCTCAATGAAATAAGTTCTTTACACAGAAAAATGTCTCGTCTTTAAATGCTGACAGGACCGTTGAATTACTCCGGTTTTCACCACTGTGCTTGTACAACTCGAGGATGGATGTTTTGATGTTGCAGCAATAATGATTTGACAGAAGCAACATAACATGCTATAATTTGAACAAGCGTGAAGAAAAAACAGCATTTAGAATAAAGGTTCCATAAACACAAATTTCAGAATATTTTTTTTACATGTTGAAATTAATAAACAAAAAAAATATAGTGAGTTTTTTTCTGATGAAAGGCTTTCTATGAACTGTAGATGTGGTGGCAATAGTCCAACCTTTTTATTTAACATTTATCATAGTTTCCATCCATTCCTTCATCTATCCATCTGTCCATCCTTCCATACATCCTTCCTTATGTCCTTTCATTCATCCATCCATCTTCCCAGTTTAATAAGTTTAGAACTGGGGTGATGTGTTCTACTTTCCTGGTTCTAGCGAGGATGTGAGCAGCAGCATTCTGGATCAGCTGCAACTGTCTGCTTGACTTTTTAGGTAGACCTGTGAGGACGCTGTTGCAGTAATCACTCCGACTAAAGATAATTGCATGGATGAGTTTTTAAAGGTCTAGTTGGGGCATCAGCCCTTTAATCCTAAAAATGTTCTTCAGGTGAGAGAATCTTTTTAATTTTTTGGTTATGGGTCACTGAAGGTTCAGATCAGTCAATTCACCTGTTCAGTCCAAAGTGACAACATAACCTTTAAACCCAATTGCTTGAAGCTTGATAAAGTGATTGGAATCCTCTAAATCTCATTGAAAAAATAAGTAAAATTCTAAAACTGCAGGTGAAGATGGCATTCTTTTTGTTAATGTATTTAATTAATGTAATATGTAGTTGGTGCCTTTTCTTATAAACCAAAGAGTCATCAACTCTGAAGCAGAGACACGTGTTCAGGTGGTGTGAAATGATTAGAGCATATTCCTTCATTTGCTCAGTCAAATTTATTAAATCAGATGTTTGGGATTTAAGGGATTGGTCATTACTTGGTTCTATTTCGGTTGAGTTTAGAACCAGATTATAGTTGGTTAATGTGATATATCTGATGGTTTCAAGGCTTTTACATTTAATTACTTCATATTGAGGGAGTTTACTGTAATATAATTGAATCAGACAATGAATTAGTGGGTATGTTGACTTAGATTTCTTTACAAGTAAAAATAAAATGAGTTTCCTATTAAATAATGATTACACACCTGTCTTTTTAAAAACTGTTTCAATCTAAGATAACTTGTTTCATTTATTTTTTCAACATTTATCTCCAATTATTCTTTTATCTTAACTGAAGCCGGGTTATTAATAAACACATTTTAGATGAATTGTAAATGTCTGCAGACGGAGACTCAATGCCAATTCTCTATTGTATACTATACTTTGTAAAATACTAAATCCATGAAAGTAGTGAAGCTGCTTACAGAATGGGTATATTAAAGAAGAACTACATAAATACATGCAGCTTTTCCCTTTTGATTCCAGAGAAGTAACCTGACAAATGAGTTAAATTTCACAGAAAGCTCCGTGTCCTTGGTGGGCGCAGCATGTCTTAGGCTTTCAGCGTGCTGATTGATAGTGGCGCACGCTAATTCCTTGGCAAATGATGCTATTATTCAGGGGCTCAAATTGAATTACTTCATCCATTGGATCTGCTTAACATTTTCCCTGTGGAGAGTTTAGCAAACAGTGTAATCTCACCGACTTACTTGCAAGTCGTGTTTGTCATGCTCTGTCTCACTGTCTCTGCGGACGTTTTGACGGTTGTCTCCAGCCGAGGAGCGCTGTCTTTGCACGCCTTCCTGCTCGCTGGTGTTTACTGGCAAATTTACAAAGTTTACAGTGTTGTTGTTGCACAGAACCCCTGGTAAAACCTCAGATTTACTACCAGATTTTGAGGTTTTCTTCAGTAGGTTCTATATTTTGGCAAGAGTTGAGTGAAGCAAATGATTATTTAAACCAAACCTGGAACATTTCTTAGAACCCTTTTTTTTTTTTTTTGCCTTGGTTTAACAAAAATGGATTCAGCTCTGAGGAATTACACAACTGACAGAGATGGAAAGATTATACTAAAAACATAGTTTTAACAAAACCTTCTTTGCTATTTTTCAGTCTGTGCAACAACTAGTTGAAGGTATTAGATGTTGGAGCCATGGTGGCCATATTAATGACATGTAGTGAAGATAAAGGAGGCCCAGCGCTTCAGGATGGACTTATCATTTCTGTCTCTTGGCTAAGATTGTTTTTGATTTAGGGAGGCACAATTTACGCAGGACTTGAAAATATTTTGACTGGTACTATCCAGAGGGGTCTTCCACGAAGCGAGCTAATCTCAAAAGCCAGACGTAGTTTGACAATCCTGGCTAAATTTCCGAAAATTTGTTTCCACAAATGAGGCTAAGCTGAAGCCCCGCTCATTCACTATGGTAACAAAGGCTCTTGGACAATCCTGCTCTGTGGTATATAGATGTGAGGCTTATTTTAGCTTGGAAAATGATTGGAGGATCCATTTGATGTCACACTGTCGGGCTGGTATTCTGCTGCTGTTCACTCCCTTAGCGCACTACAAATTTATTACAGCAGCTGTAGCATTCTTTTTGTTGATTAAGTTATGCGATGTAATGTAGGTTTTGTCTTTTAAAATGTAGTTTTAATTAGATTTAACTTTATCAGTTTAAATACAATTACTGTATATAATATTTTCTTGCAGCCAGAAACTTTTTGTTCCACCGTCGCTTCTAACACCAAGCATAATTAATCATTACAAATAAATCACTTTTTCTCTTACAGGAACCCATAAAGTCAATGTGCTGCCCTGTTTAAATGCGTTAAAATATCCTTTTAGGACCTTGCAACTGCTAACAAAACATACATGTAAAATAAAGTACTGTATTAATGTGACTTTACATTTCAAGACTTGAAACTGTTCTTATTTTTTACATCCTTAAATCATGTTCAAACACATTTGACCTGTCCGCTTTTTTCTGTCATTGTTATATTCTGGTTTAAATAATTCACAACAGACTACATATTATCTTTCCCTACCCAACAAGATAATATGATTTATAAACATGAATTTAGAAGTTTAGACTTCCTTCCTGACTCACTCACTCACTCACTCACTCACTCACTCACTTTCCTCCCTCCCTTCTCCCTTGTTAACATCCTTGTTCTCTTACTGATTTCCTTACTTCCTTATCTGTCTTCCTTATTTGTCTCAGCCTTATAACCTCCCTATAAATTTTGTCTTCTTACCTTTCAGGTTTTTCCAGGTACTACGTTTACATCCTTCCTGCTGTAAAAAACTTGGTCATACTGAGAACCAGTCGCTGCAATTCCCTGCTCATATTCTGGGGAAGAGGACAGTAATACACCCAAGCAGTGGCGTGGAAAGCTTTTCAAAAGTGCGGGGGATGGATGGTGATGGTGAGTAGCAAACAGGTTTGAATCCTCTGCTACACTCTTTACCATTTAGTCTTCATCCTTTTCCTACCTGACCTCTCCCTCACTCTATTTGTCTTGTCTGCCTGTTTCTTGTCTGCCTTTTCTTCCCTCTTCATCTCTGTCATCCATACTCACATAGTTCAAAAAATGTGAAATTAAATTGTGAATTTATATAAAAAAACACCAGACACATGCATGCACCTGGGATGAAAATAATCACCACCTGCCATAACACAAAAACATGATCTCTCTTCCTTCATTGACCTCTAAACTTACAGGATTTGTCTTGCAAAAAGGTGTCAACCATTTCCCGCCTCTTTCCTTTCTGCGTCTTAATGATACTGTGTGACAAAAAGGAAGTGGTAAACTTTATAGTGACATAGGTCTGAAAAGACTGTGACTGCTAAATATTGCTTACTTGCGCCTTGAAAAGGGGAGATATCAAAAAACAAACCAAAAACACACTTCATCTCCAGTGGAATGAATAATCTAAACATTTACTGTTTTTAAACATTAAAATAATATACATTTTCTTTCATCGTTTGCATACCTGTTGTTGAAGAACTATATCATTTCTCAATTTTTTTCTCCTCAACATGGAGGTATCAAACAGAAGTATTCAGCTAATCAACAATGCTCAACATATCAAATAAACCCATTAAATCTACTGCTTATTAATGACAATTTGTCCCTCCTCTTTTTCAGTTCCCTTCATACTTCACAGTTACTTTATTGGATGAAACATACATAACCAAATTCAGGTAACCTTTCTGCTGAACAATATTCCCATGGCTCTAAAAAAAAGATATATAACACAGAAAACACTCACTATGTCAACAAAACATAAACGAAACATCTTCTAAAACACATATAAAGCTTATTTAAATACCTCAAAGGCACCCAAGGTCAGCCTTTATCACACTGACCTGCGAACACCTCTTTTAAAAAGGCAAACACTTTTCTCTCTGCTCACTTTTAAACAAGTCGTCCATCCCCAGGTCCTGGAAAGAGCAGATGTAGCCATCATCCACAGGCTGGTTCACTGAACCAAGTAACCAAGGAACTGACAAACTGAACGCTGTCAGATGCAGATACTTTGTGCTACGACACTAATTATTTTATCTCTGAGTCAAAGTGAGAATAAGCCGTTTCTATAGTTACTGTTAAACCGGCACTGACACGAGCCCAGCTGTTGCTGTGTGAAGATGAGCACTAAACATGTACACAAGTCTAAGACAAGGCAAGCTCTGATATGAACATTCATTTTATCATAAAAGAATTGTGATTGAATGGTTTGCTTTCAACAAAACTGAAATTAAAACATTTTCTTTTTCTCTAATAGGCACACATAAAAGGTGAAAGCATTGAAAAAGTGTTGCAACCCTTAGCAGAAACAACTGACCCTAACGCCTTGTTTTCATGATAACAGGGGCCCACACAACCGACAGTTATTTAGGCACTGTTTTGTTCCTGGGGATACCTTCAGTTATAGGTCTATAGGACAATAGCAGGTACAATAGGGGCAGAGCTAATGGTGTCACACAAAATCGTCCATTGATTGGGGGACAGAAAAACATCAGTGCTAGTATGACGCCGCCTTAGACGAGATGATTATCTAATCATCTCGTCGCCATCTTTTAACAAACAAAAAAGTTTGTTAAAAATGTACATTATAGCCTGTCAGGGAGATTATTACTACAGTCATTATTAGGGGATATAAGAAAATATTGATACGTCAATATCTAAGATGTTATCTAAGATGTTATCTAAGATGGCGCCGCGGATGGACGCCTCGGTACTTCGCTCCCTAGTACTTGTTACAATTTTACTTTTTTGCGTAGCTTTCTGCACTCCCTCTGCTATTAAAATGAGCAGAGAGGAAATCCTACAAATAGGGCTATCCAGTGCTGGACTTTTTTCACCGGTTTTTAATCAACCAGACTACTTTATGGAGATTCTGACTGGAGGAGCAGCAGCGCTCTGTGGATTTAGACGGAGACGCCGACGAGGGAAACGAGCTGGTGTGCTCGTTAAATTGCGACAGCGGGGATTACGCACCGTTCTCCCATCCATACACCTGGGGAACGTTCGCTCTCTGACTAACAAAATGGATGAATTGCTCCTTCTCCTATCCAAGAACTCAGACTTTCGTCGTTTTGCCGCCTTTTGCTTCACTGAAACCTGGTCCAGTGAACACATCCCGTACAGCGCACTACAGCAGCCGCGCTTCCAGCTGTTCCGAGCGGACCGCTGCGCGGAACTGTCTGGGAAGTCAAAGGGAGGAGGAACGTGTTTCTACATTAACGAAGGTTGGTGTACAGATGTCACAGTGTTAAAGAAGACATGCAGCCCTCACCTAGAGTCTTTCTTCATAAACTGTAAACCATTTTATTCACCGCGGGAGTTCACCTCGTTTGTGCTGGTCGCTGTATACATTCCACCGCAGGCGTGCGTAACGGAGGCGTTACATCACCTCGCCGACCAGATCACAGACGTGGAGAAAACTCACCCGGACTCTCTGCTAATCATTCTCGGGGACTTTAATAGAGCAAATCTCAAACTTGAACTGCCTAAATGTAGAAAACATGTGACGTGTCCCACCAGGGACATGAACACTTTAGACCACTGATAAAGGAGCAGCCTCAGACCTGGACGAACTGACCGACACTGTGACATCTTACATCAGCTTTTGTGAGGACATGTGTGTGCAGACCAAAACCTTCTGCACGTTCAACAACAATAAACCATGGTTCACTGCAGAACTGAGACGGCTACGCCAGGACAAGGAGGAGGCCTACAGGAGTGGGGATCGGGACCTGTACAAGCAGGCCAGGAACAAGCTGACAAAGGAGATCAAGGCAGCAAAAAGGAACTACAGTGCAAAACTGAAGGAGCGTTTTTCTGTCAACGACTCTTCTGCAGTTTGGAAGGGCCTGCAGACCATCACCAACTACAGGAGACCATCCCCCCACCCTGTGGGGAGCCCCCGCCTGGCTGAGGACCTCAATGATTTTTTTCTCCAGGTTTGAAACAACTTTCACACCTTCCACCTCCCCCACCATCTCCATCACAAAAGGCCTAGCATCGCCCCAAACCATCCCCATACTTGACCCCCAGCCTGCGCTAACGATCTGTGAACAGGATGTGCGCCAACTATTTCAGAGACAGAGGATTAAGAAGGCATCAGGTCCTGATGGAGTGTCTCCGTCCTGTCTGAAAGTCTGTGCTGACCAGCTGGCTCCCATCTTCACTCAGATCTTCAATAACTCCCTGGAGCTGTGTGAGGTCCCCTCCTGCCTCAAACGCTCCACCATCATCCCGGTTCCCAAGAAGTCCCCTGTCACAGGATTAAATGACTACAGACCAGTCGCCCTGACATCTGTGGTCATGAAATCCTTTGAGCGACTGGTGCTGTCCCACCTGAAGGAAATCACGGATCCCCTGCTAGACCCCCTGCAGTTCGCCTATAGAGCAAACAGGTCAGTGGATGACGCAGTCAACATGGCTCTCCACTACATCCTGCACCACCTAGACTCTGCAGGTACCTACGCTCGGGTCCTGTTTGTGGACTTCAGCTCTGCATTTAACACCATCGTCCCAGAGCTCCTCCACCAAAAACTGTCCCAGCTCACCGTGCCTCCCTCCACCTGTCAGTGGATTACCAGTTTCCTGACTGACAGGAGGCAGCAGGTGAAACTGGGTAACTTCATATCCAGCACCCGGTCCCTCAGCATCGGCGCCCCCCAGGGATGTGTTCTCTCCCCACTGCTTTTCTCCCTTTACACCACTGATTGCACGTCAAGAGACCCTTCTGTGAAACTCCTGAAGTTTGCAGATGACACCACCGTCATTGGACTCATCCGTGACGGCGACGAGTCTGCATACAGAAGGGAGGTGGAACAGCTGGTCCTCTGGTGCAGTCAGAACCACCTGGAGCTAAACCCACTCAAAACTGTGGAGATGACAGTCGACTTCAGGAAGAGACCCCCATCAACATCTCCTCTCATAATCACCAACAGGCCAGTCCCCACAGTAGAGTCTTTCAGGTTCCTAGGATCCACCATCACACGGGACCTGAAGTGGACCTCCCACATTGACTCTATAAGGAAGAAGGCCCAGCAAAGGCTGTACTTTCTGCGTCAGCTCAGAAAGTTCAACCTGCCTCAGGAACTGCTGACCATATTCTACACAGCAATAGTCCAGTCTGTCCTGACCTCATCCATCTCTGTCTGGTTCGGATCCGCCACCAGGCAAGACAGGGACAGACTGCAGAGAACAGTCAGGTCCTCAGAGAGGATCATATGTACTGATCTTCCCTCCATTGAGGACCTATTCCGGGCCAGGGTCAGGAAGCGGGCCAGAAAAATCACCACTGACCCCTCACACCCTGGCCACAATCTGTTTAGGCTCCTCCCCTCAGGCCGGCGTTACAGAGCGCTGTACGCCAAAACCACCCGACACAAGAACAGTTTCTTCCCCCAGGCTGTCGCTCTGATGAACTCTGAATAGTCACAGAGTGTGAGTCCATTCACATGAACAATAAACTAAAACTCTGCACTGCTGTATATACTTACTGTACAATAACCCTGGTTTGGTGTATATATTATCCTTTATTTTTATTTTATTTATTTTTATTTCCGTTTTAATTTCACTTATTTAAGTTCTGTACTGGAGAGAAAAGTTGCCGGAGTCAAATTCCTTGTATGTGTCATACTTGGCCATTAAAGCTGATTCTGATTCTGATTCTGATGATCCCAGTCAAAAAAAATGCATGCCAGCTGTAAAACATTGAAGTAGAAGCATCGGGATTTATTGAATCCTTTACTGCAACAGGACAGGGCCAAATGGGAGTTGAGGAACATTAAAGAGCATCTGTAACAGAACTGGAGACTAAAACTTGAAAATGGCCGAAAACCTTTCTGTAAATCCAAGGAGTATTGGCTGAGAATAAGGGCTAGAAAACAATTCAGTAGCATTGAATCTCCACATCGATTGATAGACGTGTGGTGTGATTGGGAAAAAAAAGTTTGTTTAAAATGTACATTATAACCTGTCAGGGAGATTATTACTACAGTCATTATTAGGGGATATAAGAAAATATTGATACGCCAATATATATTGTGATATTTTATGTCACATTATTGAATCAATATTCAAAAGCAATTTATTATTTTTTAGCATTAATTCATTTTTTATAATTCAATGGAACAATTAATGATGACTATAATTTATGTAGTCAAATTAAAAGTATGACCGCTAATTGGTGGCTGTTTTCAAATTCTTTGTTCTATTGGATCAACTAGATCTGGTAGTAAAACTGGATGTATTTAGTATGAAACAGGTTGGAGTGTTCAGAAATCTGTTACGGTTTTTCAAGTTTCCATTCAGCTTTTAAAAAATCACAGTATGTAGTCATACCAATGGTATTGAAATATATTGCATTGTCCCACTGCATTGTGATAGATATCGTATAACCAGATTTTTGCCAAACACACATCCCTAGTCATTATTCACTTCAAACCAAAAGAGAGTGAATGACTTGAACTGCAAAAGATGTCGCAGCAAGGAGCAGTGGAGGAAATTGTCCCAAACAAAGGTCTAAGAAGTTCACCAGCAGGTACTTTTTGCATCCCGTTTTGAACCGATACACGACGCACATATATATTAAAAGTAACAATAATGAACATATAAAACAGGACATCCTATGTTTAGCAAAGATTTGATGTCGGGATCCAAGCAGGACAACCCCCACAGGTGCTGCTAACAACGCCTGCGGCTTTGGAAAATGTCCACTCGGTTCTCCACTACTTCCTCTGTAACGAAAATAGTTTCAAAAATACAAATATAGCTGTATTTTTATGTCCACTGCGTGGCAGCTGTATGCTTCTGTTATCTTTTCCACCCAAGTTTCCATCCCAAGTTTTATCATTGTACGGCTGGTCTTCTTACTCGGTTAGATGAAAGATTTAGTCATCTTTGGTAAACTGATTGAGTTACGGCTGTTGAACTGCAATTAAATAATAAATTCACTTTCATTCTCAGGGATAAATAAGATAAGGCACTGATATCAATGCTAGTTTTGCTCGTATATTTTCTTATTTTGGATAGATTCAAAGAAAATTTCTTTACATGACTGCATTTTATGTATTATTGCCAGAAGATAAATTATTAGTTTGTTCTGAGTAGTTTAGGCTTTTAAAGGCACTTTTAGAGATCTCTTAGGCATCTTTTATGAGTTCTAAAAAATAGTCCTGTCACTTTCGTTTTATAAACACTTACATTGCACGTGAATGCAAGTTATAGTGAAAGTATATGTCATTTGGTGAGTGGAACATCTTCGGTGGCATAAAAATAAAGTGCAGTCAAGTTGCTGCGTGGGCCTGAATTTTAAGTTTTAATATGCATAATTGGTGGAGATACTGACGGCAGAACATATTATTTTATATTCAGAAACATGAATACTGCTGCAGCTATTAAGAAAATAGTGTAAAATATGATGCCATGGGAGGCATATAAGCAACACTGCTGTTGTGGTAAATAATGGTACACATACGATAGCTTGAATGTGGAATCAGATCCTCTTGAGTTTGTATTAAGTAAGAAATTAATACATTTTCCATCTGCGGAGAAAATAAAAACAATCGTTTTAAAGCGGATGCCCGAGTGTAAACAACAGCAGCACAGATTCAAACTAATGAACTGAGCGGATGTCAGGAGTTGGAAAAAGAAATGAGTCATTTAGGAAATGTGTTCAATGGAAATAAGTGAAGCTACATATCTGGGTGAAAAGCTGAGCCCCACAGAGATGCCACTGCATTCAGAGGACCGATTCTGCTGTCTCAACGCAGTTAAGGCCCATTACTGAGTGAAACCAATTTGCCACAAGAGCTTTGACATTGAGATCACAGCGTGAACTCCGATACAATCCAGAGACCCAGACACAGAGAGGTGCAACTTTTAAACGCCATGGATGGCAAAGTGCCTGCCTGGCTCCTGGCTTCGGTTCCACTCCACTTCAGCAAGTGAGTCAGGCCAGCTAAGTGAAACTGTTGAGCAATGTTTGCTTCATTGGGCTTCAGAGTTCCACCCAGAATAAGTTAAAATGCAAGCGTAAAATGTGGATCGTCTCAATTACATATTTAGATTGTTTTCAATGCTCTTCTTGGATTCTAACAGAAATTTGATACTGTTTTAGCTATAAATATTAAATGAAGTGCTAAATGAAGGCAAAACACAAGCTGTTCTCTTCACTCCAAAAACCCACGCAATCTCAAATCCAGATATTTCATTGCTCTCTATTTATTTTAAATCTCTGGTGTTAAAGGGGAATTAGTTGTTTTTTTTTTCAACCTGGACCTTACTATTTAGCAACTTACAGCAGTAATTATATATCCAGTCTTTATCAGCTGTATCCGTAGAAGAGGAGTGCTCGGGTCAGTCCAAAAGACACTTGTATTAAGGTTTAATTTGCCCAAATCGGCATAATTTTACCATGTTTATATTCTCCCTGTACGAACGCTTCGGAAGTGCTTCTTGTTCGTCTTCCGGGCCGATTTGGAGGCTTAACAATAACACGGTAATAAAAAGCTGACGAATCTGCTGTGGCAGCATCCGTGCCTGGCAACCTTCCTACCCACCTAGTGAAGTACCTTCCTACCAAACTACCTACCTACTCAACTGCCTACTTAAATACCTACCGAACGACCTAGCTTCCTACTGATCAACCAAACTATCTACAAATACAACTCCCTACCAGACTATACCTGCTTACCTACCAAACGTCCAACAAACTCTTACCTACCGAACTACCTACCCACCAACTGATCTATCTAACTAGTGAACTACGTACCAATTGAACATCTTACAAACCTACCTTCCTAGTGAACTACCTACCTACTAACCTATCTGTCTTCCTACCTACCTACCCAGTAAACTAGCTTCCTAGCAAATTACTGACCGAACTACCTAACTAGGGAGCTACCTATCAGCCAAGTGAAGTGCCTACTGATCTAGTGCCTACCGAACTACTTACCAATATACCAACCTTGCAAACTTCCTACCTAACTCTTGATCGATCTAACAAAGTCCAGCAAACTGTTGCAAAGCTTGTGGAAGAAAAACTGCAATATTTAACTCCAGTCATATATTTCAAAGTCCATTTTAGCAAATACAGAGGAATATATCCATTGTTTATACCTTGCAGGGTGAGCTGGGGGTGTTCTAGTGCCTGTCTCAAACCATCATTGAAAGGAGAGGTGGAGTACAACTTAAACACCTGAGAGCAATTTAAAAAGACCAAGGGAGTTTTTACATGTGTGGCCGTGCCGGAAAACGGCCAGAGAAAAATTCAAACTTTTTCTGTTCATATGGTGTGGATTTCAGCCCGTACTGGAGTCCACTGTTTTACATGACGGACTACACCAAAACAGCAGGTGGCGGTATACAAAATAAGTCTGTAGCTATCCAAAAAACAAGGGAGTGAGAAGTACCAACATCATAAAACGAGCAAAGGCTTAGAATGACATCACATCGGTCCACTGGTCAACTCCTACCTGAAGCCATCTACAGGGTGAGTGTTGTAGTAAACCCACCACTTTGTAACCTGGTGTGTTGCTGTGGGATGCTTGAACAGTGTTTTTTTTGGTCTCTTCATGGTCGCATGGCGATTTGAAAACTAAGGTTGGCGGTGTTGTCACTTCTGTCTGGAGTGCGTCTATTGTCTTAGGTATGGCCAGGGTACGGCTTGTGTTAACATGCTCCGTATCCACTCGTACCTGGACTCCGATACTTCCTCCAAGGCAGGTCCCTCGACCTTATCCTGGCACGGTCCAGGCTGTGTACACCTGGTACAAAATAAGTGGATTTTGAGCAAATACGTTACCTGAATATGGACTGGAGTCCCATATAAAAACTACCCAAGTAACCTATAACGCTTTAAAGCTGTGAGAGGAAGTCAGAGTACCTAGAGAGAATCCAGGAATTTATGCGGAGAACATGCTAACTCTCCACGGTGGAGATTCGAAACCCAGGACTTTTGTGTCCCAATGCAGAAATATATGTTCACTTCTGAATTTGATGACGTTTTTGAAATAAAATCTAAATGTGGAGCACCCAGAGACTTCTCAACTCCCAGCAGCTCTGCCGGATCATTCTGCTTTTAGAGACTTCAAGCAAGATGAGGTGGTGTGCCTGAATCCCCCCCCACCTCAGAATGCCAATAGCCTTCGCTTCAAAGTAAGAACACCAGAAACAGAGAGATGGACTGTCAGCTTCATCAACCTCAGGATCCTCCAAAAGACAGAGCGTTTTTACTAGCCGTGTCTCATGCCACCACTGCCAACGTAGAATGAGATGGATACTTTGTTTTCTATCTTTTTCCTTTTGAGGTCTTCTTTCACTTTCAGCTGTCTGCTTGTTGATAAAAGTCAGTGACAGAATGTTTATATTAATCATCTGAGGTTCTTTAACTTGGAGAAAAAACACACCCTTAAAGGATCTGTCGAACTGTGTATCTGTACATCTTGAAATTTTTTCTTACAACCTTCGTAACATCCCTCAGAAATCCTTTCAACTCTCCCTCCGTTCCAACTTCCTAGCGATGTCACAGTCATCTGGTGTCTCTACGGTTATCTGAAGGGCTTGATTTTTCAGACGCACAGCACAAACGGTTAAACTTTAGACATCTGCTGCTTTCATTCTTAGATAGAGATGACTAATTAGCTACAAGTTAGTGCTTTTGAAGCACAGACAGAAAGCAGCCCCCACCTCCAGTTGATTGCATGAAAACAGTTTATAAAAGGCACGACAAAAGCAAAAAAAGAAACCACCCCCCCAAAAAAACCAAGTAAATGTTTGAAGCAGTTTACACGATTTGGCCATAATCTCTGTCCTGGCTGGTTCATACTGTATGCTACATAGGTTTAAGAAATAAAACCAGAGAAGCAGTTTGTGGCTTGAACATTTTCTGCCTTTATTCGGTTTGAAACATTGAGTTATGGATTTCCATTAAATGTTCTATTGAGTACACAGCGCTGATGCATTGCATGGATCTTATGTATTTGGGGGAAAATATTTTTTTCTGGTATTTTAAAGCAGTGTATTTCAGTGGCGGTAATGAATATTTTTTGATAGGCTCATAGTTATTGCTTTTCTTTTTAAAATGTGCTCCAGAGTCTGTCCCAGTTTATTTGATGTTTCTGTGAACATTTTGCGGCAGTTTTCTTCAAAGATATTTAGTTCAAATAAAAAAGAGATTCTCTTAGTCCTGATCTGAGCCTTAGTTTAGAGTAAATTTCTTAAATTTGAATTTGTATCACTATAGCTTAAGTTCTGGCGACCAAAGACGGGTTTAAAATTCTATGAACAGTTAATGAGCAAGAAGTAAAGTAAATATTAGAAGCTTTCAGATTAGTTGATTTTGAAACCTTTAGTTTAAAATCTGGTCAGTTCATCCTGAAATTATTCTGTCAAAGCATTAAACTGACTGACAAATATTTTTATGATTGATTAGTCAACCTCGACTTGGGGTTCAGCATTCACATATCTAAATTATTCATAAGAAATGCAGTTTGGAAGGCTGAAATACCTACCGTTTGTGCAATGGTACTTTACACACTTTTCATTTTTTCTGAGACTGATTTGCTTAGGAATTTACTAAAGAATATTTTATTTATCCCAAAGGGAAATTAAATCTTAATACTAAACTTAAAATTAAACATAACTCATACGATAAAGTTGTACTGCAGGAAAGAGCTCCCAGAGAAGTCAGAATTTTAATAAATCTGAAAAGATAAAACCCTGCTAATCCACCTTATTTGCTTTTGCTGCTCCTCGTCAAATCTCTGTCAGGCCAATCGTTTAGAAAGCTGGGCAGACGGACTTTGGAGTAGGGGACATGATCCTTGCCCGTTGTATTATTTAGTTTGGTAGTAGTTTTTAGCTTTTGAGAAGCTAATCAGCTGCTCCGAGTTATAAAAAAACAAAACAACTATATCTTGTTTCCACGGTTATGCTTCATAACTGTGTGAAAGTACATAAGTAGAAGCAAATGCCGGTGGGAATAATTGTCCAAACCATAGATATTGGCTTCTGTGGTATTTAGAAGATAAAAAAGGAATACATTGTTTTTGCCATCCAAAACCATTCCCATTGTGGGGGAAAATCCTCTTCCCAATCCCAGAAAGACAAGAAAAATAAAATTATCCTTCTCTTCCAATCCCAATAAATTGAAATTCTGAATGAATTATGAATGAAATTACTGCAGAGTTTCCACCTTTTAAGTATCGGTTCATGGTATGGGTTAACTTTAACTGATACCGATACAAGTATATTAGAATGGTATCGGCCTGATACTAGTATCTGTTTTGGTGCATCCCTAGTTCAAAGTCAGCTGGTGACTTTATTATGTAAAGCTGAGTGTCATCTGCATAGTTAAGGTAACCAATCTTATCGGCCATTGTAATCTGGGCTAGCGGGAGCATGGAAATATTAAAAAAGAGGCCCCAGAATGGTGCCCTAGGGGACCTCGCATGTGATTTTTGCTACACAGCATTGACGCAGTAATTCCTGCCAAAACAAGCCCCAACCAATACTTTTTTTTTATCTTTGCAATTATCCACCTCAGCTCCTCTTTCTCTCCATCCAGTTAGGCAACTGCTTAGCTTGGAAAGTAGCTCTTAGCTATATATCGACACTAAATGACGCCATAGCCTAAAAATGTACATAATGTCTCAAATAAAACACAAAAAAAGTAAATAGATTTGTCTGAAAAAGAGTTGATGGAGCTCTCAAAAAACTCACTTAACGTGCACTCTTCCCACTCTTGTTGATGATTATTCTTTTTTGTCCCACTAACGGGATTATAAATAAATCCTATTTCACAGGAATCTTGCAGTACCCGTGTGACCCACAAGAATCTGAAAAGATTGTGAGCCTTTTGTGGTGGTGCTAGGACAGTTTCCCCCATCCTATGAATGCATTTTAAGGGAAATTTGATGTCTTGAACAATTAAAATAGGCAGTTATAAGTATTTTTAGAAAATTTGGTTTATTTTAATGTGTACAGTCTGGTATTACGGTTAAATTTCCTTCTAAAATTATACAAAATGTTAGTCTTTCCAATGATGAGGTGCAGGCTGTCTTTTTGGGGAGGGGATCTGGTCGCAGTCTGTAAACTGAAAGAGTGATTTTAGTTTTATTGTGACCAAATCTGTGCCACGTTTTCGGATTCACAGCTTCCTCTGCAGAGGATGAAACCCGGACACTTCCTCTCTTCCTTTGCTGTCTTAATGGATTTTTAATGGCTCTTCGAGAGGCTCAGAGAAAGGTTGTCCCGGTCTTGCTTGACTCGTGCCGAACAGATGGGATTCTAGGAAAGTGAAATTAAAGAGTTTATTGATCCGGCAGCTTAATTAAACAGGACTGAGTGCAAATACTTGGACTGCACAGTGAGGGGGAAATTCACGGCATCTGGTGTGAACTCTTCCCCAGGAGCCGGTCGACCGGTGACAGCCGCATCACAAATCTCAGCACACACAACATGTCTTAGCTAAACGCAGAGAATGGAGGCAGCTTTTTAGTATCCCAAAGGATTGTCACATTTTCCTCTGCAGAAACTCTGTCCTCGGGAGCTTGCTGCAGTTAGTTTTCACCTCTGAGCTTCTCTGACTGTGCCTCTTTCATCTGGCTGCTCAATATCTTGTAATAACTGTTATTATCAATTAACTAAGCAATCAGATTCCATCATTAAATATTTAAATAACTAGTTTTGGTGAAGAGAACACGGCCGGCTCTGTCCAATCTGGACGGGACGCTGGCAGGCTGTCGCACAGAGACTGATGGGGGCTGGCAGGCAGGCATTTAGGGAGGAGCCCGTCTGTTCCGCGATGTGGCAGAGCCAGCCACCATCCATCTCCATTATGCACATCCACACGCCACTGGGCAGGGGACAACTCCTCGGAGAGTGACCGAGGGAGGGGAGGAGGCGGGAGGGAGCAACTGTCAGAGTCCTGTTATGCTGTTGTTCGCCGCTCGAGCTCCTCCTCAGTTTATACGTGTCACGCTGGTGTAAATCACTGACAGTAGAAGAGGAGCAGACAGTGAGGGACAGGGGGGGACATGATTTGGATGCATGCACCATGGCGGCTTGGCTCGCTGTCACTTCTCTATATCAGCGTTGAGTTTTTGGGGGGGTTTTCATCAAGTCTACAGAAGACATATTTATTGTTTGCTCGCCGTTTTCCATTTGGGTTCACGTGACTTTCTCCGTCTCTGGAGGGTTGAGTTTATAAGAATGGAGCAAATAACCTTGAAACAACCATTTAAATACAGTGCTACAGATACCTTCTGTTTTTGCTTTTTTTATTCCTATTATTTACTTCAGAACGTTAAAAAAGCAATTACAAATAGTTTTTTAATGGAAAAATTGTTTGGCTCACTCTTCTTTGGAGAATTGCTTTAATGATTTAACTCCTGACTTTGACTAGGTCACTCCAAAACCTTTTTTTAGCTGGACTTGCTGGGCGGTCTTGGATAATTTTTTTTTCTGCAAAAACCTATTCATTGTTCCATTATACATGAATATACATCACACTACCACCATCTGTGCCTATTGGTATGATCTTTTTCTGAATTTCTGTTATTTTTATTCTATTGGATTTCTTCTGTGGAGGCCATAGCTCTGCTACATTTAGCGGTAGCTTGTTTTGACAAGTATTTCCTCTGGTTTCGGATGTTGTGTAGCTGGAAGGATTTTTACTGTCAGTTGTTTGCTTTTGGACAGCTGTTATGATGCATAACTGCGGCATCAAGTTTTGTTGCAGCTGATTAGCATCTCAAAAGCTGTAATAATGGGTGAGGATCAGAATCCCTACTCCAATGTCTCGCTGCCGCTTTCTAACAAAACAACAAAGCAGGGATTTAAAGAGGAGTGGCAAAAACAAATGAGGTGGATTAGGAGTTCTTGCAAACAGTTGATGGTGAAATTATCTATGGTTGTTTTCAAGCTAACTAATCAATGGCATATGCTCTCTGTTGAAGGATAGTTAGAAAGTTGAGCTCTACTCCGTCCATTGTTGCGTAGGTGACGGAGAGCCTTTGCATCTACAGATAATGGAGTTGCCTCTATCTGTTTCGACGTAGACGAAGAAGTAAAAACAAGGATTTACAGTTAAAGATGGTCTATACTTCCTCTAATATTGAGCCATTACTATACTTCCTCTAATATTGAGCCATTAGCATGTTGTGATGGTCATGAGGCTCCTAAACAACAACAGTCTTCAATCAGAAGTCTTCAGATTTGTTGCAAGACTGACTGCTACTGGAGATCCTTTTAACTTTTGGGATGAATAAAGTATTTTTGAAATGAATCAACCCTACTTTATGTTGACAGAGAGATTCAATTTAAGTTATTTGTTAAATTCAAAGACCTGGCTTTTGCAAATCAAACTATAAAATTTGTTCCATCAGAGTCAATTCAGGATCTAATGGTTTAACAGGTTTGTAACAAGTTAAGTTCATAAAATTGGTACATTTTTGTCTGCTATTAAAATTTGTTCGCTCTGAGGTATCTAAGTGTGACAAGAACAAAAAAGAGTGACGATGGTGGTCATACAGGACAAAAATCGCAACTGAGCAGCTATCTAAAATAAAATGCAGATAGTTCAACCTCCAGAGAAATATTTGCAGCAAAAAGAAGCACATCAGACTATCTTTCATCACAGGCAACAACTACGTGTGTGAAAGGCAACATTTTTGGTCAGAGCTGGAAAACTTTTTACTTTATTTATTAAAGTCTTTTCATAGAGTTCTACATTCAAACTTCTAATGAGGAAGAGCGGAAAATGAATGCAACTGGATATTCAGAAATCAGTAAAGGCATTTTGTCCACATTGGCTCGCGTGGAAGGAAGCACTGCGTTCAATATGTCAGCCCCCATACAATAGGACCCACGCCCATGTATTTTAGACCCACTTTTTATGGTTATATGTTACAAAGCACCCAATACTTTTAAATGATTGAGCATAATTTTATTCATTTTCAACAATGTTTTGATGGATATTTCCATAGATTAATGGTAAAAACTACACACCGTCACTTTAAAGCTTTATAGTAGTGATGTAGCAGTATACCAAAATCACGGTTCTTTACTTTAACCAAGAAAAAGAAATGGAAATATGCTTATCATATTTTTTTCTTTTACTTCGACCAGCATTAGATGCATTTTTCTTCAGTTCCTTCTGTTGAATGAATGGAGATTTGATTTCTTTTTTATTAATAATTTTTTAAATAAATTGTACAAGTGGACATAGCCAGAGTAGAGAACAATATAACCACTACAAAACAGTCAGTGTTAATGTTTAAATATTACTTTGCCCATATTTGAGAATAAAACACTCTTATATCACGTTGGAATTGTTTTGATACTTTAACAGCCTAGTCTCCCAGCTGTACTTTAATGCAGCAGTAGCAGTTGTTTGGAAAATCCCAAATTAAGAAGTTAGGGCTGATTGGATGCTACTGGTAGCCATGTGGACATAAGCTGTTTTTTTGCTAGAATCAGTGATGCTTCCATTTAGCTTGACATTATTTAAGGTGAGTCATTAAGTTTATTGCAGAGCGTGTTATGGATCTTACTGCTGTTAAAAGATCCATTCGCTAACATAGTTCTGGTTCAATCCATCTTTCTTTTTCTACTATTACATCAGAATCCATTAATGTTCCCAAGTAGCAGAGTTTAGTGAAAGAAACATTTCTGTTCTGTTTTGGTGTCACTTTTTAGAGTTGCGCTGGGAAAATGCTGCACTGTGCTCCGAGTTCCTCACATAAACATCCTGCACATGTTGAAGTAGGTAACGGAAAAATACAAATACATGTAACATTACACACCTGCTTTACATCCAACTTCATATCTGCTTTATGCTGGATCCTGTGGGCTCACCCACAAAAAACATAATCAAAAATGTAAAAAGATTTCAAGTGGTGAAGGTTTCTTTTCTTGATGTTCTTTTGAGAAATAAATCATAAATCTTTCTAGACGTTTCTGGATACCGTTGCTTCGTCTTGATATTTTTACTTTACTTTCCTAAGATATGCATAAAAAACAACGACACAGTTAGAGCCATAATGAGCAACAGCTGTAATCCAGTAATGCAGACCAATCATGTGCATTAAAGTAAAAGTGCTCTTATCCCCTGCTAACAGGCTCAGGTTTTTATTATTAGCGTCGTGTCTAACATAATTTCGGTCCTGCTGAAGGGGAGAGTCTGGCTCTGAGATCTTGTGGGAGGCGAGTCATTGCAGGAAGATAACAGTGTAAAAGTGACTGAGGGCGGAGGAAGCCATCTGGAGAAGGAGTGAAATAACATTACACACACCTGAGGTACATTAAGCGTCGCTTTCTAAAAACGGGGCAGTGTTTGTGTTTTTTTAAAGTGGAGCATAAAATGCTGAGTTCTGTTTTTTATAGATTTCATTAAGGGGACAGGGCCGCCCTGAAGTCATGACTCTGTTTTACAGATGGATGTGAACTCCTTTTATATTTATATTCATGTAGAAATCTGCTTTAGACTTAGATGTTCTGGACTGGTCAGAGTCATGGTGATTCCCATTTGAAATGGTGAATAAAAACCCACATGGAGCTCAGGAAATGGAAATAAAGGTTAATTATATTTCATCACTCATTTCAGAAAGGGAATTTCATAATTTATATAGATTCATAACAAACAGAGTGAAACATTTCAAACATTATTTCTTATAATCTGAATGATTGTAGCTCACAGATAATGGAAACCCAAAATTAAATTTTATGAAAAAGTTAAAAAATATTAAAAGAAGGTTGACTGTAATTAAAAACTGTACCAGCATTAGGGATAACAGAAGCTGTTAGAGGATTGTTGAGCAAAATCCCTTTTGGGGTAGCTTCACAAAGAGAGTCAGAACACTTAGATCCATTACACTCAGATGGATCCAATACATGGACTATAGTCGCCTTACCAAGGTTGAGGAGAACGATAACCGAACTGTTGCTGAGTGGCCCAAAGTGCAATTTTAATTTGGAAATCATGCTCCTAGAGTCTGGAGGAAGAGAGGCGAGCCCCAGAATGAACGCTGCTTAAATTTTACATAGTCAGTAATGATGTGGGGTATCATGACACATGCTGGTTCTAGTCCACTGGGTCTCCTGAAGTTCAAAGTCAACACAACCATCTACCAGAACGATATAGAGCACTTCATCCTTCCTTCTGTTAATATTCCTTATGGAGATGCCAATTTAATTGTCCAGTAAGACTTGGGCACCGATCCACAATGAGAAAGGTTCAAGAAGCTGGTGGAATCGTTGTAGACTGGCCAACAAACCGTTGAAGTATGATATTTTTGTCCCTTGTTTCTTAAAGTGAAATTTGCATCTATATTTTCATCACACACAGAGTAAATATTCCCAGCCCTTATTTCCTGTAATCTTGCTGATTCTGGCTCAAATATAATGAAAACCAAAATTCTGTGTCTCAGAAAACTAAAAAATGTAATCACATTAATAAAAAAGAGATTTTCAACTGAAATGTCAGGCTTCTGAGAAATATGTTCATTTCTATGCACTAAATTCATGGTTGAGGCTCCTTTTTGTAGTAATTACTGCATCAGTGTTGTGTAGCAGAATTCAACCAGAGCTGCATCCTGAATGACAGCAGATGACAGCTTTATATTACTATGTCGCAAGACCTGAACCTACAGGGACACATAAAGCAATAACAAGGTCAGCCTTCTATTACCTGAAGAACATTTCTGGGATCAAAGGACTGATGTTGGAACAGGACCATAAAAACTCATCCACCCAGTTATCTTAAGACTGATTGATTACTGCAACAATGTCCTCAAAGGTCTGTCTAAAAAGTCAGTCAGACAGCTGAGGCTGATCCAGAACGCTGCTGCTCGCGTCCTCACTAGAAGCAGGAAAGTAAAGCACATCACCCCAGTTCTAAAGTCTGTACACTGGTTCCAGTTAGCTCAGAGAATAGACTTCAAAATACTTTTACTAGATTGTAAATCATTGAATGGCTTAGAACCAAAATGTGATAAAGATCTGTGGTCACTATACCAATCCCCTAGACCACTCAGGTTCTCCAACTGTAGCTTGCTAATCACCCCTAGAATCAGAACCAAACACAGAGAAGCAGCTCTCAGTTTCTATGTTCCTCAAATCTGAAACAAACTTCGTTGCAACTGCAAAGTTACAGAAACACTGAGTACCTTTAAATCAAAACTAAAAACTCATCTGTTTAGAGCTGCCTTTGAGTAAACGATTAATAATAGCTGTAATGTCAAATGTTTTTATGTGTCATATATATTGTGTCTTTAATGTTGTATTTTATTGTTGTTCTCAAAACATTAATGGCACCTTTTGAATTGCCATGTTGCTGAAAGTGTGTTATACAAATATAGTTACCTTTCCTTGATATGTATGGTTTTTCATCAGCCCCAAGTCACTACATTTTTAAACGGTATAGTCATTTTCTGAGATTTTGTTACACATTTCTTCTTTTATTAGTCTTGCCCCTGGTATGCAACTTGTACTATAAAAACACAAAAGGTATAACCAAAACTAATGAAATCTAAAAGAAAACTAAACATTTTCAAAAATAAAATAAAACTGAAACTGAAATAGAATAAATTAAAAAATCTTAAGAAGCAGCTTTCAGTTTCTATACTCTTCTTATTTGGAATAAACTTCCTGACCACTGCAAAGCTGCTGAAACACAGAGTTCCTTTAAATCAAGGCTAAAATCCCATCTGTTTAGAGCTGTCTTGAAATAATGTTTTAATGTGCCATATCTTATTTGCCTCTAATGTTGTATTTTATGCTTTTATCTTTACTCTTATTTATTTTAATACCCAAGAGATGTAAAACATCTTTAATTGCCTTGTTGTTGAAAGTGTGCTATACACATAAAGTTGCCCTGCATCTCTCTCTATAGCCCCTTTCTAACAAGCCACGAAAAGCAGTCATTTTCTGGACTTCGTCTTTTTGACCTACGAGTCTGATAGCAAACATTCGGACCCTGTGTGGATAACTTTTATCGGTATATTATCGCCTGACACCCTAGTACCAAGAGTGGACTTGTTGCGGTAGGGTGTTTGTGTTCAGATTGTCAGGTTACTACTTTTTGTTATACCTGTCTCTTACCTTCCTCATAAATATCTTTTATTTAAGATAATCCACCAAGGAATGGATTTATGGGCAGGTTTAAACTCTGGTTAGACAACGCCCTGTATCTCCGAAAGCGAGTCGGGAGTCAATTAAACAGATTTTGTTTTATACCAGTAAAAATGTGAATCCTATTGGTGCTGAGCAGTTTATGGCACACATCTTTGACAACAATCAGCAGGCTATGCAACAAGCGCAGGTTGGATCAGTGATGTACTACTACCGCCTAACATGGTGACTTACCATAAATGCATTAAAATAGCTATGGCCTACTGTTTTTCTTAGAATACTGAGCTGCACCAGAGGTTCCATGATCAATTTTTCAAGCCTAAAATCACAAGAGTTGCTTTTTGAACTTGTGATGTGCAAGCTCTGGAGCTCAGGGTTGCATTTTAATAAAACTTTTAAACCGTCTTTGCTTTCCCAAGAGGAATGTCAAAACTTCTCTTCATGGAGACATTAACATGAGAAAAACAAACTTTTGAACTTGGATTAAAGGGAAGTGAAGACCCCGTTTCAGAGGGGGGATGTCAAGATTTCTGGTGTGTAGTCGAGGCCAGTAAAGTTACGAGATATTAGTATGAGAAAAAAAACTTCCTCAGCTGAGAGGTTGAGGTCATTTTGCAAAAAACATTGGTAGATGTTAATAAAAATGTACAATTATAATGATAAATATTTTCAGACATGGGGTATTTGGAGTAAATATGTCTCCAGAAAGTGTAGCCATGTTTCCATATTTGACTTCTGTTGCTTTAAAGGTCTGAGGGAGTGAAAGACTTTCAGAAAAGTGCCTGTGACAAAATTAGACGACATGACAAGGTGCCACCCAGGGTGATTGACAGGTCACTACTCCAAGGGTCGAAAGCACGATTAGAGTAAAAGACAAAGACAGACATGATTTATGGTCGTTTCACGTGTACAGAACAAATCCAGCTGTTTTCTACCTGAAATCAGATCAAGGCAACTTTAAAAAGTGACACCAAAACAAAACCGAAAGGACATCACTAAATCTGTTATTTGGGAACATTAATGGTTTCTCATGCAGCTACAGTAGAAAAAGAAAGATGAACTGAACCAGAACTTTGTCAGCAAACATATCTTTTAACAGCAATAAGGTCCATTACACACCCTGCACTGAACTGAAAGACTCACCTAAAACAATGTCAAGCTGAATGGAGAAATCTAATGGAGAACAACCAGTGGACATGGCTACTAGTAGAATTTAATCAGACCAAACTCTTAATTTTGAATATAACGCAAGACAGAGAAGGGATTTTCCCCAACAGCTGCCCATGCTGCATTCAATTACTGCTGGGAGAATAGACTCTTGAAATATCAAAACATCTCCAAACGGATTTAAGCATGTTTATTCTCAAAAACAGGCAAAGTATTAGTTAAACATTTCTAAACATGAACACTGACTGTTTTCAAGTAGTTATATTATTTTCTACTCTGGCTATCTCAGCTTTTACTTTTTGTTTTCAATCAAATCAAATCTCCAATCAGTTCTATAACTTAAACTTTTTAAGTTTTACAACCATATAAAATCAAATCAATTTTAGGAATTGAAAGGAAGAAATTTAGGAAAAAGGTGTTTTGCTTAATGCTGATCAAAGTGAAAAAGTCATATACATAATGTATTTTTCTTGATTAAAGTATACTGAAAACATACTAAACTGTGATTCTACAACTCCAAATATGTATTGGATTGTAAACTTATGTGAGTACCTTCACACCCCCTATTTCAGCATCATGCTGAGGATTTGGTTTGGCAAAGTATTATTTTAACATTTCTTAGCATTAAACTGACATTTTTTCAAGTGGTCATAATTTTTCTACTCTGGCTATGTCTGCTTGTACTTTTTTATTTTTTCGAGAGAAACATCCAACCCAATCCCTCAGTTCTATACTTTTTACCTTTTTAATTTAAAGAACTTGCTAAAAATTTATTACATTTTGGGAATTGAAAAAAAGTAATTCTTTGTTTAATGTTGAGCAAAGTAAAAAAAAGACATATGCACATTTTTATTTTTTCTTGATAAAATGTAATGAAAACCCACTGAACTGTGACATTAAAACCCCAAATACATGCAGAACTATGATATCTGTGTTCCGTTACACTTCTAATGAATAAAAACAAAATGAATCCTTGTTGCTGATTGTTTGATTGACCATTAAGTGGGTGTATCACAAGCACACTTCCACTTTGGACTCTTCTTCTGCTACCATTTGTTGAGTACTGGCCATCTCTCCTGTTTCTGTTTTGCTTCCTGGACAGATTAGCACGCTGTAGAACATTCTTTTCCCCAGACATGAGTAAAGAAGGGGTGATGTTAAAAGTGGAGGCTTGCCAGCTGGTGTGTAATCACTGTTTTAACCTTTTAGGCGGTCGTTAATCAAAGTCAACACATTGCAGCGGGGTATGCCTCTTTACCTGCGCCCAGTCTTATGTATTCATGTGAGCTGACGAGCAGGAGGCCTGATACAAGGCAGCTAATCAGGGAACCTACCGTGACAAAAGCTGAGGACCTGGATGAAGAACATTTATTTAAATGAATAGCAATTTAAAAAGTCAGTATTCATTTGAATGTGTTTGAAGGGCCAAGCCTAGCCGGGGGCTGAACTTACATAGTATTTAAAATTGGCAGTGAATAATGCTGAAAACACCTAACTCTGTGAGTTATTTCCGCTCTCATAGTTGAAGCTTAGAATAAATGGTAGGGTTTAAATACAGTATATGTTATTTCTGTACTGTTTATTCTTTTCTGCATCTAAATATTTTTTGGAGGCCTAGACACATATGATAACTCACTGAATTTTTCAAATGTTAAAACTTATTGAACTGCCTTGATGATGGTAAAAGCTGGAAATGTCAATCAAAATATTGTTAAAAATGAAGGAAATTATACCCAGTCGTTGAGAAGTATTGGCTTCTTCATAACATATAACCATAAAAAGTGGGTCTAAAATACATGGGAGTGGGTGCTATTGTATGGGGTTCGACATATTGGACGCCATTTTCTTCTATATGAGCAGAAAAAAATGTCCTTCCTGATTTCTAAATGCATGGTTACATCCCTTTTCCGCTCCTCTTCATTGGAGGTTTAAATGAAAAGCTTTATGAACAGACCAGTAATTTTGTGTGTAATTTGACATTGAGCATTTCCCATAATGCCAAAACGTAATGATGCTCGTTTCACCTGCGAAGACTTAACCTTGAGATTGGTGGTCGAATCAGGCTCTGCACATCAATGCATCAAATCTTTGACTATTCGAGGTCAACTCTAGCCTTTTAATGTTACAACAAAAATACTCTCATTAAACGGTCTATTCAAATTCAGAAAAATGGGGGGGTGGGGGGTGGGGGGGTGCTAGTGAGATGAGCGAGTAGTAGACGTGTTTCCTGAAGCTCCTCATGGGACAACTATTATATTTAATGTAACCACCATTTTTTGAACACATACCGCTCTTTTCACACCACAAGAAGTACTGGAACAATTTGTTCTCCGCCACCGACAAAAACTGGACGGAGAACATGTCCAGCAAGAATGCACGAAGCGTTAAGGGAGCAGCCGCGGCTAACGTTAGCTGCAACAAACTTAGCAAAGCAAGCCCGGCTTTGCGGGTGGATAACAGACTGGAGGAGGAGAATGACGAGCTTCCTCTGATCTGGTAGAAGATGTCAAACAAACTCCTGCAGTCAATCAACGAGAGGTTTGACTAATTCGAACAGAGTTTGCAGAACCTGTTGGTCGCCCAACAAGCGCTAGCCGAGAGGCTATCCCCCACCGAGAGTCAAGCTACAGATCACGAGCTGCGCATTAACTTAATGGAAAGTTCTGCCGCCGGTCTACAACTTGAGAATAAAAAACTACAAGCCAAACTTTCAGACCTTAAGGGGAGATCTAGGCGTAACAATATAAAAATTGTTGGTGTTCCTGAAGGTGAGGAAAAAGGGAGGCCTACTGAGTTTGTTGCAAACTTCATCCCTAAGCTTTTGGGAAGTGACAACTTCAAGAAGCCGGTCGTCATAGACTGAGCACACCACACTCCGCAGCCCCAACCCTCCGGATGGCTCCAGACCTCGCACCATAATAGCTCGGATGCACTTTGCACAAGACAAAGAAAGGATTCTGCGACTTGGGAGACAGACTACGATGGATTTCGCAGGCCACCGCATCTTAATCTTCCCCGATTACACCGCAGACGTCATGGAGCAACGGCGAGGCTTCCACGAGGTCCTGCAGCTGCTGAGGGAGAAGGAGATACGGCATCCGCTTCGGTTCCCAGCAAGGCTCCACGTTCACTACCAAGGGCAAGTTAAATCATTTAACAACCCAGCTGAGGCTAAAACTTTCATTACCCAAAACTTATCATGTGTGCTTCATTTTCATGACACCAGAAGAAAAGAGTGTAAAGACGTTTGAGTAGATCGTTTTGCAGGTGTTTTTTTTGTAAACCTTTTATGTCATAACTTGTGCCAGAGAGGGGCTGTTAAAGGGCAGCTCCAGACGTGGATGAGGGTAACCTGCTTCGTTTGGGGAAGCACTGGGTGGGGTTCGTTCTGTGGGTGTGTTTGAGACACTTACTGTTTGTTGTTTTTGTTAGTTTTAGGTGTTTAATTCCTTTTTTTCTCTTTTTTTCCCTTGGCTACCAGACTGAATGTTATATATTTGTGTTACTATAATGCAGATGACATCTCATGTAAATAGCACCTTAGACTCCCTGTCACTGGTCTCTTGGAACATCTGTGGTCTTGGTAGTCCAATTAAACGTGGCAAAATTCTTTAATATTTGAAATCACTTAAGACAGACATAATATTCCTGCAAGAAACCCACTTCCCTGCCACCCAGCACAGAATGCTCAGAGCTTATTGGATCTCACAGACATATCAATCACCTTTTACATCTAAAGCCAGGGGTGTTGCTATTCTCTTCCGTAAAACAGGACCTTTTCATCTTAGTTCTTCCGAAACTGACCCAAATGGCAGGTTCATAATTATAACTGGATATACAAATTCACTCCCTGTCACATTGGTCAATATTTATGGGCCAAATATAGACTATTCAGCTTTTGTTTACAAGGTGTTTGATCTAATTCCAGATGACGACTCAAGCTACATTCTGATTGGAGGCGACTTTAATTGTTACCTTGACCCTGCCTGTCTTGATACCTAGACAGGCAGTCTTCTGCCCCCCCACCAGGTATTTCATCCGTTCAAACCATTAACATTCTGATGAAATCTAAGAAGGTGGTCGATATTTGGAGACTGCAACACCCTTGGAATAGGGAGTATTCCTTTTACTCACTCGTACACAAGTCCTATACGCAGATTGATTATTTTTTAATTGATACTAGATTTGTCTCTAACATTCGCCACACTAGCTACCATGGCAGAATATTATCTGATCATAGCCCTGTAGGTCTCAATCTGAACCTGTCTCTCCCAAAGAGAGCTTACATCTGGCGTTTTAATCCTTTTCTACTGGAGGATGAGGTATTTAAACAACACATAAAAACTCATATCCTGCATTTCTTTGAGACCAATGACAATGGCGAGGTGAACAACTCAACTATATGGGAAATGCTTAAAGCATATGTCAGAGGTTTGATTATTTCATATGAAGCTACACTGAATAAGGTTAAGTGAGGGAGACTGCAGGACATTGAGAAAGAATTGTCAACTGTAGATCGGATTTACCAAAGCTCAATGCTGCAGTCAGATTATAACACAATTCTTAAATTAAAATATGAATATAACTCTATTCTGGGGGACCATATAAGTAAAACACTTCTCAAAATTAAACGGAACCACTTTGAATTAGGTGATAAGCCACAAAAGCTACTCGCGAGACAATTAAAACGTGACCAGGCAAAACGAGCTATCCATAAAATTAAATCCAAATCTGGTCAGCTACTTAAAAACTTAGAAGACATCAATGACGGATTCAGAGAGTTCTATACAGATATCTACACTTCCAAATCAACTGCAACACGAGAGGAATATGACCGCTTTCTTGACACGCTCCATCTTCCAAGGCTAGATGCAGTTTTTGCAGAAAAACTGCAAAAAAAAAAAAAAAAAGGACACTGATTTTACATTGTCTGAGTTAAAGGAGGCCATTAAATCACTCCCCAATGGTAAGTCACCAGGCCCAGATGGGTTTGGACCAGAGTTTTATAAAGCGTTTCAGGATATATTGGCACCCCATTTGCTGCGAATGATTCAAGATAGTTTTCAGAAACAGGAGGCTCCCACCCTCTTGTAGTGAAGCCAATATTTGTGTTTTATTAAAACAGGATAAAGAGGAAACTGACCCGGCTAGTTATACGCCTATCGCCCTTTTAAATTGTGACCTAAAAATCATTACAAAGGTGTTAGCAAATCGGCTTGGGAAATATATATCAACAATTCTCCACCCGGACCAAATGGGTTTCATCCCTGGTAGATTTTCTTTTTGTAACGTTCATAAAATTCTTCACATTATGTATGCAAAAGACAGGCAAGATGATAGGGCTGCTATATTGGCCCTAGATGACCAAAAAGCCTTTGACATGATAGAATGGCCCTACCTAATAGCAACACTGAAAAAATTTGGTTTTGGAGATATTTTCATAGATTGGGTCAAAATACTATATACAAATCCCAAATCTTGCATTCTTACCAATGGAGACCGGTCCGCTCCGTTCACCCTGCAACTTGGTGTTCGCCAGGGGGACCCCTTGTCCCCCCTGCTATTTAACATGGCTTTGGAGCCCCTGGCCATAGGTATTAGGGAACATCCACATATCACAGGTATCAAGCTAGGTTACATCGAGACCCAAGTTGCCCTTTATGCCGATGACCTTCTGGTTTGTCTGGGAGACCCAACTAGATCTGTTCCCATCCTTTTGCGATATATAGATTCCTTTGGAAAAATTTCTGGCTATAACATAAACTGGGGAAAGAGTGAATTCATTCCCTTAGCTGGTCATTTCACAGAAGACCTCATGGACAAATTGCCATTTAGATTAGTAAGTGACAGCTTCACTTATTTGGGATTTAAGCTATGAAAAAATCCGGGGCGTCGCGTGGCGCAGTGGTTAGAGCGGGCGCCCCATCTACTGAGGCTTTCGACCTCGTCGCGGCTGTTTCTGGTTCAAATCCCGTCCCAGGCAGCCTTTGCCGCATGTCCACCTCTCTGATCTATCTCCCTTTCATGTACCCACTGTCAAATAAAGGCCAACTTGGCCCAAAAAACCTTAAAAAAAAAAAAAAGCTACAGCTTTTCAAATTGAACTTCACGGGCATTGGAAAAGCTTAAGTTGGACACTGAGTGCTGGAAGTCACTGCCACTGTCTGATTGGCAAGGTGAAGGCTGTCAAAATGATCAGCCTACCCAAATTCCTGTTTTTATGTCAAAACTTGCCAATATATCTGAATACATCTTTTTTTAAGAAAGTTGATTCAGTTATTCTGTCATTTATATGGGGCTACAAACCTCACCGGATAGCTAAAGCTCACCTACAGAGACCCACCAAAGATGGTGGCTTGAGTCTGCCTGGCTTCAGACATTATTATTGGGCAGCTAATGCCAGGGCTCTTACCTACTGGAAATGTAGATCTGCTGAGATGGAGGAGAGTCCCTCATTGGTGCAGCTGGAATCTGCTGGTGTGAAAAAATCCTCGCTTCCAGCTCTTTTGTTCTAAGATTCGGTATCAATATTTAAGATTCATCAACATAATTTCATATTAAAGAACTCCCTACGGATTCTAAACCAGATACAAACAGCTCTTTAGGCTCCCAGTATCTCAATACAGGCTCCCATTTGCCAAAACCATATATTCAATCCTGGTCAACAAGATGCAGCATTTATTTTGTGGAAGGAGAGATCTATTTATCCATGGTCATTTTGCATCATTTACACAGCTAAGTTCCAAATACAGCATCCCTAACACACATTTCTTCCGTTACCTTCAAGTCAGACACTGTGTTAAGGAATGGTGCCCACATCTTGACCCCTCCTCCACCACACACATCCTTTTCGAAAATCTTTTGCTTCCCCCAGACAGCAGGCGGATCGCATCAAAATTTGTGAACTGTCTTACTGCTATGGTTTCGTCGTACTCTGTCAGGGATGCGTGGGCTGTAGACCTGAACTGCGAAGTGCCTGAGCTGCTCTGGGAAGAGCCAATTCCCAAATTCACCTCTACCCCATCAACTCACGCCTCAGGTTGATCCAGTTTAAGGTTCTACACAGACTGCATTACTATTAAATTTTTTTTTTAACAAAATCTTTCCATCTGTTTCTAAAAGTGTGATGGGTGTCACGTGGCAGAAGGTACATTAACGCATCTATTTTGGTTCTGTTCTTCACTACAAAGCTTCTGGTCTACAATTTTTAAATGTTTTTCAGATATATATGGTAGAGAGATTCAGCCCACCAGCATTCTGGCTATATTTGGAGGTTTTTCAAAACCAGATCCTCTCCACAAGGGAGCTTATTGAGCCATACGGCAGTACAGGTCAGGTAATATTGTGGTGAGATAAAAAGGGTCTCCAAACCATGTCAAATTTGCTCTGAGAACCAGGTTTGCAGAGGTGCACCTGATCCAACTGAATGACGTACAGCATCTCCGTGAGCCATTGTCCAAAGGAAGGTGGAGTTGTGGACTTCCATTTCAGAAGAATGAGTTTTTTAGCCATCATTCCTAACTGTATAGCAGATCTTATATACTGTGACAGCTGAGGAGTATTGGAGGTTAAATTGTTGAGTCTCCTGGGTAATAAGAAAAACAACTGTGACTCCAGCGACTGTCGTTATAACACAATAGGGCACTAATGAAGCCGAAACCTAACCTCCACCAATAGGCGACACGCCAACGACCGTCGTTAAGACGTGGAGCACAAAGGATCCAATGACATAATCAGTCTTGTAAAAGCCCTCTAAGGCCGTTTTCACATGTGTGGCCGTACCAGAAAACGGCCAGAGAAAATGCTAATTTTTTCTGTTCACATGTCACGGATCTCTGACCGTATTGGGATCCAGTCTTTTACTACAAATAAACAGCAGGTGGCGGTATACAAATAAGTCTTAGTTCTCCAACAAACAAGGGAGTGAGAAGTACCGACGTCATAAAACGAGCGACAGCCTAGAATGTAAACAAACTGGTCTACTGGTCAGCTGCTACCTGAAGCCATCTACAGGGTGAGTGTTGTAGTAAACCCGCCGTTTTGTAAGCTGCTGTGTTGCTGTGGGATGCTTGAATCGCGTTGATTTGGTATTTGTATGGTCGCGAGGTGATTCTGTAATTTCGGCCGGCGATGTCGTCATTTCCGCATGGAGCGCGTCTATTGTCTTGAGTACGGCCAGAGTACGCGTTGTGTTCACATGATACGTGGCCGCTCGTACCTGGACTCGGATACTACCTCCAAGGCAGGTCTCTCTGGCCGTATCCTGGCACGGTACAGTCTGTGTTCACATGGTACGAAATAAGTGGATTTTGACCAAATACCGTACCCGAGTACGGACTCCCGTACCATGTGAAAGCGCCCTAAGAGGTTAAATAGCTGAGTCTCCACACCAGTTAGTTGGACCAGTCCCAGCCTGGTCAGCGGCGAGCATGAACTGATGAAGCCTCTTAGATAAGAGGTGAAATGTCTTCCAAGACAAATTACCAAGTCCAGTTGCGTTCAATTGAAATTTCCTTGAGATAACTATGACCTGGATGAATGAAAATATTCACAGGCTTATCCATCTGGAAGCATTTTTCTTCAACATGTCAGTGGATCTGCTGGTGGAGAGATGTTGCAGTGTGCCTTTCAAAAGGACATCACTGCAGCAATGCACATCTGTAAAAGGACTTCACCTATAATACCTTGTGGTGGTCCCCCTTGAATTTTCAGGGGTCAGGGACTGTAAAGATAAAAACTTTCAATTCTTTCCTATATTAATTGTTCACACACCATCCATCCATCCATCCATTGATTCATTTAAACGGGCGAGAGGCAGGGTATACCCTGGACAGGTCGCCAGTCCATCACAGGGCAGGACAAACAGGACAAACAACCATGCACACACTCAAGGACACTAGGACACTAAGGACAATTTGGTGACATCAATTAACCTGAAATTCATGTTTTTGGACTGTGGGAGGAAGCCGGAGTACCCGGAGGGAACCCACGCATGCACGGGGAGAACATGCAAACTCCATGCAGAAAGGCCCTGGGCCGGGATATGAACCCACAGCCTTCTTGCTGCAAGGCAACAGTGCTAACCACTGCGCCACCGTGCAGCCTTGTTCACACACCAAATATACCTTAATATGTGTGAATATGTACAGCGGAAACCGTCTTGGCAATACAGCAAAATGCTAACATCTACATCCTAAGTTTTCATCTCTGCTCTATGGGGTTCTGCCAATCAGCCCAAAGGAAATCTGTTCATGTATTTTCAAGTCTAAGACATTTTTTTTCGGCAAATAATTTGGAATAACCAGAAAATCTGTAAATGGACAAGTGGGTCTACAAAAAAACGCATGGAGTTGCATACATTTCAGAATTGGCAGAACGGTGAAAACTTCTCAAGGTTTGAGGCAGCGTTTGTTGCACTAGAAAAAAGTGTTATCATCCTCTTTGGCTGCAAGTGCTGGGTTCCAATTTGGAATTTGCAGATTCCATCATGCAAGTATAATAGTGATATTTGCTCTGGTACATCACAAAGCCTATTTCTACCGGAGTCATTTTTGATTTCCTCCATATTTCCGTGCATAATTGAATCCACAAATTTATTAGCTTTTTTAAATCTGGAGGATTTTAAGTTGGAGGACCTTTGACCTCACAAAAGCTTAGTGCCGTTCAACTTGACTAATTATTTATTTTCATCAGGCACACACAATTTGCAGTTAATTTCCCCTCATCGAAGAAAATGTGACAAGCTTTTCCCTGATAATATAAAAACAAACACACAATCTCATGCTGCTGTGAGTAAAACAAACAGCAATCAGTTTTAGTCTTCAGCATCCACCAGTCCCACCACCGGGTGCAAAGCATGAAGTGCATTAGTAAGATAGCACCTCTATTACTTTCAACAATGCTGCCGCTCCTCTGTGGCAGCCCGCTGGTTGTTAGTCAAAGCCATCAACTCGAGGGAAGCACGACTTCAAAAGGCGCTCAGATCTAAGCCGAGTAGTCAGCCATTTGAGAGCAAACAACATATTAGCCTTGCTGTGTTTGATGACTTCGTCTTCCAACTCTAAAAAACCGTGTGAAATCGTCGCTAACTGATTTATGAACAGATTCTGAAAGTTCAGTCTCAGGACTTTAATTGTTTTCCATGTGTTTATTAAAAATGTTTACTTTTAGAGACCCTTCCTCTTCTGAAATCTTTTATGAATATTTGAAAACAACAAATAATAGCTTTGTTCTACTTACATTCACCTGGACATCCTTACTGTTGCATAAAACTGAATTACTTCCATTTATTTCTAAATCTTTCCAGGCTAGTCAAGTATGAAAAACAACCCATTAGCCATCTCTAGAGATTGTCTTGAACAGTCAAAATATTAATTACGCAGCTTTAAGTGCTGCAGAAAACTGCCTTTGGGGAACTACAGGATTAATATGGTTCTATGTAATAAAGTCAACTTTTTAATATGCATCATGTTTGGCACAGCTTAGTTATGGAGAACTGATCCTGTCAAAATTGTAAGTAATTAACTAAATAAATTTGTGAATCCAACTGGAAATAAATAAAAGGGTAACACATTACATGTGTAAGCAAATAAATAGATGTGTAAGTAAAATTGTAAGAAATACAATTATAAAAATATATACATAACTAAATATACGTGAAAATAAATACTAAAAATATGTATTTTCCCATTATTTCCATTTTTCGTTTTTCTGTTTGATTTATTGCCTTATTTGTTTACAATAATTGCATTTATTTTGACATTTCCAAACACTTTAACCTCTCAAATGTACAGCAATGAGGTGGGCGTTTCTAACAAGATACACTGCTCTATTTTTGGCCCGTTTTATCAGACTTTCCAGTCGTGCCCGAATTTTTGCAGATCAGGCTGAGTTTCAGTAAAAAAAATTGTATTTGAAAAAGTAAATAAATATGGGAATAACTAAATAGATATTGGTATTTTTTGTTATTTACCACATAAATTTATGTATTTTTAATTTTGTTTAGTTGTTTATTTATTCGCTTTGAATTACTCTTACACATTTATTCATTTATTTCATATTTGATTTTTGCAGGATCAGTCCACCATGACTCACACCACAAAATATTGTTTGTTCGCATAGAAATATTTGCTTTCATGAGTCTAAATGCACACTCCAGTTAGGGCAAACCATTTTTAACAAATCTTCTGGAAAAGTGAGGGTGTTTAACTATCTCACGAGGAATATTTAGGGTGTTCAAATGACCACACCCACGGTTGAAACACCCATACTGTTGTGACCTTAAAATTAATAAGGCTATAATGCACTTGTTTCTCATAATGTTACTTGAATTGTGTTTTATTATTTTAATTGAGTATTTTCCTACATACTTTGAAGTTACACGTTAATAGATTTCCTTTAGTGTTGCAATCATTGTTCTTGTGCTGTTTTTTAAAACGTCACTGCTGCCAATAACTTAGCAACTCAGAAAGTATAATTGGTTAGGATTTTCCCTACAGTGAATGTTTCTAATTAAAATGTTGAGGCAAAAACTCGGGCGTGGGAGGAGTTTGGAGAGACCATGGAGAACGACTTCCGTATGGCTTCGAAGCAATTCTGGTCCACTATCCGGCATCTCAGGGGGGGAAGCGGTCTGCAACCAACCCTGTTTACAGTGTGGGCGGTGTGGTGCTGACCTCAACGCGGGACGTTTTGGGTCGGTGGATGGAATACTTCGAAGACCTCTTCAATCCCACGACACGCCTTCCTGTTTGGAAGCAGAGTCTGGGGACTTTGGAACGGGGTCTCCAATCTCTGGTGCTGAAGTCACAGAGGTTGTTAAAAAGCTCCTTGGTGGCAAGACTCCGGGGGTGGATGAGATTTGGCCGGAGTTCCTCAAGGCTCTGGATGTTGTTGGTTGACGCGGCTCTGCAATATTGCGTGGACATCGGGGGCAGTTCCCTTGGATTGGCAGACTGGGGTGGTGGTCCCCCTCTTTAAAAAGGAGGACCACAGAGTGTGTTCCAACTACAGGGGGATCACACTTCTGAGCCTCCCTGGTAAGGTCTATTCGGGGGTTCTGGAGAGGAGGGTCCGATGGATAGTCGCACCTCGGACCAGGAGGAGCAATGCGGTTTTCGTCCTGGCCGTGGAACATTCGACCAGTTCTACACCCTCGGCAGGGTCCTGGAGGGTGCGTTTGAGTTCGCCCAACCGGTCTACATGTGTTTTGTGGACTTGGAGAAGGCGTTCGACCGTGTCCCTCGGGATGTCCTGTGGGGGGTACTCCAGGAGTATGGGGTACCGGGCCCTTTGATATGGACTGTTAGGTCCCTGTATGAACTGTGTCAGAGTCTGGTTCGCATTGCCGGCAGTAAGTCGGACTCGTTTCCGGTGAGAGTTGGACTCTGCCAAGGTTGCCCTTTGTCACCGGTCCTGTTCATAACGTTTATGGACAGGATTTCTAAGCGCAGCCAATGTGGGAGGGGATTCGTTTTGGTGACATCAGGATCGGGTCTCTGCTTTTTGCAGATGATGTGGTCTTGTTGGCTTCATCTGAACTTGATCTACAGCTCTCGTTGGAGCGGTTCGCAGCCGAGTGTCAAGCGGCTGGGATGAGGATCAGCACCTCCAAATCCGAGACCATGGTCTTGAGCCGGAAAAGGGTAGAGTGCCTTCTCCGGGTCGGGGATGAAGTCCTTCCTCAGGTGGAGGAGTTTAGATATCTGGGGGTCTTGTTCACGAATGAGGGAAAAATGGAGCGGGAGATCGATGGACGGATTGGTAAGGCGTCTGCAGTTATGTGGGCGCTGTACCGGTCTGCCGTGGTAAAGAGAGAGCTGAGCCGAATGGCAAAGCTCTCAATTTACCGGGTCGATCTATGTTCCTACCCTCATCTATGGTCACGAACTCTGGGTGGTGACCGAAAGAACGAGATCACGGATACAGGCGGCTGAAATGAGTTTCCTCTGTAGGGTGGCTGGGCTCTCCCTCAGAGATAGGGTGAGAAGCTTGGTCATCCGGAGGGGGCTCAGAGTAGAGCAGCTGCTCCTCCACATCGAGAGGAGCCAGTTGAGGTGGCTCGGGCATCTGGTCAGGATGCCTCCTGGACGCCTCCCTGGTGAGGTGTTCTGGGCACATCCCACCGGGAGGAGGCCCAGGGGAAGACCCAGGACTCGCTGGAGGGATTATGTCTCCCAGCTGGCCTGGGAACGCCTCGGGATTCCTCCCGAGGAGCTGGCCCAAGTGGCCGGGGAGAGGGAAGTCTGGGTCTCCCTGCTTAGGCTACTGCTCCCGCGACCCGACCCCGGATAAGCGGAAAATGATGGATGGATGGATGGGGAAAAAAAATACATAAAGCATTTTGTTATAATCCAAAATACACATCATCCTTTATAAGTCATAGGAGTAAAAGCTTTAGATGATATTTGGTGTATTAAATCAATATAAACAGCCTTTCATTTAATTTTTAGCTGTAACCAGTAACATCTTCCATAAATTTACATTTTTACACCCAATTTATTTTTCTCTTTAAACCCTCAATAGGAAAAACTAAATCTAGCAATAAAATCCTCATAGTAGCAGCATTAATGTCCCCTGATTGTTTTTAAACTTCCCAACATGAGACCATTTATTACGAATGTGAAATACACGACAGTGGGTCTCAAAACATTTCCACACCTAGAGCTTTGGATTTTTACAATGTAAAAATATAACTTCTTTAATAATTTAAGACAATTTATTTTACTGTTATAGTGACAAATGTTTGGTACAAAATCTTAGACATTTCTGTCTTTACAATTAGAGAGAATATCCTAACTTAAATATCGTAAATTTATGCCTTTGATCATGGAAAAGTAAACTTATTTTCCTGTAAATTGACAATGTTTTGGCATCTGCACATATATACCCAAGTTTGGTTTTGCAAAAAAAAAAATTAAAAAAAAATTTATGAATCAAATTTTGATTATTTTTTTTCATTCATTCATTTTGATATACCACATCCCTAATACTCATCTTTACTCATCTCTCAATAATTTTAGATTTTGTATTTTCTTTACTTTCATACTACTGTAAATAGCACCACTTCTATCTAGATAGCAGACTTTGGTTTATCCAAATCTGATTAAAATAATTTTTATAAACTTTACTGCTAAATACAGCAAGTGTTTTAACAGTATATAATATATAGTATATAATAGAATATTGACCCAATATTCATTCCTCGGAACATATAACCTTTTTTTCTTCTTTTTTAAAATCTCATATTCTTTCACTAAGGCAAAGGTGCAAAACCCCTTTAAGTTTTGAATCCCTCTTTGAGAAAAAAAAATCTGATTCGTTTATTTTTGAAAATATTATAGTCAAAGCTTAGGTTGTTGTTGAGAAGGCAAAAATAGGTTTTGTTTTGCTTATTACTACATTTGACTTGAAAGTTTTGACAAAGATGACAAAGTGTAAACGTCACTGCTTTAAGTATTGTCAAGTTATATCTAAATTTCTTGGTTGGTTGTGTGGAGTTTGCATGTTATCCCTGTGTTCCCTTGAGTAGCTAATGTGAGCTACTCCCACAAAAACATGCACTAGTTCTGGGCTGTACACTGCCCCCTCCTGGCTGACCGGGGCCCCGGGGATTGGGGAGGATCTGGTTGGAATAACATGATCCTTCCACGTGCTACGTCCAGCTGGGGAATCCCCACCCCCTCAGGTGAAAAGAAGGGTTCATCACTCCTCAAAGCATGAAGGAGGCTTGAGCCCAGTGTAGGGCCCCCCTTGGGGTTTGGCGGAGGGAGAGCAATACCCAGGACTAGACTTAGAGACGGGGATTATGGGGAAAAAACCGTGGGACAAAAAATGATCCTCCTGCAAACTTCAGTTAAAAGATGCACATAAGAAAAGAACAGGAATATCCCACCAGCACTACTTGATTAATGTTTCACATTAATTGATGGCAGCTGTTAAATTCAGACAACCAAAACACTGAATTAAAAACATCTTGGTCACATTTTCCTTTTTAGCGCCGTAGGCCCAAATTTCTCAATCTCCTTGATCAAAGAAAACACAATAAATGTATTTTCTATTATCAAAGGGGCAACAATTGTCTGTTTACCTTTGAACAAAAGTAGAAAATTAATAATTATCATTTCATGTGGACTTGATGAATGTAAATTTTTGAGACTCTGCTGCATTCTAGCGTCCATCTTCTGCTTTCTTCATGTTCAGAGCCCAAAGGATGCAGCAGAAGTAAAAAAAAAAAGTAAATTCAAGAACACCATCTCCGCAAACCCAAAAAAAGTAAAAGAAATATTTATACTCCAATCACTTCTGTTGAATAGTCCAAAAACACCGGAGATAATGCTTTGACAATTTAAATTATCCGTTATCTCTAAAAATGTATTTCAGAAAACAAAGTCTGTTCAAGGTCTTTGCAAACCTTTCATGCCAAAGTTCCACACTTTTCACTAAAATTTCTGAATTCATCAGTCTTTTTTCAAACTTTTCTCTTTTACTATCTGTATGTCTTTTATGCATTCTTACCCGAAAACAAAAGGACGAACCAGAACAAAAAATGAAAACGTATTAAAGAGTTTAGAAAGAATTTTGAGCTGGAGGTTGAAAACTGATTCTTACTTTGTGAAATGAAAATAACATCCGTACTGAAAAAATAAATAACTTGGGTTAGTAAAGGCATGGATGAACGGATGAAAGAAGAGATGGATATGAGAATGGGTGAAAAGGATAGATGGAAAAAGTTAGATGAATGAATGAAGGAACAGAAACAAATATTTTCCTATACTCTTATTTTTGTATTTATTTTTTTTAACCAAAATATTAATCAGATCAAGAAAAATAGGGGATGTGGGTGTTTTAACACTCTGTCTTTCAACAGTTTTGTTTAAACAACTATTTGGCTTTATATTTGTTCCTCTAACCTCAATGCCCAGTTAGACAAATGAAATCGCATGTTTCTATGTGAAAACAATATTTTGTGGTGTAGTGTGTATGTTCCTTTAAATCTCACATATGTTTGCATAATTTATCTTCTGGCATAGGAAACCTGGAAATAAGAGAATGAGAATGGACAAATAAAATATAAGTGTATCTTGGATAATATTTATAATACATCTTACCTGGAATTTTTCTTCTCAAATTTACAGTAAAATGATGAAATATGATTTTTTTTAAATGTGTTTGCCTAAATGATTCTTTAACAAAATCCAACGAGAGTTTGTTGTCACCTCTGAATATTTGAGTAGAAGGTACTCTGAATCTATCTCCAAAAATCTATTAAAAGCAATATGAAATGTTTATTATGGATGTAGTGTACGGTGGGGCAAAAAAGCGATTACCTTGACAATCAGTAGCTGCCAAATCGCTTTTTACATTTTGTCTCTCATTCTTTAACTATACCAGTTATGAAACAAAATGTAAAAGAAATCCATAAAATCACATTGTATTATTTTAAATAACTTTTTCGGAGAACAGTGCAGAGAATAAGGATTTGATTAATAACAATTATTAGTATTGGCAATTATAGAGGTCAAATTGTCAGGTTTTATCTTAAGTATTCTCATTGATGGAAGGAGGTTTTCGCTGACAATCCTCTTTTGGATCATCCAGAAGATTTCTGGCAAACTTTAGATAGGCCCGGATATGTGCTGGCTTAAGTAGGGGGACATTTTGAGCGCTGTATGAATTTAATTCACAACAACATATTGTGTTATTAATAGCGATCTTTGTTACTTTGGTCCTAGATCTCTTCAGATCATTGGCCAGTTGCCCCCATGTAGTTTTGGGCTGTTTTCTCACTGTTCTCAAGATCATGTGTACCCCATAAGGTGAGATCTTGTATGGAGTCGCAGGTTGAGGGAGCTTACTCGTTATTCAGTTTCCTAATATTGCTCCAGTTTTTGGAGCAATATTAGTTGATTTCTTCTTATCAAGCTGCTTGCATATTGTAGATTGGCTCTTCCCAGTCTTGTGCAGGTGTACAATCTTGTCCCTGGTGTTCTTAAACATCTCTCTGGTTTTAGGCCAAGGTCGAGGTTTGAGCCTGATTGTTTGAATATGTGGGCGAGTGTCTTTTATACTGTTTTCATCAACTTTGTGCACACGTCAGTTCTGGTTTGCTAACAATGAAGACATTCAAATAAAAAGGCATCAAAATACTCCACCTAGTGGCAGAAAGTATGAAACAAAACCATAGGATTTGAAAGAAATGCCAGGACAACATCTGAATCTTGTAACCTAAGAATATTAACTTAACCTTACTTACATTGTACATTTCAGGACATATTCTTATATTTCTTGAGCTCCATCTTAGTAACACTCTTCAAACAGCTAATTGCTCCACAAAGTGGGTGACAAAAGTTAAAAACTCGCAATACAAATGACTAAACTAAGTAATAAGTAACACATGACAAATAATATCCATAACAAGGGATGCAACGATAACACTTTTTTTCAAACCGATACAATACCGATACTTGGATTTAAGAACTTGCCGATAACGAGTACCAATTATTTATTTCTCGGCTTGTTACAAAAAATGATGGTGAATTAGATACAATGAGCACGAAACTAAATTTTCAAGTGAAAAATAAACATTTTCTGGGAAATAATAGCAGAGTTTCCCCTTTTTTAGTATCGGTTCATGGTATCGTTAACTTTAACCGATACAGTACATAAGAACAGTATCAGCACCGATACCCAATACCAGTATCGCATTGGTGCATCCCTATCCATAACATCATAAGTAAAAGCTTAGAGAGGTAAACAGAGATGTTTCCCTGCTGATCTTGAAGTGGTACCCTGAAGGTAATTCTGATCTCTAAATAGAATTTTGAAGTGGAGACCTTCCTAAAACTGGCAGAAAATAAATAACCAAGCCACAGGGTGCATCATGAATCATTTCATGTAACAACAAATCTGTTGTTTCTGAAAAGAAATAGATGAATACAGATTATGTTTTAGTAGTAGAACTGGCTCAAATCAGTTCACATGGCTTTCTGCTTGCCTGTTTAAATGGAAATATATTCAAGAGTTGGGCTCCAGCCTCGGTGGTAGAATGTGAAGAATGAACATTCCGTCTTCCTTTGTAAAGACTCTTAAGTGTTTCTGTGGCTTTTACAGAGCAATGCTTCAGCAGAAATGGGTGTCTGAACCTTTACACATCTGTAGCCGGGGGGGAGTTTTGTGAAGTGAGAGAGGAGTGGATGGCCCGGGTCATTGGTTATTATTGTATTTTTGTGTGAAATTGCTGCATCAATGAAGGTGGGCAGGTTAGCAGTGAAGAGACTTGCAAAATGCCTCCCAGCACTTATATTCAGGACAAGTCTTTCTCTCTCTGTCGTATAACTCGGTGATAAAAATAAATTCTACTTGTTGGATTCTGCAGCGATCAAGTGGCTGAGCTAAAAAAATACACTGACTATAAAATGTATGTTTTTCTTTGTCGGGTCATTTTCAAACCTCCGTTAAAAATAAGAAGCTTCTTCAGCTGCTACGATTGAACATGAGCATGAATGAAAGTCAAAGTAAAGATCATAGTGAGGTTAAAAACTGTCTTTACTTGATAAAATCGGGTTTAAAAGAAGACAAGAGGCTTGCAGTGTTAATATCAGGTACCCCAAATACTCATTGTGTGTTTGTCTAAGCCAATATACTCAGTAGTCACCCACCTCTCACCCTGGAGAAAAAAATGTAGGGACAGAAACGATCCAAAGTTTGCCCCCTTACCCTTTGCTCTCTTTACCTCTATCTTCCACAGGACGCATAAGCGGTGCGTAGCGTCTGCAAATTGTAATACACAGCTGAAGCTGCCATTATAGTCGATGGGTTAATTTCCACCCGGCTTGAAGCAGCGCGAATCAGACGTGTCTAAGAAACATGGCTGTCATGGCCCTCTTATAAATTTATGCAGCGGGTCTTCTCAAACAGGAAATCCGACAATAAAGCATAAAGAATGTGTGTAAAGAATCCGGAAAATTGATCAAATTAAAGACACGGACAGATTTCCAGTTGCTTAACTATGAATAACCAAAACAAACGTCGTTACCTGTGATATCAGGGTTGAGGTCAGTCGGTCTTTGAGGTTAATTTGTTGATTTTTATAATGAACAAGAATAAGTTAATCCTTGAAGGGAGAATCAGCCAGTTATATCTGTGATCATTTTTACAAGGACAATGTGGAACTAGAACTGCAAGCAGTTATCTGAGCAATCATGGGAGATTGCAGATTGACCCAACGGAAGCTTCTCCTCAGTGCAAGACATATGAAGGCCCACATACAGTTTGCCAAAAACACACAAAGGACTCCCAGACTATGAGAAACAAGATTCTCTGGTGTGATGAGTCAAAGATTTAACTTTTAGATTTTAATTCTAAGCGGTATGTGTGGAGAAAACCAGGCACTGCTTATCACCTACCCATTACAATCCATACTGCGAAACTTGGTGGTGGGAGCATCATGTTGTGGGGGTGTTTTTTAGCTGCAGGCACAGGACGACCGGTTCCAATCGAGGGAAAGATGAATGCGGCCAAGTACAGAGATATCCTGGAAGAAAACCTCTTCCAGAGCACTCAGGACCTCAGACTGGACTGAACGTTCACCTTTCAACAGGACACTGACCCTTAGCACACAGCTAAATTAACAAAGGAGTGGCTTCGGAAAAACTCTGTGACGGCCTGACATAAACCCAATTGGGAATCTCTCGGGAGACCTGAAAATGGCTGAGCACCAACATTCACCATCCAACCTGACAGAACCTAAGAGGATCTGCAAAGAATAATGGCAGAGGATCCCCTAATCCATTTGTAAAAAACCTGTTGCATCATTCCCAAAGAAGTCTCATGCTGACTGTACACTAATGAGAAGTAAAATGAACTTTTTTTGATTTTAGCAAATGTCTGCAATAAAAAAAAAAAAGAAGATAAATTTAGGGGGGTCTCAATACTTTCTGTACCCACTGTATCTGGGTCTTAAAATTTGTAATGTATTTAACTTATTCGTATTGCATTTTTCCTCTAAAGTTTAATTCGTCAAATACATTTTCTTATTAAACTATGTTGCATAAATAAAGAGTGGTGGACCCAATAATTGAGAATGCAACGAAACCCAGGGAAGGTAAAAATATTTAAAGCGATACCAGGCAAGTCTGAGTGTTTTCTTTACGATGCTCCCCCTAGCGTCCGTTAGTAAATTTTCCTTTCAAACACACTGTCGTAAAAACAAACTGTTATCCCCCCCAGCCCCCGCGGAGTCAGGCTGTTTTGTTACTTTGTTTGCATTTTTTATTCTTTTTTTGCCGCCTGCAGCTCTGCTGCATCTGCTATATTATTTTATTCATATACTTATTGTATTGATTTGTGGACGCCTAGTGTTGCAGCCATTCCGCTTTATTTATTTAGTCTTTTCATATGGTTGTGATGCGCTACAAGTTATGATGAGCAGCGAGTGAGCAGCTAGTTCCGCTGCCAGTTGCAGCGGAGATGCGCCAATAGGCGGCCGCATCACCGCTTTATTTATTTAGCCTAATTATTTGTTTGTGATGGCCACAAGTAATGATGAGACCAGTGGCATTTGCCGACATTGCCCAGTCAGAAATGTTTTTGTAGCTCGATCATGATATGTGCAACGTGATTATTATTCCTTATTATCATACGCGATGACTAAGTGACATAAAATAAAAGTATAGGCCATCGTAATTCAACTCATATCTGTAAAGTAAGTGAGATATTGCGAGGGCTGTATTCGACTTGGAGCCTTCGGTGTCTTTTAGCTCTCGCCATTTGGTAAAAGCTTGACCAATATTGATGCGTGTGCGAGCCCTCGCTCGGTCTGAAGCTCTTTTTCTTTTCTTGGCATCTTCCGTCAAGGGTTTTTCGCTGCTTCTTAGCCGGCTCTGCCATCAGTTTGCCACACTCCCTACCCGGGTTCCATCAGCCTGCCTCAGTGTTGGGGATTCGTGCCGAAAACTGGCGAGAGAGTCTTCATTCGCCCTGTATTGAGTCATTTAACCATATAACAACTTACGAAGATGATTAATTAACATGAAAATGTTGCCTGGTGTCTCTTTAAAGCATGTGACATCTTCAGTAAATGTAGAACAACTTTATATTTTTAGGCAAACTTTCTTGTGGCCTGCTGAAATGGTCTTTGATTTTTCACACAACTGCTTGGCTTATCGTCTCTTATACATTCTACATTTCACCGAGAAATAAATGAATACAAGCTTCAGGACTTTTATTTTTTTCTACAGGTAGGGCTGTCAAATAGGCCATGAAATGCGTCGTAATCTTTTATATAAATCTTAGAAAGGTCTTAAAAGTACTTGAATTTAACTTGAAGAAACCTGTAAGAACCCTTAGGTCTCTATCATCTTTTAAAGTGGGACAACTTGGAAAATCGGTTGCTGCCAAAAACTTTTTAGCACCACTATATATGTTTTGCTCAACAGTAACGGTCTATTCAAGTCTATATCTTCTATAAACAGATCTGTAAAGGTGCGTTCACACTAGGGATGAGTGAGTACAGCTTTATCTGTATCTGTTAATCATATTAATTATCTGTATCTGTACTCAGACTGGGTGTGGCCTAACCAAGACGTAGGTGGAGTTAAGCTGGAAGTGGGTCGGGCTATCTTGTAATTGGTGGGGCTTCATCTGGTATGTTTTTAAGCAAGCAATTGATATGGATTGATCCGAAATTATTTATTGTTGATTTGAAAATCATCGTTTTTTTTACTTTTAATTTCTTTATGATCAGTGTGATTTTTTTTTTTAGGATCTTTTTTATTTATCTATTTTTTTCACACCATGTTTGTGTGTTTAGCTAATTGATTTATAATATAGTTTTATACCAAAACTACCTTTTATTTGTTTATAAAATACAGCAAGAAAGTGGTTAGAGACAGCTGACGGATTAAAAAATCCCTGACAGGCAGAGACGCGAGTCGCATTCTACCAATCACCGCGTCTGAACAAAACCCCCGTTTACCCAAACTCTACTGGTTAATAGGTAAGTACAAACCAAAGTAAAAAAGAAATCTGAAGCTGAAGAAACCCTAACGTCAACGGAAAATAAATGCAAACCTGAGTGACTGAGGGAGAGACACCGAGAGAGAGAGAGCGCGCTTTTCTCTTTTCAGTGTTCTGTGTGTGAGTGAGTAGACAGGGACACAGCAACACAATAAATCTGGATGTGTTTAGGAGAAAGGCGCTGTGACTATCACAGAACGCATACAGAGTCAGCTACCCAATGATAATTTTTTATTCAATCCGAGCACAGATATTGACTCGTATTACTCGTATGATACTCATACTCTGCAAGAGTGCGTTATCCGTACCGGAACTAGTTTGCGCAAAATACCAATGCCCAGAACGGCAAGTTTATATGTTAAGTCTGCACGGTTCTTTGTATGCTTTGGCCGTGGCTATTTTTAAACTTTTGCTGCTTTCTAAGCTGCGAAGCGGCAAAAGCCAGAAACGCAGTAGTTGAGCTAAATTAACTTTCGGTGCTATTCCCTGAGGTTCAACCAATCAGCGCTCCTCACTGTAGTGACATCGCCCGATGTCGACATTGTCTAGCCAGCCACAATCGGCCATTGTTAAAACATCAAGCAGAAAAAAAGAATAAATTAAACATCCAGCAGAGAAAGACCTGCCACACACTTTGAAAGCTTCAGCCTTAAAAATGTATGGCCTTCCAAATTAGTAACTTTGTTAGTGTTTTTTGACGGCGACAAAGCGTGTGGTGTGAATGCATCAAAAGGTGCTGCAGAGACAGCGCCTTTTCACTACTTCCTGAGGAATGTAAATATACCCAATTTTTGTGCTCTTTACCATGCTGCTTATTTGTGTATATATATATATATATATATATATATATATATATATATATATATATATATATACAGTATATATAAAAGAAGATCACAAATAAAAACACTGCAACTTTTGTTGCAACTTCTCACAAAAACTGCCCTTGTGACCCAAACATCAGATGGGCCCACCTGGAATCCTCCCGATTCTCCTGATTAGACACTCTGGGCCTCACAGTAAACAGTAAAAAAGGAGAGCTAAAATATATAATAAAACCAACAAAATTAAGCTTGTGGTGGACTTGGATCCAAGAATCATCGATGGCAGTTGGCTTAATAATACTCTGCTAATTGGCCAAATTTCAGAGCAGTCCAGTAGAAGTACAGAGCAAAATCAAAGTCCTTGATTATTGAACCAAGAGTAAAATCCTCCTTTTTTGAACAACCTCAGCTTGTCTAAAAAGTACTTTTTTTTAACATTAAAAGTTGTCCAAACTCTGCTGGATCCAATGTTAGCCTGACCCAAAAGAACATGACTCTAAGGTATGCAATAACACAGACTTTTGATCTCTGTGGTTTCAAACTGTCACTTAGTGCACTCAGAAATGTTGACCTGTTCTCTGAAAACACCATGCTTTATGCTTTCCATGTTTGTCAGATGACAGGTCTCTGATTTTTCAAAGTTGTTTTCAAAGATTTTAAAGGTACCTTCACAGCATCTGGTTTTCTTAAGAGGTTGTAGTTTCTAAAAGTTTCAGAGCTTTGTCCTTGAATTATTACATGAGAGGGAGACATATGAAAGTACTTTATAATATCATTACAACATCATCTTGATCCTTCCTTATCCACTCAGTAAGTCTTTACCTGCCAGGCCGAAATGCCCCTTCCATAAGTTCATAATTATGCCTTAACCTGTATTAGTCTACTTGATAAACTGTGAGGTTTGTGGCGGTATGATGAGAAAATACGAATAAATGTGAGGCATTGTTTGTTATACAAAGCACAGCTAAGTAAACGGGTATCTAATAATGATTAAATGTCCCTCTTCCACGATTAATTGGGAAAAAAAGCCTGAAGGCTCAACGTTTGTTGAAACTAAATAAAAGCGGAATGCATGCAGAGCCAGAGTCAACTTTTTTTCTCTTTAATATGGAACCTTTAAAGTGCTGATAAAGTGTGAGCATGTAATTTGTTTGGCCTGAATCTATTAGTTAAGTTTCATTTTTATTCATTAACATGCTTTGTAATGTTGCCCTTCTGAAAAATGATAAAAATCAGCGGAATAAATTATATTTTATTCATTTCTGTTGAGCCCATAAAAATAAATATATACAGGACTATGTTGTAACTTTTACACATTTTTAAAGACACACTCCATAACTTTGCAAGTATTTGCCCTTGTTGCCCTCTCATGGCTTGTGGAATAACATCACTGATGTAAAAACAAATCTCTATGGAGCACATCTAAGGAAATGCACTGACTGTTTTACAAGCTCACCAACCAAAACAACAACCATCGTCAAACTAACCTGCCAGTGTGTCAGTTGGTAAACTGTCAAACAGTCCCCCCGGCACATGCCCAAATAATCCTGGAACAAGCATTTATTACTTATCAATCCAGTAGCAACACGGCTAGTAAAGCATCCGTACATCCTGCTGTTGGGGATTTAGAGGAGCTATCGTCTGGTTAATAATTTGGAATAGTTATGCCAATAACCTAATACTGGGATAATTATTCATGAAACTTTAATTTTCAGTGACATAATGAGCAAAACGAGACACCGGCTTCTTAATCTATATAAGAAACGATATTATTTATACCAGACTATCAGTCATTATCTGAAGGAAGAATTCTTTTACAGATATACTGAATCACTTCACATCAAAAGAAGCACAGAGATTTTGTCTAAAGTTTAAGGAATTTATTCACAACTTGCTCAACTATCACAAGCAGTCAAAACATAAATTCAGTCTAGTCTAAATAAGCTACAATTATAAATGGGTGTATCTATTTTATCAGGGAGGACAGGATGCTGGAGGCAAAATCAAAGCAAACTGACGTCACATGGAACCGACTTCACATGCCTGCATAGTGGCCGTTTGTGCGGAACGGCGGAAGAGCGACAAGAAGATGCCATATCTACAAGGTGTGACCTTATCAATTGCATTAGCAATCAAGTCAGGAGAGACAAAAGGCGTCTCTCCACTAGTACCTTTTGCCAAGCGGGTACTTTGGTAATGCGACTCGACACGGCTCGACTTGTTAAGTGTTGCTTCACAATTGCAACTATCCAGAGTGTCTGAAGTGAGCAGGTCCGTCAAATGGTGGGCGGCCCCAGAGTACGTAGCGGGAAGTAAACAAAGGCTCAGAGAGAAAGAAGAAAGATGGCGACCTCACTAGCAATCGTGAGCTTTTTGCTCATTCGTGGATTTCTGTAGACGCATGTTCGAAGAGAAAGCCTCTCTTATCAAAGAATACAGACTCCTGAAAAGCTGCACACTACAAGGAAAAATACGGTGAAGTAGTACAAACTAGTGTGAGAAGCTCTGCAGGAGAATGACGCGACAGGACACCGGCAGCTTGTGTGGGTAAGCCGATGCAAATACTACCCCAATTATGTGGGCTATAAATATGCTCTGGGTATTTATTCACTAAAGCCTAGCGTGAAAACCTATACTAGCAAGTTGGCTTTATTAGTAAGTATTGTGTGTGTGCGTGTTTCAGATAACTGCTCTGTGAAGTTGTCGCAGCCGACCGTCGGTTTGGTTGTTTAACTGGGTCTTGCAGTGATGAGACGTTCTTCTGGGTTTCACCGCAGCTCAGCGGCTGCAGAACTTCAGGATGTCGGAACAAATGAATCTACATGTGCAGCAAACTACGTCCGGCACTGGAGCGACGCAGCTTTTCGCCTCTGTGTCCCCTTAAAGAAAGGAGTTGCCATATACATGCTACGAATTGTATGACTTACACACCACAATTGTATGTTTTGTAATAAAGCTGTGTGCTTTGAAATGTTTTCAGTTTTTTTTAAATCAGCACCACTACAATGTGTTTTACAGATTTCCCATCTTTGAGTAGGCTTAGGCTTTTCAGCAGCTTTCAAATTTATGAAGTTAACTTATTTAGCAGCGCAAGACTTTTTTACTTTTAACAGCCAGAGCAAATGTTGCTATCAGATTTTTAAAATGTTGCTGAATCCTGATACCAGATATAATTTTGTAAAATTATTCCACCAACCAGCGTGTAATGAAACTGCAAATGAAAATACAAGCGTACGACTTGGACATTTTTATTGGACAGGTATAGAAAAAGTTCAGAAACAAAAGTCCAGCTGCACATGTCTGTGGGTCATGGTATAGTCTGCAGCATCCCAGGAAGGTTTGGTTGAAGGCAGATTGAAGGCATCATGTCATCTCCAAGCTGGTTTCCTGCTTCTGCTCCATCAGAAGATGTTGATCCCGCTGCAACAGATCGCAGATATTTTTTTTAAGTATTATGCTTACAGTGCATTTAAAACATACACTAAGAATTAAAATTAAGGAATAGAAACAAATATATCTCACTGTGCTGCAGAAAACGTAAGTAGGTCGTTCATATTTACAAAAACAAAACACAGCATCAGAACTAATTGTGATAAATGATAATAAAAAGAACTGTCATACTGAAGATGATATGCAGCTAAATAGGTTAGTATTGTAAATGAAATATACAAGCGGCATGAAATTTGTTTCTTACCGAGCGTACAAGACAGTGAGTTCAGGACTTTGGCGTTTTCCGTTTCTCTGCTTCGGGCTGCAGGTGAGAGCCATCGGCTATGAACCACGATCAGCTCCCGGTCCTCCTTGATAATCCTCTCGCAGCGCGGAGCTCCATCCAGCTCACAATCACAATTTATACCACTTTACCAAACTTTAATTCGGCACGAACAAAACAATCTCCTGTCCGTCCAACACGGACTGAAACATATGTTTCCAAAACAGCCGTCCCGCACAGAAAACACCGAATCTACAACGTCCGTTACAGCCCAAAACCATTAACAAAAAACACAACATTATAAGCGGTGACTTTTAGACCTTATTAATTATTTTATCGCGGAGGTTTACACCAATCTGTTACAATTTTCGTAGTCTGCTTTGAGAAATTTCCCGGCGCCGGCCTCCAGAAAACCACTCAAAAGACTCGAACAGATGGCAGAAAACCGCCTATTACCACTAATTTATTTATCAAAACATATAGTCAAAGCTGTTGTATGTTAGCCGTGCTATTAAGCAGAAAATCACACAGAAGTAGCTCCGCCATCACACCACCTAGCTTGGGCGTTTGCTCTGATGGCCTGTTGTAAATGTTCACAACTAATTCTTATAGATTTTTAATTTCAGTTATCCATCATATTTAGTTATATATTTATTTATCTATTTTAATTTATTTATTATACTCGAGTTCATTATTTATACTATAACATTTTAACACAAACGCAACATCTCCAGCACGTCTCGCAAAGCGCCTGCGTAAAAAACCATCACACACACATACGCACATGCGCATCACACACCAGCTCGTCACCTCAAAACATCAAATACAGTACTTTTACAATATTATTAAAAAGTAACACCAACAACACTAACCTCAATCGGACACACCAAAAGTCGGACCATTTCACAATCCAATTCGCGTTGCTCAAGCGCACGTTTGGAGAGACGTCGGCTTCATCAAGGTAATCCGTACAGATTAGCATCACAGGCTCTACTGCAATCTTTTCCGTTTGCCAGCCTTGAAGAATCTTACGAAAGCGTCCTTTCGAAATTGAGATGCCAATTCTCAAGCCCCGATCCGCACTTTGGTCGGCCCCGATTTTGAGTCGTTGAAGGGACCGCTCCATCCGGTCCATCTGCTCCATTGTCCTGCAGAGTAACAAACACCATCTCCCAGCAGGCACCGGTGTTTCTCTGCGGAGCGCAAGGAAGGTCGCAATCATGCGCAGAACAGAGAGACAGACAGATGAGCAGCTTCAACTACGAGGCCCGCAACAGTTAATCTGCTCAAAACAAAAAAACATATTTAACTTGCATGACAACAGTTACCCAATGTTAGATTAACCAATCAACAGAATTAAAAACTACGCAACTCTGCGCAAATTGTCAATAGAGCAAATACATGTCCGTTAATTAACTTAAAAAATAACTGGATCTTGGTCCAAACTCTGCACACGTTCGAGGTCACCATTTGTAGAATTAAAATTTATCAAAAATAATTCAGTGCATGTTCAAAACAGAGACAAGGAACCAATTTCCAGTTCTTAGTTTTATTTTTAAACAGATTAACAAATTGCAGCTTACAGAGAAACATCCCCATTTTTCTCTGGGCCAGATAAAGAGATCTGACAAAGAATGGTTTTCGTGTCATAACTTTTATAAACGTCCAAAACCTCCCAGGATTAATCTGCTCCAATCAGAACGTTTTCCAAAAGTGTCTTGACAATGACTGGTCCGTCCAGAATCATGCAGTCATAAGAGGGATGTGTCTTACTCCTGGATCCAAGTCAAAAGTTCATTCTGAGTTTTATGGTTTTATGGTTTTATGGTTCCTCCCAAGCAAAACTCCCAGCTTTATGGCCTCCATCCTTATCTATAAACATCCTCGTTTTACAGCCTGCAATAAAACTCTTTGTCTCAGAGGTCCTCAAAGGTCACACATACTCCCACCATTTACCCAAGGCCTCTGCTGCTCCTCAAAAAGTGCCCAATTAAAATACTGGTAAAAACAGACTTTTACCTCTGACTTCTTACTAAAGATATTAGCCCCAAAAAATAAGATACAACACTTACCTCCAAAATATGTTTAAGACCTGCAGTTGTTATACAGACCCCCCAGACCAATAAGGTCCTCCAACTCTAGTGTACTAATCATCCCTAGAATTAGAACCAAACATGGAGAAGCAGCTTGTGGTTTCTATGCTGATCCTATTCTGGAACTAACTCAGAAATGCTGGGGTTTTTTTAAATCAAAGTTAAAAACTAATCTGTTTAGAGCTGCCTTTGCGTAAATGATTATGATGCCTAATTACTCTGTTTTTTTAAACACTTTTCATGCTTTCTGGTTTTCATGTTTTATGCTTAATTACTGTATTTACTTTCCATGCTTTTACAATTAATTGCTGTTTTTTTACTTTCTCCATTTTATTTGCTTATGCTCTTCATGTTTTATCATTGATGGCTGTTTTTACTTTCATGCTTTTATAATATGTTTGGTTTCTTTACCACCAAATCATGTAAAGCACCTTGAATTAGCTTTTTGTTGAAAGTTTGCTGTGCAAATAAGATTGTCTTACCTTGGCTTGTTTGCCTTAATCACATTCAACTAATAAAATTATCAGCAATTTTTACAGAAAAATCTTGACATGCTAATGGATGTTGTTGTGAATTTTAAAGGCTTTCAATAGCTAATTATATTGGATTGCTGATGTCTAGCTATTCTATAAGCGGTAACTGTTGCTCAGGAGTTTGTCTTGTTATCAGAGTGTTTGCAGTTCAAACCCCAGCTCATCCTTCTCAGTTGTTTTGTCCTTGTTTAAGACACTTCAACTTTGCCTGTTGATGATGGTCAGTGCGCCATTGTCTGTGAGCCTCACCTGTGTGCCCCAGGGATGCTGTGGCTACAACATAGCTTGCTATCACCAGTGTGTAAATGTTAGTTACAATTGTATCCTTTATTAGAATACATTATTAGAACTTTAGAAATCTTAGCTTTCCAACGACACATTATATGATTAGGTGCATAGAAAGAGTGTTGCAAAAAAAATGCCTAACATTATGTCCTGTTGCCAAGACACAGGAATGCTAACAGGTTAATCAAGTTTAACGATTAGGGGCAAATATTATTCCACACAGGTCCAGGTTGGTTTGAATAGCTTTTGTCCCCTTAATAAATGAAGTCATCATCTGTATTTCTGTATTTACTTTAATTTAATGATCTGAAACATTTACGCGTCCAGTATTTTATAAATAAAAATTGATAAATCCCCTACAACAGCTTAGTCCTTTGTTGTATGTTTGGTATTTTTACTCTCAGTAAATGAAATGAAAAATGATAACAGAAATAAAAAAGGCTTTATCTCTCTCTTCTTAGCAGGTGGAGATGTTATCCTGTGTTTTTCCATCTTCTACCCTTTTCCTAGTAGGGTTCCTTTTTAGAAAAATGACGCCAGCAGATTCCCTTTACAAATACTTGCAATTAAACAAAGTGACATAGCCGAGACAAACCGGTGAGACTCGGGGATAAGAAAACTAAAAGTCATCGACCATTCTTGCTGAAGAACCTGAAGGGACTGGTCGAGGGCGTTCTCACCAATCATACTGTACCTGCACACACACTTTATATTCCCTCTGAAGCCTTAGTGCAGCTGCATCCTCCGAAAAAGACCGTGCACTTTCCTTCTGCAGCTGCCATGCTCAGCTGGAGAGCACCCCAGAGGGCTGTAATATCTACATTAATTCCCACTGTTGCATTATAGTAATGCTCCCCGAGTGTCACTTAACATGTTCCTGTGGATTTCCTGCTGGTTCCTGGTGCAACCCCTGGAGCTGACTCCAACAACAACTGTGCTGACGACGTATTCTTTTCACTGGTTTGCGTCTTCAGAGAGTAAATAAGCATCTACCTTAAACACGGGATAATGTTTGAACTCTGAAAGTGAACCGATGACATGCAGTTGCTTCATCTGAGGAGATTTACTCGACTTACTCATAGCAGAGGTAAAATGGGATTAGGTGTATTCTTGAAATGTGCATTCAGAGTGTGCTGGAGAGCCGGAGTTAAAATTGTGGAGAAATTGTGCCAAAACTTGGTTTAGATTTCTCAGTTTGGATTAGCTCCTGTCTTTTGAGTGATGAAGATTAGAGCAGTGAATAATAATGCTCTCACAGCATCACCTGAACATTTTGACCTTAGTCGAGCATCTTTGGATTCAAATGCAGTTTAGATGTTTTAAGGTAGCTTAACGTCTACCTGTGTGACCTGGGTTTCTATGCAGTCTCAATGCATATGGAAAATAGATGGATAGATAGATAGATAGATAGATCCTCTGCTTCTCCTTATCAACATCTTTGAACGCCATCTTCTACTAGTTAAGGATGCTCTTGATGCCACTGGTGATCCATGGTTTATTATTAGGATAGCTTCTAACACTTCTACCTAGAATCACACTGTCCCTACAGAAGGTGATGTAGACAGTGATGATGTCAACTATCCTGTCTATGTCCATCTCTTGCTCCTCCAGCAGCACATCCCAGTCTTTGCACTCAAAGGAGCCTCTCAGTGTATCACTTGCCTCTGATGACCATTTCCTAAAAGTTCTTGGGGTAACAGGAAGTTTCTTTACATGAGGTTTGTATGTAGGTTGGAGATACATCATATTGTGTTTAGATCTGCCCAGTGGAGGAAGAGGTACAGCCTTGTATGCCTCCTTCAGGTTGATATATAACAGATCTAGAGTCTTATCTCCATGTGTTGGACAGTCCACATACTACACAAAGTCAGTCAGGCAGGAGGACAGAGAGACGTGATTAAAATCTCCTTTGATCACAATAAGAGCCTCTGGTTGCTGGGTCTGTATCCTAGCAACGACGTCATGGGTGACGTCACACACAGCTGCAGGAACTGCTCTCTGAGGAACACAAACGGTTATAACAGCCACATATGGAATCTCCTGTGGCATGTAGGATGGACAGAAACCAACTGCCAGCAGTTCAATGTCGGGACAACATACTTTCAATTTAACCGTCACGTTCTGGGGGTTAACCCATCTCTGATTGTAAGATAAAATTACTCCCCCACCTCGGCACCTCCCGCTCTTCTGTGTAGACAAATAAGAGCATGGAACATTATTTTTTATTGTAGACTTTAATCCATGTCCTACTAGACAAATGTCCATTTATACTAGGGATGTCCTGAGCCCGATCTCAAGATCGGATTGAACCAATATTTTCAAAACTTTCAGTGATGGGAGATTGGCTATATTAGCTGAAGAGTCGTACAGATTTTTACAAAAGTAACTCCCAGTTACGTTTGATGGTGATTGTGCAATAATTGAGACCTTCATCGCAGTGCAAAAAAGTACTCTAAATTACAGCAAATCTGCATAACAGTTTAAACACAATTCCAATTTGGGTAAACTTCAACAAACATTCCTCAACCATACTCTAAACTATATTATGAATACATAGGAACCTACCTTCTGGCATTTACATGCAACAATAAACATAGAAAAACTCCTGTCAGCTCTCGCAGCAAGTAAGAGGAAAAGCGGCAGAGACTGGACAGCATCTGTGGTGCATTCAAAGAGTGTTGCTAATCCATGCTGAGTTCAGAGGCATAGGATATTTCATTTTATAGTGAAAAAACCGATAGTATTACTGCAATTTACAAATTAAGAATAATCTTGGCTTTCTCTGGTCTTTAAACATATTTACTCAAAAATATAAAGTAAATGCGATCCCATGAAAGTGGAGGGCAGCATTGCGCACACGAACGTTTAGCCTGCCAGAATTACTTTTTTTGTTTTATAACACTGTACCAAGTTAAGTTTTTTGCTTTTTACTTTTGTCTGAAATATGAAACTGAAGTCGACCTTTAATTGTCTGTAACATTTTGATTTAATGGGATTTACAACAATAATGGTGATTAGGAATGTCCCGATCCGAACAGGTGGTTTCAGGCGCGATCAGAATCGGATGTTACGATCAGGATTTAGCTATATGAGCCTATGTAACTGTCCATTATTACATTTTATTGGGGACTAGTGTATTTCTCTAGTCACACCAGCTAATACCTATTCAATAGTGTTTATCTTTTATTCACTTTGAATAATATTCAATCCAGACAGGCTGAACAGAGAGCTACGTATTAAAGTGAAATTAATCACTTGCACTTAAAGGGACTCTAAGGAAGTTTAACAGCAAATAAATGTATAGAGCTGCAAAATGTCTTCCTCATACATAATCCAGCAATGTCCTGGTCAGTAAAAAGAGCCTTGGGCTTTTCACCATGGTTTCTTCTATATGCCTGTAAAATAACTTTATTAATTATTTTTTGTTACTGTTCGGGTCGAAAAAGTAGCGCTCCCTCTGCGCCTCCTAATGTGTGACGACGTCATGCGCGTTCACGTTCTATCGCTTCCTGCAGCTAAAACTGTAGCAGGGATAGCGTTGGAAGCATGGATTCTGCCCTATGATTCTGCCGAGAACAAGAAGAGAGCTGCTTCAAGCACCACCAACACTCCAGCCCAAGATAACCAAGAGTTTATTCCAGCGCTACAAAGAGGGAGAAACACGAGTCGGATCGATGTAGGCAAAGAGCCAGAGTAAACATCGGTGCGGGCGGCGTTTGAGAGGAGAACGCTGAATCTCTCGGTATGAGAAAAGACCTGCAGCTGGCGTCATGTTTGCTTGAAAGGTAAGAAATCTTTACTAAATACGTGGGGGAAAAAGAGTAGACAAAGCGGGGGTTTGTGTACTTCGTCCGCAGTAGGAACATGTTTTAGGCTGCCTGTCTGTCGTGCTCACAGCTGAGCATTGTTTAGCTAATTTGTTGGGATTATGAGAAAAAAAAGTTCTAACTTTACCGGAGTATCTAAACTTTGTAGAACTACGTCGCTAATCTGAAAACGTGTATATATTATTGACTGTCATTTGTAAACGTGTGCACATTACGATGTGCACACGTAGAAGGTCAGTTCATCAAGGCTCCACAGCCATCTACAGCAGCGTTTGGAGGGACCTATACCACAGTTCAGTCACTGCAGGGGAGTCTGATAGGTAATTATAAAGTAAACAAAATGCAACTCCTGTTCCTGGTTATTGTTCTCCTCATCACAAAAAATAAATAGGTTCCTGTTTGATGAACAGTTACCCTGTTTTTGTAATTTATGTAGGCTATAGGCTTTTTTTTCTGTGTAGCATCAACTCAATGGATCAACAGGATGAAGCTTTAGATGATCCAATAGTTTTGAAAACAAGTGTATAAGTAACAAATTATTCTCTCTGAAATTCTATGTGTATATGTCAGTATGTATTGTCATATTTTGCTCCTATATTATTATATTCTGCTGTTTTTAGGACCAGAATTGAGTTTGATGGAAAAGGAGCTTTAGACCTACATGATTTAAGATTATTTATCTCCAATCTCATATGTTTTATAATTAAGATTATTTTTTTCTTTTAATTTTTCTAAAATAATTTACTGGATACTTCTACCACAAAAAAAAAGAGAATGAACACCAAGACAGTTTGTAGTTTTTGCTCTGGCTGAAATTAGAACAATGTCGCCCCAATACTAGCATCTGTATCGTTGCATGATCCCTTCCACAAAATTATATATCACTATGGTGGATTTTATTTGCTCTACAGACATTGCAGTTTTTATTTTGTTTGTCTCTTTGCAGGACCACTTCTAAGCTTGAGTCTTCCCAGAAAAAACATCTTGATGTACGCGGGGAAACGCTTTGCATTCTCATATGGCGTCTATAAAGCCAGGACATTCCTTGCTGCATTGGACTACAAACACCATAACCAGCATCCAGTGCATGTGAACAGCTCTCAGCTCTGCCGGGGGACTCCCAAAAAGAAGCATTCAGCCAAATGGGTCCTGGGTCCTGTCCCCAGGATCATCCCTCCTCCTACAGCTGAATTGGTGCTGACACCGCAATGCAGAGGAGAGATAATGATGATAACCAAATGTCTTCTCCATTTTGGTGGAAGAAAATGACATAATTCTAATTTCTTTATTTTATCCTTTTCCAGGACTTGATAAGTGATCCCCTAGCAAAAGCTGATAACATTCTAAGCTGAACACAGCAAATTTATGTATGTAATTATGACAAATACAAATATGCAAGAATGTTTTGCAACCCTTCTGGATCCTGTCTACAGTACTTATTTTCCAGGTCTGAGGGCATCAGTCGGCAAATGCACCAGGATCACCGAGCTCGCTGACCCTGGTGTCCCTCTACCTGCTCCTCTCCCTGCTCTCCTCAGAAACTTGTGAATAATCAGTTGGACCGGATTTATCAAAAGAAACATAAGAAGGTTTACAGGTTAATGTGATGAAATGCATGTTTTATATAAACAACTGAAACAAGGCATAAAGTATTTTGGTCAGGGTTTTGCGTTTACAATGAAAAAAACAATGTTGCTAATACTTTACCTTGATGCAAAATACAAACAAATGTGGGTAGAGTACACAAAAGTTGTACTCAAGTAATAATAGCAGAACCTTTACTTGAGTAAAAGTAGCTGTCAAAAATGCTACTCAGTGAAAAAGTTTTTTGGTAAAAAAGTTGCTTGCGTACTGTGTAACATCTGCTTTTAAAATATCAGACACCTAAGCACGAAATTCTTGGTAAATTCAGGTATTTCATATAGAGTAAAAAAACTAAATAAAATGATTACAAAAAATATAGTTTTGAGCAGAGGAAACCCTTCTCTAAGTTATTTGTTGAAATATAAAACTAATACAGTAGGTATTAATATATCTTACAAGGTAAAATGTACTTCCAGTGACCATTTACAGCGTTTACTGTATATTCACTTGACCTCAAATTGAAACAAAAGTTCATCGTTCAGATTACATTAAAAATTATATGTAAAAACAGGAGCTTTCCTGTAACAGAGTGTAGCTCCGTGTCTGGTTGATTTTGGGTTAAAATATGTTTGCTTTTCATTCTGTGAAGCATCAAAAATTTTACTCAAGTGGGATTAGCAATGCTTCATTATATTACTCAAGTAATATATGAATAAAAAAAAGAATAAAAAAATACATTAACATTTGTTTTTTATCAGTAATTTTTTCTTCAAAAAATTAACTCGGGTGATTTATTAAGCAACATGATTTATTAATTTATCTTTATTATTTGGTTTGGTACTTGATTCATTTTGCTACAGATTTTCCCACGTATCACATCCTAGATAAGACTAAAATTGATTTGGTCTAAATATCTTCCATCACATTTATTACCTCAGTCGAAGTTATGCGTGCAAAGCTGTAAATTGTCGAGTATAGAGCTGACTAAGTTGTTTATGATCGCTTGCGAGTGCACGTACAATATGCACGCCCCATGCACGAGCTAACCGTTAAGAGTGCAGTTAAGCGTTTGGCCTGATGTGGCAATAACGAGCACAAAATTTCAAACTTCCTTAGAGTCCCTTTAAAATACATAGAATCGTAATGGGTGTCCATTTGTATTTAATCATCTAGTGCGATCGCTGCAGATGTGATTTTTACCTCGAACAAATGACTTCTCATTGGAGTATAGGTTTTTTTTTTGGATGCTGTATCTGCATACTGTCACACTGGATACTGGAATTAAGCGCCACTTCAGCCAACATTTTTAAAATGAGGAAACATTTCTCCAATTAAACTGATCAGAAGTCTAAAAGACTCTGAAGGAACCGTTTCCTGATCTGTAAACTAGGCTCTAGCGGCAGGAAAGAAGCAGCAGGCACCGTTTTTTGGCACCTCTGTTCGACACACATCGTAGCGCGTCTAACCAGGCGCAAAGGCAATCGCGATCTGAAGTCTCAGAATCTTTTCATCCTGCAGTCAGCTCCTGCTCAGCAACATGTCTTGATCGAAGTGTCTGGGAATCTTTTCTTTAATTAATTTATTTACCTGGAATCTGTGTGTAAAGTTGAAAGTTTCTGCACATTTGCAACAATTAGTCAGTGTTAGTACTAATCTGTATAAATGACAGACAGCCTTCAACATTTTCCATTGTCGTTCAAATAAACCAGTCAAAGACTAAAAATATGGAAATTCTTCTTATGAAGTTGATTTAATTTGAGGTGCTATTTGTTTTTATATTAGACTTGTTTATCTGTACTGTTGCACTAAAGTCCAAAGGTGAATAATTTGTGTTGTTTATCAGTTGATTGCTCAAGCTATGTCACAGAAGTGCTCTGTTTGTCAACAGAATTGTTAAATGTTAAAATAAGGTGAATAAAAAAGGAACATCCTAGATTTGTTTCTTCGCTCTTCTTTATTATTTTTTTAAAGTATTACCTGTAGCCTAGAAGTATCGGGTCGGGTCTTTCTTTCTCTGTTGTTTTGTCTGTCATTGTCTGTTTTTTTTCCCTGTCTTTCTTTCTTTCTCTTAATTTCTTTCTTTCTTTCTTGCTTTCTTTCTTGCTTTCTTTGAAATGTATAAGAAAATGAAGAAGTGGTATTTATTGCAGCTTTTATTTTTAATAATAGAAAAACTCAAACCTCACAATTTTTTCAAATCAATATTCTTTATAAAATATTAGATTATCGTTGCTCTGTAGAAACTATAAACCCATAAAAACCAGCCTGAATGTGAACAAGCTCGCATCAAATCACCCATCATGTCCATAACTTTCCATCTCTCTTACACATTGTGGAATGACAGCGCTTAAACATCCCATCAAACCCAGCAGTGTCCATGTCTCAGAGTGATTAATGGGTGTTCATGGCAGTGCACACTCATCCTTTCACCTGGTTGATTGATGGGCCTGTGGATTTGACAGATGGACAGATGTGTTGTAGCAGAGCGCCGTGTTGGGAAGAGAAACCTCACTCCTGCCAGATCCAGGTGAAAGAGTGGAGGCGGAAACCAGACACTTAATGTGTTTTTATGGTATAGAAAATTCCTTGAATTTTGGGGTAACACTTGAAAAGATGACATTTAGTTAATATATAAAACAGACTTTAGCAATTTACACTTTTTTTGTGACCTTAAAAGTACACCACAGAGCCTTTAACAGAAAAAGCTCTGGCTTGTTTCTTGATGGCACCTGGGTTGGATACAGTGTCTGCTACAAATGAGCAACATTTAGATTTTACTAAGATTGATTGCTGTTTTTCTGTAAAAATGATCCTGCAACCAAATGAGTGATTAAATAATCCTATGTCAACCTGAAACTTAATAGACCTTAAGGCAGGCAGGCTGAGTATCCACTCAAGGATACTCATGGAAAAAACAGTCATACCTTGATTTTCTGAGACCACTTAGAAAGCTAAAAATGCTCTCTTTAACTCTCACAAATCAGATCTTTAGAGACAAATTATATCTCCGTCCAAACAACCAACCTGTTCTGTATAGGGGTGTAACGATATGCCAGAAATCCTGATTAGGTACCTACCTTGGTTTCAGTAGCCTTTTTTACAGTTGACATCACAGTAACGCAAGTGCTGCTGAATGCCAATGCTACCGCATTTACCAACTCAAAGAAACATACAGAGCGCTCTGATGTAGATGTGAAGGCAGAAATTACATGTGAAATTGAAATGCATCTCCTAAATAAGCAATATAAAGTGGAGGAGGTTGTTTTGAGGGAGAAAGACATACCAGGGACTTTTACCTGATGACAACTTATTGCTAAGTATTAATTACCAGAACACTACAACATGCTGTTAAAAAGGTATGGAGATGTATTGCGAGAAAAATGCATGTTTATCCTGGAGTGGATGGTGGCAAATAGTTTGAACAGAAAAAAATAAATGGCTTGCTAGCCAAACAACACCTAGTACACCCCTTAATGTCACAACGCCTGACAGCTGCTGGTCCACAAAGTTACTAATTCTACTGTAAGTGGTAAATGGTTCATTTGACATATAAGATTTATGTAGTTTGTGTTTTTTGTACCCTGCTGTCAACGATTATTGCATTTTACATATTTATTATGGCTTTTTCCATCTCATAATTTTTTAATTTGTCTCTCATAACTAATCTTTGTCCGACATTACGATCTAAAGTAGGATCCGATTTGCTCAACCCCAAACAGCAGTGCTTAGTTTGTTCCCGTTTGAATATCTTTAGGAGACAAAACTACGTGCAAAATGTGCGCTTGTTTCTCTATGGGTACCTTCCAGAACGCATTGCAACGTCATGTCATGATCTGTTTGTAGCTACTGTGAAAGGCGCTATTTCACGTGAACTCAACTGAAAAAACATTTTCTGTACAATGTACTTGCAGTAAAAAAAAGAAAATTCTTAGAAAAAATAAAACTTTAAATAAAATATAACTTAAGAACAGCTACATGTTTTCTCTTTAGGAAACTGCGACTTTCTGCCAAAGTCAACGCAATCTGTGTAATTTAATTGATACTTTAGACTGCTTGCTGTCTGTGTCAACAGTAGTAACTAGTTTATAGAGGGTTGAGCTGTTACCTGAGCCAGCTGAATGATATTGCATGAGTTAATAAACTGGTGAAGCTGCAGGTAGTACAGCACATTGATAGTCTTATGAGTTAATTACCACTGCAGACTTCTATTTCCTGATAAACCGCGGTTTCTATCCTCTGAGTTTATCTTAGTTTGATGTGTTCTATTTTTATTTGGCCTTTTATACCCTTTTGAATGCTTTTTATTTAAAAATAAAAGATATCATATAAATAATTTTATTTTGATGTATGTAGGATACATTAAATTTTTTGTTGCTGCTGCAAAACAATGCAAACGTCTAATCAATTCCTGGAAGAAATATTTATAAAACATTATTACAGTCAGATGTCAAGATACTTATATTTTATTGTTACACCAAAAGAATAGCAGCTTAGTGGTTCTCTTCAGTAACATCCAAGGTAGCTAACAGCTTCTGACCTTAATGGAAGTTGGTAACCAGCCGACATGAAAATACAAAGATTACCTAAACTGGGAATTTTGACAACTGAAGCGGACATTCATTCAGGCATTGAGTTGCAGTGTTGCTGGCTAAAGGGCAACTCAGTTATGCTAACGTGTGGAAACTTGGTACACCTCTGTGCCGGACCGAATGTTCTTTTCTGAAAAATTTGAAAACGTATCCATGTACTAATAGATCTACAGTACCACTCCATGCTGCATTAAAGTTAACCTTTCGGAAAGTCGTAAATCTCGCATGTGTCTCGCATCATATCACCGAGACAGGCCCCCATTAGGTCTGAAATTTTGAGCGCCAACTCGGTTCTCTGGATAGTAGAACGAGTTGAGCTAGCAGCTCGGAAACAATGATGGCTGCGCTCCGTAATTGAGATGTATTTTCTTTTTATTTGTACTATTTTGGTAATTTCAATGTCGTTTTTAAATGCCCTTACACACTTGACTACATTTCCGCTTTAATCCAGTCACCAATTTATGCACTGCACGGCCTTGCTGTGCGTGCAATGCAATGTACAGCTTTGTTTTTCATGCTTGTCTGCTGAAGATGCTATGTTGCCAACAACAATAACAATGACTAGCCTGCCCCTCGACAGCTGCTGCCCTCAAAGCATCTCTGTTCTTTCCGACTCAGAGTGTAGTGAGACAAACTGGAATGCTTTAAGTTTGAAATTACGTCACATTCTCGTGTACAGCAACTCGGACACCCAGGTATCAGAGACAAATGGAATGCAGCACCATTCCTGGCCCCATTCAGTTGTAGATTTATAGGTCAATAGGGGAGCTGCTGGCATCATACAACACAGTTGTATATATAAATAACTGTCTGAATAAATACATAAATTAATGTGGGAATAAATAAGTAAATAAATAAATGTGGAAATAAATAAATGTGATTTTTTTTAAAAATTTATTTCCAGATTTATTTATTTTCAATTGTATTTACCCATTTATTTTTTAGACATTTATTTATTTATTATTTTAAATTTTGGCAGAGATGGTCCTCCAAAGGTTGGGATCTCAGAAATGCTTAACATAAGAATGGTAAAAAGTTCCAAAATACACAGAGGTGGAAGCTATGGAGAAGCTATGGTGAAGCTACAACGTTTGGACCAATATAGTGGTAAACTTGATGGTTTAGGGCAGGGGTCTGCAACCTTTACTATCCAAAGAGCCATTTTGCACTCATTCTAACTAAATAAAGCTTATTTAGAGCCGCAAAAGTTACATGACCTTTAAAAAAACTTAGCTTACAATTTTTGATAAGTATCTACGTATCTTATGTGGAGTAAATGAAAGGATGTTGGATTTGATTCCTAACCAGACACTTCCTTTCTTTATTACACTTCACAGAAACATGGAAAAGCACTCTTGTTCAGTTGCCATTCGTGTTTATTGCTTGGATTTGTTGTATTGCTTTAAATGATTGTAAATATCGTCATATTCTGATAAGTTAGAAAAGCTTAAAGTCCGTGGAAGGATGTCCCAACATTTAAACATGACAGTATACAGTCGACCCCCAACCAGTCAAAGATTTTCTTATAGAGCTTATGTAAGATGTTTATAAAGAAAATGCACCATGGCGTTATGCTACTTGACATATTGCTAGGCGTTTGCAAAGCAGCAAATCCAGGAGCAACCGTTATTTTCCTAGGTTTTTTCCTGGGTTGGCTGTACCCCAAAGAGAGGAAGAAAAGTACATAGTGGCTCCTTCTGCGGTTCTGCAGAGGACGGTTTCCATTGTGCATATTAGGGATGTGTATTGGTAAGAATCTGGCTCTACGATATGTATCACGATACAGAGGGAACGATACAATAAATCACGATATATCACAATATATCTCAATACGATCAGTAATACTATATATTGCAATTTTCAAAACTGAATAGAACGTTAGAAAACCTGTCACAGCATCCTAACCACTCCAGCCTGTTTCTTCCATAACATCCAGTTTTATTACTAGTTCTAGGTGATCCAATGGAATGAAGGAGGTAAAAAAGCCACCAACTACCAGTCCTACTTTCAATTTTACTGCCAAAATTATTGTGTTGTGTCAGAATTTCATTAAAATTCTTAAAAAGAAAAAATCAATTCTTTGCTCTTGAATGTCGATACAATATCATGACATAAAAAATAGCGGTATATTGGTATAATGATATTTTCACTGTTTATTAAGCTATGTACGCTGCCTATTTATAGTGGAATTACAGAAAAAACTGTTTACATAAATTACAGGTGGCATACAATGATGGGTTGAGGCTCCTGCTGAGCGAAACTTGCTGGAGCAGTGCCAGCAGGTTATTTATGTATACTGGTATTTATGTATACTACACCGCAGCACAGGAGGGAATCCTGTGCTGCGGTGCTTCGGAACTTGATGCACAGATGTATATGCAGGCTAATACATTCAGAAAATTACATAATTTCCTGCTTAACCAATGTGAAACCAGGTCAAATCGTCTCTCATCTAATCTGTAGAGACACTGGAGGTGCTGCTTATTTGCATAACTGATTTGGATGTTTTACTGTGCTGGCGGTCCTTTTTCCTTTTTTTTTTAAATTTTTTTTTTACTATGGACCACATTAGGTCTGAAATAAAGTTTTATGATGATGATGATGATATATTAGGTGTTTGAGCTGTTAGAATGGGCAGTTATAAGCGTGTTTGGATGGTTATTTTAACTATCTGTCCCTCACCCCCGATAATACCTGTGACCTACTTTAGTGCGTAAACCATTTTTTACAGCCTGATAAAGGAACTAATCGGAAAAAATTGTAGTTGCAGGTGTGCAACTACAGGTCTGCAGTCATGATGTTATTATAAACAAAAATATATATTTTATATGTATCTCTAAGCTTTTTAATCACCTTTATTACAGTGGGGAAAATAATTATTTGACCCCTGATTTTGTAAGTTTGTTCAGTGACAAAGCAATTCATGAATTAATGAATGAATTAATTAATCAATCAATCAATCAATTTTATTTATAATGTACCTTTCATACAATGATATGCAGTTCAAAGTGCAATAAAAAATAAAAAATTAACCACACATATGTCAGGTTCTATCATTTATTTTATTATTTTTTATCAATTTTCCTTTTGATGTGCTATCCGTCACTGTTAAAATAAAACTAAAATGATACTGTTCTTAGACCTTTCATTTCTTTGTCATTGTACAAACTTAAAAATATTTGAGTGGTCAAATAATTATTTCCCCCACTCTACCTTCAAGATTGCTTCTTCTTGAAAGTAAGATACTTATTTATAATTAAATTCAGCAAATGTTATTGCTTGGCCTTAATGATGTTCATAAAATGAAAACAGGGGAGTGAGTAGATCTGGATGAATGGGGGCTTTTTAAAAGCTCTTGAGCCATGAGGCGCAGCTGATAAAACCATATTCCAATGCAATGAACTGCAAGTTATAGTCTGCAGTTTCTGACTGTGACACAATTTGATGTATTGCCTGGGAAGAGGTTTCTGTCTCTTTTGGAGTGCCAAAACTAGTGAATGTTGTGCTTTTGTTCCATTTGGTGAGCGTATAATGGAGTTTGAGTGAGGTTTGCTGGTGCTGTATGCAGATAGGGGCTGAATGGAGGAGAATGTAATTACTATACCTGTCCATGCAACAATGGCCAACCACCTTTTTCGCCCCGGGCTCCACTCGAACAAGCTGAAAGCAAGCGTAGTTGAATAGTGAAATCACATAAGTCGCCATCGGCTTTGAGCAGAAAAAAAAAGTAAAAAAGGAGATGGGTCTATCTCCAAGTGAACGTCTACTTTCTATCCTCGGCGCCAGTGTGGGTTTTGTTATTTATGGAGCTACTTTGATACATTAAAAATCTCATTTCAGGATGATTCATGAGCGGGAAGGAAGCAGTTTTATAGGCGGCATAAAGTTTGCAGGCATACAAATGTGAAAATAACTAGGCATTAAAAGTCACAACTGCTGTGTAAAATATATTAAAAGCTGCCTGGTAAAAAGCAGGTTCTGGTCTCATCCCAGACAAATCATAAGCTGCTAACATTCCCTGTCACATTTTAGCATTCCCACATGCTGCTTCAAGCCCGGTCTTAATATTCACTGCAAGTTCATATCAACTCTTCACGGAGGTTGGACTCTAATATTAGGAATGCATAAATTCAACTCTCAGAAGAATTGCATGTGAGATTCAACTGTAATATTTATGAAATTTCATTCAGCTGAAAGAAGGCTGTTAAAATTTAAGCTTGTTCCCTTTGGTAAAACATAAAAACAAAAAAATATTTTTAAATTGTCAATATTTCCTGCACATAGCATGGTGTAAATAACTAAATGAATAACTTAACTAATAGAAGCAGCCTGCCAACCTCTGGAATTAGCACTAAAATTAAAGGTGAAACAACAGTTTGGGATTTTCAATGAATAAATGAGGTGCAAATTTACAGAAGAGTGTCTGCCAATGATGGTGAAGTTATGATGGTAAGGAAATGTGTTAAGTCAAGTTTTACAAATCAGTACTGAAGAATTTGGACTCCAGCAACGTCAACTATTAGGAATTCAGTCCACCCTGGCCTCAGTGCTTCTCACATTAACAGTATGGTGGATCTGAACCACGGTTTCAATTAAATATATCCTTTCAGTCGTAGGCCAGACAGAGGGATTATTGGTCTTCGACACGTTTCATATGCAGATTAGGTGTTGTAAATGATCAGAAGAAGCGATTGGACTGAGCAGATGATTGAAAAGGCAACAATCGGCAGTAATAACTTCACATCAGGTAAACCTTTGCTAAAAAACAAGTTAACATAGCTAACCAACATGGCAGCTGCAAGATAACCACAAATAACAATGGGAATTGAAGCCTTTGACTGTAAACACTCTGTTTTTGTAGGATAGACCCATGAAGAGGATTCTCAGGTTATACAATATTAATATGAAACTGTCAGCTTTACTTACGGAAAAGGTTAACCAGTTAGTTTGCCTTAGCAGCCAGATATAAGATTATTGGGTTAAAAGGGCCACGTGGAAATGTGATTGTGGAGTTCAAAACAAGTTTCATTGATCTCTCGTATATTTCTGTACGTCCTTTAAAAAAGAACTACGGCTGGGGATGGCGCAGATGGTAGCGCAGCTCACCTCACAGCTAGAATGTCCTGGGTTCGATTCCCGCCGGGGACACTGAGGGTGTGTTTGTTCCTCCATATCATCAGCACCCACACCCTGGGTGGGGTTGGCGAAAGGTGGAGTTTACATGTTCTCTCCATGTTCCCTTGAGTAGCTAATGTGAGCTACTCCCACAAAAACATGCACATGCAGGACAGTGTACATGACAGTGGCGCCTGAGGGATTGGGGAGGATCTGGCTGGAATAACGTGATCCTTCCACGCGCTACATCCAGAATCCCCACCCCCTCAGGTGAAAAGAAGGGTTCATCACTCCTCAAAGCATGAAAGAGGCTTGAGCATAGTGTAGGATCCTCCTTGGGTTGGCGGAGGGAGAGCAATGCCCAGGACTGAATTTAGGGACGGACACGGGTGATAATGGGGAAAAAACCGTGGGATAAAAAACTAAAAAAAAAACAACGGCATCCGGTTTTGTCCTTTATTTACACCACAAATTGTAGCTTTTCAGTCATATTTATAAGTGTTAATTAATCATGATTTTTTTAATTGTTTAAAAGCCCTAATCTAAGCCTAAACTTATCAATATTGTTCCCACTAGATGAAGCTAAAAGTTTTATGTTTCATTTAAGACACAAATAACACAGTATAATCATTAAAAACAATACTCATATTACAACAATTATAAAAACAGGATACCTGCAAAAAGGTGATAAAAATTGTAAAGTGACAAAGAGATGGAGATGGCTAATTAAGAGAAGAATACAGTGTTCAGCAGTAAGTTTTAAAATAGAGCAATTGTTACAAAATCAAGCTTTTGGAGTGTTGTTGGTGTTTAATTACATGCAAAACATAGATATAGATATATAGCTATAATGAAGACTCAGGACAACACAGCTTCTGTTCTAGGAAGTAGCTTCAGCCGGGTTTTATTGGATCTTGGTTCTCAATACAATGCTACATAGGTCATTGACCTCTATATCTAACATTCTATATCCATTGTCTATTAACAATTGACATACCTTATCTCTGAGCAGACGTCCACGCTGAGATCCCAGCAGACCAACTAAAACCCTCTCCTCTCCTCTAAAAGGAGCCCTATCTTTTATACTTGATCACTGCGTCACTTACGGGAACCATCTGGTGTTCTTGGCCAGCGGCTTGATATTAGTTTATCTTGAAGGCGCCTAATTGTCTGGTTCTGAAGAGGCCAGAAAAGCTGGGAACAAAACATTTCCTAGAATCGCTTAATGACAAGTCTTTCGTGGAAGTACCACGTGCATCTTGTCAGCTTCTGAGAATTGATGCACGTGTTGATTACACGTGCCATGCAGGCCCAAATTTTGGCTTCTACAGGAGCAATGGGAAAAACGATCATTTGCACCAACGTTTACCTTGCAGATTGAAACGAAAGAAGAATGCATTCTGTAGAACAAGTTGATTTTTTTTAATTTGATCGTTTTATTTGAACGAAATTGCCTGTGTATTTTGAAAAAGAAAGTTTATTCTTTTGCCAAAATATCAGATTTTTGTTTGCGTCTTCAGTTAAACAAGTTACTGGAGACGCAATCTGGAGAAGCCTGTTGGATTCTACTAAGACATGAGATATTGTTCCTCTCCTTTCCTGTCACTATCTGTCACCATCTCTGGTTGTTAGCCTTTCTACCCTGCAGCTACCGCAAGTTCTGCCTGTTTTGTCTCAGCTGCCCCATTCTGGCCATCCTTCTTATCCTCCGTCAGTTTATTACTGTGTTTGGGTCTAGCCAGTATTAGGGGTGTCACGATATTGACATTTTAATCAAAATTGATTAGGTAATGAGCTTGGGCATCGGTATCTTAAAGACTATCCCAATAACATCCTCCCATGTTTACATACTGTAGCGTCACTAGCATCACTCTGGGACTTCATAGCAACAGTTAGCAGGTGACCGTCAATTTACTTTGATTTCCTCATCACAAAGAACCACACATTGCATTTTCCCAAACAAGTAACTCTTAACAGTTCCCATATAGCTCACAACACCACCTGGTAATACTATTAACCGCTATATGACAATAAGAACACATCTCTACAGAGCACATTAGCTGGCACTAGCAAGTAGCTATTTGCTAAGCTACAGTTAAACCATGGCTAGGAAGAAAGAAGCAGTGAGACTGGAGCTAAAGCTGCTCCTTCTAGTCTCAAATGAGTGAGGAAATTTTGATTTCCCCATGAGTTAAGATGAAATTTTCGTAAATAAGAGGATCGCTGTTTTCTGCTCGTTAGCTGGTTTCTCTGAGCCAACCGGAACTGAGTAGTTGAGCTGCAGTAACTAAAAAGAGTCACTAGATGGCAGCAACCCTCTGTTACTAATCATTTATGTTATTTATTTAAACAAGATTTTTACACTTATACTGTAAGTGTGATAAATTATTATAAATACAATAAAGTAAATCAATTATTTCAATTTGACAATTTGATGCCTAATGTGACACATTACACAAGAATAATGGAAATTGCATCATTTATATGTCTCTTGAAATAAGATTTACTGTACAAAATTTAAATAATAAGACGAATGATCATAGACTAGACTAGTCTAAAAATGGTATAGGGCTCTTTACTGTAAGAAAAAAAAAGGAGTATTGAATCAAATTGTGACCCAAAAATCAAATCGAATCAAGTATTTGGAGAATCGTGACACCCCTAGCCAGTATACAACAAGAGAGTTTTTGTCTCAGTAATCCATGTTTCTCATCCCGGTTCCCTGAAAAAGCTAAACTATAGATGATGAGAAACAACAACAGGGGAAGGGCCAACTGAGTATTCATGAATGTTGTCTTAGAAAACCATTTTTTTAATCAAGACTCTGGATGAAAAGAGGCAACCAATGTATTAAAACCTTGATAAATGAGAACAAAAATTCAGAGTCATTTTAGCTAACAGCAGATCTTGATACAGTATGTCACTACTACTTGTGGGTGTTTCCTAACAAAGGAAAAAATTATTGATTTAACCATAGGTTTGAAGTTATGTTTAGTATACACCCTGGTTTTTCTGACAGTCAGCACAGACGGCCTTGCCATGAGAGCCTTGCTACAAGAAAGTAAGAAAATGGTTAATCTGGAACATAATGGATTCATCCCCTGCTGTTCTATGCCACTGGAGGGATACATTCTGTAGGACCAGTTTACCAGTCTTATAACAAAAATAGTTGTGTAACCTAAGATAATTCAGAGGTAAAGAGCATATGATAAAACTTTCCTTGACGATAAAGGCTATATTATTAAAGGGTCCCGTCCACGGAGTCACCGTGTAATTCTTGTCCTTTTTGAATACGATCAGTCTCCCTGAGTTGCAAATGTATGCCTCTTGATAAATAATTTTAAAAAAATTCCAACCCCCATTGCTCACATTTCCCACACAAAGGAAACAGACGGGGAAAACAAGCAAGTCAAAAAAAGCCAGTCCCATCTACGTCACAGAGAAAATTATTATTCATAGTTTTGGCGACCTTGGCTTGTGACCGCCTAATGGAAGGCTATGTTGATTTAACCGGAGCAAATAAGGGCTTGGGTTATTTGTGGAGATAATAAATTTGTGTTGAATTTTTTACCCAAGAAAGAAGAGCTAAGGAATAAATGACTGGAATATGTCAATGGAACAACCAACAGTGTAGTATAACACTAAGTTAGTTTTTTTTTTTCAAGGCAACGTAAACGTTATGGTCAGAGGTTAGATGTATCATGAATTTTAACAAGTACAAGTACAAGTAAAAACTTTATCCACAGAAAATGACTAACAAGGCTTACATACTACAGACTAAAGACACTTTATAAAACAAAAAAAAAAAAATGAACGAGACCTTTAAAATAAATAAAGAGAAGGATGGGACCAACTAGTGACCCCTGTGGGACACCATTAGTGATTGGGAGTGGCTGAGAAAAGAAGTGTTCTGACCTAATACAATGCATTCTTTCTGTAAGATGATTTGAGAATCAAGATAAAGATCTATCAGAGATTCCAAGCCTGTTATTGAGACAGTTTGGATTCAAAGTATTAAAATCCTTAGCAAAGTCCTTGACAATAGTGCGTCAGTGCAACTAACGCCTAGTTTTTACTTCTCCGTCTATATGTGTGGAGACATACAATGCCATTACCCATCGACGCGCGGGCTCTCTGTCATCTACACAAGGACAGACGGAGTAGAGCCCAACTTTTTAACTATCTGTCGAACGCAACGGTGAGTGTACATCTGTGATTGGTTAGCCTTAGATACTTTCATCAGAACGATGCCGTATAGCAGATCTAATTAGTAGTAAATGCAGCTTTTGGGCACTAGATCCTTTGTATTGCAAGGACATTTTTTATATTATGATCTTTTTGTGATTTTTAACACAATGATGCTTAGAGAAACTTTTAGAGTATCATATGAGCTACAAATCTTGTAAAAACTTTCCAGTTCAATCAAAACTCACTCTGTCAGCCATGACACCTTGAGTTGACCTGCGTTTACAATCTGAAGTATTTAACCTCTGGATGAATAAAGACGATACTGCAATGGTATAGGCAGACGCGCCAGAAACGATCTGCACCCCCTGCCATCCTGACGGAAAATTGCTTTGCAATACTGGCACACCATTGGAGAAATATAAAAGGAAAAAATCTCCATCAATATGTGTGTGTGGAAGTGCAAACTTGCTGACAGATAAGTATTAACTAGGCTTAATGCCTCGTTTCCACTGACAGATAAGTTTGGTGTGGTTTTGACAGCTATTTTGTCTGTTTCCATTGTAAAAGCGGTCCAAACAACTGACCAGTACCACACCATTTCTGTTCAGTAGTAGGTCTTTAAGACAATTGTACAATACAGTAAGGGTTGAGCTACTGCTGCCACACAACACAGTCCATTTATTTGGAGGACAAAAAAACTGTCAAAAGACATACTAGTGCGCCATGTTTGTTGTCATACCAGGATGACGCAACAGTAGGCGTTTTAACTTCATCTGTCCAGGGAGAGTCCAACTGGCAGTGAAAATGCTCTAATGATTACGCCGGACCATAAAGTAGGTTATGGAACTGCACCAACTGGTGCCGTACCACCCAGTGGAAACGAGGCACTTGAGTCCCAAGAATAAAATATTCTTAACAATGGACAATTCTGGAAAGTGCCTGTTCCATTACATTCAATCATGCTAAGGTGTGGTAGATTTTAAATGGTAGATCTATCAGTATCAAGTAAAGACAATAGTGTTTTTCGAAATAACTCTAACCCATTTTTACCTTTCCTGACTCCATTATTTAATGGCTTGGATTTTGCCAATTGCATAAAATGCTGCATGATTTGCAAGTCTAAGAAGCCAAACTTACAGCACTTTGCTAATGACATGCAAAAGATTATGAATTTTATGCAAAACCTTCTCAAGCTCTCTGATTGTGACAATTTCAATTTAAGGGACCTAGATGGATATAACGCGGGACTAAGTAAATTTTTATACTTTAAAAAAAGTCTACATATACTAAAATGGAATAGAAAGAAACCCTTGAAATACTAAGTAAATTTGCCTTTCAATTATACAAGAGGTTTGCATCCAAGTTTAAAAGAAAAACTTTGCTTCATGTTGGTAGTTCTGAGCCTCCCCGGCAGCAATCTGTCACTTGTGTTGGAGTTTGGAGCTGTTTTGCATGCCTACAGCAGCTGGGGACTCAGCGCCTTTCCTAAGGACTGTTTTGCAAGGTGGACACTTTCCAGAGAGCGACTTGTGTCTGGCCGTGTTTACCCACCGGACTTCAGTCGGGGTTTTGCCTTTCTTGCAACTTGAAATGTGTCAAGCAGGAACAGATTTCCTTTTATATTCCAACCTTCCTCACTTTTAGGTGACAGCTGCTGAGCTGGCACATGTGCATCATGCTCTTAAGTACGGGTATAGCTATGACAGCAGCGCTGACAGTGCACATGAGCAGGAGACACTCTGTGGGTCTTTTATGGCGCTTTATGACTGAAAAAAAAAAATACTAAGAAGAAGGAACAAAAGTAAAAGCAATTTTCTGGAGCCAAGAGAAAAATATTGAGGTCAAGCGGTCTTCATTTTTTTTCAGTCTGGAGCTAAACTTGTCTGAATTGTTGTGATAGCTTTTGGGTTAATACTGAATACAAATTCCTAAATATTAAATGTGAAACTGCCATGTTTTTCACTGTTATGAAAAGATACTTTCCCCTTAAACAATTGATATGTTTTGTCACATCTTGATATTTCAAAGCATCGTACTAATTATAATATCTGATGCAGTTGTGCCCTTCCTGAGAAATTAATGTGACCCCAAACTTTAAACCTGCTTGTTGTCTTCCATTTTGGGGTTTCCAAAATTTCAGCAAGGTGTGCGTATTAATGCCAAAAATAACCAGTACAGCCCTGATGGTTACAAACACAGTTTTTATAACTAAATGCATGCAGAATGTTTATGCGAGGAACTAGTAGTTTCTGTAACGCAACTTTAAAAAGATAACAAAACAGAGGGGACTCTTTACTACACTATACATTATATTTTATACTTTAGGGTGTAATGGTGTTTGGTGGTGGTTGGTAAGGTTAGTCATGCAGAAACTGAAGAGAAAGAAAAAAACAAAAACGTTATTTCACTTTACTCCTCTTTCAACAGCAATAAAGTATTTAGCTGGCTCTGAATTACTGAAATATCAAGCTGAGTGTAAACATCACTGATACTGGAGAAAAATCAGCTCAAGTTCAAATCTAGCTACGTGTAGCATCCAGTCTGACGAAACTGTTTTCATACTATAAATACAAGTTGGAGGAACCTCAGTTGCTAAATGGAGATTTTCCCAATGGCTGCCACACTGCATTCAGATACAGCAGGGACACAAGATTGTCTAAATATCAAAACAACTCTAAAGTAAATTAAGCATGCTTTGTTCTCACATTTGGATAGTTTTATTTAAATATTTCTAAACATCAACACCAATGGATTTCAAATGGGTTATTGTTAGGTGTTAGGGTTAGTTTTGGGTCATATTTGAACTGAACCATGATTTTTTAAAACCATTACACAATAAAGTAAAAAAATATCCTGTATAGTGTAGTTACAATCAGTTCAGAAATACTTTTTTCAGAAGCATATTAAATGTTGTCTTAACCCATGGCATCCAAGCATCTTGAAAGAGTCGTTTTGGACTCTTTCAAGTGTTGGAGTGTTTTGGAGTGTTAAAACTAGGGAGAAATGTGATTAAATGTTAATGTCTGAGAAAAGTTTAAAAAGGTGTGTGGCGAGGGGTTTTACAGTCATAAAACATAATAATTGTAATTTAAAAAAAAGATTACTTTGCAGATGTGTGGGTTATTTTTAGAACCCCCAGAATAAATTAGGGACCATTGTAAATGAAATTTAATGGGTCTGGTTTATTTTCTATGGGTGAGTAGCAAGGAACAAAAATATTCATGCAATATTTTTGCTTGTTTAAGACTCCCAAAGATGATATGTCGACACACTGGATTTGTGTAGAGAGCATGCCAGAATACTAGCCTACATTGCCCTGAAGGTGAAAAAAATCTCGCTATCTCTGCTTCCAGCTTCCAGAGAGAGACACTTCTGCGACGCAGCAACGGAGAACAAGGGAGTGGACAACATTTCCATCACAGATAAAAAATCCAAAACAAAAATAACTTGATCCATTATTTAAAGTAGATTATAGTGCAGTGAATTATTAGAATTTCATTACATTGCAGCTGAAATGTATATTCAGAAATCACTTTGCAGAAACCAAACACTGTGTCCAGTCTAGCTTTACCTAGATTTTTCATTCCTGAATCGCCAACGCATCCTCACTCCCAATTCGTCACATATGGACGCAAGATCAGACTCCTGACCATGTGTCCGTATGTGACGAGTTTGGAGTGAGGATGATTAGGAATCGCTGGAAGCGCTGCATGGATAGCAACGGCATTGAGTCATCAGCGCGAAATATTCCCTCCTGCTCCCAACATCAAAACAACATATGAACATTTTCCTCTTTGGGACTCTTAAACAAAACATCAGTTATATCCGCTCACATTCAGTAAACTTCGTCCCGGAGCCGTGAAATTCAATTTCGTTTTTTTCCAACTGAAAAAACAACTTTATGCGGATCACTTACAAGCAGCTGCCCTATTGCAGGACTGTCAGCTGTAAGTTAAATTTAAAGTTTCTCCACACAGAACGGTGTTGGGGTTGCAAAAGGAGCGCGTTTTATTGTTGCGCATTCTTCTGGTGCGAATATATCTGATATTCAACATTGTTCTTTGTGCTCCGATGTGGATTTTAATAATTCTTCCCAACCAACAGCATAATGTTGGTGATGTTTAAAAAGGAAAACAGTTAAACCTATGGCTTTTAACTTGTACTGATTTACTAAAGATGCAATTTTCAACACGTTTATAGCCTACTCTGCAGTGCATATTGTAATGAGACATGAAACGGATGAATACTTAGAAGCTATATAAATATTTAATAAGTGTCCCCACCAATCATCAAACTGCATTCAAGTTAATAATTACGTCCCCACCAATTTTAAAAACAAACTAATGCCCTTGGCCTTAGGGTGCAAAAATTGTTGCCCGTAGACTCGTTAGTTGTAAAAAACAGTTAAAAACTCATCTTTTTAGCATTGCCTTCACCTACTTTATTGTATTTTTCACTGTATTGTGTTTTAATGTTATTTTATTGTTGTGTTGTGAAGCACTTTGTGATAATCCCTAGAAAGATAATATAGATATAAAGTTTACTTACTTACTTACTTACATGCGCAGTAGATCCTCTTCAATACTACTTCAATAATAGAGAAAGGATGAGGGGCGAGGTTTACATATCACCACGCTACGGCCGTGGGGCTGACATCAAACCAACATCACAGATGTCTGTCATACAGTGCGGCTAATCGACAGGTCAAACTACAGGACTTGAAGATGAACGGAAAGAGACGCAAAATGCAGAAAGAAAAAAAAAATTGTAATTCAGTTACATCACTCAAAGCAATACCATTTGAGAGAAAAACATAGCAGGAGAAGCTTGAGGTAAAAGAGCTTTGATATGATCAGCCATATATCAAGATCAATAAGTAGTAAAACGAGAGTTTAAAAGCACTGTAGATGATTTATGCATTTTGGCTCACTGTATGGCTTCAGTGCATTTCATAGTGAGTTACTGCTGCGTAAAAATGCACATTATTCATTTACAGTGATGTTTTCCGGACTTTAAATTAGTGCTTACTCATTAGCGGAAGTAGCTGTGTAGACACAGCTACTTCACAATAAGAGCATTCACTCCTAATGTTTACAATGATTATCAGTGTTATTCCTTTTCATATGAGATCACAAATACATTAATCTCGTTCTTCAGATTTATATTCCCCAAACCTGTATCGGCAACTGTGTGGAAATAATAAAGAACAGAATAAATATCACAGCCTTTTCTCCGACCCATATCTTTTCATACTCTGAATGGCTTTAAGATGAGCTCTGGCAGATACTCTCAGTGTTAAGAGGGTCATCCAAGCCTGAATAAGTACCTCAATAGACAGCTCAGTGTTTCCTCCACTACAGAAATAGTCTGTGTTGCAGCAAAACTGTTGAAGCCCCCAAAACACTGTTGTCATAGCACAGTCCAATTAAGAGGATGCTTAGGGTTGACTAAAATTAAGAATAAACAGTCAGTTTTACATACAGAAAATGTTAGCCCGTTAATTTGCCTTAGCAACTGGCTGAAAGATAAATAGTTTGTAAGGCCATGTGTGTGTGTGACTGTGGAGTTGAAAAACAAAAATTCTATTAATCTCTCCTTTATTTAATTTAAAACAAGAGAAATGGCATCTGGATTTTTCTTTATTTACACTAAAATGTTTATATTTTTCATCATATTTAGGAATGTTAATTTGTCATGATTAATTGACAGCTACCCTGTGATTAATTAGATAAAACATTTTTAATCATTTGACAGCCTTAATATATAGCCATCATAGTCATAGCCCCCACTGGAGAAAACCCTAGAAATTTAGCCAGACCGATAGATGTCAGTAATCCTGTTTCCCATTGAATTTCTTTAGAGCACTAAGTGTAGTTTTTTTTTTAGAAATGTTAGCCTACTTCATGTTGCTAGAAAGGTTCTAGTGGCGTGATGTTGTGATACCACAGGGTACACAGGGATTAAGTCCAGGGTGTGGCTGGTAAAAGTGAGCAAAGGGTTGTTGCTAATTACACTTATTCCATCATTTAAATTTGGGATCAAAGATATATCGGCTGTGACATCAGCACCAGTCATGATTTTAACATATTGGTATTGGGACTATTTTAATTACTTTTTTTATGTTTTATTAATATTGGTCATCATCAGATTCCCATATGGTTCCATGGGATGGAAGGGGATCTGGTCCAGATGTGGCTGGTAAAACTGAAAAAAGAAAACAAAAATTTGGCTAATTACAATAAATCTATTATTTAAATCCGAGATACACGAAAAATTGGTATTAACATCGGTATCAGCCAATATCTGTCATTTATTTTAAAAAAATTGGTATTGGGCCAATATTAATATCCATAGATAGATAGATAGATAGATAGATAGATAGATAGATGTCAGTCATTTTTTTAAGAATATTGGTATCAGGCCAATATTAGCTTTTTTCTTTTTCTTTATCTTGTTTTAATTTCTTTGTGTTTCAGATGTGGGAGGAAAAAAAGGTTCCTAAATTCTAATTATCAGTCATAGCAGCAGTATTAGTAGAGATCGATGTCTGTACAAATTATTCTATCGGTGCAGTCCTAATTTAATATTGCAGTATATGTAATTCTCACATATAGGACCAGGTGTTTTTTTTTTCATTAGTAACTGAAATCCTTGTTTGAAAACTGATGTTTGTTTTTTCTCAGATTCTTTGTTTGATATTTAAATTAGTTCAAATGTGAAAGAGATGGTGTTGTTTCATTTAAGGGAACCAACAAAATAAAGTCTCAAAATAAGTGATATTGGTTGTTATTCTCAGAGGTAACTGCAGTGGCTCAATCAAACATGTTTTCAGCACTGATTTCTAAATATTTCACAGAATCTACATCAAAAATATAAACTGGTTGAAAAGCAAGTCAAAACCCCAATAATTGCTCATTTCCTAAGTTTAAGGAGCTTTTTTCAACAAGCCTTTCGAGCTATCCCTGAAGAGTCCTCAACACCTCCCTTTCATATTGCACCCAAACACTTTAAGAGATAAAACGACAGAGAGAGCTGAAGATAGAATGAGTGTGGATGCATTATTTTACAGGCTCGGTTTTAATGCCTGCCTGTGATTCTGCAAAAAAGGCATCTTAGTCTTTGAATTTATTGACAGGGTCCTTTCTACCTCGGCTGAAGTGACCATCAGATCAGCCATCCTTTGCTTCACAGTTTATAAACTTCAAAGGTGCCATGCACAGTAGTGAGCAGATGATGGACTGTGGGGGATATGAAAGAGGGATGGCAAAAGATCCAGAGCCAGGTTAGCTGTGTAATTTCAACTGATGGGTGGTGACACAGCATCCGGTGAGTGAAGAGTGTAGGTGGATAATAAATGAGTCAGGGAAGCAGCATACTGAGGCACCCGGAGGCCGGGATGCCTCAGGAGGAAAAGGTAGGCATGCAAGCATGGGTAGTTATGACAGCTTTGGTTGTTAAGATATTTGTAACCTAAAATTTGATGCAATATACTCGATGGACAGCTGTGTAATTATTGGCATTTTATTATCAACTACATCTGACTGTAATGAATTATAAAAGGACTTGGTTATAATTCTGTATTGAAGAATATGGAAAAATGTATTCTGAATCAATTCTTATAAACATTTTAGAAATTGATTCACAATTCCAAACATTTATTTAATTGTTTAACATTATTTGTCCCTTTTTACAGATAAAATAGGAAGGAAAAGTTTAGACAACTTAGGTTTGAAAGGGTTAATACAGTTTTTGCCGGCGAACTGTTACTCGCTTTTGCTTCTTTTGCTTTACAGACATATAATTAAGGTAACGACTCAAAAAAACTTTTTTAACAGCACTGCCTTATGTCAATATCAAAACTGGATCAGACTGAATTGGATCAGTTCATGATTATCGATTCTAACTCTTGAGAATCTGTATTGAAATTCTTTAAATTTAAATCAAAACCTAGCTTCACGTAGTTATGTTTTAATTGCTTAAATTAATATGTCGGTGGTGTAAAATGTGTTGAGGTGACATATAATGTCAAATTAGCTATTAAAATAAAAATGAACTTTTTTTAGGGATTTTAGGGATTTTTTAGAGATGCATAATATATCGGTATCAAGATGGGTATCGGCCGAAGTTAGTTGTTATTCAACAGATTTGTATAAAATCTGATTTTGGCTGTTTTTCAAAATATCTGTATCAGTCAATGTTAATTGGGTTTTTTTCAACATGTTATCTGTCTGATGTTAGTCATTTTTCAACATATCAGTATTTGTCGATTTAATCGTTTTTCAAAACATCTGTATGGATCGATGTTAGTTGTTTTTCAGAATCTCTCTATCGGTTGATGTTAGCCGTTTTTCAACATTTCAGTATCATCTGATGTTAATCATTTTTCAAAATATCAGTATTGGTCGATTTAGTAGTTTTTTAAACATATCTGTATAAGTAGATGTTGGTTTTTTTCAGAATATCAGAATCAATCTGATGTTAGTTGTATTTTAACATGTACCCAGCCGTATCGGTCCGATGCCAGCAGTGTGGGGTTTTCTTTTTTCCACCGTAATGAAGGCTAGAAAATTTGTATATAGTTTTGGGTAATATTGGTTATCAGCCATAACAGCAATGTTAACATCTGATATTTTAATCAGCCCAAATTTTCAGGTCGGGGTCTCCCTAGTTTATCTTTTTTTTGTGAATTTGGTCTAATTTGATCTAACCTTCAGTACATTTTCATCCATTAAATGTTAAGATTTCAGATGTGTATTTAAGTGGGACAGATAATTAAGTGGGATGGATAAAATCTTACCTAATCTAGCTAGGTTTCCCCAGCAATAGTGAAACCATTATATATATAGTTTTCATATTTTTTTCAAAATTATAATTTTTTTATTACTATCATGAAGATCAGATGTGACCATACTCTTTCTTAGTATTTGGTAGAATTACCCTGAAACAGTTTTACTTGGGTCAAAAGTTTCAGGTTTCCATCCTTAAGCTCTCTGCTATAGTTTGCTGGAATCTTGGCCTACTCTTCTTGACAGAATCGGTGGGTCAGGTTTAAAGGTCTTCTTGCTCGTAGTCACCCTTACATTTTATATGAGAATTAGATTGGGGCTTTGTGATGGATACTCCAACACATTAACTCTGTTGTCTTATGGCTACTTTGTAACCAGCTTGATCAGCTTGGGGTCATCATCCATCTGGAAGACCCATTTGGGCACAACTTAACCTCTTGGTTGATGTCTACAGATGTTGCTTCAATGTGGCCGCTTAGCTTTCCTTTCCCGTTATACCATGCATTTTGTGAAGTGCATCAGTCCCTTCTACAGTGAAACAAGCTCCAAAAATAACGTTTATCATTATGCTCAAACAGTTCAGTTAGTCTTTTGTCAGACAGGAGAACTTGTCTCCAGCAGCTCAGATGTTTGTCCCCAGTTGCAAACTGTAGTCTGGCTATATTCTGGTGGTTTTGAACGAACAGCTTTCTCCTCCCAGAGTGACTTTTCAGCTCATGGTGGTACAGGACTGGTTTTACTGTGGACAGAGACTCTCGCCAGTTTCAGCCAGCATCTTTACATGATCTTTCGCTGTTGTCTTTGGGTTTATTCCCATATTTGGCACCAAACAAGTTTCTCTCTGGGACTCAAAGTCCATCTCCTTCCTGGGTGAGATGAATGTTGGACATTCCTATGTTTTTTATACTTGTGTGTTATTTTCTGAAAAGATGAACATAGGAACTTCACAAATCTGCAAGTTAAAGATGAGCCACAATAGTTATCCTGGGGTCTTAGTTTAATTCCCTTGATTTTTCAATTATGCCCTGTATTCCGGGGGTGCCTTTGTATGCATCCACAGAGGTGCTACTAATGAACTCAGATGGACTCAACCAGAGTCAGTCAGTCAACCAAAAGCTTCTTAAGCTCAGAATGGAATCATCTGGAGTTTCCTTTTTGTTTAAAGACACAATAAACTTACTATTTATATATATATATATATATATATATATATATATATATATATATATATACCTTTTTGATAAAGGGATTAAAAAAACATAACAATTCTCTCACTCTTTATTCTGACATTTTACAAATACAAAAAATATGTTAATATGTATTAATCTAAGAGGTTTGATTTTAAAGAAAAAAATTATCCTGTAGATTTTTTCTGAAGTATATGTAAATATGTATTTTCATCTGTATGCATCATAATTAATTAAAAGTATAATATGTATTAGGTATGAAAGTAAACTTATTTTGTTAAAGCATGTAATTTAATTCACCATCATAAGTTAATAATTTAGGCTTGGTTTTATTACTCATATAGAGGAAACATTATACCTCTAGGAGGCTCCTGGAAATCCCTGAACCTCTCTCATAATAAAACCAAGCAGCTCAGGGAACAAAAGCTGGGAGCAGGAAGGTTTAACACATACAACTAATAAACACTCCCATCATTCAGTGTTAGGCGCTTGGATGCCTGAGATCTGAATGTGTAACATTTTCGGAATAAATTAACTCTGTTTTAAAGTTTTAATTGCTGTATTTCAGCCAGACAATTGGAATCGGCCGCTCACATCTGTGCAGGGCCTGTGACAGTTTGTGTCCGTGTGATAAATTTAATGAGTTCAGTCTTTGTGGAGAAAGATGACCTTTTTAAATGACATTGCCAGATGAAAAGACTCCGCTCAAACCAAATAACAGCAAATGTCTTCCCTTAAGGTCCGGTGCTGATGACGGGTATGACGAGAACTCCCGATTCACTGCAGCATTTTCTGCACATCTGGTTCAGGAAAACCATATACTTGGAGGTGCATGTAATTATAAATGAGCAGAAGTGCATGTAAACATTTTCTCAGATTGGTTTGTGTCGAAAAAATGCTGCAGAGGAGAAAATACGTGTTAAATGAGGCAAGGCAAAGGAGCAGAAGGTCCTCTCACATCCTTCTTAGCAATGCTTCGGTTTGCAGCGCTCATCAACGTTATGATCTAATCTTTACAGCCATATTGCCCTTTGATGCTCCTGCTGCACGTGCCATTATGTTCACCATTAGTGGAAAGAGTTTCAAGAGGCCTTCATTACTACATATTCCAGCTAGGAAAAACCTCCAGCCACAGTAAATATGTTGAGGTTGTAAAACGATGCTGTTATTGGCTCCTCTTTATTCCTACGGTGTTTGATCAGAGAGTTGAATAAAAGACAGAAAGTGATGAGGAACATTTAAAAGCTTGATCAAAATAATCACAAGCCATGCAATAAAGTCACTCACTGCAGATATATTACAGCTATTTAATAAAATGTAATCACGTGTTTTATCATCATTATTTATGGTGGAGGAGCCTGTCTCTGTCATATTTGACTGAAACTACATATTATTGTCATAATGCCACAAACAAAGGGCAAACTCTGACACCAACCTGGAAGTGACAAAAATTGCAGTTCCCTCTCATCCTGGATAAGGTACAGTTTGTTACTATATAGATATCTAAAGATAAAGGAGGGTGTGGTTTGCCAAGTCTTGTGGTTATTACTATTATGCAGCACAGATATGTACGTTTGGGTATTGGTGTAACGAGGTATATACAGTAAAGTGGAAAGGAATAGAACTAGGTTCAACAAATGCAGAAACACTCTAGACTCAATAACTAGACCTACATTACAAGAATGGATATCAGTCATCGGGAGATATAATTTGGAGCAAGTAGCTCAAATTCTATACTGAGTGGCCTGCGATCAAAATACAGAAATATTGGAAAGATGTAGGGTACACAGTGAGCGAGATGTTGGCATACAGGATACCACTGTAATTTGAAAATTTTTACTTAATCAATCAGGTAGCAGAGTCACGGTTTACTGGCTAAAAGTGCCCACTAACCTCTGTTAGCCTTGGTTTGCTCAGTAAAGTCGTAGCTGCATCAACTGAGTATCGATTAAATGTGATGCATTTTAAAGCTTTAACAAAAATGATTTACAGATCTCAGACACAGTCATCGAACAGATAGAATGGAGATGAACCATAGAGATGCCAGTGGAGAACAACAAAAATTAGGAGCTTAAATACTGGGGTGGGATTAGAGACTGACAGGGGAACCAGATAACTAATCAGAAGAGATGTAATGCAGTTTTGTAAAGGAAGGTTGAAAAGGGAAACTGAGGTTAGCGGCTATTTAACACAGAGGGAAATGAACTAGGACTCAGGCAGTCCTAGTTCAGTATGGAAACCAAAAGGGAAAAAGCCCAACAAGCAGCAGAACACAAGAACAAAATCCATGAACCTAGTCACAAAGAGATAAACTAAATATGGTAAGACCTGTAGAATATATATAAAGTACAGGGAGATGATCAAACCAAAAGCTGAGTTGAGGTTAGTGACCTGTCGTATGTCTGTAAAGAAGCAAAGAGAAAGTACAAGGTTTAGGCAGACATTTGATCATGCAAGAGAACCTCAAAGAAAGACCCTGTCAGGATACCAGGGTGTTATGATGGGGCAGGATGAGTAGGACATTGGCTGCGGCAGCCTTTGAGGACTGCTGAAGTGACAAAGGAGTTCTGGAGGCTGGCCAGGTGGTAGTAGTGGCCACTGGATAGCCTTGTCAGCAGCCAGACTATGAGGCATGGACAACCAGCAGTTTAACTCAGGAAACTGGCCCACAGTATACTGGAATCCACGATGAAGCTTTAGAGGTTGGTTCAGAGAGTGCTGGAACCCAGGAATGAACCTCAGAAAGCAGAGCTGGAGAGATTGGAACCCTCAGAGGAATCATACAGGGTAGCATCGGAAAGCCAAAACCTTCAGGAAAGCCAGAGTGACTCTGTGGATGCCAGAACCTTTGGAGAACAAGAGAGTCTTTCTACTCAGATTTTAATTTAGCTGGATTCTTCCTGGCTGATGTTTTATTTCAACAGATCAGCGATTCTGGCTCCAGATTTGAATTTACAAGGTAAGTGGAAATGAGGAGCAATCAGACAAATGTAACCAAAGGATCTTTCTTTAAGTAAAACGAGACAAATAAAAAAACTGTAAACAGCATTCAAACATGAATTAGCAAAGGAACTGACACAGACAGATGCCAAGAAGCTGAAAATTGAGTTAAAGAACGTATTAATCAAACCCTGGCTGATTTCTTTATAAAAGTTGTCGTAATGAAGACGAATTCTGGCTGTACCACTAATCAATTGCTGTCTTTATCATCCTGCTTTTACTCCCTACTGAAAGATGAGAAGTAAGATGCAAGACGAGTGCGAGGTAGAGTCAAACTTTTCCCTCTTGCTCCTTGAATTTTAATTTGCTTTCACTTAATTTTATTGTCTAACGAGATTGAAAAACACATCAGTCTGCGTTAGAGCCACACGGTACCCTCATTACTCAGTTATGGAAGACTAATCGGACTGACGGTGTAACCTCAGTGAGTGTCGGTGTCAGTCAGAGAGAGGCAGTGAAGCTGTAGCTTCAGGCTGGAGCAGCTCAGCCATCTGCCTGCCTTATTTCTCCATTCATAGTGATAAAAGCAAATACTGAACATTAGTTATTGTCCTTGCATGTATTTTTCTTTTCTTGACTTTTTTGCTGTTTTCAAAAAATTTCTCCTCTCACTCTGATGAATAATGCTTTGGGAGCAGTGGATGAGGAATATGTTACCTTAATATTTGGCGAAACAATGAAGTCTGGAATCTTCTTTTATCATTTTCCAGGCTTGGAAATGTATGGAAATTTAAATTTGTCTGATTCTTCCAGACTTCTTCTCTAGTTAAGTTATGTTATTTATATTCAAAGGAAATCTTTTAAAAGTTCAGTTCCTGAAAATGAGAGCCTTATATCCTCTTTTGATGCCATTTTTGACTCACAGGTGAAACTTGAAAAATTAGAATATTGTGCAAAACTGGATTTGTTTCAGTAATTCAACTTAAAAGGCGAAACATATATACATGATATAGACTCATTGCATGCAAAGCATATATTTTCCAGCCTTTATTTGTTATAATTTTGACGATTATGGTTACATTACAGCTTATTAAAACCCCATATTCAAATTCTCAGAGAGCAAGTTTTTTTGAGATTGAATCCCTTTTCACTTTTCTCTTTATCTTCCTGTGTACCTTATTTCTGCTTCTCCTTCCCATTTGTCCGTCATTCTTTCTTCTTTTTCTAACACTCTGATCACTGACATAAATTAATTGTGAGCTTTCTGATTATTTCACTTTAAATGTTCCTTTTAAGCAAAGAAAATCATTACAGACTGGAACAGTTATGAAGAAAAGAAATGAAAAGAAGGAAGACACAAGGAATTTGAGAAAAATGACAGGGCACAAGGACAGGCAGGAGGAAGGGAGGTCGGACACAATAGGAAAGTGAAGATCACAACCAAGCAAACAAAGGAGGGAAGGCAATACATAGGAAGTATGCAAAGAAGGAACAAAAAGAGAAAGTAGAAAGGACGTGAGTGAAAAAGAAAGATATGGAGAGTGGTAAGAGAAGGTCAGAACACAGGAAGAGAGAACAGTATTTATGAGTACATCACCAAAAGATCTGTTGTTAGCACCAACCTTATTCAGAAAGCTGGGGTTCCACACAAATACTTTTTCAGGTTTGAAAAAGTGTGTAAAAAGAAACAAATAGTTTGGAAAAAAAGTTGCATACAAAAATACTTTCTTTCCCATTATCTAAACCATCTTCCTTATCTTTTCCTTTTTTCCTTCTTCCTCTGTCCTTCCATCCTACCTTTCTTCACCCTCTTTTTGCTTTCCCTTTTTATTACTTTCATTCCTTGTCTGACCTCGGTTCCTTTCTTTCTTTGTTTTGTCTTTTTTTCTGTGTTTGCTTCCCTTCCCTCTTTGTTCTTCTTTTTGTTATTCCTTGTGTCCTCTTGTTCCACCCACTGTCCCTCCCTCTTTTCCTACCCTTTTCTGGTCTACCCTACCTTCATCCTCATTCTGCCTTGCCTACCTTACATTCTTCTGTCGTTAGCCTTTTTTCTTATCTCGTGGTGTTCCTTCCTTTTTTCTTTTCCTTGTGTTCTTTCTTTTTCTTTTGCTTACTTGTGTGTAACCTATCTGTCCTTCATCTATCATCACTCCTTCCCTTTCCTTTTTGCGTCCCACCCTTCCTTCTTACTTCTGCCTCTCTACTGCTAAGTTATTTTCTTCCTTGTTTTCCAGTGTCCATCCTTCCTTTCGTCCTTCCTTGCTTACTTGTATCCATACTTTGACCACTATGTGACATAACTTGGTTAAAGAAGCATGGGGCAGGATGAAGAAACAAAACTCATGAACAACGTTCCGGCGCTGGAACTAACTACAGCGACAGGAGGCACAAACTCTCAGACAAAACATAACACAGCAACATACTGCCAGACCACTGTGTATATATGGATATTATTAAAATACAAGCACCATGTTGAGTGACAAACTGAATAAAATCTTCCTTCATTTCCATTTTATTGCATGACACAATTATTTGATCGCCTATTAGCTGGAAAGAATTCAGGCTCCCACAGACCTGTTAGTTCTTCTTTAAAAAGCCCTTCTGTTCTTCACTCATTATTGATATAATAATGCACTCAGGTGATATAATAATGTACCTCTTTGAACTCGTTACCTGTATAAAACACAGCTGTCCACACACTAAACAAACTCCAACTTCTCCACAATGGCCAAGACCAGAGAGCTGTTCAAAGATATCATGGATAAAATTGTAGACGTGCACAAGCCTGGGATGAGTTACAGGACAATTGGTAAGCAGCTTGGTGAGAAGGCAACAACTGTTGGAGCAGTAATTAGAAAATAGAAAAAATTCAAGACGACTGTCAGTCTCCCTAGTTCTGAAGATCTCTGCTGGGAGAAACGATCATGAGGACAGTGAGGGATGAGCCCAGAACTACACGGCAGGACCTGGTCAATGACCTCAATAGAGCCAGGACCACACTCTCAAAGAAAACAATCAGAAACAAACTTTCCCATCATGAATTAAAATTTTGCAGTGCATGCAAGGTCCCAGTGCATTTCAAGATCCATCTGAAGTTTGCTAATGATCATCTGGATGATCCAGAGGAGGAATGGGAGAAGATCATGTGGTCTGATGAGACAACATTTTTGTTTTTTGGTCGTAACTACAATCGCTGTGTTTAGAGGAAGAAGAAAACACACAGCCAGGGCAACTAAGGAGTGGCTCCGTAGGAAGCACCTCAAGGTCGTGGAGTGGCGTAGCCAGTCTCCAGACCAGAATCCATTAGAAAATCTTTGGAGAGAGCTGAAAGTCTGTGTTGCCCAGCGACAACCCCCGAAACCTGAACTCGCTGGAGAAGATCTGTATGGAAGAGTGGGACAAAATCCCTGCTGCAGTGTTTGCAAACAAAAGTTTCTGTACCAAATATTTAGTTTGTCTGATGTATCAAATACTTATGTCATGCAATAAAATAGATATTAATTATTTATAAATCATCCACTTTGATTTTCTGCATTTTTGTTTTAGATTCTGTCCCTCACAGTTGGAAGAGTACCTTTGATACAAATTACAGACCTCTACATACTTTGTAAGTGGGAAAACTTCAAAAATCAGCAGTGTATCAAATACTTGTTTTCCCCACTGTATGTGTTAAGTGTTTTAAGAAATCCTGCAGAATGCTCCTTTAAATTTGGCAAGGCAGTTTGAATGCATTAGAGAAACATAATGTATCAAAATTAAAACATGAAATTCAAACACTTAATAATTGCTTACTCAAAGGCAACTCTAAACACATGATTTTTCAGCTTTTATTTAAAAGAACTCAGCATTTCAGCAAATTTGAAGTCCTCTGAAAGTTTGTTCCAGATAAGGGATGCTTAAGAACTGAACGTTGCTTTTCTGTTTGTTTCTGATTCTAGGGATGATTAGTAGACTAGAGTTGGAAGACCTGAGTGGTCTGGGGAGTTGGTATAGTGACAACAGATCTGTAACATATTTTTGTGACTTTCAGTGATTTATAAACAAGTAGCAGTATTTTAAAGTCTTTAGAACTGGGGTGATGTGCTCTACTTTTTTGGTTTTTGTTTCACATATTGTTTTCTTTTGATTGAAAGGAATATGTGAAATTTTAAATATAATGTCTGGAATATCCAAATCTACAAGTTTTGCTTTTATTGCCAGAAGTAAATTCTGCTCTGATTAAGGAGGCTAGCAATGGTTCAGCTAAATACTGTAAACCCAGTTTTAACAGATTGCCTTAAATTCCTTCTTAGATTTTCCACTTTTTCATAAAGAAGTTCCTACTATAAGTCTCACTTTTCTATAGCAACATCAGTGGTCGATCAACCTCAGCGCTGCACTCAGGGAGCCCCTTTCCCTTCCACCAACACCTGCAGCTGACAAATTACTTTTGATTTGCTCATTTCACATCTGACCTTACAATATCGGATTTACAATTGGGTTGTTCAGACATGATAGCTTTGCAGGCTGCCCGCGAAAACAGGTCCTAAAACATCACACCGAGGAGCACCGGTGCTTATTGATCGAGATGAGTGGAGCCCTATGATTGCAAGGGATGTAAGAACCCAAGAATCACTCAAAACCTTCAGACAGAAATTCTGCAGCAGAGGAAATTTTTTGTCCAGAAACATTGTAAGTTGATTCTAAATGCCTTAAATTACATGTCTCCTTCTGCTATGGAAGACCACAAATATTTATCGGGAGAAATGCTTGTAGCTTGTAGATGGTGCTGAAGATGTAGTTCGGGTCCAATACTTTGTGGAATCACCTTTCACCATTGAGGTTACACCTAAAAGTATTTAGGATTATTTCTCGGAAATTTGAAATTTTCTCTTCTTTTTCTTCTTTGGAAAATAGCTCAAGTTCAATACAATACGTATGGATGGTGTCTGTGAACATTGAGTTCAGGTTCTTAAATAGGGGCACAAATAACATGTTTTTTGACGAATACCTATTTCGAACAGATACAAAAATATTTGTATTCAGGAACAAAAAAAAAACATCTAACATCTGCGTTTCCTGATGATACTACACTGCAAGCCCTACGGATGAGGGAGCGAGTGACGTTCAGGAGTCGGAGAGGTAAAAGAGATGTCGGACAAAGGTTAAAGGTGCTATACCCATTTTTTTTATTTTAACAAGGTAGCTTACAACATAAATACAGTCACAGAACTCTCACCCCTCCCATCAACTATCACCCTCAGGCCACCCCTCGCTGATTTGGGAACACACAATGCCAGAGAAGGCAAGAGAGCACAAACCACCTTTGTACTGTCCTGAAGTTGAAGTGGTAGCAGCAAACTGTTTCTCCTTCTCTGACATTGTGGAGTGGAGAACCTCTACACCAGTGGTGTTCTGTTGCAAAATGCAGCAGCGTGTAATGAGTGGAGGAGCCTTGTAAATGCAGAAGTGCACTTATCCGGTTAGTCAGACAACCAGATGGTCTATTCTGTGGATTTGCACCGAGCCAAGTTATTGGCTGTGGTGTTTAGACAAATGCAGCAGAACCAACTTTTTATTCTTTTTAATCTCCAAAAAATATTTATTGCTATGCTGTGTTAAAATCTTATATATATCTTAATACGCACAGTAGAACTACTGCAGAATGTAACATCCATGACCTCCCTTTTCTACACTCTTAGGGAAGTAAATCACAACCAAGGAAAATTAATAGCGCTCCTGGTTTGTGTGTCAAGCAACATTGCACCAAGGTACTTCTGCTTCCCAAGCTACATTTTCTTTCTTTTTTTCTTTCTTTTTTTAAATTTTCTCAACTGCATCCAGCTTTCACGATCCTGCCATCACCTTACTACATGTGAGGAAGTTTTCCTCCATGCAAAGGATCACGTTAACCGAATATTCTCAGTGCTTGAGCGTTTGTTTAGAATGGTGACAAAAATATCTGAAGGCTGTTGGTCTTTTTGATTACAATTCCAACCTCTTAGCAGTTGGTCTAGACACACATCTATCTTTAGCTTTACAGGTAACTAAAACAATAAAAAAAAAAAAAAAAGATTTCCCATTAGAGCATCTGAACATCAGTGTATATCCCGAATCGGAAGTTCACGGCGTATAGAAGAGCACATTAAAGAGGCTTTGGAGACACAGAGGCGCTCCAAATAGCCTGAGCAGGGTGCATATTTGGGGATTTCCTCTCACTGAAGTGATAGCTTACAGCTCAGCAAACTTATAAGACATTTATTTACTTAAAGCAGACGGGCTTCTCAAGTCAATTTGGAAGTTGTGAGGCTTTGCGTTCAGGCCACAGCAGGTATGCATGTATGCTGATGGAATATTAATCAAACTAAACAAAACTTAAATGCGATTGAATCTGTCAAGTATAATGTTTTTAAAAATTGAAAGGTGAAAAGAGATGTCGGACCCTGTTGGTGAAAATTACTGCACTGGCATATATGAAGCTAGCTATTTGCAGACATACAGCCCTTCACTTTAATCCCTGCTTCTTCTGCTGTAAATGGATCCAATTTTCCAGACCTTGAAGTGACTCCATGTGTCCATGAACTTAGTCACCGACTGATGAAAAGTGCCCCTTTGATGGCTTTTGTTAGATGTCCTTTCCTTTAGCACAGCCTCTGTTTCAGCTCTGTAATCGCTCCACTCAGGATATAATGAGATTGGGGTATAAACATGTAAGGGTCCCACATGGACGTGTGATAGAGAACTTTCTGAGCTGTATTTATGCCTTCAAGTGTCAGGATGACTTCAAGTGTGTGCACCAACTCTATTAACCGTACATCTCCCCTCTGGGCAGAGCCAGAGTCCCCTGTGTGATTCATTCACTCTACAGGGAGTAAAAACTCCTCAATACCCTCAATATTTTTCCAGTCTGTTGGTTTGCGCTGCCTATCAAAGATAGAGCTACCCTCCTCCTGGGTTTGCTTATTCCTCACTTGCCTCGTTGCTTTGATTTGGCTGCAGCTTTCTGCCTCGGTGTGCTTTAGGCAGCAGAGTCCACCACCACCCACATGCATTCATCAAACAAAAACATGACTTCCCATTCCTGCTTGATTTTACTTGCCTTTCACCAAATAGAAAAAATTTCTGCTTGGAGGGGATGCATGTACTTGCTCAAATATTTTTTTTGATACAGATGTAAATGAAGTGCTACGCCTGTAAATCAGTGATTAAAAGAGAATTATAGCACTCGCACCCTGCTGAGAACATGATTTACAATTTCACCATAGTTTCTACTTTCAGCCAACACATAAAACAGCTTGTCTTTGTTAAATTAGGCTGTTGTTAATGTTAATTATCTCAATTTATTACAACCGTAAAATTGTTTATTGTATGACAGTAATTTGCTAAATACTGGCCTGATAATTTAGAAGGAAGCACTCTGCAGATCACTGTTTAGGTTTTATCTTTACTCTTAAAATCGTTTCCCCCTGATTCATCCATAATTTTTCTAATAACTTCTCAAACCATCTGGCTTTGGTCTAGGTGGAGACAAGATAGCCGCCACCAGCAGAGGAAAGCTTCACAATACGTTACTTTAATTATGTTGACTTTGTAGCATGCAAAACAATTAAGTATAAAAACGTTTACATCTGAAACGGGATATTATCATTTAACAATTTGGAACTCACACCTCTGTGATATGGGATCCCATCTTCACTCCAAAGCAGATCCCACAAGGGCTCAAGGGGTGTAGTCTCTGATAACTGCCGCCACCAAATCCTGGCTTTACTCACACTCTCTCATAGTCCTTCACTAAGTGAGGCACCAAAGTAAACAGAGTTGATTAAAGTGTAAAAATAGAAGAAAAAAAAAATACTAATACAAACAGATGCTTAAAAAATATATATTAATAGAATGTTAGACTCCCAAAACTGTCCATCAAACTAAGTCAAAAAATCTTGTTTCCAGCTCAAAAGTATTTCTGATCTTGTTTTGAGCCTGATATACTAAGCAAGAACAGAAGGTGTTAAAAGACACATTTACTCAAAATAAGATTTATAATCTAACACCTTCTGCTCAAAGTGATCAAATATACTTTTTAGCTGAAAACAAGATTTTTTGACTTTGTTGGTTGGAAAGTTTTTCCAGCATATATTAAAACATTATTAAATAATAATAATAATGATAAAAAATAATACAAATGAATTAAGGTAAAAAATAAAATCATGAGAATAAAAAAAATCAATGAAAATTAATAAAGGAAACACTCAATAAAAAGTAAACTAATATCAAATAAATATAAGAATGAAATAAAATAATCTAAGAAAACCAATAAGAAATCTATAAATAAAAAATGAATAAAAATATGCTGATACAGCATAAATGGACTGAACTTATATAGCGCTTTTCTAGTCTGACTGACCACTCACAGCGCTTTACATTGAAGCCACATTCACCCATTCACACTCGCATTCATACACCGACACCCAACATGGCTCGGTAGGACAATGTAGAATTTGGGGGTTAAGTGCCTTGCCCAGGGGCACATTGACATGTGACTGGAGGAAGCTGGAATCGAACCTACGACCCTCCGATTGCAAGCCAACTACTCTACCACTGAGCCACAGTCGCCCTAAAATTTTTATATTTTAGGGCGACTGTGGCTCAGTGGTAGACTTTTGGATAAAAATCCATAAAAATTTGAAAATTGAAAAAAAAGCAGAATACGTATAAAAAGTGGAAAAATATGCTAGAAAAAATAATTAGAATGATTTTTTTACAAAGAATAAATACATAAAAAATATAAAATTCAAAATGTAATAAGAAATGTTAATACATGCTAAAAATTGAAAAATCAAAATTCATTACATTAATTTAATTAATACCACTTATAAATGTAAACAATACATTAATATAATTAAATACAATATTGGAGAAACAAAAACAAATGCAGAATTTATGGGGAATTAAGAGGCTTTCAAACTCCTCAATGAGATTAATTGTCAAGAAGCTTTTTGCCAGAGACAAATTTTCTCTTTTAATTCTAAGATTATTCGGTGAGCTTCATATTTTGACAATTTACACATTTATTGAAGAATTCGGTGTTCTCAGAGGGATTTTCTCAGGGCTGGTTTACCTGTTGAAAAATGAACCAGAGGGACGTAATGAGACCCCCCGCCCGACATCCTGTCAACACAACGCTGTCGGTGGTGCGCTCACTGTGTGAATTCTCTGGCTTACCCATAATTCAGCCAGGCACCAACTAGTTGAGGGTGTACGCACACCTCTGCAGCTCTGAAATTGTCCATCTCATCGGGGGTCATATGGGCTGCTGAGAGGTGGCAGAAGTCCTGGAGGTGGTGATGGTGGTGGCAGCAGGCGGCTTGGCCAGTAACGGGGAGCTGTGTGGGAGATGTGGACTGCTGCTTGGAACAGATGGGCTGCAGAGACGCGACTACATTCTAACTACTGTGCACACTATATCATGACACCCTGTGGGCTTTGTCAATCCTAAACACAGAGGCTGAAATGATATCTGCTTCAAGGTATTAAGAGCTAGGTGGTAACGTTTGTCAGGCTGTCACAAACAAGGTGACATATTGTTTGATAGAAAAAAGCAATCTGCTGTAAATGTTACTGAGGGAAAAAGCATTTTTTATTAGGTTTCACATTGACAAGAAGACATCAGGTCATGCCCTTTGTGTTGTTATTGTGTTTTTGCTAATTTATCATAGAAATGCAGTTTATAGAAATCAGAATAATTGGAATACTGAATATTTATGAAATGCCTGAAAAAGTATTCAAAGAGGAGCTATTGAGGAGCCAAAGGAGAGACAGAGGCCCTGTCCACACTACTGCGTTTTCGTTTAGAAACGGAGAGTTAAAATGATAACTATCTCCTTACACACTAGCGTTTTCCCTGCGTATTAGAATTGATCTCCATCCACATTAAAACGCGGATCACGTGACCATTCTCCTACACTGGGCATGCTTGCGCCGGTATAAACAGGAAACAGATTGACCATTCCTCAGCTGCTAGCAAAGACATCAAAGCCAGTAATACTTGTAATTCGTTATCCATGTTGCAGTTTCTAACGTAATGTAATGTTTTTGTATGTTATCTTCCGGGGACGGGTCATGTGATGGGTGGCTGACAAATCAGGGAAGGATACGCCATGACCGATGACACCCAATCATAGAGCCGAGTGTGATCTGCTGCGTCATCGTTTCTAAAGTCCTCCATTTTGAGACGTCCACACCAAAACGCCCATCCGGAGTTTCAAAACGAAAAACGGGGTCGGCAGCATTTCTAAACTTCTCCGTTTTGGGTCTCCGTTTTTGCCGTTTTAGTGTGGATGGGAGGTGCAAACGTAGCAAAAGGTCTCCGTTTTTAAACGAAAACGCAGTATTGTGGACGGGGCAAGAGTCAGAGAAAAACTCAGATCCGTGGATCGAATCAGAGAGGTCTTTACCCTTTAGCTGATGTCAAACCTTGGTACTGTGTTCATGGTCTCACACTGAGCGCGGACTATTCTTGTTTGCCAGATGGGAAGCATTCACTAAAGAGCTCCTCTTGGGTCGTGTTGACATTTTGCTCTGGATCCAGACTCAGCAGAGCTAAGGAATATGCTTTGGTGACCCAGCTCATTCTCAGAGGATTATCTTGTGATCTCCTGATCAGAATGCTGGTAAAATATTTGTTAATAAGAGAGATGAACAGAAAGTCTTTCATAGCCAGTTGCCCCACAGGGTTCCTTTCAGGTCTTGAAAAACAGAATTTTATTGATGTATAAAGTAAGGATAAATAGGCATGGAAAAATTGGTTTATCCATTTATTTTCTTTCTATCTATCTATCTATCTATCTATCTATCTATCTATCTATCTATCTATCTATCTATCTATCTATCTATCTATCTATCGAAACCATGATACATGAACTGTAGGTGCTTTTCACAATCCTCTCCAGAGAGCAGTTATCCTTATTGCTTGTACACTTTTCAATACCAAATCGTGTCCTTCCTTTCCCCTCTCTATTAATGTGCTCAGACACAGAGCCTTGTCAACAGCCAGCCTCTTTAGCAATGACCTTTTGTGTCTTGCCTTCCTTGTGCAATGTGTCAATGGTTTTCTTTTGGACAGCTGTCAAGTCAGCAGTCTTCTCTGTGATTGTGTAGCCTACAGAACTAGATTCCGAGACAATTTAAAGGCTTTCCAGGTGTTATGGCTCAATTAGCTGATTAGACTGTTGCACCGGGTGTCTTCAATATTGAACATTTTCACACTATTCTAATTTTCTGAGATACTGAATTCAAGACTTTCATTAGTTGTCAGTTACAATCATCAAAATAAAAATGAATAAACATTTGAAATACAGCAGTCTGTGTGAAATCAAAGAATATAATATACAAGTTTCACTTTTTGAATGAAATGACTGAAATAGATCAGCTATTTCATGATGTACTTATTTTATGACCAGCACCTCTATTTATCTTTTTTCTTGACAGTCAAATTGAACTGAAGGTACTTCACAAACTAAAACTATCCTCCAACTGCAGGACATTTATGTACAACATATGTGTAGTATGTTAACTTATATTTGAGATGTCTGTAACTGTGGATAATCCAATCTGTGATTTATTAATAGAAAGGAGTGTTTCATCCTGAATTTCTGCTGTAAAATAGGGGGATCCGAAGACAAAGCTCTATGTTCCTTTTTCCCAAACTAATGCGGCCTTTACCTTTGACTCAACCTCTTCTAGGCAACATGTAAAGCGGTAATTTCTGGTGGCTGCTGAGGGGCAGTCTAAACAGAAGGCTGCTGTAGGTGTCTGCAGCAACAGGCAGGTGCTGCTACTGTGAATTAGCGCAGCCTGACGTGTACTTAGCCAAGGCCCAGGCAACTTTAGCATGTGTTCATTAGCAGATGCCGGGGAAGCTTATCATTCTGAATAGCCTCATTAGTGATAGGGATTAATAAGCGGCAGGTTCATTAGAGAGACAGGCGGAGAACTGTGTTGGCAGAATAGCAACAAGGATGCGATGCTAGGCCAGCCTTCTCTTCTTGTGCCGTTTCAGCTATTAACAGCAGAGATCTGTGGAGGTTTGCTATCATGAAGGAAGGCTTTGAGATCAAGAATAACATCTTGGTTGACTGTACTTTAGCTGTAATTACATGTTGCATTTTTTCTATTACAGATCAATCAATCAATCAATCAGACATTAGCTGTTAAACAGGGTTCGTTTACGGTCTGGAAAAAACATTGAATTGAAGTTATTTTCATGGCTGGCCTGTCTCCCATTTTTCTCCTTTTTCCCTAACTTTCCATTCCTGTATTATAGCTTCCTCACATTCTTCCCTCCGTGTTTTATGGTGTGGTACTGTAACTGCAGACACCTACAGGAGACACATCCTGACATTTAAGTGTGACAATAATACCCTCTATTACCAGCTTTACATGAATTTCCCCACATAGCCAACAACACTATCAATGGGTCTACTGATGTTTTAATGCATTCAGTCATCTGCACTTTGTTGGTATTTGAGAATAACACATTTAAGGCTCACCAGAGCTGCAGTTCCTTCCATTTAAAATTTCGATGGGTTCACTTCTGTGCCATAACAGAGGCAAACTGAGAGAAGTAACAAATAAAGCCATCGGTGGCTTCATATAGCTCAGTGTTGGTGCAAAGACATGGAAGATTTTAGCTCATTAAATCTACAACTTAGCAAATCACTCAGATTTACTCAGACCAACTCTGAAAGTGATCTACACAACACCATCCTATATGAGTAGGTCGTATTTAAGCTACATCTAGGTGGCGCCAGGCCTTAAAGGAGGTAGAGTGGTGATTGTTTCAGATTATCAGACAGAATACATTCATCAAACATCTTCTGCTTATTGTAGGATTAATTACCAGGGTCAGCAGTCTAAGCAGAGAGGCCCACACTTCCCTCTCTTCAGTCACTTGGGTCAACTCCTTTGAGGGAATCCCAAGATGTTCCCAGGCCAGCTGAGAGTCCTTCCAGGGTGTCCTGGGCCTTCCTCTGGGACTCCTCCCGAAGGGACATGCCCTGAACACCTTAGGAACTGCCATCAAATGTAAGCAATAACCAGGTATGGTTCTATTAATGTGCTCTGGATAAGTCTATATATCCCCTCTCCTTAGCAAAATTGTTGTAATCCAGCCACATTGGGGTCTTTTTTAACCATGAGCATCTGTTTTTAAGGTTCTGCATTTAGGTCAGGTCTTAATTTTATTTTTGTCAAACAATTTGGATTTAAACTTGTTTGTGTGTTTTGTGTTTTGAACGGATGGCCAGACATTTTGATGAGAGAAGAATTCATGAATCCATTTACAATAGCAAGTCTTCCAGGTCCTGAGGCAGTAAAAAAGTTTCACCAATGCGCTCTTGGAGTAATTTTGGTCAGCCGGCTACTTCTGGGAAGTTCACCACTATTCCATGTTTCTCCCTTTGGGAATAATAGCTCTGGCTGTGGCTCTAAGGTTTTAAAACATAATGATTTGTCATGATCCATCCCTGTCTGTGTCGTTCATTCCTCCCTATTTGTTTCCTCCCAGTCTGTTTGAGTTAATTAGTCCTAGTTCGTTTCACCTGTTGTCCTATTAGTCCTCCCTGTGTTTCCCTACTCTGCTCCCAGGTGTTCTCTGTTTTCTGATTACCCTTCCCACAGTATACATGCCCTTCTGTGTCTATCTGTCCTCGTCGGGTCGTTGTTGTCGTGTTATCTTAGTCGTCGTTGATCTCCCTTGGTTTTCGTCGTTACCTTCCCTGTGCTTCTCGTCACCTTTGTCCGGACTTCTAATAAACATGGGCCGTAAGAGCCACAAACGCCGCTCCGCATCTGGGTCCTCCTTTAACACAAGCCTGACATGATTAGCTTTTATAACCTTTTCCATACTGATTGATCCTTATTACATTGTTTCTCATAGGTTGCTTGTTTTTGATGTTTGGCTTTTGAAGATTTTTTTGGTCAATGTCAGCCTTTTTCATTGTAGTCACGCATGACACTAATAAATGTCTTTTTCTTTGTCCAAAATTTACATTTGTTTGATGATCTGAAGCATTTACATAGCAAACATTCACAGAAATATGAAATTTTAAAGAAATGAAAAACCTTTTCTAATCACTGTGTTAAAGGGTAGATATGAATGGGAATTTGGATTGAGCTATCCATGCAGCATAATCTCTTTCTTTGGCATCTGAATGAGTCAGAGCTGCTGGTGGGCCGCTGCATATGCATCCTGTGCCGACAGCATGCTGGGAAAAGAAAGATATTTTGCCTCGTGCGCTTTAGTGGCTCATTAAATATTAAATGCAGCGCTACACTGTGTTCTTTTATTTATTCAGTGCTTCAACAACCAAACTTCAACGCCCGATGTGCGCTAAAGAAAATACTTTGGAACTTCTTGTCCCTTCACTCTGGGATTTTAAAAGCCCAAGGGTCAGTAAATCCTCTGCAGATACAGACTGATTCTTAAGTCTTGACTATAAATAATGCTCTATGAATATTTTTATCTACTGTTGGCTCAAGCTATGCTTTTAAAGTTGCTTGGACTCCTCTACTACATTTTATTACCTCTTCCTCTTGATGGGGGTATATACTGTACCCTGTTTCTAATTTCCTCTGTTCTTCTGAATTATTTCAAACAGTTGGACATTTTCCAACAATCAAAATTTCAGAAACAACAATTTTTGCTTCTGTCGTAAAGTAAACATCACTAAAAAATAAGGAGTTTGTGCTGACTGGATGCTACTAGTAGCCATGTGGATGGCTGTTTTTTCTCTAGTATCAGTGATGTTTTAACTCGCCTTGACTTTGTTTCAAGTGAGTTTTTCATTTCAGTGCAGAGGCGTGTTATGGACCTTATTTCTGTTGAAAGATGTGTTTGATCAGAATTCTGATTCCCTCCATTTTTCTTTTTTTAATATAACTGCATGGGAAACCATTTATGTTCCCAAATAGCAGAGTTTAGTGATAGCTGGACGTCCTTTCCGCATGTTGCGCTATGCTCTGAGTTCCTCACATGAACATTCTGCTTTCGTTCATGTAGGAAACAGATGGATTCGTTCAGCACACATGTACCGAAATGACAGTGCCGTACTGAAAATTAAAAACTCATGTAGTCTACAGTTACACCTCCAAAATTTTCCCACTGTAAACAATGTAATCTTGGATTTAAACAACTAGGGTGATGTCTAATGCTTAAGCAGATCAACACCACAGTGAAAATCACTTCAATCCAATTTCTTCACCACTTTGTCATTTGATTTAAACAAGTCATCTTCATCAAGTCTAGAAGCCTAAAAGCTTAGAGTAGCTGCTATTTGTTTGGCGTATTTGTGTTAGATTGAAATATTTAGTTGATTAAAAAGGAGAGCAGGCTACTCTTCCCCCCTTTGAACTAAATCTAAATGACAAGCACCCTTATTATGAAAGGTCAAGTTATAAAGGTAAGGCTACAGTAGAGAACGGACAGTCTTAGAAGGAATTTAAAGGTGCAATATTTTAGAAAACCCCTGAGTGTCACACCAGAGCACCAGCATTTCCATGGAGAACACAATTATTACAGTTTGCTCAGATTAAACTAAGTTCAACTTGATTTAACAAAGCAAATATAACCATATGCCACACATTGCACTAAAAAATGAAATTTCCCTTACCCAATTTAAAAGGATGTCCCTTTATTATCTGAATTCCGAGGCGTTGAACTTAATGCATTTAATTTATACAAGATTGTTACTCTTCATTCCAGCAAACAGGTGCCTTTGTTAATTTTCTGAGTGTACTTTTATATGAAGTGCAGATGATGTTTACCCACTTGTAGCTTTTGATTATGCCGAAAATAAATGAACAAGCTTTGTAGTTTTTGAGTTCTCGCAACATAAGCCATGAGTTGATTCAAATGACCTCCCCTCTCTTCATTGTTTCAAATAAAAATGCTAAATAATTTGTTACCTTGGTGGCACTCTAAAGGCCTGGAGAACCTGTCAGACGCCCACAAAAGGAATTAGTATGCGACAGATGTTGTGAGGCATCAGAGCAACTGCAACAAAGCTGCAGAAGTTCAACACAGATGTACCTGGCAGCAGCAGAAAGAGAAAAGAGAACGGAGGAGTTCCTTGGCGCTGCTCGTCCGTAATTTGAGCTGTAGGAGGTAGTGCACCTGTTTCTGAGAAGACAAAGCAACCAGAAGTCTGATTTGCATCTGGGTCTGTCATAAATAATCATCAGCTTCAGCAGGTGCAAAGCATTGTGCCTGGGTCTGAAGCCTTCCTTTCTATACCAATAAGAGATTCCTCATTCTCCAAACAGATCCTGAAAAAGAGTTTAGTAGGTTGCTTGAACAACATACGATGTTCCATGGCCTTGTTAATAATTTGGACAATGCTCAAGCATCTTCAATATCACAACACCAATATCACCCCTGTAAAAATATGGTTCTCTTTAAATAATAGATTTTACATGCGATTTAGTCCTGGACTTTGACTGGGCCAATTCTATCACAAAATTCTTCAAGCCATTAAATTTGAACCCTGGTTATATATTAAGGGTCATTTTCCTGCTGACCTTTAATCTTTTACAGCCTCCAACAAGTTTATCCAGGATTTTGCCAAAGAAAAGCATCCCCTCCTCTGCATGATGCTTCCACCACCATGTCACCCTAGCGATGGTGTGTTCAGGGTGACACACGATTTTAGTTCTCTGCATCACTCCTATAGATAGCTTTTTGCATATAGCCCAGAAGGTCTTTCCATTTTTCAAATTTTACATTTTTCCACCTTCAGCCACATTTACCATCTCCTAAACACAGAACCAGCACTTTTTTTGCCTTGGGTCTTTTTAAGGATGTCTGATATTATCATGGGAAATTGGCATTGAAATGTAATATCAGGAATTGTCGATATCAGTTTTACTTTTTTAATGATACAACTTTGATACCTTATTTTCATACTATCAGGCTCATAAACAACTTCACCTCTTACGAAAAACATGAAACTATCACTTATCCAGCCGAGAAACACAGTCCCTCCAGCGTGTCCTGGGTCTTCCTCTGGGTCTCCTCCTGGTGGGTTGTACCTGGGACACCTCACCAGGGAGGCATCCAGGAGACATCCTTCCCAGATGCTTACGCTACCTCAATTGACTCCTCTTGATGTGGAGGAGCAGATGCTCGACTCGGAGCCACTCCTGGATGATTGAGCTTCTCATCCCATCTCTAAGGGAGAGCCCACATGCTTTGTGGAGGAAACACATTTCTCGTTCTTTTAGCCACTAGAGCTGGTAACCAAAGGGTAAGAACGTACATTGATTGGTAAATCAAGAGCTGTCCGTCCATCCTTTTTGGAATTTGTGAACAAGACACCAAGATACTTAGTGGCTGATTTATCAAGATTCCTGATAATGACCACAAAATTGCATGCAGCGCTAAAAATTTGTACGACTGGGTCATCCTTAATTTGCGGGTGATTTGCTAAGATTGCATGAGCAATTCTTAACAGGTGCAAGCAGCAGTTTTCAAATGAGAAGTTTGAGGAGCCGTTAATGCGAGCTGCACTAAGGCTAGAGAGAGGAGGAATAATGCGCGAGGATCCATGATGCGTCTTTGGCACAAAAATGTGGCTAAAATGCTGTAAAATCTGTTTTTCATTTGTCAGTAATAAATGTAATTCATGCAGTGTACATTAGAGGGTGACAATTTTTCGGGATTCCCACGGGTCACGAGATTCCGCAGGATTCCCGCGGGACAGGTGTCAATTGGAAACGTGATCGGGACGGGACAGGAAATAATCCAATAGGATCAGACGGGAAACCGTAAATTATAATTTTTTTAATGTTTTTATTTTTTTAACATTTATCTTGTCAGATATCAGGGAATTAGCGCTAAAAAATGACGCTGAGATGCGGTGCCAATGTGTGCGGTTATTAAAATGTAATTCCATCGGGTTTACTACACTGCAAGCACCAAAACTGAAACTGCTACGTTGTTGCTAAACCACCTGGATAAACTGGTAAGCATATGATATCCGACTGAAAATGTGTATATCTTAATAGTTTGTTAGTCAGTCGAATCGAGTCCATTCATGACGTGGTAAGGTGGCCAAACAACGAGAATGCAGAATATGGTTAAAGATGGCAGATAAAGCTAAATAGATGATCTTTGATACTGTGCTATATTATGGTTTAAAGGGGGGTGGGGGGAGCGAGCGCCATAGGAGGTAAATTACTAATCTAGGGGATTCAGGTCGGGACGGGAGTCTTTCTCTCGGGATTTTTTCGGGACAAGATTTTTTGGGGGGGGGCTGTCTCATGATCGGGACGTGACGGGAGTATTTTTTGGGGATCGGGATGGGACAGGAGCGATAATTGATTCCCGTGTCACCCTCTAGTGTACATGCACTGCTCTCTGCGGCATGCACATATCGTATTGCAGGGTTAGACTGATTAAAACTGCAGCATGTCTGAAATTTGTTTTTAAAATGTCATATATAATGCCAATTATCATTGCGGTATTGTATATGATTTCTATATTTTATTATTTGACTCCAAGAAGGTTAACCACTACATTAGAAACTAATGAGGATCCACTAGGATCATGTGCACTCATCCCATCTTCACCTGGTGGAGACAAGATGAGCGTGCAGTGAGTCATATTCGTTTTGGGGGGAAAAAAGTTAATTATTGACATAACTATCAAGTTTATTGCCATTACAGTGTTAATTACTTTAAGTTTATATTGTGTGTGAATTACAATTTTCGCTTGTCAATATTAAACTCATGTTGAATGTGGTAGCGCAAAATTAAGACATGCTTTTCAGAAGTTTCTTAAACTCCTCGAATTCGAGCAGGACCTAGTCCCTGACCTGGAGACACACTACATTGTTCCAGCTTAAGATTCAGATTTGGAAGCCCTGATTCTCAGCCACATTACACTCAGCTGCGAGCTGCTCCCGTTAAAGCTTTATTCACGTCCTGATGAAGCAATTGGGACCACATTATCTTCAAAAAACAGATACCTGATGCTGAACCCATGAAAATGGTTCCCCTCAACACCTTGGCTCTGTCTAAAAAACCTGTCCAAAACAGTAATAGAAAATGCGACAAAGGGCAACCTTGGCGGAGTCCGACTCTCAACGAAGTACTGCCGACAACACCTGTTGTACTGTGTTCTGTATTTGATTCCAAGGGGTTTAGGTTGATGACTATGTCTTAATAGGTTGTCGTTCAACCAGTTTTGCTCCATTAGATGTTTTCTTGTCACGATGCTAAAAAAGCTGTGTCCACCTTAAAACAACAGCTTAGCTTCATAAACGAGATGTCAGACCTATTTCCACCTCCCCCGTGAAAAAAAGGAACATTATGAATGTAGTTTAATAAAACTAACAATCAGGGAGCTGCTGCACTGGATGTACATTTTCTGCCCAAAATAATGTGGGAATACAGCAGATAACCATGCTTTGTGATTAAATGCCCTCCCTAGTTTAAATGTGTGAGCTTTATTTAAATGGAAATAAACAGCATAATCTGCTAAAGTTATAAGTTGGCGAATAAGCGAGTGATGAAAGTACAGGACCGGCTTGCTTTTCCACCGTCCTGTTGCTCGGCAGAGGTAATTGCCCCACCGAAAACTTTGACCTGAATAACAACACCATGCTTCCATGCTATTGTAACTTGTGCATAATGGATTTTCCCCCTCATTACTGTTTTAATGGACTTATTTGCATACAGAAATGAGTAAATACAGTGTATATATGTGCTATCTAAAAATAGCAGTAAATGAGGAATTTCGTTTGCCGTCTAAAATTCTGAGGAAGATGACTGGAGCTGACACCTGTGTCAGTTTTATTTTCCCTCTAGCAAACATGGAGCTGAGCGTGACTGTCTCACAGGATTGACAGATAACTTTTTAAACACATTTTTTCTATTCCATCACAAACTCACAAACTTATTGAGACAGTTAACTCGGATCACCTCATATGCTTGTCAGACTGTAGTTACAAGGTAGGTTCAAGATTTTTGGATTGAGTCTCAACGTTTGAGTTTCAGTTTATTTTTATTAATAGATAAATGCTCTTAATTTAGGGTAATTAAAACCAAAACAATATTCCCAACAATTATGACTGTGGAATTAGTTTGTGTATAAGCCCGGTGTTTTTGTACGTTGTGTTTTATTGGATGTTTTTGAGTTTGTGTTTGTGGGGGCAGGTGATTGATTCTGAGCCAATGTAGCTACAAGCTATCTGAAGCTAACGGAGGTTAGCGGACGCTGTTAGCCAGAAAAACGCAGTTGAGTGACTGTCATTATGCCTTCTAGGCAGATTAGATAATTTTGTCTAATAAAAGCATGGACCCCTTGTTGGTCCATAACAAAAAAAGTTTTAATAATCAATATCTAAAGAAGAAATGTGATAATTTTTGACCTACCATCATAATCTTAAATGAACAGCAGAAATATGAATTTACTTACCGAAAAAAATGCAACAGAGACTTCTTAGATGGTATGTTAGTGCAATCAATACCACAGCAAGCCAACTTTGTCCCATAAGTGCACGATTAACATCTGTACACGATTAAACAATGCAGATGCAACTAATGGTCAAGTTCAGAGAAACAAAATGGCTGTGGACTTCCATGGAGCAAACAGGGTGGCAGCAAGCTGCTAGCCACCAGCATCAGCACTGACAGCTTATCTGAGATCCGTCAATCAAAAAAACATCATTGTTATTAATAATGTCTGGGCATAAATTACATCTAAACATACTGTATGAGCAATAAAAGAATGATCCCCTCAGAGTTTTCATGATGGTAAGGCCTGGAACACACTGGCTTTTAGTTACGTGTACGTTTGTTTATCATAGGTACCTTGTGGAGTTTGTGGTTGTTTCAAGCGTTGTTTGCGCAAGACCTCTGAAATTAACTCAACGCATCTGCATGTGGCATTATGAGCATTACCGCTAGGGGGATTGTAGAGCGCTATTTAACCGGCTGTACGTATACAGAGTCAATGGCGGCAAAAGCAGTAGGAAAACAAGCACGAATAGCGGTAAAATATTGTCTTACATATCTTCTGCGACACTGCTGCCGTCTTTTTCTGTGGTAATCTTAAGATTAACAATCTAATTATCTCTTCTGTGGTCACCATGTTAGTTTTGCCTGTACATTACAAATCCACCAATCTATCCGATCTAACCGCTGTACTCTGCCCCATAGTGGAACTTTCCAGTAGTACACGCAGTACACAAAGCAAGCACATCCCCTGCTGCTTGTATCAACGTGACATTACGCAGGATTAAAAAGCAAGTATGTTCCCTGCCTTAACCTGACCTGTTATACCTAAAATGCTGTTTTTTAACCAGGCTGTAAACATGTTTATTTCCGCTGTGAAATTGGCATTTTCAACACTGGAGTCAATAGGAACTTGCTTCTTTCTGGAGGCAGCCCCTAGTGGTTGAGGATATGCAATTTTTGTCAGTTACGCATTGGCTTTGGCCCAATCCGAAACGGATTTTAGGCCTAGCTTTCCCCCTTAGCCCTTCCCCTTATTCTTTAAAACGGAGCTGTAACAGGTAGGGGTGAGAAGGCACTAGCAATCATGTGGGACAGCCCTCGATCCATCTCATTTCTTTGACGTCATCATACTGCATCGCTGGAGCTTGTTTACAAAGATGAGAATTTGCTTTTTATAGAAAAAACAAAAGTTTAAACATGTTTATTTAAAGTTATAAAACTCTTTGTTAATAAAAAAAGTACTAAATGATTTTAAAATTGTAGGTATAAGGTTTGAGGTATTTTGTGTCCAAAAAAATTAATCAACTTTTTTTCTTTCCTTTATAACCATAGAACTACCATAACCAATATGTAAAATTAAATAAATACTTTTAAATTAACTTTAGTCTTAACACAAAACAAAGCTACACACACACACACACACACAAAATATATATATATATATATATATATATATATATATATATATAAGAAATATTGTTGTATTTTGCTCTGGAACTGTAAAGATTGGGCCAATATTTTGTCCAACATTTTTTCAAACAGCTCCAAAAAGCCCCCTGTTTGCTCTCATGGCGCATTTGTTCTCTAGTGTATTCCTTTTTGAGGAAATCCACTAAAGTCTGACTTTTTCTCTTCGTCTTTCTGAGAGAAGAAGAGGCAAAAGTGGCTGTAGCACTGGACAGGGCATCTGACTGAGTAGAGGACAGAAAAGTGGTCTGAGGAGGGGAGCTACTGGGGAGGCATTTGCAATATTTGGGTCCACAATTTGCTGATGGAATAAAAAAAGAGAGAAGTTACATATCAAGACATATTGTCACAATATAATGACGTGTAATACCTAAAACAATCTAACAATGTAAAACTAAGCAGTAATTTTTTAAATGGCAGTGTTTTACTACGATTTAACTAATCTATAATAAAATGATATAGTAGTTTAGATTTACCATGAGGATTGGTACTGGATCCTCAGACGATGCCACAACCACTGGAGGGTCCACAGATGATCTGGCACACAATATCTCATCCATATCCTCAAAGAACTACCATGATGCCGATGTGTTTTCCCCTCCATAAGTTTCTGACCCAGTCTTGGCTGCTTTTAGGTCATGGAAAACACAAACATACCCCAAAAAAAAGTATAACTATGAAAGTTAACTGTAACTCTGATGTTACATAGCTTGCTTACCTTATATTTTTCCTAGGTTCTCCCATTTCTTCGAAGCCTTCTGAGTGGTAACATTTTCCTCCAACCCAATGTCTTCCATGAATTCCCTTTAAAATAAATAAGATTGTTGTTGGCTGACCCTATGTACAGACAAGCACGCATCCAACATAATAAATAGCCAGCATAAATCAGATATTGCAATATGTTTTGTAAATGAGCAAACTAGTGCTGTATCAAACCCTTGTAAAAACACGTCGACATGGTGTCTAAAACACACGCGTTACTGCATGCATTTAAATAACATCGCATCCAATGTTTTACATAGCCAAATAAACCATATATTGCTATGAGCAAGAAAATTCTAAACTAGCACTTTTTCTAAAGTTTTTTTTGTTGAAAAAACGTAGCTGCATTGATACATTTGTTGTGTACAAACAGACGTGTTACTGCATGTATAAAAAAAAACTCAGTTTATAAGTAAACTCTGGATCAGAAATCAAGCTGTTTGAACAATGAGTCAAAGGATAATGTTTATTTTGTGTGTTAGGAATGCACCAATATAAAAATTTTGGAAAATATACAGTATTAATATTGATGTAATGGCCAATAATCAATGGTTACTAATATTATTTATGTTTAATATATTTCCCTACACTTTTAGCACCATGTAAAAAATATACTATCCCTGTCACATGACCAGAGCTCCAAACGATTCTAGAAATTTGAGTACAAAAAATACTGGGGAATTTGTAACATTTAATATTACTATACCGCACTTCAAGACAAAAAAAATGTGATAGAAATAATACAAAATGTCAAAATTATTGGACCAATATATGCTAAACCGAAACAAAATTACAGCAAAGGGTGCTTATTGCAAAACTTAAGTAGCATTCCAAAACAGATCCCTCTTCAATGCTCCAACATCTTAAAGAGTAATGCTGCATTCCATTTTTCTCAGATACTCAGGCTTCCGAGTTGCTGTACACAAGAATGTGACATAATTCCCCACTTAAAGTGTTCCAGTTTGTCTCACTACACTCCGAGTCGGAAAAAACACGGATGCTTTGAGGGCAGCAGCTGTCGTGGGGCAGACTAGTCATTGCATAGTCATTTAGTTGTTAGCAACATAGCATCTTCAGCAGACCAGCATGAAAATCAAAGCTGTACATTGTATTGCACGCACAGCGAGGCCATGCAATGCATAAATTGGTGACCGGATTAAAGTAGAAATGTAGTCAAGTGTGTAAGAGAATTTAAAAATGACATTGAAATGAAAAACATAGTACAAATACCAAAAAATTACATAAAAACTACAGGCACAGCCATCTGTGTACTCCAAGCTGCCCGCTTTACTCGTTCTACTATCCAGAGATCCGAGTTGGAGCTCAAAATTTCCAACCTAATGGGGGTGTGTCTCTGTGAAATGACACGTGACAACATGTTGCAGCCATACCAGAAAGATGGAGAGAATCATAGTACCACAAGCTCCATTACCTCAGAGGGAAATAATCTGGAGGTTGAGGTTTTCTCTCCACTTCCTTCTACGAAGGAACAGAGTACAGGGACATAGGTTCTGTGGAGGAGGCAAGTGGCCCCCATAGGCCTGTCGCGATAATCAATAAATCAATTAATTGACCAATAATTAAAAATGCGCTCGGTAACTTTAACAGGCTCGATAATTTTTCATTGACTGAAGTCGCATGATAATGAGTTAACGTCCCTGCATCAGTCTCGACTAGCTCCTCTCGGTTTAGCGTAAAAAGTGAACCCTCCTGTCAGCCGCTCTGTCTCTCTGTGTGTGGAGGCGGAGCACACGCTGCCAGCGTGATCATACCTGGCGCTGGAGCAGCGGAGAGCCCCGTGAGGAGGAGAGTAGCGGAGTCGATAACCATGGAGTTGGTTTCTAAGCCGAACGCAACAGCCAACGTGTGGGAACATTTTGGATTTAAACCAAATGACCGAGGTGAACCACAAAACATTAATGAGCCGAATTGTCGCATTTGTTTTAAAACGGTTCATGTTAAACACTGCAACATGACGAATCTGAACGCTCACTTCAAACACGACCACCCGCTCCAGTTTTCCCAGCTGGGTAAAAAAAACATTTTGGATATTTACAATGTCTTTTCATAATACAATTCCACTTTCAATTCTTTAAAAAAAAGTTAATTTATCTTTAATCTTTTGTACTTGCATTTTTATACCATTATTATTAGATTAGCTAAATATGTATGTAAAAATTGCAATATTATCGTTTATCGCAATAATTACTGGGGCAATTTATCGTCCAGCTAAATTTGTAATCATGACAGGCCTAGGCCCCCATATCGTTTCGAGCCTTTGTCTCGTTCTCTCGGCAGCAGCAGATACAGAGCCTGTAGCAGTTTTGCGGCATAGAATGAGCGCTGTCTCTGACTGGTACATTGTTGTTGGCCAAATCTAATGCTAAATATAGATTAGCTTGAATAATTTCGTGTGACTCTGCCTCAGCAGGTGCACCGGTGGCCACTTTATGTCATTGTCTGCAACAGAAAATGTGTGTTGCAGAGACGTGCCTAAGGTATAAATAAAGTATCCAATCATGATGAGAAAATCATCCAGGAAAGTGCAAAACAAAACTTTTAACACCATCATAGTTATTGCATTAAAAATGAACTCTTAGCTCAGATTTTATTTCCCATTTACTGATATCAGTTATTCCCTTTGTCATAGGTAATTAGCAAATGTCAGCAAGTAGGGGTAACTACCTGAACAACGGAGCATGCAGGTTTTGAGCCAATTGTGCTGCTGGCAGTTCATGGCACCTCGCTATGGAGGTGTGGCCAGACCACACGTGCTATATACCGCACCACGGCCGGACTACTGTCGTCACTAATCAAAGCCTACGTCAGAAACCCCAGCTGAGCCATTAGCAATGCAGGATTACAATTCTAGTGAATTCCAGTGCAGTGTAATCGCTTAACCGCTTGGAACACTAAACTAATGGTTTTTAGTACAAAATTTATGTTTTCACTAAAATGTACTAAAATACATAAAAATAATAAACGGATTGGAAAAAACCTTAGATACCTAAAAAGAAAACAATATATATATATATATATATATATATACAATACATAAAAACGAAATAAACCTAAATTTAATGTTTTTACTAGAGAGTACTATTCTTGGGGACCGAAAACACCCTAATGACTTAAAACACCATTGTGAGATGCATTTTACCTTTAATCCTGAAGTGCATCACTTTAGAAACTGTGAATATAGGTTACTTAAAAATTATGGCAACAAGGTCTCATTTTAGTAGATTTGAATTACAAAATGTTTATGTAAAATGTAATATAAAATGTAATTAAATTTCAACAAAAAATGTGAGAAGATATTGATAAAATTCAAATGTAAGTATCTGTTGGATTTACAGACAAAATCTCAAAAGGATGATTGAAACATCCTAATTTGAACACAAATGTTATTTGAAATGTGAAAAAAAATTATGTTGACGTATTTGTATATTCATTACAAAGGAAAAAAGTCCTTTTGGTTTTCAAGTGAAACTCAAATCGGATTCATCTTTTCTAAAATAAACTTTATAAATTTTCACTAAATTTACATTATTCTCTGAATAAAATGAATCGGTTTGACAAAGAAAACAGTGAAAAATTTATTAATTTTACTGTGGAATATACAGTACGTGTGAATTTATAATGGTAAATGAAAGTTTAACCCAGTAAAACAAGTCGGGAAATTTATCAAAAGTTTTTACAGTAGAGCTTCAATGTGGTGGAAACAAAAATCCGGGGTTCGATTCCAGCATCTGCCTGCTACATGCACTTCACCTACCTTGCGTACTGGTGGTGGTCAGAGGGCCAGAATCTGACAGCCTCGCTTCTGTTAGTGTGCCCCAGGTCAGCTGTGGCATCAATTTAGCTTGCCATGAATGAAAGTAGTGTGAAGCGCTTTGGGGTACTCTGGACTTGATAAAGTGCTATACAAGAACAGGCAATTTACTATTATAAATTCACATGTTTTATTTTCCACAGTAAAATCAATTTGTTTCAATGCTTTCTATGTCAAATTCATTTTTTTTTTCCAGAGAATAATTTAATCAATTTAATTTTCTCAGGATTTAGTGAAAATGTATGTTTACAGGCCTGATAGCGCTCCGGCGCTATGCCGGATTTCCGGCGTACTCAAGTATTTGATTTTTTTTTTTTAAAATTCAGGTTTGCGTGATATGAAAATTCCCAAGATCTGAGAGGCGCTATCACTCTAAACCACACTACTGTATGCCTACTTAAGCCTATCAGTTATAGGCATACACTAGATTATAGGGCAGGGGCTGGTCTTGGGTTTTCAATCAATCAGATAGATGTAGCAGTCACTCCACGTGCTAATGTTGGGAGGATCTTTGTTAACATATTTGTGCGCATGCGCGAGTGGTTGGGTCGCAGAAAGCAAACAAAATTTACGGCGGCTAACGAACACTTCCAGCACGATTAGAAGGCGAATGTTATATATATATATATAACATTCGCCTTCTAATCGTGTATATATTTATATATATATATATATATATATATATAATATATAATTATATAAATATATATATATATATATATATATATATAACCACTTTAACCTTTGAAAACTGGGAGAACTTTAGAGAGAAACTTAAAATCGCAATTAACGGCTAAATAGAAGTTATTTAAAACGCCTTTTAGATATGTGAAAGACGTTCGTTTGATTCAATGGCGTCATGGTCACAAATACGCCGGGGACATTTATCACTATTCCTAAAGCCAACCTTTCACACATAAAAAGTTTACAGCTTTCAAAAGACTGGATACCTGAGATTATGTTGATAAAAGGGGTGTTGGGCCGAAATAGAAAGCCGTGTTTGTGCTAAAAGCGGAGGTCAGACGACTAGATACAGCGTGGTTCGTATCAGCTATGAGGAACTGCAAAGGAAAATTGCGTAATCCTCAACGCGACTGGAAAGCTGGGTAAATCCTCATTGATTATTGTCCTTATAGCCTTTTTTTTTAAATGTATTTATGGAAATACGTTAAATTGTCCTGTGACAACTTTAGTAATTCAGTGGCGTCTGGTCTCTGGCGAAAAACCAAATATCACCGCTTACATGGTTCTTTTTTTAATCCAGTCTTGGAGAAAAACATGCCGTCATGGTGCAGCTGATTAAATTAGAAGCAGGTGTTAGGACATGATTTACAGCTGCTTCTACAGCGTGAATAATCAGGTGCTGATGGCGGTTTGGGACATCTGTATCAGAACGCGAAAACAATATAACGCAGATGATTTTAAAATACGCAAACCTCACATTTTTTAAATGAACTTTCTCTAAATTACAAATACGTGATCATTTGAAATAAATGGGGAAAATTTTTCAGAAAACTGAATGTCTCCTTGTTCATGCCCTTTAGTTAATGGTTAGGCTAGTAATTAATACCTAGTTACTTTTGAGTGTTATAATTGTCACATACGGACCTGTCTTGGTATGGCTGTAGTATCCAGACTCAGTATGCTATACAGGCAATACCTGTTCAGGTAAGTGAGTAGTTAAAAGGGTCCAATGAGATCTACTGCTCTACATATATACTTCTGTAATATAGACTTGTATTGGGTTTGTTCATCTCATGTCTGAATAATGTCCATTTATATCCACAAAAGTCATTAGAATCTTTAATGCAGCAGATTATTTATCAAAATGTTCTCCCTGGGGAGCACACTCCTGGATCTTGCTTAAAGTTACGTTGATCAGGGCATTTATCTTTGCTTAGGGGCTTCCCAGGGAAAAAAAAGTTCAGGCTCAGGATTTTTTTTACTATCACCCCTGTGTTTAATTTAGAAATGAGTGAATCCATTTTGAGTTTTACTTGAAAACCAAAAGGTTTTATTTCTTTGTAATGAATATTCAAATATTTTTAACTCAACTCTTCCCAGATTATTGTTCCCTTCAAAGTAATTTTTTACATATATTTATTTCATTTCGAATTACTTTTTGTGTTTAAATCAGGCTTTTTTAATCGTCAGTTTGAAATTTTTTCCATAAATCCAACACATATTTACAGTTGAATTTTATCAATATCTACTTAAGTTTTTTCTTTAAATTCAACTAAATTTTACACTACACTGTACATAAATATTTTGCAATTAAAATCTTCTTTATTATATCACTTTGTTGCGAATTTCTTTTTTAAGAAACCTCTATTCAGTTTTTACAGTGTAACTCACTTAGAAATTTTGGGAACATTACACTTTCATGTATTCAGTATGGTGTCAATCATATTCTGTTAAGCCAGAAATAATAAAAACTAATTGTCTTATATTCGTGTGTGAACTCTGAGACTGTCACAGAGATCAAAACCGTTTTCAGATGTGAATCTCTTGCTTACATATCAGTTAGTAGTAGTGTCACAGTCACCAGCACTCAGTGTCAGTCATTGCCCATCATTTTAAAAAGAAAGCATGACTGACACTAAATAGGAAGAAATAATTTATAATTAATAAAACAGAGTCTTTGTAGATTCCCAGGTTTTATCTGGCATCACTGCTTTGAATTTCACTCAGCAGCGATGAAAAGTGAATAAAATTGAGTGGTTAAGCTTTGCCAGAGTTGGGCTCTATTTGATCATCTGTGTGTTCATGTTTGTCACAATAAACATAAAACAAATTATAGAAACAAACCCCACACTTGTTTGACTATGGAGTGAGGGTAAGCATTTTTAGTTTTCCCGGTGAAGTCAGAGAGATTGCTGCCAAACGAAGCCATTACAAATCTCACACTCTGTACAAACAGAAGGAATCTCTGCAGAATTGCTTGTCTTTTACTTTCACTGAGTAATTCATTTTAGGAATGTAGAAGATAAAGAAAAGATCTCCTCTCTTGGCATGAAAAAGGAGGCCAGTGGCGCAGATATGCAGTTCATTACAAGCGGCTTGATAGAAGTTTGGAGGGATGAGGAAAATATTTGGATTCCGGTGATTAATGTACTCTCGAAACACATTTAAAATCAAAGATCAGCGGCTGCCTTACACCTCAGACCGCATTCTCTAATGTGAAATAGCAGCACGATAAGCAGCAGAAATAATGTGTTCTCATAAAAGGATTTTCACTCTGTAACTTTCTCCCACACTGAGGATTCTAATACTGGAGGAGATAATTTGACAAACATAACAAAACTAAAAACATTTCATCCAAAAAATTAAAAAGCAGAAACAAACTTTCGCAACTGGGTAAAGTGAATGAAAACAAAACTACTTATTTAGCCTTTTTGCCATTTCTTTGTCTAATTTTGTCTCAAACTACTTACCATGTCATACCTCAAAACAAGCCATTTCATGCTCACATAATCAGCTGGTTACTTTACTTCATTTTGTTGTACAATTATTTCATTTTTTAAAGTCTCTCAATTGTCACTTGTTCTTTGTGTAAATCATCATTTAGACGTTTCATCTTATTTCCACTAATTGCAGATTAATTGCTGATCTGAAAGAGTTAATTATGATTAATATGAGATTATTGCCCTAAATTAGATTAAGACACCTCCTTTTTATCTCTTCCCAGAATCAAAAGATGCAAAATTTTGCTCACAATAGAAGTGTAATGTCATGTTTGTGAGGTTTCAGGACTCAGATGGCAGAGAGATGGTTTGTATAATGAAATGATGTTTATTGACAGAATGTGCAGTGAGTGATTGTTTCAGAAGAATCTCTGAGGGGCGGAACCAAGAAGGCAGACGGAATACTGCAGCAGAAGATAGATGTTAGATGGAGCGATTGACAGGAGAGTTGGTTAAAGGATGATTTACATACAGGAGAGTGGATGGTTTGAGTCGTGGAAGAGGTAATTGGGATCCAGTTCCTGAGTAGAGTTTAGATGCCACCAATCAGCCACGGCCCCTGCAGAGAAGGTAGGAGAAGAAAACACTAGCAAAACACTGGATGCCAGCGGTACCCCCCCAACGGGAGCCTCCTGGCGGCCGACCAGAGGTGGAGGCAGAAGAGGCCTCAGCCGATCATCTAAAATAAATAACCTGGGCACCCAGCGGCGTTCCTTGGGACCGTAGCCCTTCCTATCCATGAAATACTGACGACCACGGCCCGGAGGATGCACCACCAGGATAAGGCGGACTGTGTAGGAATGGTGGCCATAGATGATCCGGCGGGTGGTGGGGGTTTGGCTGGAGGTCACAGAGTTAACAGGTTTGATTTGGGATACATGAAAGATGGGATGAACACATAGATGGGACGGAATCTTGAGTCTGACGGCTGATGGGCTGATGACTTTCTTGATGGGGAAGGGACCGAGGAACCGAGGAGCAAGTTTCCAGGGATGGTGCTTGAGGAGAAAACCTTTAGATGAGAGCCATTCCTGTTGTCCTGATGTGTATGTGGGTGCTGGTCGCCTCTTCCTCTCAGGCAGACGTTTAATTTGAGCAGATGTTCGTAGCAGGGCAGCATGAGCGTGGTTCCAGACACGTCTGATGGCACAGAGACGAGCACGGACCGATGGTACCATTGGAATGGGAAAGGATCTTGAGAGCAGAGGAGGTTGGTAGCCGAGGGAGATCTCGAATGGAGAGAAAGCGGCTTTCTCAATGTCCCAGTTGAGGGAGCCAAAGCAGCAGGTGGGTGGAAGAATTGTAGCTGCTTTGGTGGGGGTCTCGTTTGACTGGTGAATTCTGGAAAGGGCGTCTGGTTTCTTGTTCTTGGAGCCGGGGCAATATGAGATGTTGAGGTTGAACCGAGAAAAGAAGTGGGACCAGCGGAACTGTCTGGGGTTTAATCTTTTAGGCGACTGGAGGTATGATAGGTTTTTATGGTCTGTCCAGGGGATGAAAGGGATCTCTGTACCCTCCAGCCAATGTCTCCATTCTTCCAGAGCCAGTTTAATGGCTAGGAGCTCCCGATCACCGATGTCGTAGTTCCTCTGTGCCGGTGAAAACATTCTAGAAAAGAAAGCACAGGGGTGAACCAACAACTGTGTCTGAGGAGTCAACTTCAACGATGAACTGTTGATTTGGGTCTGGTTGCGTCAGGATTGGGGCTCGAACGAAGGACCCTTTCAGGCGTTGGAAGGCGGTGTCAGCTTCAGGGGTCCATTGAAAGGCTCTCGTGGAGGAGGCGAGTGAGTTCAGGGGTTTGAGCAATCTTACTGTAGTTGTTGATGAAACGTCGGTAGAAATTTGCAAAACCCAGAAATCTTTGAAGCTGCTTTCAAGTTTCCGGAACTGGTCAATCTTTGATAGTTTGGACCTTGGCTGGGTCTGCCCTCACCTGCCCATCTCCCAGAACGAAGCCAAGAAAGGTTATGGATTGAACATGAATTTCACATTTCTCTGCTTTAACATATAAACTGTTTTCGAGTAGTCTTTGGAGTACTTGCCGGACGTGTCCTATTGGCGTCTTGAAGGCCACCTTCGACTGTTCCCCCTCTCGGATGCGAATGAGGTGGTATGCATTCCTGAGATCCAACTTGGAGAAGATGGAAGCTTGGCTGATGGGTTCCAGGGTTGAGGAGAGTAACGGAGGGGAGTATTTATATTTAACAGTTATCTGGTTGATGCCCCTGTAATCTATGCAGGAGCGAAGAGAACCGTCTTTTTTGGCTACAAAGAAGAATCCCAAACCGAGAGGGGAAGACGCGGGTCGGATTATGACAGAGTCTAATGAATCTTGGACATACCTTTCTATTGCTTCTCTCTTTGTTAGAAAGGTTGTAGAGGCGACCAGAGGGAAGTGGAGCTCCAGGCAGCAAATCGATTGATAAGTCATTAGGCCGATGTGCCGGAAGAGAGAGCGCTGCCGGCACATAAGTCCTTACTAAAAACTTGACCAAGGTCATGATACTCATGTGGTACATTGGATAAATCAGGATTTGACTCAGGAGAGAGTTCGAGTATGGTTTTAGCAGGGATGGCTGATTTTAAACAAGACTTTAAGCAGAAGGTACTCCAGGAATCAATTTGGCAGTGAAACCAGTTGATGTGTGGATTATCAGAATCAGAATCAGAATCAGAATCAGTTTATTGGCCAAGTATGTCACATACAAGGAATTTGACTCCGGCAAACTTTTTTCTCCAGTACAGAACTTGAATAAGTGAAATAAAAAAAGAAAAAAAAAAAAAGAAAAATAAGAACAAAAATAAGTAAAAATACAAATAAATATCAGATCGTAAATAATAAAGGATAATATATACACCAAGCCGGGGTTATTTTACAGTGAGTATGTACAGAAGTGCAGAGTTATAGTTTATTGTTATGTGAGTGCACTCACACACTGTGTCTAGACAGAGTTCGTCAGAGCGACAGCCTGGGGGAAAAAAATGTTTTTGTGTCGGGTGGTTTTGGCGTACAACGCTCTGTAACGCCGACCTGAGGGGAGGAGCCTAAACAGATTGTGGCCAGGGTGTGAGGGGTCAGAGGTGATTTTCCTGGCCCGCTTCCCGACCCTGGCCCGGAATAGGTCCTGAATGGAGGGAAGATCGGTTCCTATGATCCTCTCTGCAGTCCTGACTGTTCTCTGCAGTCTGTCCTTGTCTTGCCTGGTGACGGATCTGAACCAGACAGAGATGGATGAGGTCAGGACGGACTGGACTATTGCTGTGTAGAAAATGATCAGCAGCTCCTGGGGCAGGTTGAAATTCCTGAGCTGACGCAGAAAGTACAGCCTTTGCTGGGCCTTTTCCTTATTATGTTGATGTGTGAGGTCCACTTCAGGTCCCGTGTGATGGTGGATCCTAGGAACCTGAAAGACTCCACTGTGGGGACTGGCTTGTTGAGGATCATGAGAGGAGATGTTGATGGTGGTCTCTTCCTGAAGTCCACTGTCATCTCCACAGTTTTGAGCGGGTTTAGCTACAGGTGGTTCTGACTGCACCAGAGAACCAGCTGTTCCACTTCCTTTCTGTACACAGACTCGTCGCCGTCGCGGATGAGTCCAATGACGGTGGTGTCATCTGCAAACTTCAGGAGTTTCACAGAAGGGTCCCTCGACGTGCAGTCAGTGGTGTAAAGGGAGAAGAGCAGTGGGGAGAGAACACATCCCCGGGGGGCGCCGATGCTAAGGGAACGGGAGCTGGATGTGAACTTACACAGTTTCACCTGCTGCCTCCTGTCAGTCAGGAAACTGGTAATCCACTGACAGGTGGATGGAGGCACGGTGAGCTGGGACAGTTTTTGGTGGAGGAGCTCTGGGACAATGGTGTTAAACGCAGAGCTGAAGTCCACAAACAGGACCCGAGCGTAGGTACCTGCAGATTCTAGGTGGTGCAGGATGTAGTGTAGAGCCATGTTGACGGCATCATCCACTGACCTAAATTGATCTGTAGGCGAACTGCAGGGGGTCTAGCAGGGGATCTGTGATGTCCTTCAGGTGGGTCAGTACCAGACGCTCAAAGGATTTCATGACCACAGATGTTAGGGCAACTGGTCTGTAGTCATTTAATCCAGTGACTGGGGACTTCTTGGGAACCGGGATGATGGTGGAGCGTTTGAGGCAGGAGGGGACCTCACACAGCTCCAGGGAGTTATTGAAGATCTGGGTGAAGATGGGAGCCAGCTGGTCAGCACAGAATTTCAGAGAGGCTGGGGACAGTCCGTCTGGTCCCTGAGCCTTTTTAATTTTCTGTCTCTGAAATAGCTGGCGCACGTCCTGTTCGCAGATCGTCAAGGCAGGTACGTGGGTGGTTTGGGTGAAGCTGGGTCTTTTGTGATGGAGATGGTGGGGGAGGTGGGAGGTGTGAAAGTCCTTTCAAACCTGGAAAAGAAGTCGTTGAGGTCCTCAGCCAGGCGGGGGCTCTCCACAGGGTGGGGGGATGGTCTCCTACAGTTAGTAATGGTCTGCAGGTAGCTCCAAACTGCAGAGGGGTCGTTAGCAGAAAAACGGTCCTTAAGCTTAACACTGTAGTTCCTCTTTGCAGCTTTGATCCCTCTTGTCAGCTGGTTCCTGGCCTGCTTGTACAGGTCCCGATCCCCACTCCTGTAGGCCTCCTCCTTGTCCTGGCGTAGCCGTCTCAGTTCTGCAGTGAACCACGGTTTATTGTTTTTGAATGAGCAGAAGGTTTTGGTCTGCACACACATGTCCTCACAAAAGCTGATGTAAGATGTCGCAGTGTCGGTCAGTTCATCCAGGGATGAAGCCGCTGCTTCAAAGACGCTCCAATCAGTGCAGTCAAAGCAGGCCTGTAGCTGCATCTTTGACTCATCAGTCCATCTCCTCACAGTTCTTACTACAGGCTTAGCAGATTTCAGCTTCTGCCTGTAAGATGGGATCAGGTGGACCAGGCAGTGGTCGGAAAGTCCCAAAGCAGCACGGGGGACAGAGCGATATGCATTTTTTATTGTGGTGTAGCAGTGATCTAAAGTGTTCATGTCCCTGGTGGGACACGTCACATGTTGTTTATATTTAGGCAGTTCAAGTTTGAGATTAGCTCTGTTAAAATCCCCGAGAACGATTAGCAGAGAGTCCGGGTGATTTTTCTCCACTTCTGTGATCTGATCGGCGAGGTGATGTAACGCCTCCGTCACACACGCCTGCGGTGGAATGTATACAGCGACCAGCACAAACGAGGCGAACTCCCGCGGTGAATAAAATGGTCTACAGTTTATGAAGAACGACTCAAGGTGAGGGCTGCATGTCTTCTTTAACACTGTGAAATCTGTGCACCAACCTTCGTTAATGTAGAAGCACGTTCCACCTCCCTTTGATTTCCCAGTCAGCTCCGCGCAGCGGTCCGCTCTGAACAGCTGGAAGCCTGGCAGCTTTAGAGCGCTGTCCGGGATGGGTTCACTGGACCAGGTTTCAGTGAAGCAAAAGGCGGCAGAACGACTAAAGTCTGAGTTCTTGGATAGGAGAAGGAGCAATTCATCCATTTTGTTAGGCAGAGAGCGGACGTTCCCCAGGTGTATGGATGGGAGAGCGGTGCGTAATCCCCGCTGTCGCAGCTTGACGAGCACACCAGCTCGTTTTCCGCGTCGTCGTCTCCGTCTAAATCCACAGAACGCTGCTGCTCCTCCGATCAGAATCTCCATAAAGCAGTCAGGTTGTGTAAAGACCGGTGAAAAAAGTCCGGCACTGGATAGCCCAATTTTTAAAAGTTCCTCTCTGCTAATTTTAATAGCAGAGGGAGTGCAGAAAACTACGCAAAATAGTAAAACAGTAACTAGTACCAGAGAGCGAAGTGCCGAGGCGTCCATACGCGGCGCCATCTTGCAAGCCAGGGTAACAAGCCAAGGGTAGCCGAGAACCACCAGAATTTCACTAATTTGGATGAATGAAAAACTGGATCTCTTCGTGATGGTTACCGGAGACGATGAAGATGGTTTAATTCAAAAGTAGGTATTTCATTTTGTTTGATTAGATCTGGATGAATAAGGTTCTGTTCGGATCCTGAATCGACAAGGCCTGTGCAATAAGATGTTTTTTTTCTGTCTTTTACTAACAAGGTTACAGAAACTGAAAGTCGGTTGAAATGTTGGCCCCGTCAGGACCCCTACCTTCACTGGCGGGGAGACTCTTTTGGGCGAATAGCACAAAGGGGAATTAAGTGTTGTGGGGAGCCGCAGTAGAGGCAACAATTTTTTGAAATTCTTCTTTGTCTCTCGCGGGGGCTAAGTCGAGCTCTGCCAATCTGCATGGGTTCTTCTCTTGGTGTATGAATTTGCCTGGGCGATGGAGAATCTGGTTTTGTTTCATGGCGGTGTGAGAGCGCCGAAAATAAAAATCTCTCTCTGGAACATCTGTCTACATTATTAGCTAAAGCGATCAATTCATACAGGGTTTCAGGTTCTTCTCTAGTGGCTAGATCGTCTTTTATCCGATCATTTAAGGCCTGATAGAAGGCCTCCCCTAGAGCTGGATCATTCCACACTGACTCTTCAGCTACAATTCTAAAATGTATGGCAAACTCTGCCGTTGGGCGATTCCCTTGCTTGATTGACCAAAGTTTTCGGGCCGAATCTTCCTCATTCTTGATCGGAGAAAACGTGAGGGTAAGTAATTCTAGCAAATCTTTATATTATGTGTTTTCTACTGTTTCGTTAAAAAAGGCGTCTGCCCATCTAAGACCTTTCCCCCTGAGAAAACCAATAACATAGCTAACTTTCTGTGAGTCGGTGGAAAAAGTGTGGCGAGAACGTGAGAAAGCTAGTTTCCACTGCAAAAAGAATCCTTTAGCTTTTTCTATTTCACCAGAGAATGGCTCAGGAGGTGGTGACGCCACATCCCGGAAACAGGAAGCTATGGAAGATGATCTGTCTTGATTATTATTTAGTTTTGTAGTTAAATCGAAGACCTGTTCGTCCGTCCATCCATCCATCCATCCATCCATCTTCTTCCGCTTATCAGGGTTCGGGTCGCGGGAGCAGTAGCTGAAGCAGTGAGACCCAGACTTCCCTCTCCTCGGCCACTTGGGTCCAGCTCCTCAGGAGGAATCCCGAGGCACTCCCAGGACAACCGGGAGACATAGTCCCTCCAGTGAGTCCTGGGTCTCCTCTGGGCCTCCTCCCAGTAGCACGTGCCTGAAACACCTAACCAGGGAGGCGTCCAGGTGATTAAAATTGGGCATTAAAAAATGCCCAATTTGACTTATAATGTGATGTAATGGAACTGCATTTGTTTGTTGACATTTTGTATTATATTGGACCCCCAGCTCTGTGGCTAATGAACAAAGCAGACTGCGAATTGTTGATGTGATACTTGAGACCTTCTGTAAAAACAGATATAATAGCACACAGCACTATTGCACAGCCTAATGTTTACAGTGCTCTTTATTTCTGCTCCTGGGGGTATAGACAGTCAGTGGCAAGGGAAAATAAATGGTGCTCCATGATGGGCTGTTTTGCAAATGCCAGCCAATAGGGAATTAAGTTGCATAATAAGTAAAAATGCCAGTTTCTCAAACTATATTTCCAGAGGATATTTAACATATACTCTAGAAAAAAAAGATTTTCCACAAATTAACTTGGATTCATGTTCCCCAGAAAAATCAGCAAATGCTCAACTGTGAATAGGCAGGGGTCAACTGTACATATCTTTAATTGCAGTTCTGACCCCTGGTTCAGCTCCTTGAAGAAACAATAAATTATCAAAGTAAAGTAACTATGAGCAACTTTGTTGTTATTTTTTCCCCTTTATAACCTGTAAACCAGGACTACCCAACCCAATGCCTCAAGGGCCTATGTTCTGCGAGTTTAAGATGAATCTCTGTGCCAACACAGCTCATTCAAACCTTCATTGTCCCATGAGTGACAACTGTGGTATTGCATCCAGCGTCAAGCGGCGCACCATATGCAGATATGAGAGGATTTACAATGGGTCAGAAAGAACTAAAGCATGCAGGATATTATCCCTTGAGGACCGACCCCGGCTTTCCACCGGATGTGTTACGTAATAAACTAGTTTTATTTACGAAATCAGCAGTGTTTCCCTTCCTCTTCGGCAGTGTTTTAGACACGTATTACCTAGTATGCAGGTATAGCAACAAATAAAATCTTTGCCTACCTGTTTTATACAAAAGGCAGAATTACACATGGCTTTTGCTGAGAAAGGTTTAGTTTTCTGTCTTCTTCTAAATGGAGCAGTAAAAAATTATGTTCAATGTGAAAGCAGCATGCTATCCAACAATAAACATACCACACATGCCACTGATTTAAATTTGCTCTGAGACTAAAAGAGTTTTATATTAAAACTAATTAAATAAGAAAGAAACTGCAATCTTCAAATATTTTCTAATATAAATTATGCTGCCAGTGCAGTTAATTTACTCAAGTTTCCCCTTCAGACCACTGGTAATTTGCAATCTTCTACTTGCATTGCTCTACATTAAAAGACCAAGAAGGGATAGATTTTAGCTGAGTTAATTGATGCAAAGAGGAGCTCAGTAGGCTCATTCAAATCTGCCTTGGAGGTGGAAGATTATTTCTCTTTTTACACTAAATGTAATTTTTTTGTGTCTAGAGAGTATTATTTATCGTCTTGTGTATCTTAAAAATATTTAGGTGCTGTGCCCACTCTTTACCATTTAAAGCCAGACTGCTTTGCGCCTGTTTTTGTCTGAGAAAAAGCCAGTCTGAATGGAGAAAGATAATTTACAAAAATGGTCAGTTTCTGCATCTAAAATATATATTTTCATATCCTGCTGTTTTAGTTGTTGAGAATGGGATCTGTGCTGACTTTTAAAAAATGTCTCTTTAAAATTAGCATATTTGACTTCACCAGATTTGTAGTCCTGAACAGTCTTTCAGCTTCCATTATGGCTCATAAATATGTTGTGACTGTTTCTGCTCAACTGTCTATTGGCTAAAATACTTACACTTTTTCATATGGCTTCATAACTAAAAAAGGACTAGACTAGAATAGAATAAAATATAACTTATTCTACTTTCCATGATGCAAGAGTTTTAAACACTCTGATCACTGTTAAGTGACATCACAAAGGTAAGGCACACCAAAGAAGACAGGCAGAACAGTGTGCCAATTTTGGAGAAGAAACCAGCTTTTTTTATACGAACTTTCAGTCTTTCGGCATTTATAAATATTAGCGAAAAATCTTTGACAGGATTCCAAAAAGCATAAGTAGGGATGTGTATTGGCAAGAATCTGGCAATGAAGCTGCTTAATCTGAATTTAACTGTAGAAAAATTGTTGAAGCATTCTATAACTGCAACTGTTTTATACATAACTTATCCAGTTGTATTACTAGATCTAGTTGATCCACTAGAATGAAGAGGGTAAAAACGGCCAACAGCTAACAATTATACTCTAATTTTACTACAAAATACTGTAATCATCAATGGCTCCATTTAAAATTATCAAGTATTGTGACACAAAAGATGGTATTTCTGTATACCAGAATCAGAATCAGCTTTATGAATACCAGTGTATTGATCAGTGTTTTTTAACCAGTTTTGAGCCAAGGTACATTTTTTCATTGATAAAAATCACAAGGCACACCACCAACTATGCTTAAGCTTACTTGGGACCATAGAACTGTTGGCTAGCTTTTCACCACACACCAAGCACAACGGAGTTGGTGTAGTTGCATCCCCGTTGAAAGTAAATCCAAATGAAATATAACTTTTACAGTATTCCCTCGAGACTTTGCTCAAGGTCACGTCTTTCTTTTATTTGACCTTCAGTCATACTCGGGCCTTCATCTGGGTATGAATTTGATCAATGGCCCAGTTCTGAGTTCACATTTTTCCTTTTGTAAAACTTCTCCGTCACTGTCACCGCAGTATTGCTAGCCACAATGCCACTGCCACCAATCGCATCCAGGCATAGCTAATTCTCTTGTCTCAACATACAGGACAATTAACTATCTGCTGCAACCTACAGATAAGGACGAGTATGACATGATTACTCTAAAGGTCAGTAGACAGCACATTAATTAGTTATGGTGCACAGTGGGGCAGGGGGTAGCACTGTTGCCTTTCACTCCGGGTACTCCGGCTTCCTCCCACAGTCCAAAAACATGGCTGTCAGATTATCTGATCTCTCTAAATTGTCCTTAGAGGTTATTTGATCTCTGTAAATTCCTTGGTTGTTTTTCCTGCCTGTCTCCATGTTGCCTTGTGATGGACTGGCAACCTGTCCAGGGTGTACCCCTTGCCCGTTGACAGCTGGACATAGGCAACACCCTTGAGGATAGGCGGTTTAGAAAATGGATGGATGGATGAATTATTTAGTTTTCAAAAATACATTTTTAAAGCAATTTGTTGAAATTGAACACCTTCCCACAGCACACCTAAAGATCCCTCCTGGTATATTAGTGTGCCATGGCACAGTGGTTGAAAAACTCTGGTATTTAGATTTTTTTTACATTCGTACTAAGAAGTATTTTGGCTGTTGCTGAATGAAAACACTTTACCAAATCCAGAGTTAACCTCAGATGCCCCAGGACGCAGTAACCTTTATGTGCTGGGCTCCCACCTAGTGTAGCGATCTCAGTTGAGGAGAGGCGAACACATCGAAATTGCATATGTTAGGATTAGCTGTTTACCAGAAGGCTGTTGAGTTTTTCTAAAGCATAAATCAGCATTTGAAGTATTTTGTGATGGTAAAGGAAATTTGAGGAATGCTTCTCAGATGCAATATTGCAACAAGCAACATTTCTTACCTTAATGACCACTAATTCAATTACTACTTTATACCAGGAGATCGAGGACATCAGTGACTTCAATCTAAGCCACATTTTTGGGTGTTTTACTGTGGAAACTTTTGGAATAAATCAGGTTTGAACTAGCGCCACTGAACGAAGAGACAATTCACCCTCTGATCGAGATGTTCAGTAAATCAGGGAGAAAGAATGATTTTCATCAGCACACCGCAATAGCCAGTCCTGTTCACCATGAGGGTCCACAAGCATTAAATACTGTGCCTCACAGTGTCCGGGTGGGAGAAAGGTACGTGATGGGGTAGCAGGAGTGGTCAAAACACCGCTTATGGTGACAGAGGTAGCAGGAATGCAAAAACGCATGGAAATAGCTGCAGACGCGTTGGAAAACATGGGAGAAAATAGACTGCTAGTGGTAGGAGCAGTGGAATTCACGGTCCTGCTTCAAATGATGACCATGGAAGGATTTGCTTGAAATATGAGGAAGAGTATCACCACTGGATCAAACATTTTTTTTATGAGCCTGTTGGTTTCAATTTTGCGGGGTGAACTCAGGCGTACAGACAGGTTTGGAGATATTGTTTCTCGTGATTTATTTAAAAGATGTAATTCCAGACACAGACAAGGGTACTGAGGGCAGGTATGATGAGGACAAAGCGAAGACGAGAGGACAATGGGAGCATATAAACACTAGGAACTAATTAGAGAGACGAGAGACACCTGGGGACATTTGGAGACAAAGGAGAAAACACAATTTCTTAGAGTTAATATACTAAAGAGTTCATGTACTTTAAGGGCAACTGGTGACAAACCGCTAAGAGGAACCTGTTTAAAGAGATTCAAATTTAAACTTTTTGAACATTATTGGAGATCTTGAAGACTGCTGGGATTTTCAATATCATTTTTTAAATGCTCTATTTTTCTCAACAAGGCAGTGCTGTAGTCACAATGAAGACATTTTCAGATCCATATTGATGTCCATATGGTGTTCTACTGTTTTTTTTAACAGAACTAAAACAGAAAGCACAACTGCTTCCTGCTCAATCATTTTAAACAGAAGAAGCACAATCTCAGTGGTTGAGACAAACATGGGGGATCTTTCCCTGTTAACTGAAATATTTATTGGGGACTTGTTGCAACAGTTCCTCAAATGACTGGATCATCAAGGTCGCCAAAATTTATAATCTATGAACTGGGTGGTTTCGATTTGACCTTGATTTAACAGGTTGCAGAGGTGGTGGACACCAAACTGCTTCATGTTTAGATATTTTTTTATGATGAAAAAGCATAAAGAGGGAAAAAGTGGGAGCAATATCATTCATCCAACAAATCTAATTTCTATTTTCTCACCCACAGCCACTGTTATCTAAGTTTTAATAGCAAGGGATACTTTTGTTTTCCAGGTTAGCTATTTTTCACCACATGAACACAGGCATCCTCTAGTTTCCCCAAGTAAATCTTACATATCTTCACAAAGGTCATGCTCTGCAGCCTCCCACAAAACACTCTGAGGCCAAATGATCCAAATCGTGAATCATGAGCTGTATTATCTCGCTTTCATGGAAGCTGGTAGATGCACTGCTTTATCTACATTGTGAGCTGAGGTTAGTGACCGCCTGATGGTAAACAGATGATCTATCCTTTAGGTTTAGTACCTAAGGGGTTGCTCATTGGCCATTTCTCTGTTTATCCTGCCTCTTGAGTTTTTAATAGAAAATTATATTGATAAAACATTTAACTCTTTTGTAATGTTTCTCCCACAATCTCATTAAAACATGTAAGGTTCAAAAACACAAAACCAGAGACTTTGATGTCTTATTTAATGGGGGATATCGCTGAATAAAGTGAGACTCATTTGAAAACAAAATTGAAGGATTAAAGAGAGATGCATTCGGCTACTGCATTATATGGCCAGAGAGTTTCATTTAAATGTAAATTACAGACTAGCTTAAGAAACTTGTGAATCCAGAGCCAGTCAAGGCAGCAGTATATCTCCATGTAAAGACACAGAGGGCGTTATGGAAGCAAATAGAAAACGAGCTTTGCATTAGTAAGCTGAAAGATGGGCCACTGTTTAGGTGAGAGCGGTTTGTTGCATCCACTCAGTGTTTTAAGGCTTTGTTTACCTAGTAATAACATGTCCCTGCAGGGTGTTTCTCTGAGTTTAGTAATACAAATAGCAAGAGCCACATTTGAGGGTTAATTTGTTTGTTGTTTTTTGCATTTTAATCTTATTAGTGTGCCTTTTGGTAATAAAAATGAGGTCATGTGTTGCTGGTTGGGAGCAGAAAATCAGCATTTTGTGTGTATAAATATTAATATTATCAAATCAAATGTTGCATGTAAGGTCTATAAGCAATGCAGTGCATTTACATGGAGATAATTAGTTGATAAGATCTGGTGATAAACATGTTTTGACTCTTAAACAGCGACATATTTTAATTAAATGCAACATAAGACTCAAATAGACTATGATAGAATAGTCAGGGATAAATAAAGAAAAAATTTCCTCATACAAACAAAAGCTACCAATCAGAGTTTCCTGTAAAAATAAACTCACTTAACAATGTGCAATGAAAAATATTTCCTGATACATATGCTTTGGGTTGTTAAACACATCTTTAATATGAGAAAAACTGATTTCTCAAAAGATGATTCAACTTCTTATAGATTAAAAAGCTATTTAAACAGACCCTCTACGCTGAACCGGATCTACCATATGGGCCCTCGGGCACAGAGGGGCCCTCTGCCGACAGAATTGTTTTTTGCCATAAAATAAAAAATCCCACACAAGACTTTAATCTCAATTTACATAATTGTGCAATCAGAATAAAATTACAAAAAATTAGGGCTGAATGATTAATTGCATATGCAATTAAATCGCCATTTGGTAAAATGCGATTTCCTAATCGCAAAGGCTGCAATTTGACTTGATGTAAACATATCTGCTAAAGTCACGTGACTTGCAAACAATGCAGGGAGAGAAGGAAACACTGCACTTTAACCAGTTATAAAATGAACTAAAGCTTAACAGAATCCAACACTACACAATAGTTAGTACCAAAGAGGAAAAGTACATCAGTTGTGAGAAATTATATCCGCTATGAAAACATTGATGCTCTGCAACGCCAGGTATTATGCAGAACCCGTCTTGGTATTGTTGCTGCCTCACGAGGTAGGCTACGGTACGAACCTTTATCAACACCTAAAAACATCACACCACGATAGGAGAGTTGCACGGCTAAACTGACCGTCACCAGTGTTTAAATTTCCAGTAAACAAAAAAAACGGCACACTGAAATAATTTGTGCTATAACGGGTTTTATAGCCAAAAGTATGCTTTGTTAACCATATAAACTAGGATTCAATCTCACACACACATTTTAGCCACATTTTACCTGCGCTGTATAAAAAATGCAGACAGAAAGGTAAAGCCGCACCGAAAACAGCGGAGTATTTTGCAACAACTGACCTGAGATCAAACCGCTCTACGGAGCCGTACCAGAGTCTGAAAGTGCATTAGATCGATGGAGAATTAAAAATCAGAGCTTGTTCCTTCAAGCATCCTACTTCCTGGATAACCACACGGAGGAAAACAGCCGGAGGGAGTTATTGGCTGGGATCAAAAGGAAGAAAACCATTGCAGAACGACACCGATGACCATCGAGTGTGATGATTAAAAGTAGATAAAGTTGCCTTTGTCTTAAAATAAGTAAATAATCGGAATAGAATAAATTATGTATAAAAATCTGTTTATAATACACAATATTTTTGATCGCATTAATTAAAAAATGCATGACAAAAGCCCCACAAAAATTATTGCACATTAAATCGCAATCGCAATTTGAAGAAAAAAAATCGCAATTAGATTATTTTCCAAAATTGTACAGCCCTACAAAAAATTGACTCTCGTGATTGTCTCCCTTATATGTCAGTTTGTTGAATTGACAGGTGATGATTGGTGATGATGATCAGAGTGCAGCAATGCAATAGGTATATTGGCTAATGATAATGGTGGGTGGGGCTTAGCAGGTGGATCCATATATTGTGTATGTAGTGGAACTGCGGGTACAAAATGGACCTCAGTAGCATCAACAGAAAGCCCAGCAGTGCTGCACAGCAAAAGAAGAAAAAGGAGAAAAAAAATTGTTTGTGATACAAAATGTTCTGGCAATTAGAAGCTTTTAAAAAAAACGTAGAAATGAGTAGGAGGATTTTGAGCTAGCCAGCAGCAGGGTTAGCTTGTTAGCATCGACTTCTACCACTGATGCCCAGCCTGAGCTAACAGTGGCAATTAACCACCAGAAAGCAGCATGTTACTTTTTTTTAATTTCTGTATGCCGCGCCATCTGATTCTTCGTGTGCCTGCTGCTCAAAGGGCATTTATGTGTGCATCAATGAATGGAGAGCAGCACATCTCCTCTTTGCTTCGCGCTCCGCCGCACCGCAAAGAGGAGATGAAGAGAGCGCAACCCGGCGCCCCTGAATGCTGGAGCCCGTCAGGGCAGAAAGCGTTCAAGTTGGGAGAAATTTGAGCAGCACCTCCAGGGCTGATTTCCGAAAAAGCGCAACTGACCAGTGTACATTTTTTCGCTCCTCAAGGTGCTCCGTGATGCGCGCATTGTGGAGAGGAGGACGTGTCTCTATGCCATCCAGCTGCTGGAGCAGGGAACAGCGAGCTGGTTGTTGCACCTGTGTCTGGGAGCGCGGCGCAGTTTGGTAACGTCGGGCCGGCAGTAACTCATTACCAGCACAAAATCAATGGCAGCACTGAGGTCCCACAGTACAGGAGGACGGATTGTCCCGTGCAGGGCGTACCGAACATTCCGGTACTTTACCCTGTCCCGTTGCATCCCTAATAGATGGTGACATGCGCCCCTATGTGTTAGCTTCAAGCTGCACTTCAGGCAGTAAGCGGAGGCTCTGTCTGCTCTTATTTAGTGAAGCAGGATATTGAAAGTCAAAATGCATTGCCTCTTTGTAAGTCAAAACATGCACTTATTGGCCGGTTTGTCTGAGACACCATATGCCTCTCATAACACAACTTTTGTTATTGCTGGGTCGAATTTCTGCCTCTCCTAACTTCCTGAGGGGGTACGCTAGTTAGAGCGGGCTGGTTGCAGAGTCTGATAGTTAGTCTGATTCCTATCGTATTATCTGGGTAGATTAGCTGAGCTTCTGAAAGTCTTGTTCGGTTCGACTTGAGCCGGACTAAGGCGTATGCATGGATTTTAAATGTCTGATTTCAGTCGGACTAAGGTAATAGTTCGACTTTCTGTTGCTGCATGTAAACGTACTGAGAGAACCCAAACCAGAACCACTGGTCCCAGAAAACATCTTGATGATTCCTAAAACTTAAAATATTCTGTGGACTGATGAGACAAATGCGTGTTCTTATTTTACTTTATTCATTTCAGCTTTTACGCACATGTTTTTATTTATTTTCTCTGATGGGGTCAGAAGGAACCAAAATTAGATTTTGGGAAATCAAATCAAAGTGTGGATCTAAAGCCATATCATGCTTCAAACCATCCAATTGTGGGTGAATTAAAACTGCTTTTCCTCCTCTTAGTAAATAAGATCCTCTTTCAAAATAGTTTTTTTGTATTTACTCGTGTTATCTTCGTCTGGCAATAACATTTGTTTGATATCAAACATTTAAGGGGTACAAAACAGAAAATATATGTAATAACGGGTGGAAACAGGTGACTATACCGTTATATAATCATTGGATACATCTTTAATAATCAATTATCCATATAATAATGTATTAATTTAGGGTTTTTCAACAATACAACAATTTTTTGTGTTTAAAAGTTAGGCTATATACTGACAGTAGTACACCGACAATGGTTTGTCTGTATTTTTTTGTTTAGTTGCACTGTTGTCACAAGAATGTGTTCTTCTCCTGGGGATAAGGCCATCAATCTCTCGCTGTCTCTTTCACACTCTGTCTGGCTCTTTCAGTTTTTTTTATGTTTTCTAGAAGTCGATGCAGAGATGGCCATACCAGTTTCTTCAGACAAAAAAAAACCCATTCCTTTAGCATCTGCTAACTCAGCCCCTGTTAAATCCAAGAGCTAATTAGAGCCATTACATAGGGTCAAGGGATTGATCTAAGTTAGTCAGCACACTCCAGATGTAAATCTGTTGTAACAGAAAGGTGAGAATAAAACATATCTTTTTAGTTGTGGTAATCATCTTTAGTGACCTCGTTTAGCTGTTCTATTGTTCAGGAGTTACAAAGATAGCCAAACACAAAGAAATTCAGGTCAACCAGCAATGTTGTGCTTGCTTCACAAATTACCTTTGCAGCAGAAACAGTAATTATTGGTTCTGTTCTGTTGTTGCGTATTACATGGACAAATGTCACAGAGATGTCTCTCTGAGATGAATGCTGCCACCTTAACCTGCTAAAGAAATGTAATTATCTCCACCAGCTACGGCACTGTACCTCACTTTTCTTTCTGTTGCATATATACTGTTTAATTCATTCTAAAAGTACAACAGATGCTCTCTGAGTCTGAAGATCACACCATATGATGAACTTGAGATGAAGGCTTTCTGACATGTTGGGGGGATTTTTTTGGGGCAAAGCTGAGCTCTGACAGGAATTTTTTTTCTTCTCAAAACAACATAAACATGTCACACTTACAGTTATTACTTTTACATCAAGACTCAAACAAACTCTTTCTTTGAATTTATCTCAATGATTCTTAGTATGAATTAGATTCTTTCAGTTTATTTTATATTCTGCTTGAACATTGTGTCCTGCTTGATTGACTGAGGTGCTGGGTTGGCATATCAGGAACAGCTTTGGTTTTCTTCTTATTACAAAAATCTATACCCTGTTAAAATGCCTAGAATCCATAAAACAGTGGATGGTGTACAGCTATTTCCAATGAATGGCAAAAAACACGTAATTATATTCGCCCATAACACGTGAAAGTGAGCTGCTCGAACCTCTTGGTACCCTAAAAAATCTTCTGTTTGAAATCTTGGCTAAAATATTGATTCTGGTTTTATGTGAGATATTCACATAAGCTCTCTGAGTCATTCTGGTTTTTAACACTTGCAAATAAATTAAGATAAATTAATTCATACTCTGAGGTTGAAGTAACTATACATGATTTTATTTAATCCCGAATAGATTATAAAAATTGACTTTTCACATTTCTTAGCATTGCCTTAGTAGAACGACTGCACATGGTCGGAAACGCTGCAGCTAGGCTCTTGTCAAAGTCTTCAAGGTTCTCATCCGCAACTCCTATCCTTAGGTCACTGCACTGGTTTCCTGTTGAATTTAGATTTCAATTCAAAATCATTACAGTGTCATGGAAAACCCATCGGGAACAAGTAACGAATTATATTAGACGGCTGTTTCATGTATGTTCCTAGCAGATACTTGAGGTCCTGTGGCCAGAGTTTGCTAGCACTTCCTTTAATAAAACTGAAAACAAAGGGTAAAAGGGCCTTTTGCTCTGTGGCTTTGAGATTATAGAATTCACTACCTTTAAATCTGAGACTGATGGACTCTTTGGTCTCTTTTATAGCCCATTTAAAGAAATATCTTTTAAAATTGCTTTCTCATAATGGTTATTTTTTCTCATAATTGTTATTTCTTTTAAGTGTAAAGCACCTTGGGATTTTATGTCTTGAAAGGTGCTTCATGAATATCGTTCTACTTACTTATTTACAAAAGTTTGATTTCAGGATCTTTACAAACTTTCATAAGCATATTTAGGCTTTAATTCTTTGAATGTGGCTTTTTTTTAGGTCTGCCACTAGGATAGCAGTTCTGAAGCACTATGTCAACATTTTTACCAGAAAGATTACAATAATTAGCAGAAATATTCACGAAATTATGTAGTTTTTTTCGTTTTCATTTAGCTTTGGGCTTCTAGGTCTTGATTGTTGTTCTGATTGTATTCAGAACTGAATTTATTGCAGAAATGTTAAAACACAATCGACCCTGGTGTCCCCCCACAGGTATGTTTTTTCCCCACTCCTCTTCTGTCTCTCTAAATGAAGAACTGCATCTTAGTGAACTTGTCTGTGAAACTCCTGAAGTATGCAGATGACACATCTGTTATTAGTGTGATCCCAGACAGTTGCGAGTCATCATATAGACAGGAGGCGGATTGATTGTTCTGCTTACCTGGAGCTTAACTAACTCAAGACAGTGGAGATGGCGATGAATTTCAAGAGAATATCCCCCACGGTACATCTCCTGACCAATACTCGACAATACTGTCTCCTTTCATGGGGCTGGACGATAATTCGATAGACCTGTGATGCAATAGAAAAAAAAGGAGTGGATTAAAAAATAAAAAGTTTCCCGTTATTTCATTTTTCAACTGCAACAGTATTTGTTTATGGTCTCTTAACTAACCTTCAATGTAACAAACTTTACCACAGTCAGAAGTCACAGCAATAGAGCAGCGGAGAAAGTTGTTCCTTGTCACACTAAAACACTAAACATAGCAAATACAAACCAAATCAAATATTACAGTAAGCTGTCTTAAACAACACTCCCCTTCCGTGACTCGCTGTGAATCACTGTTACGGAGAGACAAGGGAAGCTTAGCTAGGTCGCGCTGCTAACAACACCTGTGGCTTTTAAAATGTCCCCCCTGCCTTCCACCTGGCCCTCAGAAGCGAAAACAATTTATAAAACACAATTAGGGGTGGACAGACCTGCTGGCTTCAGCTTTCGGTAACTGGAGTGGGTTTCAGTGTTCTGGGATCTGGTTAAACCCTGGTAGTTATCGATCAATATGACTATTCCCTTTATTGATATGCCCTTTTTTTCTATATCATCCAGCCCTGTTCTGTAAATCATATTTAGTTCCCAGGAAGCATTATTTATCTTGAACTGAGATGCTCCTCACACATACAAATCTAATCTAAATGGAGCTACGACATTAACTAGACCTCTTAACCAGAATGGGAGTTTTTCTCTAAGTACACATGGTCCAAAAGAAAATCGAATTATTGAGTGAAGTGTGTTCAACTCCTCCACGTCAGGTGACCAGATTTTTTTCCCTTTTTCCATTATTCCATTTGGCTTATAGAGTCACGTGGATAGTAAACAAATGCTAGCAGCATTGAAGCAGAGGAAGTAAAAGCAGGAAATGCACAATTAGCGAAGAAATGGAGGACAACAATGCTGCAGCGCAGTACATTTTGTATGTACAATACTGTTTGATCGGGTTACATGTCAATGCAGATCGTAACAGTGTTTTTATCCCTGCTTTCGGGGAATGGGAAATTACCAATGCAGTTATAGATCAACTAACCTGGGAAACCTGAACTATCTAACCTCAAATGGTTTTTTGAACCAGGCTGTAAACATGTTTATTTTTGCTGTAAAGTTGGCCTTTTTAACATGGGAGTCAATGGGAAGTTGCTCCTTTTTGCAGCAAGCCCCCAGCGGATGAGGGCTGAACTGCAATTTTTGTCACTTCCGCGTTGGCTTCACATTCTGCGGGCGGAGTTTGCCCCTTGAGAGAAATTCAGTTTCTTAACCACATTATCTGGGTTTCTTAGCTAGATAGGAATAGGCCATTTTGGTTCAATTTCAGTCAGAATAAGGTGTGTACGTGCATTTCAAAAGACAGAATTCAGTCAGAATAAAGCAATAATTCAGTTTTCTCTTAGTACATCTAAACCCGCTGATACACATTGTACAGAAGAAGGCCCAACAGAGACCGGGCTTCCTCCAACAACTGAAGAGGTACAACATAACAAAGGAGCTGCTGGTCATCTTCTACACGACCATTATAAAGTCTGTCTTGCCTTCGTCCATCACAGAAATAGACAGGTCCAGACAAGGCAACAAACAATCAGGTCTGCAGAGAGGATCGTCAGAGCTGACCTTCCCTCCATCCAGTACCTGTACCGGTCTAAGGACCCACACATCCTGGACACAAACTGTTTAGACTTGCCTTAAAGCTGGCAATGCATAGTGTTATTTGTAGAAATAAAACCGCTTCTATGGAGACATTTTCGTCCCCCAGGCTGTCTCTTTAAAGAACCCTTAGTCACAGTGCCCAGATCGATGCCTAAAATCCATCCATCCATTTTCTGAACCGCTTAATCCTTAAGGGGTCGCGGGGGGGCTGGTGCCTACCTCCAGCTGTCAATCGGCAAAAGGCAGGGTACACCCTGGACAGGTCGCCAGTCCATCGCAGGACCACTTAGGAACAGACAGGAAAAACAACCATGCACGCACACACTCTCACCTAAGGACAATTTAGAGGGATCAATTAACCTGACAGTCATGTTTTTGGACTCCCCACGCATGCACGGCGAGGACATGCAAACTCGATGCAGAAAGACCCTGGGCCGGGATACGAACCGACAACTTTCTTGCTGCAAGACATCATATATATATATATATAATATATATATATATATATATATATATATATATATATATATATATATATATATATACACACACACACATATAGATGCTTACAATTTCATAAACTTTCATAAACAAAAAAAATATACACATGTATACCTAACCTACAGTATATAAAACATCTTTGTAGAGAACAAAGCAGCACCAATGTCAGATTTCTTGTTTGTGAGAACAAACTTGGCCAATAAAGCTGAACCTCTTTCTGGATTATACACCCATTAAAGATAAGAGATTTTTACACACACAATACATTTTTAGCTTTGCTTCATGAGAAAATGTTTAAAAACTGCAGCAATTAGAGGATTTATGAGTAAAAAATGAAAAACTGAGATGGCTGCTGCCCTCATGGGTCAGACACCCTGTGTGGAAAATCATTGCAGGGTTTGTGGAGCTCATGACTCTTCCCACAGGGTTTTTCTTCCTCCATTTGGCATCCCCAAGGTGAATATCCAATTAACCCCTCAATGTTTGTGCAGAGACGGATTGGTTCATTTGATTGCCAATGGACCAGAGGGCTTTTGGAAAGTCACATCAACACATTACCCACTTTCTCTCTCTTCTGAATATTCACAGACGCAGCCACTGATGGCGGTCTATCCCCTCTAAATGGCTCTAAAAAGGTTTGGTGTTGACATAAAATGCAGATAATTGACTCTTGTCTTGAATTTAAAACAGATCGTTCCCAAGGTGAGGAGCCATATGGTGCGGAAATTTTTAAACTGCCACCTCACAGCAAGATACCTATGAGTTTGGTTCTAACCAGTCGGAGGCTTCCAACAACACATTAACATGTTCTCCTTTTGCCTATGTATGTTTAATTTAGGCTTTTTATATATGACACTTTAAAAAAAATAAAAAATGATAAACAAAGTAATTGACATCTATCAGTCGTGAAAGCATTACAAAGCCATTTCTTTGACTTAGGGACTCCAGAGAACCCTAATGAGAATTGTCATTTTGAAATAGAGGAAAAAAAAAACGAGGCTGCTGTCCAAAATTTCTATCAGAACAGTTTAAGGACTTATCTAGAGGTCAAAATGGAACCCAGAACAAGATCTGAAACTCCGTAGACTTTACCTTGAGTTTCTAGATTCCACATTGAGAAAGTTACTGGCAATTAGGAGTGTAAAGGTGAAAGCTATTAACTATGAACACAAAGATCCATCTTATATTTACAGAAAACATATTTATGAAGTGGAAAACCTTAAAGGAGACATATTATGACTTTTTCCACTATTTAAAATAGCTCTGAGTTCCAGAAAACATGTTTCTGAAGTTGTTTGCTGGAAATAGTTTGTAGGAAACAATTGTTACCAACCTGCATTTCTCTCTGTTTCAGCCCCTTGCAGATTGTGCTATTTCTACTGCTCATTACATATTACATGAGCTGCTGCTAACTTGGCCACGCCCAACACTTCTACAATTTTTGGTCACGCCCACCACTCACGTAGTGACTGTGACCACTATTTGTAAAGTTACAGACATGGCTGCTGCAGTAGTTCAACAGTACAAAAAAAATATTCAGCCATACAAAAAAAATTTACAAAAAAAGTGATTCAACCATACAAAAAAAAATCAGTCATACAAAAAAAATAAAAAATAAAAACTCTCCTGAGAATGTGACATTCAGAGAATTCAGCAAAATACTTCTGAATGGTTATTGACGAAATTAATTAAAGTTAAAATAATATATTTAACTGCTTACCTAGCATTCCGATATCTTCCTGAGACACCAACTCTAAAGCCTTCCAGCTCGATCTCGCTCACTCCAGCTCTCTAGCACTGAGGAGACCCCGTTCCTTGAGTGCAGCTGCATATCCTCAGTCTTTCCCCGTTTTGGAGTAGCTCAGTAGCTCAGAACCTCTGCGCAGAAGATCTGCCATCTTCCGCCCAGAGGTTGAGTAAGGTTGCGGCGGCAGGTCCTCAGTCTTTCCTGGCCTTCCTGACAGCATCTTACCATCAAAAACTAAAGCCAACCTATGCAACTCTCCTGCAGCAGATCTCCCGTCTACTTCACGGTTTTCAGCTGCTCAGTTCGGTGGCAGATCTCCCGTCTTCCCTGCCCTTCCCACCAGCAGTCTTACCATAAAAAATAAAATGCAACCCATGCTGCTCTTCTGTCCTCTTCGACTGGGACCTCAGAAGTGTTTTGAGCTCTTTTGACCAGCCAAAAACGGAGCATTTTGCGTGGAGCTTCAACATGTTTCCTAATCTGAATGGTAACTGCCGTTTACTGCTGTACCTGGTGGGTAGAGACAGTGCTCTGAGGGAGTGTGGGTATTCCAATATTCCAGCTTGTGATGTAGAAAGCCGGACAGATTTTGAACAGCTCAATCAGAGACTGAATGCAGGATCAATTAAGAAAACCAAATTTCACTCAAAACAGCATGGATGTTGTTTTTTTCCCCAGATTTATATGCATGTATATGCACCAGAGACACACAATAACACCCCAAATCCCAGGAAAAGTGATTTTTTTCATAATATATCTACTTTAAGAAAATGTCTTCCTGGGACTTTTAAGACAGAAATAGAACCTTCTGGATGGTGTGTCCTATTGCATTCAGAAAAAGATCATCTTACTGAAAGTTAAACATCATTTTAGTGTGATAGCTCACTTTTGAAATTTGAACTAAAACCATGATTCAGCTTTCCACTAAATAATCCTAAAGGAGAATATCCTACCATCTGTTAGTGACCTTAATGTCAGGTGAGCTTGAGTTATACTGAAGAATATTGATCCAAGGAACACTAACAAGTCCAAATCTGGATGGAGGAAAATAAGCAACCTAGCCACAGTCCGCCTTTGAATGTATTTGAGATGCAATAGGTTGACTTTAAACAGACTGTTTATGCAGTATAACTATGTCAATATCATCCAAAATCCCTCCATAGTGAAGTTAAAGACTCATGGGCAGTTATTATAATCAATTGATGACATTAATTGCGTCCAAAATTGGCACAAGCAGTTAGGTAAGCAATTAGGTAGGTTCTTTATATGATGGTTATCTTGGTCGGATATCAGATTTATTTGATGCTGCGACATGTTTAAATCAAGCGAGTATTGAAAACTTTTTATTCTTGCAGAAACATTTTGGAATTTGTGTTTGGTCAGAGGAGCATTTTCAAAACGTATGTAAACAGTTTGATTGCCAGAGTTACTTTTGAAAGTGAGAAAAACTGTTTGACTTGGTTGCAAGATGAATTTACTTGATTATGCAAACTTTATTAAGAGACCATGAAAACTAGCTTTAATTAATGACCAATCCCTTTTAGAGACAGAAAAAAGCTACAACATCTGGTAAAAATACTTGACTATACGTCATGTTTATTGGTCTGGATTTACATCAACATGAAAGTAATTTGGTTAGACATCAATATGGCTTGCTGAGATTGTATGTTTTGACTAACAATGCTGTTTGTCAAGCAGAAACACACTTAAAGTAAATGTAAAATGACTCCAAATAATAACATCTTGCATAAAATAAAATTCATCTCAGCAGACTGCTTCTGTTCATGTGTATCTAAAGCCAAAAAAGATCGGATGGATGTGAATCAGCAGTAGCCATCTGATGGTTAGGAAGTTGTTGTTTTCAAACCCTACATCCCATCTACATATGTTCAGGTGTCAATCCACTAGACCCCACCATGTCTACCTATTTTGCTAACTGGTGAATGGTTACATAGGCTATACCTTTGTTTATGACTACCTGAATTGTCGTTCATGTGCTTTCATTTATCTGTAGGATGATCATATAAAATGCAGTCTAGCTTCCTCCTCTCATATGTTGAGGTGTCCCTGGGCAAGGCACTTAACCCCAAGTTGTCCACTGATCTGCGCGCTAGTGTATGAATGTTTTATTTGTTTTTCGCAATGGTTTTAATGTAGAATACCTACTATAAACTCAATGTACCCCTTAGTATATGTAAAAATAAATAAGGTGCTCTGGATTCTTTCTTTTTTACTGGAATCCCAAGAACGTTTTATTTCCAATAGACCAACATTTATATTCAGCAACTCTTCACCTACACAATTTGACCTAATAAATATTTCCGATAAGCTTGGTAGAACTTCTTTATCCCTAATTCTACAGTATTCTACCCCCCAGTATTGAGACTTTCTTAAGTTAAGGTTTTTTTATTTGCCAAATTTTAAAATCTAAATATCTTACAAACACGAGCTAAAGACTGAAGAACTAATAACAAAAGCAATCTCCTTAAACTCAAGACAGACCCCAATAATTTGAGCATCAGGAAGATTATTAAAAAAGTTGTGTTTCAACAGTTAAATAGCTTCCTAACATTGAACAATCACTTTGATACTCATCAGTCTGGTTTTCATCCTCACCACAGCACAGAGACTGCCCTCAACAAAGTTTTAAATGACATCCGCAAAACAATAGAAAACAAGAATCTACATCGGTGGAACGTCTACCAGATGGAGACTATTTATGAGGAACACAAACTTGAAGAAGAACGCAGAGGTTGCAGGCTTTCTGCTGGACAGGTAAGTTAATTACATGAAACAATGAAGTTTATCTTAGCGTTATTTTTGACAGAGAACAGGGTAATCCAGCAAATAATTTATCTTCTATTTAACTTGGACAATTTACTCCGCGGCTTCCCTAGTAGTAATGACGTGTTATAACGGCAAGAAGCCACAAAAAACTCCTCAGTTGCTTGCATTCACTGAGCGCAACACTAGTTGGAGGTAATTCTTACAAACGGGGGCTTTAAGGTTTGCTCTGTTTTGTAATGATTTCTAAGCATTGCAGTGTGTTTAATTTTATGTTCTCTGCTCTATGTTACTGGACACTACGGGGGGCCGTTTTTCTAGGCGGGGGACAGGGAGCAGTGGACATTAATTGGCTATTCCTTTGTTCGAGCCAGGGTGCTGACTACGCGGTCTGCTTTGTTGGACCAGCATTACTGAACTAGCCGAACTTAAATTCATGTTTGTTTGTTTGAGCAATTTAGGTTATTACATTCTTTATATAAAACCCAAAATAAAGGTGGTGCCCCGTGGATAATTTAATAAATTATTAATTTCCTGGGTTTCCATAAGCAACCCTTTGATTTATAGCCAGATAATGAGAAAACCCTAAAATTCCACAACACTAGTCTACTAATCATCCCTAGAATCAGAACCAAACATGGAGAAGAATCTGGAACAAACTACCAGATGACTGCAAAGCTGCTGAATCGTTACACACTTTTAAATTGAGGATAAAAACCCATCTGTTTAGAGCTGCCTTTGAGTAATGCTCTAATACAATTTTGTGTTTTTTACGCTTGATTGCAATTTTTATTGTTTTCTTTAGTTTTGCATTCTATGCTTTTGCACTTTGTTGCTGTTTGACTTTCTCTGATGTTGTATTTTTCTTTTTTATACTTTTAATGTTTTTATGATTTTTTGATTTTACTTTCCATGCTTTTATAATGTTTTTTTGTTTTACCACCAAATAATGTAAGCGCCTTTAATAACCTTGTTGAAAGTTTGCTATACATACAAAATTACCTTGCCTTGCCCCAGACACCATTATGAATCGGAACCAGATATGCCTTGTTTCCACTGAGCAGTATGGCATGGGTCGGTGTAGTTTGGCTTGTTTCCCTAATAAAAAGTGGTTGTTACAACCAGTTGTAGAATCAAAGGGAAGTGGTACGGTATGGTTAGGGTGGAACTACTAATGTCATCCGACATATCCAATTGATTGTATTAGAAAAAAACGTCACTGCTTGCGACACACACTACACATACTATTGCATCCTGTTTGTCATTATGTTAGAGACAATAAATAAATCAAAAGTTTAAGACCATTTGGAGAAAAAACATGTATTTTGTATGCCTGGATCTTGATAATGTTTCAAGTATACCTTCAATATGCAACAAGAAATGGGAATGAGACAAAAAAAAATGTGACGATGCAATTTATTGAAAACAATGCTTAACCTGAAACAGACATGTAAGAGGCACATATTTATGATGGTCCTGATTTTGGAAGCATGGCCCTAAACTTTTTATCAGCTGTAAAAATAGCCTCTCAGTTTAAGATTTTTTTCAGGTTGAAGCTCTACTTAGTCTCTCTTGTTCAGAAAAACAAACTTGAGTACATCTAAATGCAGTAGGAGGAAGTATTATCTGTACATGCGGGTATGAGGCAGGAGGCGGGGTCCACCCTGGACAGGTCAGCACTCGATCAGAGGACAAACACTATCTAGACACATTCTTTCCTGAGGATATTTTAGAAATAACAATTAACCTAACAGCCATGCTTTGGAGTATCCAAAGAAAAAAACCTGCATACACTGGGAAAACATACCAACTTCATGCAGAAAGACTCAAAACCAGGATTTGAACCACAAATCTTCTTGAAGGCCACACCGGGTGCGATGTCTGGCTGGCCGGCGGGGGAGCTGTATTGCGGAGGGCTCTGGCTCTGGCCCCTTGGTGTGGGGCCTTCGGTCTGCCGTGGCCGGATTGGACCTCAGCGGCGATGCTCCCGGTGGTCAGGGTCTCCCTGGGTGTGGTCGGCCCCCAAACGTGGCCTTCTCTGACCAATATGTCGGTGCCCAGCCATGTCTCTCTAGTGTCAGCTAGTATGAGTGGGGTTGAGCATGTGTGTGTGTGTGAGTACTGATGTTCCGGCTTGTTGGTGTGAGTGTATGTTGGTGTGAGTGTGTGTTGGTGTGAATGTGGGCTTGTTTTGGGGTGTGGATATGTGCAGGAGGGGTGGGTCTTTTCTTTCCCTTGTTCTTATTGTTGTTGTTGCTTTTGTTTTTAGCCTGTGTAAGGCACTTTGTGTTACTGTTTAAGTATGAAAAGTGCCTTATAAATAAATTTGATTTGATTTGAAATAAGACAACATTGCTATAAGTTGTTCCACCCTTTAGCCTCAGTGTCATCATGAAGCACCTGAATCTATTACATTCATGTGGATAAATACAGTCGCACAAACATACATTTAACACAATGAACCCCAATATGTCACTATGTCCATTGGACGTATGAAACCTAAGCAGCAAGATTTTAAGTCAGAATGCACAGCACTGCATTTGGAGAAAACAAAGCCCCACATAGCAACTGTAAAGCATGACTGAGACTGCCACAGGACCCGGACAGCTTATAATCATGGAATTAAGGATGAGTTCCTCTGTGCACTAACAAAACAATGATATGATACTGTGAAAACAATCGGATGAAATTCCTCCGTAAAACACTAAAAAGCTACAAAATCAAACTGATTCATTAGTGTTAAAGGGAGTTATACAGGCTGGTAAATAACAGGGTCCGCTTTGTGTTCCAACTTATTGTCTACGTAAAAGCATTGACATGTTTTTGTACACTACACATTCTCGTACACTATGTTTTTGTAAACTGTACATAATGATACACTGGTTAAGGCACCGTTGAAAAAACCTGAAAAGGAGAAGGTTTGCTGCTTGGATTCTTTTTTCTGGTCTTCGCCCACGTAACAACAACCTTTCCGCTAATTTCTAGCTGCTGTTTACACTCTGTAAAACTGTATGAAGAGTCTAAATGAGCCGTATGTTTCCACACAACTAGTTATGATCAAATTCATCATAATTTTTGGTCTTATACACAGGTCCAAAGTGTTTTATCCTAAAAAGTCGTGCTGTCAGCTCCACCCACTGCAGTCTTGTCATTGAAATGGAAAAAGAAGCTCCACTGTCCTGGGCTCATTGCTGAGGAGATGTCACAGCTTGCACGGCGACATATCGTCGGCACTGAACAAACACAGTTTGCTCAGGAATCGAAGGGCGAGAGACTAGTAATGAGAGGGGAGCTCCTGGTTTCGTGCCATTTCTCACCTTGGCTGTCTGTCAGGAGCCTCGTTATATCTGCTTTCTACCGCTGGCCGGCCTTGTTATCCTTAAGTCCTGTCTATTGTCTTATTATCACAGAGGGGAAAGAACCAGTGTCATTTTTAAAGACTGGACAGTATCTATTCATAGAAGCCGGGACAACATTTCAGAACACTACCTTTCCTTTGAGCATTAGCTTAAATCAGCTGCTGTATTACAGCAAGGGTACAACAATGAAGTCCTGATAACACTGTCATAATATAACTGTGCAGAGACAATGAAGTTCTGGTCCAGACATCATCAGTCCAGTTCATTAGAGCAAGAAGTTTCTAATCTTTGTGGGATTTCAACAAAAATGCACAAATATCTAATGCTTCCACTGGTCAAGTGTATTGTTTAATTATCTGGAAGAGCTAATCCTTTGCTCAGGTGTTATTCTCATACCAGTTTTAGTTCATGGCATTTCACACTTGAAGCTGCTCTTCAGAAATGTCATGGTTGATTTGTCTTATTCTTCTTGACTTGTTTGGTTTGAGCACAATCTCCCTCTACCTATCTTGTGCCATGTATCCTAAAGCAAAAGCAAACATTTAGTTACCAAATATGAACAACGTCTCTATGTTGGCTGCCTTAGGATATTATTCTACAGCAAACAAATTGTTTTTTTTTTACCGGAATACTGTTTTATTATTTATAATACTCTGAAAATCTCTTCTGTGCCTCACAATTACATTGCTTCTACTTATAACCTAGCTCCCTCAAAATAAAGACTCTCCTTACAGCCTTTTAATATCGTTCTTGTTGTAACAGAAACTTTTATGAAGGTAAAAAAAAATAGAGATGGTGTGGTCGGGAGACGAGAAAAGGAAAGAAAGGTTTGAAGATCCGTTTCTCGTTTTGTGTAATTGTAGAACCCAAGGATAGGCAGGATAAAAAAGTGTCTTTACAGAAGGAAACAAGCTTGAAACAGGAGGTATGATATAATATTCACTGAACAAATTGGGGAGAATATTAGGGTTGGAGCTGAACCCAAAAACCGTATTTGGAAAAGGCACAAATGACGTGTTTTTTTACGAATACTTATTTCAAACACATACTTCGAAAAAATATTTGAATTCGGAAACAGGGTGGCGGTAGAGAGCTATAACGTAATTAGAAGTATGACACAAAAATTTTTTTTTTTACGCCTCTTTTGAATTCTACTCTAATACAAATACGTCTCCCCCTGTTTTTGTTTGCTAAAGTGTTTTGACCACTAAGGTCTTGTTTTGTCTCGAAGAGACTGGCATTTTTCATACTCTGTTGGATGCCTCTATTTCAGATGTTAAAATAGGTTTGTGTGAATGAAAAGGTTTGCGTGAATGAAAGGTCCTTTCACTCCGATGGGCTTTAGGCAAATGTTGCAGCGTGGGGTCTGTTACTCTACGTCTGTCGCAGTAAACCCATACCAGTTCTAGACAACAGATGATTTTATTCCTTTCTTGGGAACTCACTTCACACTCTCGCCAGAAGCCATGTTGTCGTTTGCTATGGCTGTTTCGTGTTTCCTATGGTGTTATGTGTTTCATGCCGTACTGCAATGTGAAACTACCGCTATGGAAGCTCAGGGGAGCCAAAATGTGCCGTTAGACAAAAAACTAAATATACTTATTATAAAATTGCCACCAACAAAAAATTCAAATTATTTCATTCAATCCTGTTTGTTTTTTTTTCGTGCACGCCTAGTCTGCATAATACAAGCAGTTCTGAATATCCAGAATGCCAACCGCATTAAGCTGCTCTAGCTGTAGTTTAACTAATGAAACACATTTTTAAGTCAATTCAAAAATACTTTATCCCTAAATTATGTTTTCACAGCGCATATTATTTGAGTATCTTCAAACAGTTGTGGATGGTGATGCTGTGGGTAGAAAAGATCCCCAGTAGCCTTCAGTCTCGCAATGAATCTAATTGAATGAGAATGAGACCTCTAACTGAAGTTTGCTGCTGTACGATAGTCTCAGTGTCCCCGGATAAAAAGGATATTCCTCACTAACACATCCTGGATGACACTGTGAGTTGTTTGCCAGCACTGCTAACCTACCTTTTTTGTGTGTTTCCCGCTCCTCTTTAAATATATGCCTATCAGGTTGCAAAGAGATGTTTGGAGTAGGAGATATGATCCTTTTCCATTATGATGGATGGAAGAGATGGTTTGAAATTCTTCCTTCTCTCTCTGCTCTTTGGTCCTCATCTGTATCCTTGAAGCCTCCATTTTAACTCTAACTGGGATTTCGGATCATAGTTCAGGTACTATTTGAGTTTTTCAAATGCTAATAAGCTGCTTATGTTTTAAAATAAATAAAACACCTTTTTTTACACGGTTGCACATCATAACTATTTGAAAGTATAAAACGTAAGAGCAAAACTCCTTCCAGTTACATGGGAGCTACAACCAGAGGGAAGAATTGTCCACACAAGCAACCCATCAACCAGACTCTAAATGGATTTTGTTCACAGTTCGTGTTTAGATCCTTTCACATTGTGCCAAATGTGGAAAAACTACCATCTTTTTACTAACTAAACACCAACATTTAAATGATCACCTGCCTTTCTTTATCTCCCATCCTAGGGAAACATGAACTTTTCTTTTAAAGGCACAGTGACACTGCTGAGTCACAGTTTGACTTAGAATTGCTTTCCTCAGACTAAACACCATCATTTGAACGGCACTCACACAAACTCTGTGTGTGATAAATACCTTCCCTCGCTTTTCATAGTAAAATAGATCTGCTGCTCAGGGAGGTATGTTCAATTGATTGGGTGCTAGTCATGTTGATTAAAGGCAAATGCTCCATTTAAGTTTTCCAAATCTCCTTCGGTGTGAAAGCAGGCTTTAATTAAACTGGAGGGAAACACCCCAGACTTAAGCCTCCATATCCTTAGAGCTCTCTGTCCTCTTGGGTTATCACAAACAAGCCAGTTAGTGGAGCTCAGCTGACTGCTTTATTGCTTACAACACATCAGAGAGGTTCAGGTCTGCTCGCTGGGAACATCTGAAAAGCTATTAAGACCTAAACAAATGCTAAATTTCAACCTGCCCTCTAATACAAAGTGTACAGAGGCTTATTGAGGAAAACGCCCAAGAGATATGCAGAAATCTCTCTATCCATCCAGACAGGGAAAACTTTGTGTTGCTGGCTGCTGCTGATCCGCATCCAACACAGCAGCTTCCGTTTCCATCAGGAAACACATTAATTACTCATCAGCACATCGTTTACCCCCGTCACCCTGCTGGTCCATGTCTCACCGAACGTCTTGTCATAAACAATTAAGCCAACAAAGATGGAAGTTAATTAAATTAAAGCTGGTGACGTGTCGTTTGGTTGCAAAGTGATTACAATTATGGAGCTTAGAGGGTGGAGGGTATTGATGTACTGATGGTAAAGAATGAGCAACAGTACTTCCTGGAGAGACTGACTCGATGTAACAATGTGAGATGAAGGTGGGCGGTGGACTTGAAGACTGAGCTCGTTCTAGTCTGAAGCATCTGTTTGTTCTGACCTCATGCCCTTGTTGAATTATACACACTTAAGAAATGCTAGCACCCACCAATCTTCTGTTTGCTCTTACAGAATAATGTCAAATCTGCACGCAATGAGATGGTGAAACCATTTTAGAACATTTATCCCTTAACAATGTGAAGTGCAACCTGTACAAGACAATTAACTATTTAATTATACAAATGCATGCAAAGATTCACAAATAAATTGTTCTGAAAGTGTTTTTTATGTATAAATCTACCTTTTTAGTCCATACTGAATTGTAACTGTTAACAGGCAAGGTCCCGCGTTTGTGGACATTCGAGGACTATTGCCTAAACCTAACTTTCCTATTGTCCTAATCCTAATATTTGAGGACTGGTGCCTAAAACTTCCGGGAATGGATTGAATATATATACAAGACCTCAGGGTCTTGTGTAATGTTGTAGATGCAAAGGAAGAGCATGTACACCCACCAGGTTTGATTTCAGGTTCCAGTTTTACATGTCTGAAGGTGCATTCACACCAGCCAATGCGTCCGGGCAGCAAAACGCTCAAATGGACGAAAGTAGATGCTTTAAATTAAAACTCAGCTGCTTGCACACTTTGTAGTCCGTGTCAGGACCTCGGCGCATCACATCAGTTTGACAGGGGGTGAGCGGGGATTACTCTGTTATTTCTTTGCTTTCCCTCCTTCTGCTCCACTCTTCCTAGTAATGTGTATTTAGTACCGTAGTTGCCCTAACCAGGTTTGGCAAGCGTTAACTAAAATAAGAAGTTAGTTAAAAGAAATATGTAACTGCTTACGGGACACTCTAATATTCTCTGTTCGCTACGTTATCAACTCCTGTTCTGTCTCTCTCACCCTGCATCTACTGCCACCGGGCATCTCTCCCTGCATCGAGTAGCACCAGACTGAATCTCTTCGCTGATTGGTTGCTTGCTGCTCCTTGCTGCTGCTTGCTGCCTCAAAGTTCCTTTTACCCAACTTCACGCAGTTGCTGTGTGGATGCCTTGACGGACCATCCGAGCATCAGCTGTATGGATGCGCCGAGGCCCGCTGCGCCGACATGTGCGACTTGCTATGTGCCACCTTGACGCAGCTTGATGCCCGTATTGCTGCATAGGTACCATAGACTTTGCATGTAATCTAGCTGCCCTGCTGCGTGGATGTGCCAACAGTCCGCATGTGTTCTGCTGCTCATCTCTCGGAAATGGCTATGTTAAAAAAACCCTAAGCGTTGCAGATGTCAAGACGGTTCTTGGAAATCCTGCGTGTGGTGCATGACAAGCAATGAGTTTCTGTGCTTACAGAGTGAACGCAACTGCTTTGCTGCATTTCACAAAGGTTAATATGGTTTTTCTGTCCAGGTTCGAAAACTGGGTTGTTGAAAAGAGCTTGTTAGAGGAAGCTGGTTTGAGAAGGCTAAACTCAAAAGGCTGTTCATTGTTTAAATTTTTTTATTTTATTTATATTAATCTGTAATGATTATTTTTTCAGATATTACAATAAACAATTGAGTTTCCATGGGAAAACTAATGGCAGTAGAACTCTCTAAACAGAAACTTTTTGATGATCTTTTAGTGCAATCAATAGCAAAGCAAGCCATCTTTGTCCAATAAGTGCATGATTAACATTCGACCAAGAACAAACATTGCGGACACAACTGAATGTAAGCAGGAACAAACAAAACTGACAGAACTGTTTTTAAACTTGACCTATTAAACCTAAAATACTTTTTTGAACCAGGCTGTTAACATGTTTATTTCTGCTATGAAGTTGCCATTTTTAACATGGGAGTCAACAGGAACTTCCTCCTTTCTGCACCCAACCCCTAGTGGACTAGGGGGGGACTGCATGTTTTTCATTTCCGGGTAGGCTTGACATTTGGCCGGCGGAGTTTGCTCCTTGTTAAAAAACTAATAAAAACCACACAGTTTCAAAATCCAGTGGTACGGTTTTAGTCTAGAATTCACATTCAATTGAAATAAACTAAAAATAGGTTCTCTAAGATGTGCTGTGAGCGATTGCTAGGTTCCTCATTGAAAAGAAAAATATTGGTTTTCAGTAGTCTGTCTGGGGTGGTTCAATATTGAAAACATTTCCCATTCTGGCAAAGATGGCTCACATAACATTTAATAATATTAATTTAAATTAGTTAGTTTCACTGATTTTATACCATTGCCCACATTAGGTTAATATTTTAATGACAATATTGTTTTTTCCATATTCTTACATGCTGGAATTATTTTTGTTATAAAGATTTTTCTATCCAGAAGAGGTATATAAGATCATTAAACTGCTGGATTGCTCATATGGAGTTGTGCCCAGGGGAGTATTTTTTGGGCTGATACCACTGTGGGATTTGCCCACAGAAATGAACACAGTTAAAAAATCAGCTGGGCTGGTTCAGGTCATTCCACAAAGGCCTTGCATGGAATTGATTTGGGCAGGCCATCTGTGTGTTGCCCTTAAAGTGTAACTAAACCCCAAAACCACTTTTTTATTATTATAAACTGTATAAATGGGTTTTTACCAATGCAGTATTTTAGTTTAAGGGCATATATTTGACATTTTCTTGTAAACTTGTTAAATTCCACATTTGTCCACATTTTTTGGGTCGAAAAACGTCTTAGTGCTGCTGTTCATGGTCATTGTGTGGTACTGCATTTGAATTTTCTGATTGGCATGGACTGGTACATAAAAGTTACTGCCTACATCACAGGCATGGTCTCACAGAGACACTCTCTTTCTCTCACACACACTCGCCCCGCCCCGTGACAAGTTGAAACTGCTTATTTTGTGTGCTATGTGCGCACAAAAAGGCATACTAAGAGAAACAGAGAAGCTGAAATCCATATATCACGCTTTGGAGGACCACAACGTCGAAGTGGTTTAAAGCCACAAGTTATAACTTATATGTTTTAAACACACCGTGAATAAGGAAACAAAAGCTGAAGTAGTTTCCTCAAGAGCTACTTAGCATCGATGCTAATGCTAGGCTCTCTGTGCTTGTTTGCTACAATACGTGCCTCAGGCTTCAGGGCAGCGCTGACTCAGCACCATGAACTGATACATCGTTTGGCCGCTGTACTCCTTAGAGCCTCTCTTTACCTATGGTGGATGGCAGAGAAGAGACCTAATTTCTTCCTTTACCGTAGGTAAATAGAGGCATCACGGAGCTCGGCGCGGGCATGCTATAGTTCAGCCAGGACTGTCATCCAGACCACACCCCCGCGTCCCCCACTCGAGCTCATCCTCCACACTTGGCCATGCCCCGCCTTGTCTCCTGGTCCTGCCTACTTTGGTAGTTTTTCAAATGCCTCGGTAGGATGATGCTTTTTCATGGGGTTAAGGTACACTTCAAAGTTCTCCTTCACTGGTGTTTTAAATAATTTTTCAGTGTTCTCTGTCATGAAAGAATGCCGTCTGAGTCGGTTTCCGTCAAAAAAATAATAATTCCCAGTCCTTTTCAGTTTATGCCAGTTCAGTGTGCGAGTCGGCGTGGAGACTCAACCAGAGAGCGCTGTAAGCTCCGTAGCCTCTAGCAGCTGTAAGAGGCTTCGCTTTCACCTTGCCAAAAACAACATTCCGTGAGTGGTCCAAAGCTAGGTAGGCGAGGCATTGAATGCTAAGTGCATATTATGACATATGGTTGTTGGGCTTTTTCAAATTCAGGTGTTTTCTTGTCTCTTTTCTTTATGTAACTAATTCAGGGATTGAAGTTGGTATAACATGTTCATATGTAGCTTGCTTTCAGAACAGAGTGATTTAATGAAAGAAAACTAATTTTTTCAAGATTTTCAGTGAAGGAGAATTAGCAAAATCTAAAAGGAGTCCACTTTGGGGGGAAAAAATATGGGCCCAATTCATACATCTGTACACAAGATCCATGTGTGTGAACTCTGGGGTGAGTGTGTTCTCCTTGCCCACACTACCCGAGACACCGTCCACTAAAGCACATGGTACAGGCATGTCTGTTGCTATGGCAATAAGCTCATATTTGGATAAACTCAAATTGTTGAAATTGATTTAAAAAGCCTTTAAATGTCATAATGGCATATTTCAATCAAACAGAAGGTGAGGATAATTTTCAAGGATTGGTTTTGAGAAAGACCTATTGAAAATGTAAGTACGGTGGGAAAATAAATATTTAGTCAGTGCACTCCAGTTTCTTGAGATGTACAACCAAATAAAGTTAATTATTTTGACAGATTTTTCATTGAATTACATGGCTTTCCATAGATAAATGTCTAAAATAAAAGACAAAATAATTGCATCATTACATATTCCAGTTGCTTGCAGTGCAGGTTTGCAATTACAAAGGCCAGGCTATTTTCATAAAACTGGAGATACATGCATATTTAACCCACTTATCAGTCAAATGCACAAATTGTTAATCAGCGGAGAGCAGGATTAATGAATGAATTACATGCTTTAGTGATCTTGTTGAGGAATTTGGTGTTTCTGAGCTCATTTCTCCCTGCTAGAAGGTCAGAGCAGTGGGTCAACTGCAGAAAAACTCTCTGGGAGCTAAAAGGGCTCAATTCTGCAGGACACTGAGGCAGGCTGGATCCATGCCAGCATGTCTGGCTTCACCCTGGGATCATCTATAGACGAGTTGCCTCTCTAAGCTTAAGATGGCCCAAACATTGTAGTTTGAACAGATCAAGAAGCTGCATTGAAGGCTTATTCTTAATTTAATATAATGGCATATGTGGTGTATCTTTCTTGTGATCGAAATCTTAAAGAACCTATTACAACAAAAAACATATCTTTATTCCCCTGAAAGTTTTTCACATCTGGCATTACAAGGACATGTTCTAGAATTGCATCAATCATGGTGGCAGAATGTTGTTAAACAGTTAAAACTAATTTGCTTGTTTTCTAAACTTCAGTTAATCACTTTTGTGGTTTGAACAATTATTCCCTCTGGTTTTTGCGGCTGTGTAGTTGGAAGGGCTTTTGCTGTCACTTTTTAACTTTCAGACGGTTATGCTGTGTAACCATGGCAACAAGAGATTTTTTTTACAACTGGGAGAAGCTGATTAGCACCTAAAAAGCTCAACTTCCAGAGGAGTTGAAAAGGAGGCTTCATAGTTCTGAAGCTGGACAAAATAGGAGAGAGAGGAGGAAGTTCAAACCAAACCCTCTTCTATTCATCACAATGGGCAAGGATCATCATCCCTTACGCATCTCTCTACCTGGTTTTCTGACCATACGGCCAGACAACGATTTATAAAGGGGTGGCAAAAGCAAAGAATGTGGATTAGCAGTTAACGATTGATGGAGTAATCCAGAATGTGTTATTGTGAAATATCGTGAGCTGTTGCCATGTCTGTCATGACAATCATGAGACTATCATACTGTAACAGTCCTCAGTTGTAGGGTAGGGCTTTAAGAAATTATTATATGGATCATTGATGAATTGGATGGGGTCTCAACTCAATTAATCGGATTATCGGGGGAAATCTTAAAAAGTGCTAGGGAGACTTTTTTTCTTTTTTAATTAATATGAAAACATTAACTAATTTATTACTCTCACAGACACTATGGTTTGTTTACTCTTAAATGTCTGTAAACTAAGGATGTCCTGATCTCAGGATCGGATTGGGCAATATTTTCATATTTTTCAGTGAACAGAGATCGGCTATATCAGCTTAAGAGTCACGGCGATTTTTAGGAAAGTACCTCCTAGATACATTTGATGGTAATTGCGTAATAATTCAAACCTCCGTTGTGGTGAAAACAAAGAGACTCAATCAGAGGCGTCAATTGGGTATGGCAAGTTATGGCAGTGGCCAAACGACGTATCAGTTCGAGCCCTTGGCTCAGGGCAATGAGTCAGTGCTGTCTGAAGCAGGCAGCACGTATAGTAGCAAACAAGCAGAATGAGCCTAGCACTAGCATTGATGCTAAGTAGCTTTGGAAGGAACTACCTCAGCTTTTGTTTCCTTATTCACTGTGTGTTTAAAACATATAGGTTATAAATTATGGCTTTAAACCACTTCGACGTTGTGGTCCTCTAAAGTGCCATGTATGGATTTCAGCTTCCTCTGTTTTTCTCAGTATGCCTCCTGTGCGCACATAGCACACAAGATAAGCAGTTTCAACTCGTCACGGGGCAGCGAGTGTGTCTGAGAGAGAGAGAGGGTATCTCTGTGAGACCGTGACTGTGACGTAGACAATGGAAAAGATGTACCGCTCTCAGCCAATCACAACATTTTAATGCAATACCTCACGATTACCATGATCCGCAGCACTAAGATGTTTTTAGCGCAAACAATGTTTATTTTAATAAGTTAACAAGCACAGAGTTCAAATATTTCTTGTAATTGATTATCAAGTTTGCGCACATTTTAGGAGGAATTTTGGTTTACTCCTCTTTGCATATCATCTCTAAATCACTAAGGTTTCAAGGCTGTCTCTGTGTAACTTTGGGTAACTTTTTTATTGGATTAAGGTCCAGAGACTGACTAGGCCACTCCATAACCTTAATAAGCTTCTAATTGAGCCACTCTTTTGTTGCCTTTGCTGTATGTTTTGGGTCATTGTCAAGCTGGAACACCCATCACCAAACCATTTTCAGTTTCCTCGCAGAAGGAAGGAGGATGTCGCTTAGGATTTTACGATACAAGGCTCCGTCCATTTTCCCGTTGATGCAGTGAAGTTCTCCTGTGCCTTTAGAAGATAAACACCCCCAAAGCAAAATGTTTCCACCTCCATGCTTGACAGTGGGGGTGGTGTTATGGGGGTCGTAGGCAGCATTTTTCTTCCTCCAAACACGGCGTGTTGACTTGGTGAGTGTGGTCACAGCTAATTTGAGGTCATTAACTAATTCCTCCCGTGTAGTTCTAGGATGACTTCTCACCTTTCTCAGAATCATTGACACCCCATGAGGTGAGATCTTTCATGGAGCACAAGACTGAGATCGATTGATGGTCTTTTTGTGCTCCTTCCATTTTGGAGCAATTACACCAACAGTTGCCACATTCTCTCCTATCTTCTTCCTAAGGGTTTTGTAGTCCATTCCAGCCTTGTGCAGTTCTATAATTTGGTCTCTGACATCCTTGGACAGCTCTTTGGTCTTTCCCATGTTGGAGAGTTTGGAGTCTGCTTGATTGCTTCTGTGGACAGGTGTCTTTTATACAGGTGACTGGTTAAGACAGGTGTCTTTAATGAGGGTGACTAATTTAGTAGGAGTGTCTAACCACTCAGTGGGAGCCAGAACTCTTAATGGTTGGTAGGGGTTAAAACACTTTCCCTCAATGAAATGCAAATCAGTTTCTAAAGCCATGAAGTATTTGTTTCAAATTTCCTTTTGATGTGCTATCTGTCGCTTTTAAAATAAACCTTCAATTAAAATAATACTGGTCTGAGACTTTTCATTTCTTTTTCATTGGACGAACTTAAAAAAATTAGTGAGGGGTCAAATTATTATTTCCCTAGACTTTTAAACAGGGTGGTAAGGTATTTTCTGGGGGGGCAATATACAAAGTGTTCAATTACACACAAAAAATTTTTTTTTCCACAAAATGTATATGGATTAAATTAACGTTGTTTATTTTACAAAATCAACACAATTATATATGTAGTAAGTATGCAGCAAAATAGAACAACAAGTATTCAAAGTGCTCCTTGAACTAATCAAGTTCAGTAGTAAACAAAAACTGACGTAAACTTGGACCTCTGAAAACATGGCAGAACAAGTCAGTGGTACACATTCAAATGTTTATCACAAGAATAATAATAGAACGATAAAAACAAACTTAAAGCACTTTAACACTGACTCTAATGATAAACTTCAATAGTTGTGCCAGGTATGACTTGCATCTACTCAGTGGTATGGCACCACCAAGTTCACAAAAACAAGCATTAAGAACAGCATAATTCTGCGGTTCTGGTGAGATGAATGTGAGCAAAAATGTTTTTCAAACTCCACCGTATAATTGTAATATACCCTCCTTGACTCAACACAGAGTATGGCAGGTAACTTAATCTATCATCTGCGATTGTTGTTCTGAGTTGAGATTTTAATGATTTGATGGCAGAAAAACTTCTTTCGCAGGATGCAGTGCTAACAGCAATCCCCAACCAAATTTGACTAAAGCCTAGTTTATGTTTCTCCGACCGCAAATTTGCCCTCAGACGTATTGACTGAGACGTTTTTCGTTTATAGTAGTCCGTTTTTTTTCTCTCCACTCTGCATTGATTTTTCAGCGATGCTCGACCAGGACAGAAAGGGCTGCTACCTTTTCATGGCGTCTCTGCTTACTATCACAGCGTTGTTTCAGTTTTTTTCTAGGCTTGTGAACTTATTTCTTCCTCAAGGAGCAATGGACGACAGAAAGTAAGCTTATAGAATACTCTAAAAACAAATGGAAACAAATACAGTAGCCTTCTTTGTTTTTTTCCTACATCTGCTTGTGTTCATAATTGCAAAAAAAAACTGATTAGATAAATGATCTTTTCAATATAAAGCATGTAGTGACCAAACTTTGCATTAACTACTGATTACAGTGACTATAGAGGACGATTCTGGTGAAGCGATCTCTGGATGTTCAATCAGATGCATACACTCTCCTATGATGGAGACGAATAGTTAGAAATTGGGGCTGTACTCCGTGCGTCATTGCGTAGGTGATGGAGAGCCTTTGCGTCGACTGATAAAATGGTAAATGGACTGAACTTATATAGTGCTTTTCTAGTCATACTGACCACTCAAAGCACTTTACATTACATTCACTGATTCACATTCATACACCTATAGCGAACATGGCTCGGTAGGATAATGTAGAATTTTTGGGGTTAAGTGCCTTACCCAGGGGCACATCGACATGTGACTGTGACTGGAGGAAGCTGGAATCAAACCTACGACCCTTCGATTACAAGCCAACTACTCTACCACTGAGCCACAGTCGCCCCGGTGATAACTGTGTTGTGTCAGTCTGTCTCCATCAAGAAGACCTTTTGACTTACAGAGTACTTTAGCCACGGATTGTCCTTTATACCAACAGCTGTTGAATGACCTTGTAAATTTTCCAAATGTGTCTCATGGCGAGACATGGCTGAACTGGTTCTTCATCCTTCGATCTTGAGATGTCTTTAAGTAAAAATGAAATGAAATAAATACCACTGACACTTTTTTAGATCATGGATATTATACTGTTAATGTTTTTGTACATGGCTAATGTACCTACCACTTGGTTCTTTTGGTGCACATGTGATGTTTGAGCTGCATGTGGGGAGTTCAGTGCCTTGTTCTTTTTCTATTAGGACGGGCTCACTGTCTTCCTCATCACTGGTAGAGATAACGGTTTCACTCTGGTATTCTTCTGAAATTTTATTAATTATAAAATGATCACTTGATATTATACCATAATACTTTGCACAAAAATCATCACACAATCTCAATTTAAGACCCAATTTACTGCCTCTGCTTACAGCTCTGACCTGCTGGTGATACAGTGGGTTCTTGTGTGTCATCATCTTTCTCTTCTTGGCTACTTCTGTCCACCACCTACATATGGTTCACTACGACAGCTGACACTGGGACTGGGATCTGTTTGGCCCTTATCTGCACCAGACTTTTATTTCTTTCATTCTGATGTCCCTATTCAAAGGAAAGCTTAGTTACATCTCATGAAGAAAGCAAAATTTGGAACAATTTGCTTGTTATTATTTACCATGACTACAACATTACTAATAGTACAAACACTAAAATAATACATTATGACAACATCTGAGTATTTTGAGGTCTAGCCAATTTCACAACAAAAGGAAAATTGCTTAAAGATGTCTAGACATCTTAAGTGCTAATAAAGTTTACACACTTACTTCAGTACATCTATACCGTCACATCTACTATCTCCATGGTGGTTTTATTAAGATTAGATCAACATGCTGCATTACACGTGCAAATATGAATAAGCCTACCTAATGTCTGTGATTGATGCTGAACATTTGCTAACGACACGTTTTAAGCATTTTCACGCAGGCATGACAGTATTAGTCAGTTTCACAAGACTAGTAAGGCTCATTGAAGTATTAATGCTAAGAACTACAGTGCAATGTCTCCCTTACTTCCCGATAAAACGGTACTTAATTTAATTAAATACCAATAAAAGCCCTAAATACCAGCAAAATGCTCTTCATCGATCCTGTGTGTGCTGCCGTGTTATGTGTTGTTTTGGAGCTGTTTGGAGCACGAAGGACCTGCGTGTCAGCTTAAAGTTGCATTCCGGAGGATTTGTTAAATTATTAAAGTTTTATACATCCTTAAAATTATGTGGGGTTCAGTAACATGATAAAAGGGTAGTTCTCCACAACATTTGTTATTTTTCTTAAGGCCATCCTTACACCCCTTGTACTCTAATTTACTGCAATTTTCTTGACTGGAATTTTTTTATCCAATATAATTCACGTTTCTGCCATATCGACTCTCATTCAACGTGCATGTGCATCACAAAAAACCTATGGAGATGAGGCCTTGCAGACAGGCCATAATGACATAGAGGGGTCATATAGAAGTCACCGCAAATTTCTGCTAAATAGCCAGGGCTACATCAACTTCAGAAAGAAAAAGAATGGGAAGTACGGCGACAAACTCGAAAAAGGCCTTCGAGACTGTAGTAGAGTGTTACGTCGATATGTGTTCCCCCCTCCACTTATATCAGAGATGTGTTTCAACAATGGAGATGGGCGTCTGCATCAGCCTATTTGGCCCCGAAGTTGCCATCTGCTTCAGCCTGTTCGGCCCCGAAGTTGCCGTCTGCTTCAACCTGTTCCACCTTCTCCCTCATTCAGTCTCCGTTTCCATAGCCAGCTGAGGCCCTCCAGTCTCTGTTGCCAGAGCCAGCAGAGCTCCTCCAGTCTCTGCCAGCAGAGCTCCTTCAGTCTCTGCTCCCAGAGCCAGCAGAGCGGCTGGATTGGCCGCTGCCTCCGCCAGAGCTCCTGGATTGGCCGCTGCCTATTCCGCCAGAGCTGCTGGATTGGCCGCGGCCTCCGCCAGAGCTGCTGGATTTGCCGCTGCCTCCGCCAGAGCTGCTGGATTTGCCGCTGCGTCAAGGGACGTCTTTCCAGCCTCCCACTTGACCTCCAGGTCCCCAAAAGAGGACTGCCGGTTCAGCTTCTCCGCCCATCTCCCGTCCCGCCAAGGGACATCTGCCAGTCTTTCATCCAGCCAGAGGACATCATTCGGGTCGTCCGCCCGACTCATGTCCCGTAAAGGGAAATCCGCCAGTCCTTTGTCCACCCAGAGGACGTCATTCGGGCCGTCCGCCCGACTCACGTCCCATAAGGGGACGTCCGCCAGTCCTTTGTCTAGCCAGAGGACGCCATTCGGGCCGTCCGCCCAACTCACGTCCCGTAAGGGGATGTCCGCCAGTCCTTTGTCCAGCCAGAGGACGCAATTCGGGCCGTCCGCCCGACTCACGTCCCGTAAGGGGACATCCGCCAGTCTTTCGTCCCCTGAGACGACGCCATCCGGGTCGCCCACCCGACTCAGCCGGACTCTGTGTTGTCCTGTCTGAACCTCCTCACTTCCTTTTGTTTGCACCTGTGTTCCCTGAGTGTCTTCACCTGTTCCACATTGTCTCCCCTTATTTAAGATCCAGCGAGCGCTTCAGTCCTCGCTGGATCGTTGTTGTGCACCTAGTGTATTTTGTCTCGTCTTATGTTGATGCACATCAATAAAAGTTCACCTTACCTGGAACTCTGCACCTGGGTCTTTTGTCCCTTTCTGCAGCAGCAACTCGTGACAGCAGCTTTGGACACATTTCTGGTAAGACAGTCATATATTCAGTATAGTTAATCAATATAATATTTAATTGATAAAGTACACAACAGTCTGTGAAACCACAGCAGATGTGAGTGCCCAATTGTATAGGGGGGAGTAGAGGGAGTGGCCTTCGTACGTTGAATAAAAAAAAAAAAAAACTCTCCCCGAAATAATCAGGACCAACGAAAAGTTTAGCAGCAACAGCATGCTGCACACTTTTGCGCGTGCTGCGTTATGATCCATTTACGTCTGCTGGGAGATTTGGGAAATGTTTGAAAAAATGAAACGGTGTAATTATTTTAGTGTGCTTGCAACAGGGGTGGCAAGGACTTTGTCTGGGGTGGCAACTGCCACTCTAACTAGCCCTCTGGCTCCACTACTTGAAATGTGGTATCTCCCAGTCTGGTCCAAGACCCCCCCCCGACGAGATGACAAATCACGGAAGTCAAGCTGGGTGGTATATAGTTATTGCGATTTGATATGGTAATGTGGCATGCTGCACGAGGGCCCAGGCAGGATTCAATCCCACAACTCCCGGATGAGGGTCATGCGTGCTAAACAGTCAGCCAATGTTGCCCCAGAAATCCCTTCACCTTCTCCCTGTTTGCAGTAAAGCTGGCGTGTTCAATCTACAAAGCAAGCGTCTTTTTTTTTTAAATTACACACAAACAATAGTTCTATCACAATTATGAACTATTACTGCTGACTAACCCTGGTGTGTCCTAGATCTGTTCATGGTGCTTTAAAACAGATGCCCAACAGCGCATTTGGCTGAATTGATTGATTGAGGTATGTAGTTAAGTGTTTGCTTACATTGTTATGTGGGGAGTGAGACTGCATTTGGAAAAGTTCAAAATTTCCTAACCACACACATAAGCTGTGTAGGACTTAGGGCACTTTTGTTGTGATTATTTGCTGGACATGTTGATTTATACTGTTAGTTAATGTCAGTAGTGGGCCCTTGCCATACCTTAGCTATGTCTGAACTGACACCACTGCTCTCTATTTCCACAAATCAGCATAGCAGACTAAACATAATTTTAATATGGGTACACTTCAACAAATATACTTTAACTTATTTCAAACCGTATTTAATAAAAGGCATAGACACTTACCTTCTGGGAATTACCCGCAACAATAAACAAAAAAAAAACGGAGAAAAACTCCTCTCAGCTCCCGCAACAGGGAAGAGGAAAAAAGGCAGACATCGAGCAGCAGATGTGCTGCATTCAAATAGTGTAAGAAATCTATGCTGATTTCGGGACTATAGGATATTTCAGATTATAGTGAAAACAACAATAATAATACTGCACTAGTTTTTTGCAAATTCTCCAGGCACTGAGCTCTCCCCTTCCTCATTTATCACTCCAACATGCTTGCGTTTAAGGTGATGCATCATCACCGCACCATCGTACTCTTGTGCCACGCAAGGTCTGACATGTTGCAGGTAACAAACGTTGTTGCGTTGTTTAATGTAAAGTGCTCACAAACGTTTGACAGGTTTTTTTTTAGGTCTTACTACTTCTCCAAAATTCAAGTGTGTCATTCCTCATCAAAACACCGGCTTTCTCTCTCGTTCTGATCTGCTGCAGCCTAAAGCCTATTTTGGAGTTTCGCGCATTGACTCTTAAATAAAGATTGCACAAAAACAAAATTGCAAAACACAACGAATTGATGAAGAAATTCATTGCCAACGCATTTTATCATCAAATTTGATCGACTCTTTTTTGCAGCCCTATTGTACAGTTCTTTAGAATTGCTGCCAGACTGACTGCTACCAGAGACCCTCCTGGCCCACAACATCACCATCCACATCTCCTCTGTTGGGTAAGCCCATGAAATGGACTTAGTCTCCCAGCATCCCTTGCACCGGGCCAGCTGCCATCTTACCCAAGCTCATCGTTTGGGCCAGCCGGACCAGCTCTGGTTGCTCCTGAGTTAAAAATGTTACTTTTTACACTGTGGTGAAGAGGATGTAGCAGTGAAATTGGTCCCTACTGAAACACTTCCCCACATTAAACTTTCCAGAAGTTGTCTGAGCTATTCACCGGTATAGCAGTATACTAAAATTAAAGACCGGTTTTCAGAATGAGCCAATATACCGCACAGGCCTAGTGGTTGTTCTGGAAGGAGAGCAGATGAGAGACAGCCCCCCATTATTTGATAGCCCTTTGTTTGAGCCACAAGGCTAGCTATTTATCACCACATGGTCTCCTTTTACTGTCCGGAGCTGACCACATGCTCTGGTTAAATTCACACCTGGTTGATAAGCGGCTTCCTGGCACCCTCTCTCTTCCCCCCTCTCCCTAGCTTACCATCATTTATCCGTCCTCTTCCAGTTAGCACATAGTAGCATAGTTTACTTAGGCTAGACTGATTTTATTTTGTTTGTGTGACCAATTTGTTAATAAATTCCTTAAAGAGTGACTGCACCCCGTGAAAAAGCATCATCCTGCCCACACGCAAAATTTGAAAAACTCTTCCAAAATCGGCAGGACCAGGAAACACGGATGGGCGTGGCCAAGTGTGGAGGATGAGTGTGTGTGTGTGTGTGTGTGGGGGGGGGGCTCTGGAACACAGTCATGGCTGAACTGTAGCATGCCCCCTCCGAGCTCCATGATGCCTCTATTTACCTACGGTAAAGGGAGAAATGAGGTCTCTTCTCTGCCATACACCATAGGTAAAGAGAGGCTTTATGAAGCGCAGCGGCCAAACAACGTGTCAGTTCATGGCACTGAGTCAGCGTTGCCTGAAGCTGGCAGCACTTATAGTAGCAAACAAGCACATGAGCTTAGCGCTAGCATTGATGCTAATTAGCTTCGGAGGGAACTAACTCAGCTTTTCTCTCCTTATTCATGGTGTGTTTAAAGTATATAGGTTATAACTTGTGGCTTTAAACCACTTTGACGTTGCAGTCCTCCAAAGTGCGATATACGGATTTTAACTTCCTCTGTTTCTCTCAGTATGGTTCTGTGTGTGCATGTAGCACACAAGATAAGCAGTTTCAACTCGTCATGGGGCGGGGCAAGTGTGTGTGAGACACGGAGTGTGTCTCTCTGAGAGCATGCCTGTGACATAGGCATGAACCCTTATGTACCATTCTCAGCCAATCAGAAAATTAAAATGCAGTACCACACATGTATACAGTTTATAAGCAAAACAAGTGGTTATGGAGTTTAGTTACACTTTAAATGTGAGATAAATCTCTGGGCCTCATTCAAGTTTGTGGTTGAATACATTGTGCAAAAGAACTCCCCCTTCAGATAGACTGATGGTCTGGTTTAATAGTTAGTATTGTTTCTTAGAGATTGAGAAGCTGGTGCCCCATTTTGCTCAATTGATCAAGAATAATTTGAGTTGCATAATTAATAAACCTCTGAAAGAGGTAATTTCTTAATTAAGTTTAATTGAAATTTCAGTTTATTGTATTGTGATTTTATGTTACAGATCAACACGAAGTGCACAATAGTGGCCCTTTTTTACTTTGATACCCCTCATAATCCAAACCAACCAATTTCTGTGTACTAATTCAATGATTACACTCCATAAGGTTTGTTCGAAATAAGAAATAAACCAACAGAGAAAAATCCTACCTCAGAACTACAGTACTAATCAAAGAGACGACCGGTATCCCCTTGGTAACTCTGGAGGAGCTGCAGAACTTCAACGCTCTGCTGACAGGACATCTATGATGCATAAACATCATCTTGTAGCTTTTAGCATAATTTTTCACATCCTTTTGAATATTCAATATCGTAAATGCCTGGTTAACCTTGCCCTTTGGAGCTTTATCTCTGGTCCATAAATCTTAGTTGCTTAAAAATATTTAGTTAAATTATAGTTACAGCCAATTGCCTTGGCATAGTGGGTAATAAAAGGCATTAACTCTCTACAGACATATTGTATTTGTTGGTTCTCTGGCTGTAGAACACATCATCTTTGGCTCATTTTTTTATCATTATTTAAAAACTATCTCGTTGTGTATTACATAGAAAAACCCATCCTCTGGCCACATGAATAAGGAAACTTATCCTTTTGATTTCTCAGGCAAATGTAGAAAGCTGCAGCCAGGCCTGCTTGCCCATGAAGGAAGGTAGTCGATTCCAGATGTTGTTGCTGTCCACAGGTAAGCTTGGAATTTAATTTGCTGCTTCCTTATCCAATTCGATCCTTCAGGGTAACTTAAATAAGCCTTCTAAAACCTCTGCATCTTTTAGTTTCCAAAAACCTGAGGGTTTTATGGGAATGAACTAAAAAGTAAAACATCAGTGTTTAGCCCCTGAAAACAATAAAAACAGTGAGAATGGTTAAACAATTTGTTTTTATTGCAAATTGAGCATGGTGTCTGGCTTCAGGGAAAAATGCAAATGCTGCTGCAGATCAGAATGGAAAACACGTTTATTAGGTGCAAGGAAATTAAAGTTTGCTGCAGCTGTTCTTATCAGCTTGAATGTTACGCTATTGGCTGGATGACACCCATCAACTATTAGGTAATAACAAGAATGTAATTTTTTTTCCTTTTCAACTATGTTCAGGTCTTGGCTGAATGATCTGTTTTAATTTTAAGGCAGAGATCTTATGAAGTTTGTAATGCTAAACTCAAACATTGATACATAATACAATAACTATCCAATATTAAAGTAGTGATAAGATGGTCTCCAGATCAAATTAAAGTTAATGACTGAAGCTTTTTATTGTTTTGTTTTGTTTATCCAGTGAGTGCAGAAGACGGAAGAAACCCCAATGTACTCTAGATACCTTAGCGTCATGTAACAACATTTAACAGGGTTAAACAGGAAAGCACCCACAGTATCAGAGTAAAGCATCAGATAAATTTCAAAATTACCTTTTAAGCATTACATAAATACCGGTGACCAAAAGGTCTCATTTGCTCTCAGCTATCTTTTAAAAAAGAACTTTTTTGTTGGTTTTTTGTTGTTGTTGTTAGTATGCACAAGACTTATCCTGGCAGTGGAGAATCCCTAAATTATATCTAAAACCACACATCCTTTCTATTAGGGATGCATCAATGCCGATTCTGGTGTCCGAGTCGATACTGTTCTAGTGTAATCGTACCAGTTAGTTAACCAATACCTTTAAATAATTCTTATAATGTGGAAACGTGGCAATAATTTCACAGAAATTTTTTTTTTTTCACTTGGAAATTTAGTTTTGTGGTCATTTTTATCAATATTTGATTCCGTTTGGAATTCACATCATTTGCTGAAACAAGCAGAGAAGAAAAAAAAACCTGTCCTCCAATTCATGTATTTTGTGTGTGGTAAAAGTATCGGTATCGTATGGGTTTGAAAACGTGGTATTGTTGCATCCCTACTTCTTAAAGATCTGTGCGCTCTGATCGTGCACCGATCTGTGCATTTGTGCATACAAGCATGAAGCAGCAATGCTACATTTTTAGAACACCTTACAGTACAGAGATGAAAGTTAATCAGTCACCTGTTGATACTGTACTTGGTTTTGAATGTATACACAAGGCTTGAATGATGGCCTGAAGGTGTTGGCAGTGGACTATGAATTTTGATTAAACCTTGTAACATTACATTCTAGAAAGAACATTGCAGCATCCGTGCAGAAACAAGCCTTGACTGTAGCCCATGGCGAAATAGAGTAATTTAACAACCAGTCAGTTCAGATACTGATTATATGGAAATTGTGCTGGGAGCACAAGTGTATGTTAGATCAGTGCTCATAAGAAATTCCCCATCAGGTTTTAAAAGCTGTGGGGGCAAAACTGTCAATTATATATGTTGCTATGGCAATGGTTATAGATGAAATGATGCCCAATTGGATGGTTAGTTTAAAAAATTGTCACATAAAAAAAAGTTGTTGTTTTTTAATTATACATCATGTCAGCTACCAGTGTGTTATCAAAATAAGTTGTTTAAAGTTTATTGAAATTACTCAGAGACTTAGAGAAAATGTTAATGAATTTCATTATTTTGAAAAAATATATATATTTTGTTTATAGAAGTACTCATTTGCAGATCTGTATGAGGTAGGCAAACAATGTTTTTAATGTGCAATATTACTTTAATTAAAACACACCTATTTTAAATTGGGGGAAGGCTGTGGTAGTCCATTCTAATTTACCACAGTAGCATATAACCGCTTATGTCAAAAATTAATCTAAACAATAGAATATTTGCAGCTTTCATGTGGACTTTGTAACTTCTGCTCAAGTTCTGACCAGCATTTCTACTTTAATTTTTCCCAAAGACTCGTCTCAACAGAATACTTTTAAACGGGTGCATGCAAGTATAATTATTTTTCAACAATACAATGTTTTAATTGCTTGGGTTCCGCTGCATTAAAGGAGTGTAGCTGTCAAAACGTTCCGAGGATATAGTCTATTATGCTCAGTTTTGAGTGTTTTGTGACAAGAAAAGATTGTATTTGACTCTGAAAAGTGACTTCAAGCTAATGCTGCACTGGTGGTAGATGACTTTCGCAAAGACTGAAAAATAGTATGTCCGTTCACGCAGACTGTGGTATGTATCCGGAACTCCTTTTCATAGGAAGTCTATTATTTCCGTATGCTACCTTTGGATTTCCATTAAGTTAAAGTCATTGCATGAGCCTGACAGGAAGTGACACATTGGCCAGTGATGTGCAACCAGTATATTTCAAGATCAAATCCAATTTATTTATATAGCACATCTGAAAAAAAAGGAATTAGAGCAAAACAAAATGCTTTACAGTACAAACAAACAAACAACAGACAGACATACAACATAACCAATACAAGAAGATTTCAAAATAGCAGATTAAAAATTATATTAACGGTGTGTCCACACCAAACGCGATAAAGCTACCAAAAAAGCGTGACACGCGCCTACCTGTTCGCGTGCACATTCGCACCATGAAGCTTGTACAAAGCAAACTGGATGCGCTTAAAATATGGTATTTTCACGCACGACCTGGCCTTCAACGGAGCTGGGGTTAGAGTGCAGCTGGCGGTGGATTACGGACTATGGTCTGTGAGCTGACGGAGTACAGAGTGGATTACATATTCTGCCTGGCCTCCGGTAGAGCTGGGACTAGGGGTTTGGTGAGCTACAGATACAGTCTAGCTACAGAGGAGGGATCCATAAACACCAGCGAGCACCCTCTCATAAACACCGGCTCCTCGCTGCCTGTAGAACATGACCTGCTCGCCAAGTTTGTGCAGTGAAGGTCCAAGCTTCGCCTAAGAACAATGGTCTCAGATTTGAAGTCATTGAGAAGAAAGCTGTTAGCAGTGACCCACCTCTTCTTGTCACCGAAACAGTCAGCAAGATGCTGGGGAGATGATCCGGGCTCCACTGAGATGTATAACTGGTAATCATCAGCGTAAAAATGATATTTAACATTGTGACTCCTTATAATGTCGCCCAGTGGAAGGATGTATAAATTAAACAGAAGTGGTCCCAAAATTGAGCCCTGGAGAACCCCACAGGTCAACCTTGCCATAGTGGAGTTGACGTTGCCCAGGGTGACCTAAAGATAAAACCCGTGCTGCATTTTTCCCCCCAGGTTTTGACTTTCATCATTAATGAATGGGAGATCAGTTCACATTGTATAGTTCACATTATTTTCACAGGTAGGGCCTATATCTTTAAAGGTGTTATCACTGTAAACCTAAATGTTGATTCAACTTAAAAATGTTGAGTTGAAATTACTTAAATTTGCCTCATTTGTGAACATTACTTGTTAATTGTGATTATGCTGAACTTTTTCATATCTTTTTTTATTGTACTTGTGTTTTTAAGTCCAAGAAATAGTTTCTACTGAAACTAATTGAGTTCTAATTAAACAATAAACAGTTTTCATTTCTCTACATTAATAAAGAATTTTGAGTAAAGTGTACTTTTTACATGATCTAGCTTTTCGTAATTAAGTGTTTAAGTTCAAACAACTTAATATGATCAGGTTTGCATTTTGCACCTGGGAAAAATCTGGCTGAAACCAGTTTTTCAGAGCTGCACTGATGAGAGCAGAGCAGAGGGAACGTTGAAACCAGCAATTAAATTGTCCAACCAACGTTTGAAGCTGAATGACCGGAGTTCAGCCGCAAAACGGTAAGTTAAAACCTACACTAGTAGCAAATCATAAATAACGTAATTTGAATAATTGAGCAAGATAGCTAAAAGTCTAGCTCACTTTGTTCGACATGTTCTTAGCTAATGTTAGCAACATGTTCACTGATAATCTCTGGTGATACTGTCACTTTTGTGCAGGCTGTTTACTGTTGTTTTAGCCAACAAGTAAGTACAAATTATAGAAAATGCAGAACGTAGTAGGACATATGGTGTAATGTATTGTGTATGGTGTAATGTAAAAAGACATTTTCAAACACGGACAAGTTGAAATAAATCAATGACATATAAATTAAATACACTTTATGTTTGCTGGCTAAAGCAAAAAAATCGAGTCTGCACAGAAATTGTAACCATAATATTTCATTGTATTAAATCAAATAATTAAATCATGGTCAACCCATTTTTAACATAAACATGTTTTCTATTTATATGTCTTAGTCTACACTTCAGCAGAGTTCTTAGTAGGAGCCTCAGACAGGAGTTATACGAGGCCCTTGACACCTAAGTCCCAGACAGTCTTATGGAAATATTTATGGCAAAGAAGGGTTTAGCAGGGCAGGCGTTGGCTGACCAGATGCAACAAACAAAGGTGAGATGATTTTCATTTCTAAGAATGCAGTCAGTTAATTGATCAAGGTTGAAAAATCCCATATTGTATAAGAACTTACCAGGAATGTGAGGTATGCTTTCCTGATAGTTTTTTAGCCTATGTTCAATAGAGTTAAATTTGTTAAAATATTTTCTAACAGGAATCCCTTACGACCCATTGCATTCAAGGTTTTGTCATTTAATTTGTAAATGGTATGTAAATAGCTTTCTGTAAGAATAATGTCAAGCACTAGGTGTGTTCCATTACATAATGGTTGTTTTTAATCATTGTGTATATACATGGTGTTCAGGATGACATGGACCTCGTTTTCATTGTGTGATCTGCTGTTTCCTTCCACCAGGCTTTAAATGTGATGGAGCTCAGATTCCTTGCTGTCATGATTGGAGATGATCCATCCACCAGTTTCAGGCCTGCATTGTAAGGAACTTTTATTCTTGTGTACCTCCTCTCACTTCTCATCCTATTCCCTAGTTCAACCTGTTTACATCTTCCCTGTTTCCTCTACTTCACCCTATAGCTTTCCTCCTCTCTACCTACCATCCATATTATTTTAAATTGTCTCAATTTACTTTTTTAACTATTATTATGTTCTGCAGCGTTCACTGCACTAGCCAGTGGGTGGACACTGAACAACGGTGTCATGTCTTTCAGAACACTGATGGTGAGGAAAATTTGTACAGCAATGCTCCAGTGTGGTTCCTCTACCATCAACAGGAAAACATTTCTCCGTGCATGCAGTCCCTTAACTACATACAACCTCAGTGGGAATCATGTTGGAGGAAAATGTGATGGATGTTGAGAACCTGAACCAGGCCATGTACATTGTCTTTGGACTTCTAAGCTCTGCATCTCAGCTATCCAAAGTACATGAACACTTGTGATTTTGTTCAACAGATACGTTTGAACATAGGTAAGAAAGATTTAAAGAAAAGGGGAGCGTGGTTCTAGATGAATTTGTACATTTAAAGATTCCAAAGTTCAGATGGGCTCAGTTTATCCACAAAATGTCAGACAGTTCAGTATTGTAAAATAAAGATTTTTGTTCTTAAAACAAATATATGTTCAATAAAAATCTGATGTATGTATTTTTTTTCGCCACTATTGATTTAAAGATATATTTTGATTTTTAAGAACTACAAAAGTTAAGCTTGGTAAGTTAGAATATAGAGTTTATTTCATTTAGTAATGGATTAATGCTTACTTAACAAAATTAGTTTACTAAATGGCTGGTCTATCATTGTTTAAACTGAGTATTGTTAGTTATTGCAACTCTGTTTTAGTACATTCAACTTAAGTCTTCAATTCATATCTATTAAGGGCTCAAGTACATTCTAACGCTTCATTACTTAAAAAAATTAAGGCAACAAATTACTGTGGTTTTTTTAAGTAGATTCAACTTATCTGGGTTTACAAGGATTTTATCAGTGTTTTGCAATTATTAATGAACATGCTGTGCTTTCGGGAGACGTTCTGCACACAAACCACAGTTGGTGTGAATGGCAGTCTGTATGGAACCCATAAAAAAACCAGAACAAATCCATTGTGCACTCTGTGTGAATCAGGCGTTAAAGTTTCAGATAACTACGGCAGTTGATTGCTGTTTCCATTTTTTTTTGTCGCATTTGGCTCAGACACATAGGAAAAAAGGGTTTTGGAACAGCATGGTAAAAGAAAGCATTGTCTTAACTAAAAACTATGCTCACCAACAAAAGTTTCATTAGTGCTTAAGCTATATGTAGTTGTTTTGGGATGAAACGTGTTGTGGGCCAGTGTTGCTGAGTATTTTTTTAGACCCTTCTAACGACTTTTATGAAAAACCAACTGACAATTATCCTGAATATCATGAATTATTTGGTGTATTGCAGACGTGGTACAGATGTTTATCTAACTACTTCCTGATTGTAAAGAAATGGTGCAAGTGTGAAGCAGTTAACAGTTCCACCCCAAACACCCTCCCATAATTGGTTAAAAACATTGATTCTGCAAGCAGCCTCAATCGGCTATTGCAGCTTAGCGCCACTCCGGCCTGTGCTGCAACCATGAGACTCATGCGTCTTTGCCTCCTATAGCTTGTAATTAAATTGTCTGGAAGGTTTGCACTACATCCAGTTAGCTTTGTGATGTTACTTTTACGGTTTTCTGAACAAAGATGCTTTAGGTTTCATTTTGTTTGTCTAATTGTTCTACCACAACCACACAGCTTTGCGTAGTGGTATTGAAGCTTTTTTCCCTCCAGTGTTGTACCCATGCACAAAAGTACCGGGATGAAAACGATAACATTAAACGTGTCTATAGTCAAGAGTGAACAGGACAGATGTTGATTTGGTATAAAGAGACAAATACCAAACTTTCTTACAAAAACATTGTACTTCCTGTTCTCGGGGTGTGGGGCTTGGATGACATGAGCAAATTACTTCAATATTGTGTTCAGTAGTGTTATGTGATGTCAGCCATTAACTATCATACAGCGATGACCTTTAATGTGGAAGATAATACACCTTCTAATTAGGTAGCAAAAGCCGTAACTGTACGATTAGACACAGCACCATGCTATGGCACACCAAAATCATATAAAAATGTTTGATCCCCAATGCTTAAAACGATATTCAGTCATTTATAGGTGTGTAAATTATGAGCTGTAAGAAGAGGTTGATTATGTGACATGTATAAATAGCACAAAATTCCACATTTTATCCAAAATGTCTGACTTTCTGTGAGGTTTGGACCTGCATTCAAAAGAGTATTTTTTTTCCCAAGGTAATCACAAACTACATATATTAATGATATGCTTAGGAGGCAAATATGGACCTTTCAAAGTTAAACATTGCACTTCCTGTTATAAGGGGGTGAGGTTTAAGTGGAATGAGCCAATAAGTCAATGAATGTCTTAAGAATTGGTATATGATGACAGCCATGAAGTTTCCAAGGCTGTGACCTTTAATGTAGAGGTTAATACATTTAGGGCAAGAAGCCCTACTTTGAGGCCTAGCGAAGACCACCTGCTTTGATGCAGAAAAATTCCTTTAACTTTTCATGCCAAATGCCTTAAGTCTGTCATTGCTGGTTTTCAAGTCTGCAAGTCAAAAGCTCTAGGAGGAGTTTGTTCAAATATGACATGTCTAAATGGCACAACATGTTTGATTCAAAATGTCCAACTTCCTGTAGTTTTTGGACCATAGCTACAAGATACTTTTTTGTAGCTCCTGAAACACTACATATATGTGCAGAACGTCATACACCTCAGGTGAAGTATGGCTTGGGGCTGGTGTTTATAAGGCTTGTAGGGGGGACTGTGGGGTAATTAGGCCATGCCCACCTGATATTAGCATACATATCTCTGTGGGGAAGGACTACTATCGAAATATTGAATCTGGTCCAGATTGGATTCGTTTTTTGGAAATTAGAGCAAAACGCTTGGTCGTGGCAAGACGCTGCACTTTGTCTTACTGCCACAGCCTTTTTCTAAAACCCTCAGTGCTTGATATAGAGTTATCCTTAGGTGTTACAGTTGCTGTGCACCATTTCAAGTTGATAACCTCAAGGATGTAAATTGTAGCCTTTTCACAGGAAAGCATTGGACTTCCTGTTCTGTGGTGGCGGGCCTTAAGGGATTTCAGCAATTGACCATATAGGATCGTTAGGGACCTCATTAACATTCACCATGGAAGGTTTCATCCCTCTGTGACTTTCAGAAGAGGAGTTGTAATTGTTTTAATATTTTTGGTGTTTAGTTGAACTTTGAAGCCTGGTCCCACCTCTTAAGCATGCTCAAAAACTCAAACCTTTGATAACTTTTAATCCCCAAGCCCTGAAGGCCCTCATGACCGATTTACAAACTGATGAAAATCTGTAGGAGGAAATTTATCAAATGCAGAGGCTGTAAACGTGAAAAATGGGGTCAAAATCATATGTTCAAACCAAGATAGCCGACTTCCTGCGCGTTTGCGACCATGACATTTTGAGGCTTTTTGGTAGGTCTCAGGAAGGTCTAAACAGCTTGTCTCTACGATAAACTAAGATCTTTGTGGGGGCCATTTTGAAACTTTTCCAGGGGGCGCCACTGAGCCATTTGTTTCGTTTTTTTTTTTTTTCAAAAGCTTTGAAATACGTAAATTTCATGCTCGCCTGATGCCCTTGCAAAAAATCTTGAGTTTTTGTATATGTTTAGGCCTTACAAAAAAAGCTATTCTTTTAACGGAAGAAAAATAAGAAACTCATACAGATACAATAGGCCTTCTTCAGCACTTAGCTGCTCAGGCCTAAATATTACATGGTCCTACAGCATCTATAAATACATTCACATTATGCAAATGAGACAATGACCTCATTAACCAACTTTTAGTGACTTATGGTAGTATATGGTATTAAATGGTAGTGCCCTCTTGATTTCAAATAATAGATTGTTTTATCAATTCTTTGGTTAAAAAAAATATAAGCAAGATGGTATTTTAACAATCAAAAACTACTCTTCAACTGTTCATTTGATACTTAACTAGTATGCTAAGTCTAGTCTTTGGTAGCTGCTTTTCCTTTATGTTTATGCTGTGGTTAAATCCTTCTGAATTGTCTCCAACCTTTGTCTCTTTGGATATTTTTCTCCACATTTATTTTCTGAGAGAAAAAACAAAAAACATACTTTGAACTGAAAGTTGCCTATTGAATTACGTCTGAATAAAGTGTTATGCAACATGCTAACAAAATCCAAATTGGCCTGAACACATTTTCATGCAAATGAATGCCATCTGCGCTCCTTTGACAGCTATACTTACATTTGACATTGCTTGATTCTTTGTCACCCGAGTATGTTTGAATGTCTGGGACCACAGCTGGATAAAAAGGGAGAATGTTTAATGCATTTTCTCACCATGTGAGCTATAAACCAGAGCCTTTTAAAAGAGCTTACATTTAACTTTAGCCTTAAAAAATGGTTAATAGAAAGCTTTGTGACTAAATGACACTCCTTTGTCATCATAAATAAATCCATACCTTTGAAACTAAAGGTAATATGCAGTAGTGCAGCATGCATGACTTGGCTGCATTTATACGCCTGGGAAATGCATCATGTCCTCAAAGGGAAATACTGCAGCAGTTTCATGCATCAAGCAACTAATGTTTGTCCTTAAAGTTTTTCAGTTAATTCCCTCTCCGATTAAATCTTGCCAAAACTACACTCAGTTCTGCAGTGTTTGTGCCCACTTCTACAAATATATTGTTGGCAAAGTTCTGCTAAAAACTATATACAAATGACAAAGTCTTTGGTCTCTAATAAGATACCTCTATATGATTGTTAGACAGAATGTAGTTTTTTCACTATTTATTTGTGAATGTTAAATTAATGGATTTTAATACATAAACTACTAAATAAGATTTGCTGATGTTCTTCTTAAATGCCTAATGATTTACTTGGTGCTTGATTTTTAAATAAGCAACCTATCCTGTGGCTCATTAGGGCATCTGTTGTACTGGACATTGGCGTACCAGAGGTGGGGTACTTGTGAGACTTGTCTCCCACACTTTCTGTGTCTGTGCCCTCTGTTCCCTGCACTTTTTCTCAGCAGTTAAAATGCGGTAACTTATTTTTCCTACCCGTCTTTAAACGCACCTCAAGTACACAAGCTAGCTGAAAGCAATTAATCACAGACAGGTGCTGCTGATCAGCAGATCAACATGTTCAACAACCGATCCAGTTTCAGCAAAAGGCAGAAAACCCTTGCCAGCTCTCTCTACACAAGCTGTAAGTTGAGTTATGTTGCAGATAATGTAGCTAAATGAAGACTAAAACATATAATCTTAAGCTAGTTAACAGTACTAATGGTTTTACATTCTTTACTAGTCAGTTTATGGTGAGTATAATCCCAACCCTCATTCATTCATGTGCAGAACTTGTTTTCACTATTGCTGTCCACATATTTGAAATAAATATTTTTCTTTTTAAAAGACAGAGCAGTAGAGCAGGGTCAGGGAGGTTCTGCACTGGTGAAAAGAGAATGTAATTGTTGTAGAAAAAATGTATTTGGCACAAAAGGGACTTTTGTTATAATGGAAAAATCAGAGCCAGCGTGGCAAGTTAGGACTAGAAGCCATCAGCAGGAAGATGATCCATGAAAGGAGATTAGAACTTTCTGAGAGAAAAAATTAATTGGTTGGAGAAACCAGGCAGGAATTAGGACAGGGTTTTAACTGATAATTCACAATTACTCTTATTCCCAATCCAAAATCAGTTTTGTTTGTATAATCACTTCGTTAAATGCGCTGGCTTTAGATTTACCAGTATAGGTGTAGATGAACTAGAATAATTTAATTTAATTACAGGTTATTTCAGCAGAAATCAAATATACATTTTATTGAGGAAAAAAACAAAACAACTGTGTGGGCACATGGGCAGCCTTTGTTTTATTATTTAAAAATGTTAAATCAACCTAACTCACTCTTGGTGTTATGTATTATTTGGGTGGTGCCCTGGAATGGTACCAAATTCCCAGCCTGAATTATTGTCCCAGTCTGCCCTTGCCTGGCAGGATTGCTTTAATCACCGATAAATATTGTTTCTCAGTCAGAATATTCAGTCTTATATTTTTCAAGAATGTCTTTATAGTTAAAAAAGTTTCTTCTTATATGAATTAAATGTGTAATCAACCAAACACCTCTTTCAAACCCAGTCACCATAAAATAAGGATTTTCTAATGGATAATATCCATCTATTTTTCCAAATGATATTAGTTTTTAACTGGAATGCATTTAAGTACGTTTGCTCACTATCATGTATTTATATAAACTCACATTTTTCAAATTTAAATATAATCCCAATGCTTTAGAAAATATTCCAATTTTGTTGCTTACCAAAGGGATCTGGGGTCTCATTTATAAAACATTGCGTAGAATCCCTACTAAAAGTATACGTACGACCAAAACAGAATCCTAAATACTCTGAAGTGGTTATAATAAAAAAAATTAACAGAATCAAATGCTTTGCAAAAATCCAAAAATAAAAATGAAACCTTTATCTTTAAAGATTTATAATATACTAAATAAAGGACTAATCTGATATGTATAGCTCTATCTTTTATAAATCCTGATTGTGTTTTACTATCTATCCAATACAACTTTTCAAAGAATTTGCAAAAATAAGAGTACATAATTTGTTATCCACTTACATTGCCAGTGTAAGCACAAAACAATAAAATTAAGGTGGTCTAGCCTGTGCAGAAGCCGTTATATATAATTCACATAAAGCCTAATTGGCTTAAATATATGAGAATGATGGTCAAAATACCATAAAGTGCATGATTTTATGTAAATTAATTGGGAAAAAAATCTCAGCTGTGTCGGGGGCCCTGCCCGTGGGGAACACAATCAGGATTTTTCACCAGTTTATCAGCATATTAAGTAAACACAGAAGTCAGTGTTTTGTAAAACTTTTTAGATATTACTATAAGCTACTCTTAAGTTGTCTTTTGAGGCATCAAGGTTTTTTTAAATTTACATTTCCTGAAAACGTATAACGCTCCTCCCACCCCATTGCTACATATGCCACACAGCTCACAATAAATAAATAAATAAATCATGCATGAAAACTCACAACTTTCAGTCTACTTATGCAATTTGGAGGTGCTTCTCCACCATTTTACAGCCCTTATCCAAAGAAATATCACTGTATACTTCTTTACTGAAAAAAGGGCTTCTGAGATCTTGGCTTGTCTATTTTGACTGATTGATGAGATCCATTGGACTGCAACCAGGAGCTTTTTATTCCTTTACTTGAGACACATGAGATGGGGTTTTTTGTTGGCCACATGGGTCATGAATTGAATACTGATCAAGGCTGCTATAAGGCATACACTCAGGAGCTAGAGAGGCTTCCACAAAAATTATGAACTACCATGTTTTCATCATGGCAGATTTCTACATGTTTAGATATGTTATTGTCCCGTTTAGTGTAAAGGTAGCCTATCTTGATTTCATTCCATAGCTTTTTTGCATAAACATCATTAAAATATCTCAAAGTCGAGGCAGTTTTATTTGTGTAGCACAGTTTCAACACAAGGCAATTCACAGTGCTTTACATGATTTGAGACAAAAAAACAATGCAGCATTTAAAAGCATGGAGTAAAAACATTAAGAAAAGAATAAAAAGCAACAACTTTAATTCAAGAGGAATAAAAAGAAAATTCATATCGGTTGCTCTTAGGCAACTCTAGATAAAAAAATTTTATTTTTTATTTTTATTTTTTTAGAATTCAAAGAGTTAAGTGTCTCTGCAAATTTGCATTCATCTGGGAGTTTGTTCCAGATATGGGGAGCATAGAAGCTTAAAGCTGCTTCTTCATGTTTAGTTCTGTTTCTAGGGATGATCAGTAGACCAGAGTTGGAGGACCTGAGTGGTCTGGGTGTTTTGTACATTGATAGCATATCTGTAATGTACTGGGGGACCCCGCATGTAATTTTTGTTTCTTTTGATGAGAATGTGCTTATTGACACAAATAAGTTCCTGTTCTTGAGGTAGGATTTAAAGCAGTCGAGGACCGTACCAGAGTTCTACCAAGCTCTCTAGACGTTCTGGTAATATATCATGATGTAATATATCATGATCAACAGTGTCAAATGCCACACTGAGGTCTAATAGTACCAACACTGTGGTTTTACCACGGTTACTATTTATACGGATGTGGTGCTTACGAAAACCAGAATGATGAACATCAAAGTGGTTGTTTGTTGTTAGCAAGCTGTTTAATTGTTTGAACACAGCTTTTTCAATAATTTTACAGATAAATGGGAGATTAGAGATTGGTCTGTAGTTTTGCATTAACATGCTGTCTATTTTATTCTTTTTTAGTATTGGTTTGATAATTGCTGCATTTAAAACTTGGGGTAAGACACCTGACAGGAGGGATGAGTTAAATATTTGGGTCAGATATGACCTGGAGGACTTTTTTAAGAAAAACTGTTGGCAAGTTATCCAAGCAGCAGGTGGCGGAGCTTAGTTTCTCAATAATTTCATCAAGGCTCAATTGCTTTATTGTTTGGAAATTGGTCACTTTCTCAGCATGGGTGTTAACTGGGCATAATATTGGTAGTGGAGTTGAAACTGATGTACTAATTGACCGGATGTTCAAGATATTTTAGTAAAGAAGCTGGCCAATTCATTGCAGGCCCTGATGGATATTAATTCAGGGGGTACTGTAACAGGGGGATTAGTTGGTCTCTCCACTGTACCAAATAATCTTGTTGTTTCTGTGAATATGTTAAAGGTAACGGCTTGAGGTGATCTTTGTGAGTTGTTGATATCTCACTGAAATATGGTCATTATGAATAGAATAGATATGCTCAGCATTGAAGTGGAAATTAGGTTTTAAATGCACCAGAGTTGGAATTGAGGGGCTCTAAGTAAGCCAAAAAAGCATCCCACACCCCATTAGGTTATCATCAGCAGCACAAAAAGTAGATAAAAGGTTTGCATGCATAACTTAATGATTTCTTACTCAGCCACTATCAGAGAATCAGCAAAATCAAGGGCTATCTACTCTATCAGCTTGACGGAGTCTCGATGTACTTAACACACTCCATCACTGGCTTGGTACAGAGGGTTTGTCTAGAAGACTATTGAATGTTGAATGTTAGGATGCCTGCTTGCTTTAAATCAGCAACTCCTGGACTCACTCTCTGTGTCTTATCAAGATTTTCTTAGACATACATCAGTATGGTTTGTTATAGAAGTCATGCAAAAAAATATTTTTCAAACAGTGTAATAGGACCTGACTGACAAGATTTAGTTGCCTAAAAGATCTCAAAAAGCATCAACAAAGTCATTGACATTTATCAGTCTGGTTAGGGTTTCAAATACATTTCTTAAACCTGCAAAATCTCTTTATTAAACCAGAAGCTACCACTATTTAAAAAAAAAATCAAAAATACTAAACTCACTCAATACTGAGTGATGCACACATCAGAGCAGGCACACATCAGAGCAGAGTGGAGCTGTTTGTAGCACGGCCACTATGTAGCAGGAAGACTGTGGTCAAAAAGAAGACTTTACGCTGAAAAAGAAGACTTTACGCTGAGACGAGGATTCGGCTCTGAAGCTATCAGCGGCTCAGTTTCCACTTCACATCACAACAGGAACAACAACAGTCTGAAACGTCTGAGATTTTCGCCGTTTCTGTAGACGTCGAACTGAATGAAAGAGATGGTTGTCTGGAGTGGGCTGTAGATACCTGCGGCGGGACTGAAGTTTCTGCAGGGGAGCAGCTGAAGGAGCTAACAGGAAATCAACTCCACTTCTGCAGACATACATTGTTTGGATCCCTTTGATACGCCATCCACCGGGGATCCGCGACTCATCGCGGCCTCCGCCGTCCGCCGTCCGCCGGGGATCCGCGACTCATCGCGGCCTCCGTCGTCCACCGGTAGATCTACATACATCCGCAACTTTTCGCAGCCTCAACTTTGGAGATTCTGCGCTTCAACATCAAAGATCAGAGACCAGGGTGCGCCTTTAGCTAGCGGCCTCCACATTCACCAGCTAGTTTCAGATCTCGTAGGCTAACAGCTATCAGGCTCAGTTTTACCATCCACCAGGCCCAGGATCCTTCACCAGCCAGGTACCAGTGTGTCAGCCAGTGTGCTCCACGTTCCACCAGGTGAGCCTCTCTTTAAGCTTAGTAACAAAGTCATCATGCCTCCAAAAAAGAGCCAGGCAACTGGTGAGGAGTTGGAGGAGATAAAGCTCTCCTTAAATTTTATGTCAGAAGAGATATCAAAGGTGGTAAAACAACTAACGGTACTTATAGGCCTAATGGAGGAAGTGAAGGAACTTAAGACTACACTCATTGAGAAAGACAAAAAAATTACTGTTCTAGAGAGACGTGTGGATGAATTAGAGCAATATACAAGAAGTGAGGATGTCATTGTGAGTGGGCTCAGCACCAGGCACCACTCTTATGCTCGAGTGATAGCTGAAGCAGGTGAACAGGGTGGTGAGACACATGAAGAAACATATACTATTGAGCAACAGGTAGTACAATTTTTAGACTCTAAAAACATTGTTGTAGACAGTAAGACGATTTCAGCTTGTCACATGTTGCCCAGAAATGATAAAGCAAAACCAGTGATTGTTATCCGGTTCACAAGCAGGAAAGCAAAAACTGATCTACTTAGGCAAACAAAAAAACTGAGAGGGACAGCAGTGTATATTAATGAACATCTGACAAAGAAAAACTCTGAAATAGCATGGCAAGCAAGGTCTCTTAGAAAGCAAGGGAAAATACAGTCAACATGGACAAGGAATTGTAAGGTGTGGATAAAACTACTTGGTACTCCGGAAGAGGCAAAGGTCTTACTGATAAGAGATATTGAAGAGCTGGAAAAATTTAAATGATGTTCCTCATACAGGATTACCGACTCACTGAGGGGTTTTTTTGTTTTGTTTTTTTTGTTTGTTTTTTCTATATGTTTTTTCGCTTGTTTTCTCTAATTGTTTTTCTTTTCTTTTTGTTGTATATTAAATACACCATATGGCCAATACTATAGATAAATATACTTCTTCATCTAATAAAGAAGAAGAGAATGTTAATGTTTTAAGTCAAACAGAGCTGGAAACATTTGCAATCACTGAAGAACAAGAAGATGCTTTAGAGGATATAGATCCTGACAATAATTACTTCAATCATATTAACAATGAGTGTTCTTATTATCAGGAACAACAGTTACATGGAATTATGACAACAGATCAGGCATTATCAATAATTCACATTAACAGTAGGAGTCTTTATGCCAATTTTGAGAATATTCAACAGTTTTTGAATCAATTCAAGACCCCATTTAGGATTATAGCCCTATCAGAGACATGGATCAATGATGGAAAAGATGCAGACTTTGATTTAGATGGCTATGAAATGTACATTCAAAACAGAAAAAACAAAAATGGAGGGGGGGTAGCTGTGTATGTCGACAGGAAACTAAAAAGTAAATTGATACAGAGTATGACAACAACAGTAGAAGGGGTGATGGAAGGTTTAACAATTGAGATCATATTGGAAAATAGGAGGAATATATTAGTAAGTTGTCTATATAGAGCACCAGGATCAGATATTGAAAATTTTAAAAACTATGTAGAGAAGATGTTTGCTAACACTGGCCAAAAGGATGTCTTCATTTGTGGAGACTTTAATATAGATCTGATGAAGTCAAAGCAACATAAACCAACTGAAGATTTCTTAGATATGATGTATAGTTTAACCCTGTTCCCAAAAATTACAAGACCAACGAGAATTACAACACACTGCGCAACCTTAATCGACAACATATTTACTAATAATATTGAACTTAATATGGTTAGTGGCATACTAGTAAATGATATTAGTGACCACTTACCAGTATTTGTATATTTTAATGTAAATAATGGGATTAATGAGAATAAATTCCAGAGAAAACCAGGTAGAAACAATTATAAGAGACTACGAACAGAAGATACAATCACTGCTCTAAGTAATGACTTGATGTCACAAGATTGGAGTACTGTCTACAGAGAGGAAGATGTTGACATGGCATATAATAAATTTATTGATATATTTAAATCATTATATAATAAAAACTGTCCAATTAAAGTCATAAAAAAAGTGATAAATATAATAAATGTCCATGGCTAAGTAAAGGATTACAAAATGCTTGTAAAAAGAAAAATTATCTTTATAGAAGTTTTATTAAATTAAAAACTAAAGAGTCAGAAAACAGATATAAAACCTATAAAAATAAATTAACTGAAATAGTAAGAACTAGCAAAAAAATGTATTATAGGGAAATGTTAAATGAAAATAAGAATGGTATAAGAGGTGTCTGGGACATATTAAATAAACTAAGAAAAGGTGGAAATAAGAAAATGATATATCCAGAATATTTTATTGAAGACCATGATAATAATTATGATATGAAAAACATAGCAAATAGAATGAATAATTTTTGTGAAAGTGGGACCAGAGTTGGCAGCAAGGATTTCAGACCAAGGAAGAGACACCATGTTTGGAACGCTGATTAAGAATAACTCTCACTCAGTCTTTCTCTCAGCAGTAGATGAGTTGGAGGTAAAAACAATTGTAAAAAATTTTAATAACAAATTCTCTACGGACTGTGAAGATATTGATATGTCATTAGTTAAAAGAGTTATCGACAGCATTTTAAAACCATTAACATATATTTGCAATCTATCATTCCAAACCGGTTCATTTCCACAAAATATGAAAACAGCAAAAGTCATTCCATTATTCAAGCAAGGGAACAAACACTTATACACAAACTACAGACCAGTGTCACTCCTACCACAGTTTTCAAAAATCCTGGAAAAACTTTTTAACAATAGATTGGAAAACTTCTTAAATAAACATGAAATACTTAACCAAAGTCAGTACGGATTCAGAGCAAAGAGTACAACTTCTCTCGCAATAATAGAAGCAAAGGAAGAAATAATAAATGCATTAGATCAAGGCAAATATGCAATTGGTGTATTTTTAGATTTAAAAAAAGCATTTTATACAATAAACCATTCAATACTAATCAATAAACTTCAGCTGTATGGTGTTAGGGGTGTGGCACTGGACTGGATTACAAGTTATCTATCTGGGAGAAAACAGTTTGTGAAAATGGGTGAATACATGTCTGAGTGTATGGAGATCGCTTGTGGGGTCCCCCAGGGGTCGATTTTGGGTCCTAAATTATTTAACATATATATAAATGATATATTTCAAGTGTCTAAACTGCTAAAATTGATATTATTTGCTGATGATACTAATATAATTTATTCTGGAAATGACTACAGTAGTGTAATTGATACTATAAACAATGAATTAAATAAAGTTAAAAAATGGATGGACAGTAATAAATTGTCATTGAATATAGAGAAAACTAAGGTTATAGAATTTGGAAAATACAGTAATAAGGATAATGAATATATAAAAATTGATAATATAATAATTGAAAATGTAAAGGAAATGAAGATGTTGGGTGTGATAATAGACAATAAACTCAGTTGGAAGCCCCACATAAGACACATACAAATTAAAGTAGCAAAGAACATTGGAATCATAAATAAAATAAAGCAATTTTTAGATTACAATTCACTTCATATTCTGTATTGCTCATTAGTTCTTCCATACTTCATCTATTGTATAGAGATCTGGGGAAACAATTATAAAAATTCACTATACTCACTGTCAGTATTACAGAAAAGGGCAGTCCGTGTCATACACAAAGCTGGGTATCTAGATCATACTCATTCTCTGTTTCTACAATCAAAGTTACTTAAACTTCAGGACCTGGTTCATTATCACACAGCACAGATCATGTTTAAAGTTAGCAAACATTTAGCACCACTCAACATCCAGAATCTTTTCAGTCAGAGAGACGGGGGTTATAACTTACGGGGGGATACAAAATTTAAAATGCATTTAGTCAGAACAACCAGAAAGAGTTTTTGTGTGTCTGTATGTGGGGTAAAACTGTGGAACAGGCTGGAGGACGAGCACAGGCAATGTCCTCATATACACTCCTTTAAATCTTTATATAAGAATACGGTTTTTGAAAGGTATAAAAATGAGGGACTGTGATTTTTACTAGTTATTGTTTGTCATTATTGATATTATACTGATGATAGTTATTGCGATAATGGTAGTGATCATGATTAGTTGTTATTTAAAAAATGTTATGGTAATGATGATTTTTAATATTAATATGAAATACATTGTTATTAAATTGATAGTCTAGAACTGTCTCTACTATTATTATTACTGATGTAACTATTATTGTTATACTAATTACTACTATTTGTTATTAATCCATAAATTTTGTTGTAATTTATATATATACAAGGTAGTTAGTAGTGTGGGGCAAGGGGGTGGGATTGAATAAGCGCCGGCTTCTTCCCACTCCCTTTTGAACAAAGACATCTTTTCATTTTTTTTTTTTTCTTCTTCTTTTTTTGTATGTATCGATTATTTTGTTGTTTGTCACTTTTTAAGTTGTCTTTATGTTCAAATAAACTTTTTCAAAAAAAAAAAAATAAACTCACTCAATACTGCTGTGAAAAATATTGCCTCTTTTTTTGCATCTGTTTTTGGTCGAACTTTAATGTTTTAGGCTACAGAACACATTGTCGGGAGTAAAAAACAAAAAAAAATTAAAAATGGATTTTCAAATGAGGATTGCGCTATTGGTAAAAAAAATCATCTAAACAGACCCTACAATAACAATATGGAACCTGTCTGACAACATGAAGTAGGCTAAAAGATCTGAACAGCAGCAGTAAGGAAATTCAAGAACAGTGAGAACAATCAATCCATTACTGAAGGAAACAGAGCAGGGAACCTTACCAGGAGAGCCTGGCCTACCAAAATTACTCTAAGAGCCCGTATCCAACTAATCCAGGAGGTCTCAGAAGAACCCGGAACATTTAAGCCTAGTTTATTCTTCTCAGTGTACGTCGAAACGGATTGATGCAGCATCATTTTCCATCTATGCAAGGCCTCACTGATGTGCCTTGATGCCTTCTCTCAGTCCAAAAATCCCAGAATATAGCGCAGTAGAAGCTGGCAGCAGCTGATTCGGGGGTAAATTTCCAGTTTAACGTGGCTCCTTCTCCTGCGCGATGAGATGAACATCACTTTCCCTCTTCCAGCCGAGCAGCTGACAGGCTATATACTTGCATGTATAATCGCCGATTGCTGGTTTTCAGCCCCTGTTTGTCAAGCCCATCACTCATGGGTGAGTTTTAGTATTTATCGCGTTGTCCTCATCGGATTATTCAAAATCAAATGCACAGTGTTTTGGTGTCAGTGAAGCTTTTGACCATCTCATTATGTGCTGATGCTGCTAGTGCACCTCCCATGTGTATAATACTGAAATGTTTCTATATTAACTCCTAGCTGACTGTGAAAACAGTACGAGTAATGGTGAGGATATTTATTGTGTTCTGTGCTGTCTGTTTCTTCAGACTAAATTCACCTCTGTGGCTGTGAAAAAGACGAGAGATATTGGCTGTCAGTGGGAGCCACAGAAGTGGGGAAGGACAACTGTGGCAACCCAGCTGTCTTGGAGTACTCTCAAAAGAGTTTGAAGTAAAGGTTAGTGTTAATTTGTGTCATAACACAATGTAATGATTGCTATTGTACATGTAAATACATGTGCTAAAGTATTAGGTGATGTTTTAGTAAAATGCTTAGGTTACATTAGCCTTTGTCTTTGTGTGCAGGGTCTTGTGATAGGAACTAGGGCTGCACGATTAATCTGATTTTGATCGTGATCACAATTTTGGTGGCCACAATTAGATGAACCTGATCGTCCACAATATTTACGTTCAAAATGCGAGCTCTTGTTTCGTATTCAGAGCAAGGGACATTGCGTGTCTTCGTCACAAGGACACGCAGAAACAGATGCAATATCTATATATTTGGCCAAAGATAACTTTGGCCAATTTAAAAAAAAACAAAAACACTCCAATACGTTGATACTTAAAATTACTAAATTAGTATTTTTAAATATAAAACTAATGGAGTTTTTTTGGTATAATTTGCACTTTGAGATTGCTTTCTCCAAAAATTCTTGTTTGTTTTTTTACAGAAAAATGTTGCAACATTATTTATAATTGGTGCAATAAAAACAAATATTTTACCGAACAGGATGAATGATTGTGGTTAATAATCATGGTTACAATATTGATCAAAATAATCGTGATAAGTGTTTTGGTCATCATCAAGAAAAATTAAGTTATGTATAACTTTACTACTCGCTGTACTAAAAGCTGATCTGTCATTCTCTGTCGTACATGATTGGCAAGACTGTGTGCTTCATCAGTATTGCAATTAAAGAAGCTGTTTTGAACACCCAGATTAATATTATCTACTACTAATGTAAGACATTAAAGGAGGTGATTCATTTATAGTATGAGCTGTGTAAATATACCCCTTGCCTGACATTCCTAGTAATAGTAGGTTTGCATGTCATGTGTATATAATGATTTTTAATGGGTAATTTATAATTGAACATTACTTGTTATGTACTTGTCATTGGTGGTGTCTCAGCAGCAGGATTCTGAGATCTATTATCAGTAGAACATGTCAGCTCATTCTTAAAATTGTCATATTACAGCTATCCAAGTCAATGCATCCAACAGATCTGTCTGAATGAATACTGATGGGACAGTAGACTTTGGAGACTTGATTTCAACTCCACTAAAGACACGGCCCCCTCCTTTGAAAAGGAAACGCTTTGAGGCACTACTGGATCTGGATGGTCTAGTTCCCAGTCAACATACCATCCCAGCATGTCTACTTTCAATGACTCAACCATTGACAGGTGAGCACTAACTAGCTAGGTTTACGTGCACCTAATTTCCCTGATCCGATTAACACATTGGTTGATCGGAATTCCCAAATCCCTGTTCAAATGGACACTAAAAAAACAAAATCGGTCTGATCCTGACGTGAGTATTTGAGCATGCACTGAGCTGTCTAACTTCTGTGGGGAAAAAAACCCCTGTAAACAAACACCATCTTGTCCGCACGTCATCTCCCTTTAAGGCTACGTCCACACTAAGCCGGATAAGGTTATACGGGGAGTTAGACGCCTAATTTTATCCACTCAACACGAGCATTTACGCCCCGATTAAGGTCCCATGATTGCGCAATCCAATACCGACCTATGCATGTACTGGGCATGCGCGGGGAAAAACAAAAAGAACACAGACTGACGCGTATAATCTACGTCACTGTCTGCGCCTACTGGATCGTCTCCTGTGTCGCCTTCTCATCCGCAAGTAGGTTAGGGTTAACTTTGCAAACGTCTGAATTTGCAAAAAAAAGCCGTAGCATAGCGAGACTCGTCTCCATCTTTACTGTTGTCATTATCTGGTGTCGCATTGTTGTCTTCATCAACTTCGGACGCAGCATTTGATTGACGTCGCTGCTTTGATTTAGCCAGGGACCGGATAAATTGCGTCCAGACGTGCTCATTTAGCCGTTGAGATAACAGTTAGATGGCTCTCTTACCCAGCTAATACTTATCCGGCCACAGAACACAAACAACGCCGCCTTAGTGTGGACGATAGGGGGGTGTAGACTAAATACTTATACGTTTAAGGCGTTATCCGGCTTAGTGTGGACGTGGACTAAGAGGAGACGTGAGTTGTCCTCCTCTCCACTCCTCACCTCGACTCGCACCCCGGCGCACTGCAGCTGTTATGCTACAAAACGTCTGTCTAGGGCCGTTTTCACATGTGTGGCCGTACCAGAAAACGGCCAGAGAAAATGCTAATTTTTTCTGTTCACATGGCACGGATCTCTGCCCGTATTTGAATCCAGTGTTTTACTACAAATAAACAGCAGGTGGCGGTATACAAATAAGTCTGTAGTTCTCCAACAAACAAGGGAGTGAGAAGTACCGACGTCATAAAACGAGCGACAGGCTAGAATGTAAACAAACTGGTCTACTGGTCAGCTGCTACCTGAAGCCATCTACAGGGTGAGTGTTGTAGTAAACCCGCCGTTTTGTAATCTGCTGTGTTGCTGTGGGATGCTTGAATCGCGTTGATTTGGTATTTGTATGGTCGCGAGGTGATTCTGTAATTTCGGCCGGCGATGTCGTCATTTCCGCATGGAGCGCGTCTATTGTCTTGAGTACGGCCAGAGTACGCGTTGTGTTCACATGATACGTGGCCGCTCGTACCTGGACTCGGATACTACCTCCAAGGCAGGTCTCTCTGGCCGTATCCTGGCACGGTACAGTCTGTGTTCACATAGTACGAAATAAGTGGATTTTGACCAAATACCGTACCCGAGTACGGACTCCCGTACCATGTGAAAGCGCCCTAGGAGGAGAAGCGCGTCACTGAAGAGCGACACATTTGCTTTGGGAGAAGGGTCACTTTACATTTCTACCTTTGGAACCCAGAGACAAGTCAAGTGATCTGAAGGACTTTCCCTATCAACTACTTTTGTTTTGTAAATAGGGCCATTACTGGTGCACGACAGGAAGGGGCAGACTGCTTTTACCAGCAGAGACCATCAAATTTGCATCAGTATGCATCTGTGTGATGGGGAGGTGGGGGTTTGGGTTTATTGTGATAGCACAAGCACTGACTTTTCAATTATAACTCCTGATCCTCTCCTGGAATGCGTTCAAGTGAGCCGACACCTGGAAATAAAAATGAGCTTCACACATACACGGTGCATTAGTATAACAGTGCCTTGGAGTGGCCTTGCAGGTAAAAATAATGAAATGAGGACATGAGCGACTACTATGAATAACAGATTTTTGACCTACCTACTACCTTCCACACTATATCTAAAATAAATACTTCCCAGTAAAATTTTAATAAAACATCAGGATAAAAAGCAAATACTGCCTAACCAAAACAGGCATTTGTGCCACATTCAGGAATTTTTCTCTCCAAAGTGCTAGGAGGTGACATAAAGGTATTTTCCGATTCTAGTACAGGGTCACCTATGCTTGCAAGTTGATATATATCTGTAGTTGCACCTTCTGCTCTCTGACGTTGTCTTGTGTTTAGTGATGATATTGATGAATATTTCTTTTGAGAAATCCTTTATTTTAAAATGTAATCATATAAGTATTCTTTGAAATATGTTGCCTGACTTCCGATCATTTCTGATTTTAATGTTCCCTGATCTTTAGCTGATGTGGCGCTTGATTCTGTCGTCTCCACTCTGACAACAGAGCATGGATCCAGCGTCAGACAAAAAAATCTAAACCATCTTGAGAAGAAGTTGTTTGAGAAAAAAAAAGGTCCAAAACCTCAGGACATTCGCCTTTGCAGTAATTCCATTTGAGATATTTGATTATCCACAGCAGGTGAACTGTTGGTGTTTTAAAGGGGAATTCTGTTTTTTTCAACCTGGACCGTATTTTTTGGAAAATGTTATGTTTTCTTTCTTACCCTGATCAGAGTAAGTTTTGAGCCAGTCTGAGCCGTTCTGCAGTATTTATATTCACTTCCATCAACCGACATCCGTAGAATGGGAGTGATCGGGGCAGGACAAATCCCTACTTAGGGGTAGGGATGAGTATCGTTTAGGTTTTATCCGATACCGGTGCTAAACCTAAAGAATGTTAAACATACAAACATGGTCCAAATACCCTCTTATTTTTAATTTTAATTTTTAGTAGGTCTGTCAAACAATACAATTATTTAATCTAATTAATCACATTAGCTGTGAATCAATCCCCATTGCTAAATTTGACCCCAAAAAATACTAACTAGAACGTTGTGTGTAAATAAAGGTACAAATCTAGATGGAGTTGCTCTTTTAAAAAAAAAAAATATAGGAGAAATGACTTAAATTTTTTTTTTACTCCAAAGTCACATTCATAGTTTATTTGTGGTCCCATATGAATAATAACAAATAGAGGCAGAACTAAGCCAAATATATGAATAAACATAAAATTTGGATATCAGCAGTCTTTGATAAATAACACATAAATAAAATGTAATATAGACTTAGTAATCAAATGTCACATTTGATCATTTTCCAAAAGTAAAAGTAAAAGCAGATTCTCCAGTTCAACACAACAAGAAATAAACGCTCCTATTGTGAAGACGGACACAGCTACTTCCGCGTAGCAATTTCGTATTATTAACGCAGCGGTATCTCACTATGAAATGTACTGAAACTAGTCAACAGGCATAAATATACAATAATACGAAGCATTTAAACTTTAAGCACCGCACACCCCAAACTCTGACTGCACTGCACACACAGCAAACACTGAAACGCACACACCGAAGCGGACATCCGAAGCGGACGGATAATTCCCACTGACAACTTATAAACTTATATCACCACAAAGCCAATACGCCAATAATAATTTTCTCCCATGTCATTTAGGACCACAAACACCTGCTCCTGCAGAACAATCCACAACAATCCGTAGTTTGGCTGGTTAGGAGGGAGAGCTGATGTGGTCTGGGCTGAATTATAAACAGAGCGCTGTTCTTTGTATGCGTTCAATGCGTAAAACAAACACACACACACACACACAAAAGTTAATTCTAGGAATTAATCCACCCGCGTTGGTACGTTAATTTCCACAGCCCTTATTCTTAGCAGTTTTTTTTAACAGAGAAAGCCATGTTTACCTTATTGCTCTTGACTGAGGGCACGGCCAGAATCCACAGTGTTTGACATCTCGATGGGGGGCCAAATGTGCCCTGCTTTTTGCTCTGCTTAATACCGTTCATGTCGGAAACGATGCCATCCATCCCTACTTTGGGGAAAACCAGAATTTTCCTTTAACAGACCTGCTGCGGTGTAAATCTGTATTATGTCCAAATTGGCCCAGAAGAGAATCAAGAAGCACTTCTGAGGCATTCGTAAGTACAAGGGGAACATAAACATGGTAAAATTAACGGGCATTTGTCCTGCCTCGATCATCCCGTTCTACGGATGTCCGCTGATGGAGGAAGTGAATATAGACTACTGAAAAGCTCAGACTGGCTGCAAAATCTTTTGGGTAAGAAAACATAAAATTTGCTAAAAGTAAGGTCCAGGTTGAAAGAAAACCCAAGAAGTTTCCCTTTAAGTCCAGGCATGTTTAATATGTGATGGCACAATGTTAATTCGCTAACTGTATATCGATTTTACAATGAATGAAAGTTAAATACTATTGTTTGTAAGTCATTACGGCAGTTTTGAAAATTGGTAAATCGATTTTGACTGGATTTTTTTGGACCTATTCAGTCAAAATGTTGAAAAAGACAAAGACGTTCCTTTTCTGCTTACAAAGATGGAACCATAAATTCTGCTCTCTATCAGAAAATGCTGATGGACAATGTCCAACCGTCAATTCAGAAGTGGCCCAGTTGAAGTTTAAATTTAAATCTGACTGGTGATTGTTGTCAAAATCTAGAACTTCACTGAATTCAAATTATTATTTAAAGACGAGTGAGAGAAAAAAACTCTTCCATAGAGATGTAGAAGATTTATTGTCAGTCATCAGAAATGCGTCATGGCAGCTTGAAGCTGTGTTTTACCATTAACACAGGAAGTAATCTTTTAAAATCAATGTTTTGTTTTTCCTCAGGTTATTCTTGATGTTCAAATGGTTTTACAAGAACTGAAAAATAGTAAATCTGTAACACAAAATAAAAACTTGTGATGTGGTCACTTTGGGACAGGAAGTTGAGGTGAAATATACAGGACAGGTTTGATAGTTACTCTTGACTTTAGCACAAAGTCAAGTCAGCAGAAAAGAGCCTCCAGCTGTTTTGGACTGAAGTGTCGTGTGGTATTGTGGGAGGAAGGTTAAGACTGCTAAAGCTGCTGTTTCCCTAAAGATTTCGGGGATATATTTTGGCTTTATTTGATGTAGACAGGAAATCCTGGGTGAGAGAGGGAGAGAAATATAAGGTACAATAAATGTCTAGAGCTGGACTCAGACTCAACATCCACCTGGACACAGGAACAGAGATATTAGCTTTTAGTTGAGAGCAAAGCAAACAATGTGGAAGCTTCACATATACTCTGTGGATTCATCATAGGGACCCCAACATGGCTTCTTTACCTTCACTTTTAGAAACATGTTTTTGACCCCTTATTATACCAAAACTACTTGGTTTCAGCATAGAGGACATCTACATGTATCTATCTGCAAAATGTTCATTGGTATAAGCCTCCCACTCATTATAACCCAAACAAAGCAAGAATGCAGCAACTCTTCTAACTCTTTGTGGGGAAAATAAATCAAATTTCCTAACAGCCTCCAATAGCTCCAAAAAACAATAGTTTTTTCTTTACATTCTGCAGGGTAAAAGAAAAACTATTTGTCTTTCAGTAGATGAACATAGAAAGTACAACTTACTGCTTGGGATTGCACTCAGTTTTTCCAACAGATGAATACTTGAAATCACACACACTCGAAGCTTGATGGCTTGAATGCAAATTCATTAAATTGATCAGGTTTTCTTTTAAATACATTACTTGAAAAAGCATTCATTTTGTTAACATATCTTTTAGTGATGTTTTGTGAATCCTAATAAGCTTGTATAGCTTAAGGGAGGCTCTTTAGTCCAGTGGTTTAAATGTTCAATTAATGAATGACGCGGTAAAAACGTTGATCTTTATGTATTCTATTTTTTTTCTAAATTTTTGCTGTTCTTTTAAAGGTTTCATTGCTTCATTAGAAAGCAGGATGACGCATATTATTCATAGGTGCTTGGTGCATAGAAATCACCTAAATCCAAGTTTTAAGAACTCTTGGTATGCTTTGCTATATGCAGCTTTCTTTTTCATGAAAGTCGTAGGGTGCTCTTCTGTCTCTTCACTGGACCTTTTCCATTGCGCAAAGAAACGTATGTTTTTATTTTTAGTGGTGACCTGTAACATGTTTACCCGCATGCTTTCATTCCATAAATGCTTGTCTGAGTGGTGTCCAGGAAACAACTTGGGCTACTTTGATAACTGGAAAACCTTTTGGGGAAAACCTGGTCTGATCCGGAGAGACGGCGGCCATCCCACTTTGGATGGAGCAGCTGTTCTTTCTAGGAATCTGAAAAGATTTATTAATCCTTCAAAACACTGACAAACCAGGGTCCAGACCAGGAAGCAGAGTTGTAGTTTAACCCACTTCTCTGCTGCTTTTTTTTACTACTTTTTTACCCACTCAATACCCCTTTGAGACAGTGTCTTGCCCACGGCCAAAATCAAATAGATCAAAAGTTAACCTTACAGAAGCAAATTCTGAAAATCTCATTAATATAAATACAATTTTGGCTAAACAAATGGATTTTTAAAGTATAAATGAGTCAACTCCTTTCAGTTATTGACATTTTTACATTCCTAAAAATACTTGGCAAGGAGGAGTTGCAACCATCTTTCATTCAGATTTACAAGTTTACCCTAGACCAATTAATAACTATAGTTCCTTTGAATATCTAATCGTTCGTTTTCCTCATCCAAGCTGCAAAACATTAAAGGGGTGGGGTGGGGTATTATGCTTCTTCCAGACACACACTACCATCCTATACCACCTCAAATGTTCCTTCTCATCACTTCCGTATGTGATGGCTTGATATTCACCTGAGCCTCTATAAGCCCTCCTACCCTTTATGAAACTCCCGCTGCAGAACGTCTTATACTGGCTATTATCACAACATGTGCGTGGAGTCGGACTCCGAAGTTTCAGTGTGTTGCATTTTAGTATTTAGGGAAAAATCACACTGGTGAACAACGGCAACACTGGAGTATGTAATACGGAACACAAATGATCCGATATTAGACCCCGAAAATTTATTTTTTTGAAGAACCAGAGAGAATTCAGAAGCTTTAACAAGACTTGTCGGCTTTTAATATGTAACCTCCTTTGCACCCTTTTATAAATATGAATCACTATGAAGCTATGTTTTGCATTGAAACTATAAAAAAAATGAAAAATTAAGTCTTGCATTGAAATCACAAATGTAGAGAGAAATGTCAGCACGTTTGGCACTGAAACCATAAATTTAAACAACTATGAAGCTATGTTTTACATTGCAACCATAAAAGCACAGAAATATAAAGCTGTGTTTTGAAGTCGCAGTTAGTAATGGCTAAGTCACTGTTCTTACCTGTACAGGTTCCGATGGAGTAGCCTTGGCTTTAGGGCCAATCTGTTTATTAATCCTCTATCAAAAAAGGCTTTTGTTGAGAAAGCAGTCCTCTGTGAAGCGATTTGCGCAAAGATAACATATTTTTTTCGGCCTAGCATTATTTCCAAAGATGAAGTAAAAACTCTTAGCCTTACATTAGCCTAAGCTAACTATAGCAGCTACTACTCTACCGGAGTTGAATGGGGAGGGAAGGGGTAGGGCTGCAGGCACAACGGTTTGGGTGCTGAGTAAGTTATGTCAGGTAGGAGGAGAAGATGGGTGTACAAAGGGGAGATAGGTGGGACTAGGCATTTCAGCACCTCCAATAACTATCAGCAGAGACTCAAAAATTATTCAAACATAAGTGGATGAGTCAAAGCAGCACTTCAGGCATGTTTTAAATGAGGAAATGTTATCAGGATGTTACACGTCAAAAAGTCAATTTTCCATAATACCTCCCCTTTAAAACCTCTTTTGTTTGTGGTATCGTCCAGCAGGCCATCACTCTCAATTCTTGGATCAGATCTTAGATTTTTTATCCGATTCAGTATTAAACACTAATAAGGTAATTATAGCATGGGATTTCAATATTCATGTGGACACTGAAAGTAATATCTTATCTGCAGCCTTTAATGTTATCTTAGACTCAGTTGGGTTTACCAAGAAAGTGAAGGGACCCACACACTCGGCTCAGGGCACTTTAGACATTGAATGGTATCCTACTCAGCTGAAGCAACCTGCTGGATGGGGAGCATCGGTTTGAATGATGCTCCCAGTGACCAAACATCCTCCATGTTGTGTTGTCAACTTTTTATTTTTTTTAAAGAGTAACTCACCCCCCTACCAGAGTATAACCCTGCCCACATTTATTTTTGAAAAATGGCTCAACAGGAGCCGTTGCCTGGCGGACTAGGAAAACCGTGGGCGGGCTAAGGGCTAGGTGTGGTCTGGGCTGTGACTGGCATCCGTAGTAACGCGAGCTCCTTTGCCTGGAAATAATCTGCAGGTTGAGATTGTTTCCTCAGCTTCCTTCTCCAAAGAGAACCGAGTACAGGGTTATAGGTTATGTGGAGGAGGGGAGTGGCGCCATATCGTTACGAGCCGTTGTCTCGTTCTCTGCGTGGAGTAGCAGCAAATGCCGAGCATGTTGCGGCATCGCGGCATAGAATGAACGCCGTCTCTGAGTGGTACATTGTTATTGGCTAAATCTAATGCTAAATATAGATTAGCTCGAGTAATTGTACGTCATTGTCCGCAACAGAAAATACGTGTTGCAGACGGATGCCTAAGGTATAAATAAAGTATCAAAGCATGACGAGAAAATCATTCAGGAATATGCAAAAAACAAAACAAAAAAACCACACACCATCACAATTATTCCATTAAAAATGAACTCTTAACCCAATTTTTTTTTTTCATTTACTGATATATCAGTTATTCCCTTTGTCATAGGTAATGAGCAAATGTCAGCAAGTAGGGGTAACCACCTGCATAACGGAGCACCCAGGTTTTGAGCCGAAATTGCTGCAGGCAGTTCATGGCTTCTCGCTACGGAGGTGTGACCGGACCGCTCATGTTATATGCTGTCCTGCTGTTCCAAGCCTACGTCAATAACCCGAGATTAGCCGTTAACAGGGTAGGATTTGAATTTCAGTGAATTGTAGTGCAGTGTAATCGTGTAACCACTTGGGGCACTAAACTAACGGTTTTTGGTACAAAGTTACTACTAAAATGTACTAAAATACATAAAATAATTACTGGAAATAAAGATAGTGCTATTAACGACTAAATTATACAGTTTATCAACAAAAAAAGTTGATTTTGGGGTGAGTTACTCTTTAATATATAAAGTTCACTTGCATCTTTTATTTTGTTCTTTTTCTGTGTCTTGTCAAACCCTCAGAACTGAATTGAAAATTTTATTGAATGTGAAGAAGTAACAGTCCTCCCACAGAACCCAGTCCTATTTGACCCTTTTTTTTACTTTTGAATTTACTTTACCTGACTTTCCCAAATCTGAAATGAATTATTACGGTAGAACATTATCAGAAAATGCTGTAAAAAACATTAAAGAATCTGTTCCATTCTTGCATTCTTTCCATCAGAAATTGATGGTCTGGTTCAAAGCGTTACTTCCTCACTGCGTCTGGCGTTAGACAGTGTAGCCCCCTTAAAAAAGAAGGTAGCCTTAGGAGGTTGCCTCCCTGGTTTAGTGGAGAGATGGTCCTCCATAACTTTAAAGCAGAATATTACGAAACTGGAGATAAAATGGCGCTCTACACACCCAGAGGATTCCTATTTAACCTGGAAAAATAGTCTTCATCTTTATAAAAAGACCATTTGACAAGCTAGAACAGCATATCTTTCATTAATTGAGGTAAATAAAAATAATGCTAGATTTCTTTTTACTACAGTTGCCAAACTTAGTCATAGGTGTGTTGAGCCAACTATTCCCCCTTCTCTCAGTAGTGATGTCTTTATGGGATTTTTTTCAAAAGTTAACTAAATTTTATTTAAAAATTTCATTGTAATTCTCCTAAACATGATTGTCTCTCTCAGTAAATTACACACTATGGGAGAGAACTGTAGAACCATGTCTAGGTCTGTATTGTTTTGATTCAGTTGAACTTTTGTAATTATCACAAATATTAGCTTAATCTAAACCTTCAACTTGTATGTTAGACCCAATACCAACCAAATTATTTAAAGAAGTGTTGCCTCTGGTTACTGGCCCTATTTTAGATATGACAAATCTATCAATAATAGTTATGTACCACAGTAATTTAAGCTTGCTGTAATTAAACCTTTACTTAAAAAAACCCTCCCCCGATCAAAATGACTTACCTAATTACAGACCTATATCTAACCTTCCTTTCTTATCCAAAATTCTTGAGAAAATATTTGCTAATGAAGTATGTGAGCATCTAAACAGCAACAACCTGTTTGACGAATTTTAGCTTTAGAGCTCATCATAGCACTGAAACAGCACTGGTAAAAGTTACTACTGGCCTCAGATAGTAGACTTGTGACTCTTCTGGTCTTGTTGAATCTTAGTACTGCTTTTGACACAATCGATCATAATATTCTTTTAGAAAGGCTTGAACATGTAGGGATCAAGGGATCGGCACTAGGTTGGTTTAAATCATATCTGTCCAACAGATTCCAGTTTGTTCATGTCAATGATGAATCTTCTTCACATTAAAGGGTTACTTGTGGAGTACCACAGGGTTCTTTGCTTGGACCAATTCTCTTTATTATATATGTGCTTCCATTTGGTAAAATAATTAGACAGCGTGGCATGAATTTCCACTGTCATGCTGATGATGCACACCTTTATCTATAAATCCAGATGAATCCAATCAGTTAAATAGATTACAGGCATGTCTCAAAGACCTAAAAACCTGAATGACTCTAAATTTTCTGGTTTTAAAGTCAGACAGAAGTTGTTGTCTTTGGACCAGAAGCTTTAAAAAGGATACTGCTAAGTCAATCACTGCAGCTGGATGGCAATAAATTTACCTCTGGTAAAAGTGTGAAGAACCTTGGTGTAATTCTTGACCAAGACATGACATTTAAATCCCTTATCAAATAAGTTTGCAATATTTCTTTCTTTCAACTCCAGAATATTTCTAAAATCAGAAACATCCTGTCTAGGACTGATGCAGAGTAACTAGTCCATGCTTTTCTTACTTCAAGACTGGATTATTGTAATTCCTAATTTTCAGGAATTCCTTAAAATGCAATTAAATGCTTTCAGTTGACCCAAAATGCTGCAGTTCTGACGAATATAGAAGCTCTGCCTAGTCTGGTATCCTGCTCAGCTACAACACCCCGTTGGATGGGGAGCATCGGTTTGCATGATGCTCCCAGTGACTGAACATCCTCTGTGTCCTGTTGTCAACATTTTACTTTTATTTAAAGTACTCTTACATCAGTTCTTTATGTGTCTTCTCAAACCCCCAGACAGTCGTGACTGATGACCGCTTGTATTAAGCCAGGTTATCAGCCAGGAAATACTGTCAGTTGTTTATATTTTCTCTTTGGACCACTAACAAAAATTTATTTCTGTATATTTTTGGTTTTAAACCCAATTTTGATGTAATTGGAAATTAATGCCTAATTAAAATGTCAAATTTGATTTAGAGCTTATGTCTGTTTCATCAGAGTGATAGTCAAACTAGCCTTTGCACCTTACACATTACATAAGTACAATGCACTTTTCAAATGAAAACAAATTGAAGAAAAAAAATGAGTAGAAATGGTAGTGTTACATGATTCATTGTAAGTGAGCTCTGTGTTTTTCTGTTTATTTTTTTACCTAGTTTAGCTTAGCCCATTATTAAACGCATTAATAAATTGTACGGGATATTTGAAACTTCAGCATCCATATTTGACCCTCCCTGTATCTTTGTAGTTTTTTAACTTCTAAATAATCCTGAGCCATTTTTCTCAGTGTTGACTAAGCAGCAGTTAGTAGCATTAGGGGATAGAAAAACAATATCAGAAACAAAATTCTGGAATTCTTGGGATGCTTTTTGCATTGTCCAGGGACGGTGCAAATGGTCTTGAATGTGAACCTGTAAGTGCTCTGGGCACATGCATGCGTTCCTTTAGTATGATAATATGAGAGCATAATAGGCTACAATAGACAGTATTGATTTAATGTAGTGAAATGTTGATTATCACTTCATTGCAATTATAATATTTATGGACATGCTAATGGAAATATTTCGATTTCTACCCGCATGGTCTACCACCCTGTCTATTATTTAACTTTTTCTACTACAATGCAAGACCCCTAAGTATTATTTATCGGACCACCCCCCAATGGATGTACACAAAGACATGATTGCACATTTCCAGAAAAGAGAGTATGGCAAGCCAATTTAGCATGTATTCTGATATCTTGACATTAAGCATAAATGTCATGAACATGCAAGTCATTTCTGTCCACTAGTTAACTAGTGAGCCATTTTTGCGTGAACTAGTTAAGTAGTAACAACCAAAATGTCCACTAGTTAACTAGTTAGACCCAAATTATTTCTAGTTAACTAGTTTATATGTTTCATGTCATACTAGTCAACTGGTATTGCTCAGCATGTTCACTAGTTAACTAGTGCACATTGATATGTGCACTTGCTAACTATTTAAAATATGTTTATATTTGACTAGTCAACTAGTAAGGTACAAAAAAGTGCACTAGCTGACTGAATGTGAAATTCCCACATGTTAACTTCTACATAATTTTAGCCAGCCGCTTGAGCATTTATTCTGATAAATGCCACTTTTCTCAACTAGTTAACTAGTGAGCCATGTTTGTGCACACTAGTTAACTAGTGAGGAGTTATGCCTTCACTAGTTAACTAGTGAACACATTTTGGCTGCACTAGTTAACTAGTAAGAGTTGGAAATGTCCACTAGTTAACTAGTAAAGGCCAAATGCATACCAGTAAGCTAGTTGAAGCTTTTTCTGTCTCACTAGTTAACTAGGGACAGCCAGAAATTTGCACAGGCTTACTAGTGAAGGCATAACTCCTCACTAGTTAACTAGTTGGAGTAGGTCAATGTCACTAGTTAACTAGTCAACCATTAATGGCTTACTAGCTAGCTAGGTGATGGCAACAGGCTCACTAGTTAACTAGTTGATGGATCCTTTGTCCAAACTAGTTAACTAGTGAGGTCATATATGTATACTAGTAAACTAGTTCAAGCCTAAATTCACACTAGTCAGCTAGTGGCGCAGAAGTCTAATTAGGAGGAGGAGAATTCCTCAGATTAAGGCTGTCCAAGTAAAACATGACAACCAATCACAGTGCAGAATTTGACAAAATCCCACCCAAAACATTTGCAGGTGGCACACAAGTTAACATGCTGGCCAAAGGAACTTTAGCTAGTAAACTAGTGGCTTCAGTGTTACACTTGCATGTATACTTTGAAGGCAGAACTGCTCACTAGTTAACCAGTGAAGACACAAATGCCCACTAATTAACTAGTGAGGTACAAAAAGGGTCACTAGTTCACTAGTGTGCCCCAAAGTGCCCACTAGTGAACTAGTGATGGCAATTTTCATTCGACTAGTTAAATAGTGAGTAGCAAAAAGTGTCATTAGTTTACTAGTGGGCCCCAAAACGCCCACTAGTTAACTAGTGAAGGCCATTTCAGCACCACTAGTTAAATAATGAGATGCCAAAATGGTCACTTGTTAACATATAAAGGCAAAAATACCCCCGGGCTTGTGGGCCTTACTAGTTAACTAGTGGCATGCATATTTTGTTCACTAGTAAACTAGTTACACCTAAAAACACAAACAAGCGGAGCCTTTTTGTCCACTAGTTAACTAGTGGAACAATTGAAGTCTCACTAGTTTGCGTGTGTGGCAGTGAAGCAGCTCACTAGTTAACTAGTTCCTGAATCAGTCATTATGCAAATTCTAATGAGAGGGTGGGTAGAAGACTCCTATTTGGTATCATGAATCCCACCAATTCTAAAATGTAAATGTACTGTTCATAGCCTCACGATCAGATCCTGATGGGTGCCCCTAATAGCTAAAGTGATACACTGCTATGCAATGGTGATACTGAAAGCAGAGTCTGCAGTATAGGCTATATATATAATATATATATAGAGTGTTGGGAGTAACGCATTACAAACGTAATGTCTTACAGTAATATATTACTTTTTTCAGCAACTCAGTAATGGAACGCATTACTTATTAAATATACAGCAATATATTACGAGTTACAATTTCAGTAACACAAGTTACTGTAGAACCAGATCTACCATCAACTTCTTATTCCTCAAAACTTCAGAGAATCACGATGGCTGAGCAAAGATTGACTGTATATTTATATGGCAGCATTATTCGCACTATTTTCCTAACCACCTGTTGAAAGACTTCAGTCTCTGGAGTCTCATCTTTGTTAACCATCTTTATGATGAGCGCTTTAAGTGCCTTGTTTTGATGCAATTTAATTTACATTACCATATGATAGAAAGTATGCAAAGGAACTAGAGACTTAAGTTTAATAAAATTGTGGTAAAATACAGTATTTGTGGTGTCACATTTGTGTAAAATGTAAGTTGATAAGTTACGGTGTTTAGAAGTTGTTAAATATTTAAGATATTTTCCCAAAGTAAGTTAAAGTAGTGTAACTCAGTTACATTTTTGAGACAGTAATATGTAATGCAAAGATATTACATTTTTGAGGCTGTAAATAGTAAAATGAAATGAATTACATTTTTTTTGTAAGCAGGCCAATAGTATAAAAGGCTATATGAAAATTGTTGTCACGTCTGTCAACTTTATTTACACTATGACCAAGGCGGTAGGTTCATTTTGCACTCGAACTGAACTACTGTATTTGCACACATATTTGCTCATAAAGGTGCCAAATAAAAATAAAGAAAATCAATTTTTAAAAACAATCCCTATATCTATGTAACAGAAAATATGGCATAGCCTAGCACAATGTGCTGTCAAAAAAACAAAAACAAAAAGTCAGCTCTGATAACGTTCAGCATTTCAGTCCAATTTCCCTGCTTTCTAGTTGGTGGATCAATAACAGACCGGTGCCCCTGCTGCTTCAATTGCATCTACGCAAATTAGCGGGACAGGAAGGAGGCAACATTTGGGCCATTTACAGTACAGAGATGAAAATGAGATGTGTGCAGTCTGGACACATCCATTCGGTTTTTGCTACGTCGGCTATATAAGAATGTAGTTCATAATACTAATGGTGCGTTCACCATTAGTGTCATCAGTGTCACCAACGCAGAAGTTCAGCTAGTTGAACTGTTGACGGTCTTAAAGCTCACAATGCAGCAAGGCAACCAATCAAAATGTCTGTGTTGTGATGTTACCCGACTTTGACGTTGTCTAGCCAACCACGATCTGCTCATGTTTAAATCTTTCGGCAGAGACATCCCCGCCTACGAGCTTTGCAACTTTCAGCTTATAGATGCATCTGCTGTGTATTTGCATCAAACTTGTGGATTTGTGAGCTTTGCTTGACGCTGACAAAGTGTGCCGTCTGAATGCACTGTAACACGTATTTCATACTCAACTGTGGACACTGTGAGCGTAGATATATATACAGTTGTGGCCACAAGTTTTGAGAATGACACAAATATTAGTTTTCACAAAGTTTGCCGCTAAACTGCTTTTTGATCTTTGTTTCAGTTTTTTCTGTGATGTACTGAAACATAATTACAAGCACTTCATACATTTCAAAGGCTCTTATATATCAGCATTATGGTACATTCACACCGCAGGCTTTATCAGCATCAGGCAAAGCTCACAAAGCATCTAGTTTGACGCTTCTATGTTGAAGCTTGCAAACTCTGCCACTTCTGAGCAAAAAAGAGCGCATGGGGGGGGGCTTCTTCTGTTGCCGGACGTTCTGAACTATGGCAGATGGTATTGAGAGTGTGGCTTGGCTTTATCTGCTAAATAAAGCTAGACAACGTTGACTTCGGCAAAATAAGCGCCGTTTGTGGATACGATACACCCTATTCTACGGATGCGTTCTGAGTTTGGGGAGTTTAACCATTTGCTACAGGAGCTACGTATGGATGAGGTTCAGGAGTACTTCTGTCTGTCCTGCACCTAATTTTATGACCTCCTGGGCCGCATCGGAGCTCAAATCTCCTACCAGGACACCAACTACAGGTTCTCTATTCCTCCCGAAGAGCGCCTGGCCATCTGTCTTTGGTAAGTGTTATTTATGATTTTTTTAAATCTGCGTTATCTAGACTTAAAATGTAGGTTTTTCCTGCTCCTGCTACATTCAAAATACTTGTTGTGACATCGCTACAATTATAAACTCTGATTGGTTAACGCGCCACTTCATGGGCGTCAGCACCGCCAAACGTTCAACTAGCTGAACTTCTGCGCTGCTGGCTTTATGAGCTTTAAAGCATGAAAAGCAGGAAAAGCTTGAAAAGATGACGGAGCCAAAGCTCACAAAGTGCTGCAGAGACCGTGACGCTCCTCCAACGGTCTCCGCCATAGACTTAACATGTAATCTTGACATCGCTGACGCTGACAAAGTTCTTGGTTTGAATGCAGCATTAATCTTCAGATCAATGGTTTTGACACATGCACTATACAAGCAACTTGATGTGGTTGCAATTATGAAGTGAAATGTAATAAACAAGTTTTTATTGCAACAAAACTTTGATTTTTTAACTTTATTTTTTTATGATCTTGATTTAGGATTTTGTGCTTTATTTTATTTGTTATATCCACACTAGGAATGTGTGTGTAGCTAATTGATTTGTAATAAAATTTTATACCATAACTACCATTATTTAAATGATGAAATAAATAATAATAAATATATAATAATATATAATAATAAATTGTTACAGTCCCAGACTCACCCTCGGCTCTTTATTAACCTCCTGGATATGCCCCTGCTCAGGAGCATTTAAGATTTATTAATAATCCCTTATTATTCGTTCATAAAACTCATAGGAGTCTCTGTGTCAGAAGAGAATGAGCATTTTTTCTTCTTCTCTCACTTTGGTCGCAGTGTAGCATTCATGTTGATTTTAAGCTGTAACTTCGTTTTCTGCCAGATAAGCGCAATAGATGCGCCCTTGGGCCAAAAGAGCTGTGGGAAAAAATATCCACTGCCATCGTGCAGCCAAAATAAAAGGAAACTAGATGTGAGGTCGGTTGAACATTTTTTAATCCTTAATTACTGGGAGGGTGTAAATATTAATTGAAACTACAGCTTCTGTCAGTCACATAAAGACTGTTCTGAAAACTTGCAGCTGGCTGCTGCACCATACATCACGTACACAAATCACCTAGGTGACCTATTTTGGATTAAAACGGCAAACTTCGCGAACTGGTGATGATTATTTGTGACTTGAAAGAGGAAACTGTACCCCATAACACCTTCCTTGGCAAAATGCAAGTGTGGCATGTTTTATTCTCCATCCCTCTCATAAGAAAAAGAGTCTTTATGAAAGGCAATGCCATCAGATGTCAGGAGAAATTCGGGAGTTTAGTTGGCTGCGGGAGAACGCAGACACAGTCAGCTAGAATTTTTTTTAATTCAATCTGAGCACAGATACTGATTGGTATTACTCGTATGATAGTTGTACTCGGCAAAAGTGCCTTATCCGGCTCAACTCTAACAATTATGACATGTACGTTTATTGCCTTCTTTCTTGCAGGAACCCAAAACCACATATGCAAGTTACCTCATGGCTTAATAAGATTTTTTAATTAAATATTCTCCCCGGACAGGATTCAATCCGCCAGCCCAAGGATGCAGAGCGCAGATTTTAGCCACTCCACCATGTGTGCTAACATCTCTGAGTCAGTAACTGATTAGCACTTCTACGTCACTAGTTAACTAGTAAGGGCACATTTTTGCATTACAAGTTAACTAGATGGCTCCAAAAACAGCCACTAGTGTGTGTCTTGTGCGCACTAGTTAACTATTGAGCTGCTTCACTACCACTCATGCAAACACCCTCACTAGTAAACTAGGGGGTATTTTTGCCTTTACATGTTAACAAGTGACCATTTTGGCATCTCACTAGTTAACTAGTGGCGCTAAAATGGCCTTCACTTGTTAACTAGTGGGCGTTTTGGGGCCCACTAGTAAACTAGTGACTCTTTTTGCACCTCACCAGTTAAGTAGTCGAATGGGAATTGCCACCACTAGTTCACTAGTGGACGTTTTGGGGCACACTAGTAAACTAGTGACATTTTTTGTACCTCACTAGTTAACTAGTGGGCATTTGTGTCTTTACTAGTTAACTAGTGAGCAGTTCTGCCTTCACTAGTTTATATGTAAGTGTAACACTGAAGCCACTAGTTTATTAACTAAAGTTCCTTTGGCCAGCATGTTAACTTGTGTGCTACATGCAAATGTTTTGGGTGGGATTTTGTCAAATTCTGCACTGTGATTGGTTATCATATTTTACTTGGACATAGGAAGCCTCAATTTGAGGAATTCTCTGCCTCCTAATTAGAATTCTGCGCCACTAGCTGACTAGTGTGAATTTAGGCTTGATCTAGTTTACTAGTATAATTTATGACCTCACTAGTTAACTAGTTGTACAATGGGTGCATCAACTAGTTAACTAGTGAGCCTTATGTCATCACCTAGCTAGCTAGTAAGCCATTTATGGTTCACTAGTTAACTAGTGACATTGACCTACTCTAACTAGTTAACTAGTGAGGAGTTATGCCTTCACTAGTAAACTTGTGCACATTTTTGGCTGTCACTAGTTAACTAGTGATACAGAAAAACCTACAACTAGCTTTCTGGTATGCATTTGGGCCTTTACTAGTTAACTAGTGGATATTTGGATATATGGATAGTGTGCATATTTTGACCCTCATGACACAAACATGGCTCACTAGTTAACTAGTGGACAGAAATGGCTTGCATGTTCATGACAATTATGCCTGATATCAAGATATCAGAATAAATGCTCGTTCGGCTTGCCATAATAGAGAGGACGCTGCAGACACTGCAATAATAGATACACACACACTTGTAGCAAGTGCAATGTTCGCCCGTGCTTAAAAGATGAAAAGAACTGTTTTAGGGACTATCACTGCAAGTGAACACAGACTGCCTTCAAACCACAATTGTTATTTACGAAGTTTTGTAAATATTTTTTTCCATTATTTTTTTATTAATTAATGCTTATTCATAAAACTGGTTGTTGTGGGGTTATTACTCATGATCTATACTGTTATGTGGCTAAGTAAGCAGTCAACCCTGCAAATTAATGCTTAAATGTTCTGTGTATCTCTCCAGACAAAGTGAGTACAAACACAGAAGTTCTGCTCCTAAAAATGCCCAACGTTGCAAATTTACAACATTTACCTAAAAGTAAACTGAACTAAACTAAAACGTAAAGAATCTGAAAACTTCCATTTCTACATCAGAGGCCTCCTAAAACAATATCTGGGAGGTCAAAAAAAAGTACGTTAATTGGATTTCTATGGAAACCTGACAATATGTGATGCAGATAACATTAGAACTTATAATAGGACATATGAGTGGGGTGCAGCTTTAAATGAATGAGCCAAAGCAAAGAAAAGAGAAAACCTAGCCTACCCCTACTGTTATGTTGTTGTCATTTGATATAGTTTTGGTTATTTTATGAGTTAAGATTTCTGCTGTGACTTTATACTTTTTACAGACTTTTATCATAAACGTAATCATTTGGACGACACATATTTATATAAAGAAAGAGCTCAATGTTTCTCAGAGGATTCTCGACTATTCGATTCTCCATCTAATAAGAAAGGGCTGAGAGTATTTGCTCTAAACTAAACTGATAGATAAATCTGCGTAAGAACATCGGTTAGTCAGGTGCAGCTACAACCCTGTGTTCCCCTGCTAATTAAACTCCATGCTAACTCTCCTCTTTGTTAATTCTTATCATTGACTCTTAAAATACGAAGAATGAATTGTTTCCTCCAATTTTTGGCATCAGGAGATGGGAACTGCTCGCTTCGTTTTTGCTCACACCATCTTCTAATGTTTGTGTTTCCACAAAACTGGGCAACGCATTTCTTGGGGGCGGGGGGGACATAGGAGCAAGCAAGCAAAAGCATACAAATAATTACAACCTCCTTACTCCCTGATTACTACGACGCTAGTAAAATAGGTTTTATCATCATGAGTTTACATTAATAGAAAAAAATTTCCCAGAATATCAATTTTAGGAATATGTTCATCTCTTTTTCTTATGCATCTGTGCATCAGTTTTTATAAAATGTAGTTATGTATAAAATTAGTCTAGTATACTTTGATGTTATTATAGAAGCAGTTGTAATCTTAGTACTTTCTCCTTTTATTTCTCTCTGTAAGTGTAGTTATTCTATCATGTACTTTGCTTTATGCCAGCAGTTTCCAGACTGTAATTCAGAGGAAATCAATTTATTTTTGTGTTATATCTTTTTTTTTTTTTCAGCTGAAGCTTTGTGTTTTTATTTTTTTTATGTGCCTGTTTCATTATAATGTTCCCAAAGCACATAAATAGAAAATCCATTTCCACTGATAACGCTCATTAAACTGACTGTGCTGTAAGCCTTTGTTAGTCTTTAGATACTGTACCACAGCTGTTCTTCTTTTCATCCTTTTAATTTTATTCTGTCGTTACCTTTCTGTTAATTGGCTTGCATTGTGTGGTGATGCTCAGTCACATCAAGCTGGTGCCCCTGTGGGATTTCAGAGTCCAGCTATTTCCACGTAAAAAACGGTCCGTGTGTTGCTACTGCAGAAATAATTCCTCCCTGGTTGTCAGGTCTCTTCAGTCCACCGAGGCAGCTGATCAAACAGTAGCTACTGGATTCGCAGTATGGTGGTGGTACACTAAACAACAACTGCCAGCGTGTATCAAACACAGCTCCACGCCTTCAGCTCATCATCGCCCCACCACGGACCCCACAAGTCGCCATGCATGTAATAAAGACAGTGTCACTCCGCGCCTTGACACGGTTGTCTGAGTCTATCAAGATCCAGGTTCTCTGGGGAGAATGAGAAAGGAGTGCAAGAGTAGATCTGGAGAATGGAGGTAAAATGAGTTTGAGAGCTCTTTTCCTTCTCATGTCGAGACATTTTGAACTGACGTTCCACTTTATTACAGCATAATGACATAGGCGCTGTAAATTCACGAGTCATTGAGGAGATTTTAGGCTCGATTATTATAAATTAGCATTCTGCAGAAACATGGAGGCAATCTTCATCCACCAATCTCCTGTGAATATACCAAGTGTTCTCTCTATCCCTATGCACACATACTTTTCTTGTGTTTGACCTCTTCATCTCGCCACATGCCTACAAAATCCACTCCAGGACAAAGTTACTTGGCATTTGGTTCCTTGCTTCGTTGGCCACAGGCTAATAGCGCCGACCTCAGCCACAATGAAAGGCTTTTAAGTGCCTTCTACTTTCAGAACCTAAGGGCTACTCAGACCTCCTCCTTTGCTCACCTTTTGTGTGCCTCCATCAAGCATTATACGGTCAGCCTCAGCTGAACTTTACCTGCTTTCCCTTCACCTTTTCCAACCCCTAAAGATGGGTGCATAATGGGTCTTGCAGTTGGAGAGGACAGCAGAAGGAATATTCCATATTTAATAAAAATATAAAAACTAAACTCTCCAGAATTAGAGGAAAAGCTGTCAGAGAGGTCCAGACTTCCCTCTCAATGCATGACAGATCGGTAAGATTATGTTGTAGCGGTGCTGCATTATGGTGTACTGAGGCAGCACTCTGAAAAGAATTGGATACATCCAAGATTAATCTGTCGCTGTGTGAATATTGGTGCCTCTCCTCTTCTGTTTCAATGACCTGATGTCAAAGCCTCCCATCTCTCCTCCATGAGTGAGATGGATGAAGCTTTACTTGTAAGTGCCTGAAATGGCTTTGTGATGCTGTCCATGTCTAGAGAAGCAGATGAGGTTGAAAGAGGCAGGAGTTTGGAGAACCTAAACTGCTGTGGATAAATGTAAAATATAAAAAGATAACCAGAGGAAAATCAAAATCCTGCACATATTTTTACTGCTGGTTTAAATTACACCACCACTTATGTCTGCAAAATCAAGAAATAGCGTAAATGGTACCAGTCTGACAGCCTGCAGTCTAAATAAAAAGGAAACATGTCCTGCTTCTATATGAGAAAATTTAACAATGAATTAGAACAGTCATTAAAAACAAACTTTGTAACTTTCCAGTTATTTGTCCTCTGGTGCCCTCACATGGCGTGTGGCGTAACATCACTGTCATAAAAACAAATCTCTATGGAGCGCTTCTGAAGAAGTGTACTGACAATTTGACTATCTCGCCAGCCAAAACAAAAAAAACATCAAACTAACATCGTCAAACAGTTTTCCCGGTGTTGTATCACATCATCATGGCCAAATAACCTTGGAGCAAACACTTATTACTTACCGATCCAGTAGCAACACGGCTAGTTCAGCAATCCATACAGTATCTCTGACGCCTCACTCACAGTGGATGACCACTCAAAACTGAAAAGTTGTAACACTGGGTCTTAGAAGCTAATCCTACTGTGATCTAAACTGAGTAACTGTTTGAAAGAAACAATCTTTCACAATAGTGAAGGGAAGGGCGTTTTCTCTCCCCTGCCTCTCCCAGCCTTCTGCTCAATGAACAAGCAGGCAGCAAGAACCGAGGGAAGTGTGATGTTATCGAAAACGACGTAACAGGGGAACAACCTCGTCATGCGCTTCAGCGTACAGCTACGCGGCTCAGCATGCTGCATCTGTCCTTTCCCAATTCACAACGGGCGCAGAACTGAAGCACCCCGGTATTAATCATCATAAGGACCCTCATACATTAGTGAATCTCTAGCAGCTTTCAGCTCTTACAGCCCCGTTCCTCTTCCTCTTCTTCTGCGTCTTTTTTGGTTTCTTTGGTGGACCTGCCATAGCTCAATATATGTCATTAGGTAGTTGTAGGATACTGCCGTAAAGCAAAACTTAGTCAGTACATCCGGAGAAGCAGTCTGCAGTAAACAGCAGGAGGACCCTACCATGTAGTAATGGCTCCGAAAACTAGCCACATTTTTAAAAGTACTACTTCATGAGATGACAAAATGTTTACCAGGTCCAAACTTGGACTAAATCAAATATACTCTAAAACAGTTCTGAGCAATGATCATACCAAATGGGACAAACTTTGGTTTGAAAATTAATAAGCACAATCTAAATAATGTCAGTATTTTCTAAATGCCCATTGTCTTTGCATTCGCAAATTTGCTGATCAGGTCTTTAAAGTCCAGTTTTTTGGCCAACTGACTTTCTACAGGTAATGGCAAGGCTGTTCAGTCTATCAAGTAACATCCACCTCACTGTCACTCATTTCACCTGGCCCTGTTGAGGAACCTGCTGCTGCAGAGTCTGAAACGTAAATACACTCACCTAAAGGATTATTAGGAATACCTGTTCAATTTCTCCTTAATGCAATTATCTAATCAACCAATCACATGGCAGTTGCTTCAATGTATTTAGGGGTGTGGTCCTGGTCAAGAAAATCTCCTGAACTCCCAACTAAATGTCAGAATGGGAAAGAAAGGTGATATAAGCAATTTTGAGCATCGCATGGTTGTTGGTGCCAGACGGGCCGGTCTGAGTATTTCACAATCTGCTCAGTTACAGGGATTTTCACACACAACCATTTATAGGGTTTACAAAGAATGGTGTGAAAAGGGAAAACCATCCATGTGGCAGTCCCGTGGGCGAAAATGCCTTATTGATGCTAGTGGTCAGAGCAGAATGGGGCAACCGATTCAAGCTGATAGAAGAGCAACTTTCACTGAAATATACACTTGTTACAACCAAGGAATGCAGCAAAGCAGGCTGGTGGTGTCATGGTGTGAGGGATGTTTTCTTGGCACACTTTAGGCCCCTTAGTGCCATTTGGGCATCGTTTAAATGCCACGGGCTACCTGAACATTGTTTCTGACCATGTCCATCCCTTCATGACCACCAGGTACCCATCCTCCGATGGCTTACTTCAGGATAATGCACCATGTCATAAAGCTAGAATCATTTCAAATTAGTTTCAAGAACATGACAATGAGTTCACTGTACTACAATGGCCGCCACAGTCACCAGATCTCAACCCGATAGATGGAACGGGGGCTTTGTGCCCTGGATGTGCATCCCACAAATCTCCAACTGCGAGATGCTATCCTATCAATATGGGCCAACATTTCTAAAGAATGCTTTCAGCACCTTGTTGAATCAATGCCATGTAGAATTATGGCAGTTCTGAAGGCGAAAGGGGGTCAAAGACTGTATTAGTATGGTGTTGCTTCAGGTGAGTGTGTATGGCTTCAAATGGTTGCTAAAATATCTTTTATTGTCACAATACCTTTTTTACAGTGTAGGGTAAGTACAAGTTAATTCTTGCTTATTTTTGATTATAAATTATGATTATAATTATATGATTGATTATATGATATGTCAATGCTTGAGCACAGCATGAAAATGACTTAAATATGCCAAACCAGTGTTTAACTATAAGTTAAATTTTGCACAGGACTTTTTTTATTTGTACATAAGTGCTATAAAAATGTTAGTGAATGCATTTGTATGTATAGAAAACTGACTTCTAAGACTTTTGACTCACCTCACATCTCAGACATCCATTAGTTTATGCCTCCAGCTGCTGAACTGTGTTCATCATGCCAGTACTGATCTAACCAGTGATCATCCCGTCTGTCTAGAGTCGGACTCTGTAGTCTTCCAGCCTGATCTAGCCGTCTCCCGCTCTTGGACACCACGGCTCGCTGTGTCTTCTTGGTCCTGCCGACTTTGCTTCTCTGTTGCTACCCGAGAAAGGCATAAAAGCTCAGATCGGAACAGAATTCCTCTATTTGGAGCCAGCCCCAAATCAGATGAGGTACTTCTTGCCACTTCCTGGTCGGCTTCACATTCTGCCCATGTGGAAAGCAGCAGCTATGCTGGGGGAGAAATAGTTAGTGATTGCGAACCACCATGCAGCACAAGCTCTACAAAAAAAGTCTGAGTATTTCAAGTGCTAACTAGTGCTAGCAAGCATTAGCCCCAGACATCATATACACATCTGATACTGAGGCATTTTAACTGTTGAAATGCACATTTTTATTGTCAATTTAAATTGTGGTACAGCATGTGTGATTCACGGAGTAAGACAAAGCATACCAGAAAATAATTTTTATTGCTCCATTAAGTTCCATTATTATTATTATTTTTTTTTTGGCCAGGGGACCCATGTACCGACAGGAAGGGGAGGAGACTTTGATGCCCTTAACGTTCATGACGCAGTATGCCAACCAATTAGAGCATTTCACAGTAATGACGAGGCCTGACCTCAACATTGTCCAGCCAATCACGATCCGGTAGTGTTTAAAACATCCGCAAGAGAAAGGCCTGCGCACGCGTTTAGCAAGCTTCAGCTTAAAAATTTATCCGAGTGAAACTACATGCGTTGTGAACGTTGTTTAAAGCTGTCAAAGTGTGTGGTGTGAACACACAATTAGGCTTCCCCATAGTTTTCACTTAATTCATTCTGTAAGCTTACAAGTGTTGTAAGCGCTTTTTTGATTGACATAGGCAAAATCAAGCATGCTAGTGCTAATCTGTGCTAGGTTCTCCTAATTTGTGATGTGTTGAAAAAAATCAAAACATAAATTCTGAATGAATTCTTATTAAACTTCCTAAAAATGTATTTGGAGGTCTAAAAATCGATGGTTAAACATTGTTTGTATATATTACAGCTGCCATGTAATCTTGGGGGAATGGCACTTTCTAATGTTATGTACTATTACTGGGCATGTACTGCACGGTTGTACTGGTTGAAAGGAGATGTAGTTTTGCCAGGCTGTGCTACTTTAGAAAAGCTCTAAATTGCTTTGTTCTCAGTTAGCATCAAAATTGTCATTGTAGATGGTCTTTGGGTTTCAGAGGGTTATTGTTTCCTGCCCTGTGTCAAGCCACATGTTTCCCCTTCTGTAACTGACAAGGCTGACACGTCCTAAATGTTGATAATAGTTTTGTGTTCTTTGAACAACTGGTAGATCAATTTAATATTAAAAAATATCTGCAGTTAAGAAACTGTAATTATTTAATTTTTCACTTTACATTTTTATTTTTGTGGTAATTTTATATTTTACATTATTTTGTGTTATGTTTAGTTAGTAAAATCTGCTGCCTTTAGTATCTTCAAGAAAGGCATACGTTGGAAGTTATACAGTTTATTGATTCAAATATAGTATTAGATCAGTATCGGGTATCGACGGATATACAAAATCCAGGCGTCTGTATCGGGACTGAAAAAGTCGGATCAGTGAATCCCTACTCCCCAGGATTCCTCCAGTGTTTAGCCAGTCTCATGAGTTCTCTCTCAAACGTCTCACAAACACTGCACTCATGGAGCAGATAAATTACCTCCGAAAGCTCCCTCCTCAAGGCGGTGTTTTCGGTTAGGGACAATCATTAAATTTCCATATATCAAAGTAATGAAATAATTACCAGGGCGATCTCCTCAATAGTAGACACTTGGCGACAGAGAAATCACTGGGGAGTAGCACAGGTTGGGCTTACTCAAGGTAAAACTCCAAAAAAACGAGCAGTGAAGAGAAAGGGTCCACCTCGGACCGCTGTGGTAGCAGATCTGTTTGGGTTACCAGATGTGCTCAGGGGCTTGTGCTTATGTGTGATGAGGCGTTAAATGATTGGCCGGATGCTGACAAAACTCCCTATGATTGACTTGATGATAGAATGCTGATGTTGTGTGCAGTTTTTTTAATAACTTTATCGAACAAATGGCAAACATACAAAGCATGAACAAATGAAGAATAGGCTAGAGAAGAATTTTAACAGATGCAAACAACCAGGGCTGTATATATATTATATGAAAATTTTTTCCTTCGTAAGGGAAAATCCATCAAAATACGGTTTCATTTGAGCTGCTAAACTCCTTCTGAAGCCCATATGTGAAAAGTTAGTATCAGAAAAGATGTGCACATTTTTTGATGATATTTACATGAGCTATTTTAACATTTATGTGTCTCTTAAATTCTAAACTATAGTGCTTGGTGGGGTTAAAAATGGGACGCAATGTAGTTTATCTGAGTGGAGTTGCCATAGTGTAACGTTATTGACAAGCGCAGGGCCCCTGTGCAGATCTGGCTACCCGAGCAGATCTGGTACCTACAACAGCAGTTAATAATTCTTGATTGTGGTGAGAACTCATTACCACGATGAGCTTCTGCTTTGTCGTCAGAGGCTATTTGCATTGCTTTGGGGCCTGAATCTAGTCATGCAACCTTACCTTTTAGCTGGACACAAAAACATTTAGGTGAGAAGAAAGGTAACAATATCTGGCTTTTTACTAAAATTCACAAGTTAGGATGTACAATATGTATGGATGGAAAACATCTGCCTTTTGCCAAAATCAAAACTGGGATGCATCTGTCAAAATAATTGATAAGTCAGTAACAACTCATTGCATTTTGGCTCACAAACGAGCAGTGGAAAGTTCAGAGAGAAGAGAAAATTGATGCTCATTTAATGTAAGAAACAAATGCGTATTTCAGAACAGCCTATATGGTGTCGAAAGGAAACAAAAAGGCCTCTAAGCGAGCCCCCAGCCATAATGACTCGACTAGGGCTGCAACTATCGATTATTTTAGAAATCGATTAATCTATTGATTATTTACATCGAATAATCGATTAATCGTAATGGTATTTTACTTATATTAAAAAACAATATTTCACAACTTGAGAGCAGATTTGAAATGGGTATAAAACAAATAAACACAATTTTATGCTTGCAAGAACATTTATTTTGAATGGCATAATGAAATTGCCTGAGTGTTGTATTTTTGTAGCTTCATCTGAAATAATGTGGCCCAGAAGCAGAAAAATAGCTGAAAACCACCTTTATTGAAGTTTCATAAATCACAGAAAGGTTTCACAAATCCCAGAGTTGATTTTAATTATTCTTCTTGTAGTGTAGAATAATATAATCCAGGTCTGAAATGTCTGAGTGTTGTAGATTTAAAGCCAGAGCATATTAAATACGCTCAGAGTAGAGAAAAATTTGTTGTAAAAGCCCTTTAGCCATTTCCTGAATCGGAAGCTAAAAACGGAAACAAACTTCAGCCTCGTGTGCCCATACGCCTCTCCACGCGTTTGAAAAACGGGACATATATTATGTTAAGCAAACAAACGTGTGCCTTTTACCTTGTTTCTGGTTGTTTGGTTGTTAGATTTACTCCTGGATGCTTTCTTGTCAAGTGCTGCTGCATGGTCAAAGTGCTGTGGTGATAGGCTAGCTCCGCCTGGAAATGCACACATTGTACCACGTCTGTGTTGTCAGTCTCTTTTAACTTAAAATGCTCCCAAACGTTTGGGATTTTCTGTCGTTTTCGTTGTCCTCCATGCTCCGTTTCTCCTCCGTTGTTTTCTCCATCTCTCTCCATCGTTGCCGCGCACCAATCCCACTGACACAGCTCTCCCACTCTAGCCTTGCCCCGCTTCCGGCTGCTGCCGTGTGGAAAGAAGCTCCGCTAAAGTTCTGGGTGCAACCGTCAGATTTTAATTGATTTTAATGTGCCACATTAATTAAAGGAATCATCGAAGCAACAAACTAGTAATCGAAGCTTTTTTATAACAGAGTTTGTCGACTTAATAGATTAATCGTTTCAGCCCTACACTCCACAAAAACGTAATTGCGCTAAATCGTGTAAAAATTAGACCACACTTGTGCTGAAATAATAGGGCACATTGCCCATCAAATGAGTGCTAAGTTTGTAAAAAAGACAGAAACTGGGTCACAAATAAACCTTGTGGCTGCTGTGGTCCCTACTGATTTAAGGAAAGATAATATTCTAGGCTGATATTGTCTCTTGTTCAGTTTTCAGGTCAGTTTTCAGTTGAGAAACTATTATTGTTTTGTTGATGGTGATTATGATGGTCACGATGATGTTTCTGATTAAAGTGTCTCCATGATTTGTTGTTCTTGAATGGCTATGATAAGGCAGGAAATGTTGCACTGTATGTGGATACCCTGTTGCTTTTAGTGTGTTTAGAGCCTATTAACCTACAAGAATTTTTTTTTTTTAATGTAATGTCCATTGTGCCATAAAATATGTGTGCACAGGTGAATTTGAAAAGTGCATTGCATGATAAAAAGTGTGGGTCCTGCAAAAGGTTTTTGTCTAATTATCACCATGTTTACAAAACCATTTCTAATGTTTGGTCTCAAGAGAACTCCTCTGAGAGATATTTATTCACAGATGAAGAATGCAACAGTGGTGACCAAAATTACTCCATGAACAGCATGACTACTCATGCAGGAAATCAAGACAGAACACAGAACAAGATCTGAAGCTCTGCAGATCTTAAAGTTTGTGATTCAAAATCAAAAACTTACTGGAATAGAAGGTATCTATGGACCTGTCTCACATTTCCATCTCATATTATCTACTAGAGTATATAAGAACAACCTTCTCAAGGGAGGCAGGCCTATCAAAATCATTCGAAGAGTGCGTGTACGACTCATACAGGAGGTCACAGAAGAGCCCAAAACATCTAAATATCTGCAGACATCCCTTCTCTTATTTAAAGAGCGTGTATTTTTAACCATTTATCTCTAGAAATATCCATCAAAACATTGCTGAAAATGAGTAAAATGATGCCCATTTATTGAAAAGTATTGGCTGCTTCATAACATATAACAGTAAAAAACAGGTCGTGTTGTATGGGGGTTAACATTGAACGCTGTTTCCTTCCAAGAGAGCCGATGAGGACAAAACGCCTTTACTGATTTCTTAATACCCGGTTACATCCCTTTTCTGCTCTTTCTCATTGAAGAGCTCTATGAACAGACTTAAAAACAAAACAAACAAACAAAAAAGCTTTCCCCAGCTCTGACCGACTGACCAACCTGATCCGAGATTCACCCAACCAAGGTGGCTGTCCCTGCTTGGGGGGAGGTGCACAAACAGCTGTTGTGTACATGCCTTCGTGCAACACGGACCCGGTTCATGGCTCCGTTTCAGAGACAGAAGCCCACAGAGACGATCAACACCACTAGAAGTCTAGAGTAAAAATCGATATTGCATTCTCTTAATGGAAATAACTGAACAGGCTGCAAAATGCAAGGAAACATGCTAAGGTTGCAGGTTTTCTGCCGGACAGATGACAACTTTTACTTTTTTTTGTTGTCAAACTAGCACCAGTCATGGTGAAACACTGAAATGTGTAATTTTTTCCATTGATGTCATTCGGTCTAACATTACAGCTTATAAATTTAGAAAAATTATCTGAACAAATTACGAACCTAAAAAATGCTGAAAACTTTTGAATTTCATAAATGTTTCAAACATTTACCTCTTTACTCGCTGCCTGTGAAAAAAGTCTGATGTGTGTCTTTTTGCTGCATATATTTATCTGGAAGTTGAACAATTGCCTTTGCTAGAAAGCTGCGCAATTGCGATTTTATTTTATTTTTTTATTTTTTTCCTTTTCTGTATGGCCATCTGTTTTCACTCGTACACAAAACCTTTGCTTCCTTGTGTGACAGTGTGGAGGTCCTGTCACTATGACTCCGATTGATCATGTGCCCTGGCTGCTTGGCCACAGGGATGTCCCTTTGGCTGAATGGTTGGCAGGCATGACTCTCACCATGGGAATAATGGGATTTAATCCCGCCAAGGCCCTTGTTGCCTGCCTTGCCACACCTTGCAATGATTTAGGTATGTACTTCCCCCTTTTGTCAGGAAACTACACACTTTAAGGTAAGATTTTTCCGAATCAACAAAGAAGAGTGAGACTTGGCAACAACGACATGTTTCCAAAACCCCCAAAATATGTATAACTAAAATTAAACATCCTTTTGATCCCCAAGACCTCTGGGAAAATACTCTTTAGACTCATAATTTTTTTTTGAAATACAGCTTAAAAAAAACATACCATGATTCAAACATGGTGGTCATAGTATGATGATGTGGGGATGCCTTGCTGCTTCAGGACTTAAATGACTTGCCGGTATTTGATAGACCTGTTAAGTCTCTTCTCTTACAGAAAACCATGTGGGAGAAAGTCTGACCAAATGTTTTTGGTGCATCTGGATTCTGCCGCAGGACAATTACCCAAGGTTCACCAGCAATGGCTCTCAATGGATAAAATATAGATACACAAGATATTGGAATGGCCTAGTGAAAGTCTGTCCAGTTGAAATGCTTTGGCGTGACCTTGAAAAGGCCCTTTATGCTGTAAAACCCTCCAATGTGGCTGAATATAAATCGTCTGAGGAGTGGCCGACCCACCAAGAATACTTCAAGAGATCCCCTACAACTATCCATGAGGTCACAGAAGAATTGTCTAAACCTCTGCAGGCCTCACGTACCTTATTTGAAGTCAGGGTTTGTGATTCATCAATATGGAAGAGCAAGAGTTGGCAAAAAGTGCCTCCAAGGGAGAGTTCAGAGGTGAAAACCAGTGCTGATCCAAGGAGTACCTCAAGACTCATCTCACATTTACCAAAAAATCCTCTTAATGATCTTTGAGACAATTGTATGGATCAATGCCCATGACTAACATCAAACCAGTGAGGCAGGACACTAATGTAGAGCAATGGTGCCCAAACTTTCCAGCTTCTAAAATATACCATTTAAGAGGACTATGACCCCGAATCTTATTTGAGGTTGCAAGCATTTTTACTGAGTCAGTTAAGAAATGCCACGACAGGTTTCTTTTCCACTATCGGAACTTCAGGGTAATTTTACCAGATCTTCTATCTGACAGGGTAATATTTTTTCCAGCTCCTCTCAGCCGTCATGTCTCCATACACAAGGACCTCTTTAAGGTATTAGCTAAGACAGCCACATATCACAACTCTCTCAGTGAGCAGCGTCACTTATCGGCACCAAAAGCCACAGCAAAGTGCCACAGCAAGAGAAATAACAAGTCATGGAAAAAGCAGGGAAGGTTACTATCTTTTTGTTCTCTATATTATTATAACCTGCTTCGCCAGTAAATTTTCTTAGTTTACAAAGCCAGTTGTTTGGCGACTTCTGCTAATTTCGCTTGGAGTTGCAACTTATCATCATGAGTTATCCACAGATACTTTGGCAACAACAGCGACTTTGGCAGGCCATTTCCAAGTACATACCCCCCAGGCTGGTACAGCAGTGATTCCTGAAATGGCCCCAAAAACATTCCCCTGAAATGTTAAAAAGAAAGAACATTTAAGGTTTCAGCTTGGCCTAGTCAAACCATTGAACTAAATCCAATTGGGATGACCTTAAACCGGGCATTTATGCATATATCAAATTCAGATGAATTTAAAGAAGACGGGGGCAAAATCTGTTCATGTCAATGCAAAAGACATGTTAGTTATCACAATTGCTAGATGCCATTTGTCTCTGATGTCACAATATTGGTCAGGATTATTTTTTGTCCTCACTGGGCTATATCAACAGTCATTTTAGCTCAAGCATTTAAATGTGGAAAATAATCTGTAAGGGGACAAATACTTTGTCACAGCACTGTAAATTTGTGCCTTTGACAGGCAGTTAACTTACTGATCAGATCATCTGAAAACCTTGCATGACTAATCCATGCAGTGAGTCATAGACTGAGTCATCTTCACAGCAGCCTATCAGGTCTCTGGAGCAGGATGAGAGGCCCGTCTGGCAGCACCAAACAGGAAACAGCTGACAGATGATCACTTAGATCGTGTAGATGTAAATACACAGACAAAACAATACAACATGCTGCAGTCAAAAGGAGTCCTGAGCTTTAGCAGAGTAGCAGACTACGGTTCTGTTTAAAATGTGTCTCAGCCATTAAATCTCTCACTTTATGGGTAAAATATTCTGTTCATAGTAACGCCAGCTGTTTTTATTTACTTTTTTAATCCTGGTTCCAGTATACATTAGAACCAGACTCCGTCCTTTTTCTGGTCTTTAATGTGCAGTCACTGGCCAATTTACAGATATGCTTAGCTAGTACCAGGTTGGACCCACTTTTGCCTCCAGAACTGCTTAAATCTCAGAGGCATGATTTAACCAGGTGTCTGGGCCTGAATCCTTGATTACAAGACAAAAATGATCCATGCCTGGATGTTTTCTTCCTCTGCCTTCTGACCCAACCACCTGAAATTAAACATTTTCAGACCAGGCATGGGTTATATATACTATGCTGTGCAACCTGTATATGGCAATCAGTATGCTATACAATACAACCTACATATGACAACCAGTATATCACACTATACAACCAGTATCTGGTTACCAGTATACTATACATTACAACCTGTAAATAGAAACCAATATACCATAATATGCAGCCTGTATCTGGAAACCAGTATACTATACAATACAACCTGTAAATGAAAACCAGTGTACTATGGGGAGCCTAATTCCCCTCCCCTTCCTGACAGCCCATCGGTTTCCTGGTTGGTCCGCTCTGTCTTACGTCCTTAATCACACAAATTCTATCCCTTTCAACTGTGTTTGTCAAGTTATTCGGGATTTATTCAATTGTAAAAATTCACAATTAAAATGCCTACAAATCAGAGGTCACCTATAGAACTCCGGACGTTATGTGACTCTGGGCTTCATAGCGATACTGGCAGGCAGGCACATAATCAAAATGAATGTCGCCGCCTGGGATTTTACTACGTTGGAGTTGATTTACCATTTTAATACCGAAGATATTATTATATATACAGGGAAATTAAAACAATTTAACATCAATGCCATGGGATAATTAAAAAAAAATTCGAAGCTGTCGAAGCTGACCTTTTCCTGGAACGGAGATACCTGGACATACCATTTCCTGATCAATTTTCCCTCGTCCTACTCCGGAACATCACTTAAACCCCACTTGTGTCCATTTATATCCCTTTAGGATTTTATCTGCTTTGTTATCTAGATCTAGAATAACTGTGTGACGGGAGGGAAAAACGGAAACTTGTCCTCATTTACTATGAGCAATGAGCAGCTAGGTAATTTCTGTCAATATCTGACTATTAATCAATCATTGGTTCAAAAAAATAAATTACACCATAGTCTGTTCATCGTTATGATCACAAGACCTTTAAACAGCAGAAATCCCAAAGATTATGATTCTGCAAAGTTTTACGAAATTTTTACTTATGTGAGCAACAAGACAGGAAAAAAACATGGCAAGATAACTTAGGAAGTCCACTAAGAAGCTTAATAAAAGCATGTAAAATAAAAACCATAAAAAGTTCAGGAAACGCTAGTTTACATACCTGATATGAAGTGGTTGCCACATAAGTGGAAATCTTTGCGCTGATCGCTAGTATGTTTATTGCAATAATCCAACGTTCTGTATGTTCTGGATCCTTGGGAATCTTGTTAAACTCTCTTCCCTTATCTCGTCCACCGGCATGGCTATTTTTTTATTTTTTTTTGCTTTGCCTGGGCATTTTGTGCCATTGTCATACATGAAAACCTGCCAATGCGCCCACCCCAAAGTACAATGCTAACATTTGGTCCTAACCACCAATGGAGTCAAGTCCGATGGTTTAGTTGGAAAACTCCAAATATCGCCAGAATCCAGCTTGCAGCGCAAGGTCATCGTCCTAGAGGAGGCAGGCGAAGCTAACTAAACTCACAGCCGTTTTTCTCCTCCTTTTACACAAAATGTAAAGTAACTTTTGACTCGAGTTGACATTTAGCATTTTCTCTGCATCAAAATGTGTCTTTAAAATTCTCAGGCATCAAATTTTCAATCCATGGCACATTTCAAACGGGATCAGAAAGTAACTTTTATCGCTCCATTGACTTTCATAATTTTTTGGGGGGGGGGTAGGAGGGGGATCCATGGACCGGAAGTAAAAGGGCAGAAAATAGGACCCCCATACTAAGCAACCCGTATGTGGCAAACCGTATACTATACAATACAACCTGTATATGGTAACCATTGTGCTATGCACCCTGTGTATGGCAGTCACTGTAATGTGCTATCCACCCAGCATATGGCAACCAAAACACTATAATATACACCCTGTATATGACAACCACTGTACCATGCTATAAAACCTATATATGACAAACATTCTACTGTACAATCCAACCTGTATATGGTAACCACTGTACTAAGCTAAGTACTAATTATCTGGCAGCCACTGTACTATGCTATCCAACCTGTGGATGGCAACCACAGGACTATGCAATTTAACGTGTATATGGCAACCACTACATTATACAATTTAACCTGTATATGGTAACGACGGTACTATGCTATGCAACCTTAAAGAACATCCACTGTACCATGCTATATATGGCAACTGGTATACTACACTATTCATCCTGTATGTGGCAACTACTGTACTATACTATGCAATCTGTGTATACTATAGCATAGCAGCCTGTACTTGGCAACCATCATGCTATACTATAAAACCTGTATCTGTCAGTGTTTTTGCATCATATGTTTATACTCTGTAATTTGTTTCCGACTCATGCTAAAAGGGAAGGTTAACCATCTAGGAATACTACTGCTACTTTTCTTAAAGTTTTAAGAATCCTAAAACAATTACGCTATGCTGCCTCATGATGCAGTGAACAAAGGGCTGTTTTCCTCGGTTTACAACTTGTTAGGACAATTTCTGCTGTTATATAATTAATATCCACTGCTGAACACGGTGGATGAAGCTTTACAGATCTGAATTTCAACCAATAACAGTACCTTGAATGAATGTAGTCCTCCTTTGTGAAAGAATATAGATTTAAAAAATCATGCCTTTAATGAAACACAAAGCAAAAGCACAATAATTACCAATGAAAAGAGATCAAGCATGCAATGAGGTAAATTAGGGGTTGTCATCTTGGCAGAGATTGTCAAAATACAAGCGTAGACAATTTTTTTTCTCTTTCCTACAGTTTCTGAGTCTGAAATAAATGGCTTTCCTTTTTTATTTGGCACAAATATATTTACCCTTCCCCGTGACCCCTTGAGAATAAGTGTTACAGATAAAGTAAGGATCCTGGAAGTTATACTTTCTACTTAAAAGTAGAAAATCAATAGATTTAACAACAGGATTCAACTAGAGTAAAAAGTCATAAAATCCGGATTTAAATAAAATGAAGAAGCAATAGTTCCGACATTTAGCAACAGGGTCCGTTCAGCCAGCAGCTAAAACCTTCTGAGTGATTTTAAAATGCATCTGACATATTTAGAGCATGTTCTGAGTCACTGCGGTGGATTGAGTGGTAAATGATGTTCTTTCTCCTACCGTTATAGTCCTTAAATGCTTTCACCTGTGTCTCGTTAACCTCTGGGTATCTGTCTACATCTAGTTTTTCTGGTTGGCTTAGCAGTTTGGAAAGCTTAACTGTTTTTGGGCAATACATCTTCATAGGGTAAGTTTTATTTAAGTATTGTACCCATTTCTTCTGGTTTGCTCTGATTAATTTTTCTTCAGTGAAGGGCATCAAATAATGCAACTTTTATGAAAAATGCCCCTGCATGTGTCTTGAGTGGCAGTTGTAAATATCAGCATACAGGCTATATGTACCTGTTCTGCTTCCTTTACTGGACATTTTAAATCCAGACAAATGTTGTTACAGTCTGTCTTGTTATAAAGCTCAAGGCATTGCTGCATTAGAACACCAAACAACAATTTAACACCATCCACGCCTGTGCTGGAAGACGAGAAACAATCAAATATGAATGGAGCTGCTGTCAGAAGACATCAGGGCCATGGTACAGTACTGAAAAATGAATATGCTGCCTTCTAGTGAATGTATGTTGGTGTTTATAACTAAGATGAGACGGAGGGAATGCTCAAAACCAAAAACATTGGAGTATCAATTGTATGCAAAATGAAACAATTGTATATGTTCTTATAGACTGTCATGGTTTTAAAACAGCCATAAAGTAAATTGCAAAACCTTTCTGTTGTAAAAAATAAAGAAATAGAATGTGCATCCATTTTTTTTTTCTAGCTCAAAATTGCGTTCAAATGTAATTATTGTCTGGTTATAAAACTAGTAAATTACCAAAATTACCATGTAGATGTACATTTTGGAGCCAGACCCTATAAAAGTAAAATGTTTAACTGTACCAGTAAATGGTTCAGACCTTTCTAAACCTTCGTGCTGGTGCTCAGTAAACTGTGGATCACCAGTGACTTGAAGGAACCATTAAATGAGGTAAAAAAAAATAAACCTTCAGGGAGGAACATGGGGGAAGTACTGAGGAGTATAAAGAAGCAACTTAAAGTCAAGATCAGAGACAGCAAGGAGCCATATAGAACAAAGCTGGAGAGTAAACAATAGAGGAACAATAGGCATGAAAAAGATACCAGACTTTAAGCACAGTAAGGGTTGGCTGGATGAAAGTCCGGACAGAGCCAATGAACTGAACTTCTTCTACTGGTTCAGTTCAGAAACTAACTCAGAATCCTCTTCTGGCCCCAGCCAAACAGACATCCCACTCTCCTCTGACCCACACTTCTCCTGTCAGACCTGGGATGTTTTATCTTCCACTTGAGTCACGGACACCTCTGCTTCCAGGGTTTTATATTCAACCAAGTTAGCAGATGCTGCTGCCCCCTTCGCCTCCCTCTCCCACTTGTCCATCTCTAGCAGTCGGGTAAAGAAGCAGCTGGAGAGAATGAACCAGAAAAAGGCTGCAGGTCCAGGCATTGAATACGAGGTTAAAGTGGTCATTCAATGAGGTGAGCGACATACATGGAGACAATGCAGCAAAGGAAATAATGATGTGAATGGTCCGGCCAGGATTAAAGCACACGCCAGATCTTAAATACTGACAGGAGGATCAGCAGGTCAAGGTGAGCTAATCACACAGGTGCAGTCAGTCATTGAGGCAGGGCCCTGCAGACTCTGACAGGCTCTGGCCAGAGGAGGCTTTTGTCAGGCAATATTATGAGCCGTGTTGCGGGAGGGCAGTCTGCTGTCGGCCAAGGACAGTACCAGACATGTTAAATTTTAGTTCTACTTGTGTCCTCATACAGTTGCCGTGGCTTGCACTTTGGCCAGAGCGCAGGGGTGAAATCTCGCCACAGAGTTGTTGATAATCTGTTGGAAAATTGTGACATGCTGTGTCTCCCAAAGACATTCTTATCCAAACAAGAACTGGAAAAATTGAACTCTGACTTCTATTGAGCTGGAGTCTACTACCGAGGTCAGCACATCAGTAGTTAGGGGGAGGATCCCAGGAGGCGTGGCTATTCTCTGGAGGAAACAACTTGACCCACTTATCGGCGTGGTCAGGCCTGGTGCAAATTGGTGTATTGCAATACATTTCCCTAATAATGAGAGTTTATTCTCGTGAATATATAGACACCACATGAATGTTCACAAAATGAGGATGAGTTTTTAAGTAAGCTTGCTTTTTTAAATTCTTTTAAACAAGACGGCCCCACAACTAGTGTATATGTTCTTGGGGATATGAACGCGGATATTAGACGGAGCTCTATCTTTGCTAAATATGTCAGTTTTGTTTAATTAACAGTCTTATGTTTTCTAGCAATAGGTTTTTACCTGCACACAGTTTTACATGAATTAGTAAGGCCTTGGATACTACATAATTGTTGTATCACTGCATAAGTACTGCTGATTTACATAATTTGAGTATGATGAGCATTTTATATGGTGAAACATTGTCTGATCCTTTTATAATGACTATTGATTGTGAGCATTTGCCTGCTCTGCCCGGAAATGTTAACTTGGCAAAAAAGGGAAAAATAGACTGTTCATCCTTTACAGATGAAGAAATATCACAAGATTATGCCCAAACGGATAAATCTTTGAGCAACATTCATCTACCTAGAGATGTTATATTGTGCTGTGACATTAATTGTAGTAATGCGAAACAAATGGGAAGGAGCTTTGTACTCAGTACCACGAGATAATAAGCATCTTGCATGTGGGCAGTAAGTCATACAATACTAATTGTATGAAGCGAAAAGGGAGACCAGGATTGAATGAGCATGTTGCTGAATATCATGCTGAAGCCAGAGATGCATTTCAATCTTGGGTAGAAGACACTGCCCAGTTTTCAAGTAGAAAAAATGGACAAAAACACGGTATAAGTATGCTTTTTCATTCGTTTCATTTGTAAGAATGAGCAAACCATGAGGATGGATTCTATGGTAAAGAAACCTTCAACCAATCTTAATGATTTTTGAAAGGAGGTGAGAGCTTATAAAACATCTTAACCTGGCACTATTGAAGGACGCTCAGGACCTGAAAACCTTGCAGAACTCTTGGGACTGCATAATGCTACTTTTTTCAACTGTGTTAATTTCAATTCACTTTTATTTATACAGTGCCAATTCACAACAAATGTCATCTCTAGGCACTTTAAGACAAAAGTAATTTCAGTACAATTATACAAATCTAATCAGTTAAGTTTTCTATGTGAAGAATCCCAGCAGATTGTGTTGAATCATCAACATGAGGTTGTGCCCGGATCATGAAGACTCCAACCACAGCAATTCCTCAGCAATCCATCATAATGAGCAAGCCTATAGCAACAGTGGAGAAGGAAACCTCCCCTTTAACAAGAATAAACCTCCGGCAGAACCTGGCTCAGTAAAAGTGGTCATCTGCCACAACCGTCTGGGGTTCTGAGAAGACGGATAAGAGACAGCATGGAGGATGCTCAGTAACCTAGAGCATCATCTGGATCAATGCTCCCCAGCTAACAGAGGGCGTTACAGTTGAGCAGGATACCAGACCGGGTGAAGCTTCTATGGAGAGAAAAACACTGAGAGAAAACAAGGTTAACAATCGCAATAACTGCAGAAAAAATATAGCTGGAGAGTAATAGAAGAGAAAAGTAGAAGAGTGAAGAAAAGTGGTTAGTCTGTCCTCCAAAAGTCTAAGCCGGTAGCAGCATAACTACAAAAAATAGCTCAGGATAACCTAAGCCATTCTAATTATAAGCTTTATCAAAAAGGAAGTGTTTAAAGGAGAAATATTATGACTTTTTCCACGATTTAAAATAGGTCTTAGAGTTCCAGAAAACATGTTTCTGAAGTTGTTTCCTGGAAATAACTTGAAACAATAGTTACCAACCTGTATTTCTCTGTTTCTGCCCCTTGCAGATTGTGCTGTTTTCTGCTGATCATTACATATTAACGAGCTGCTGTTAACTTGGCCACGTCCAACGCTTTTACAATTTATGCTCACACCCACCACTCACATAATGACTGTTACCATTATGTGTGAAAGTTATGGACATGGCTGCTGCAGTAGTTCAACCATACACACAAAAAAGGAGTTAAACCATACAAGAAAAAAATGAGTTCAACCAAACATGTTTGAACCAGAATCTGCTCCTTTAGGAGGGGAGGCTCCTGCACACCAAATTTAAAAGTGCAGATTTAACACTATCATAGTTGAAATAAGCACTCATGCAGGGTTTATATGGTGACCACTGTGGTCAACTCGGATAAATAACTCAAGACATGATAAAAAAATTGTACACCATGAAGGTTGGAATTACTCTGTCTGTGTTAATAATAATAATACAGATGGGAACACTGCTCTTCAGTGACCTGGATCTGTGGACAGGATGTACTGTAAACTATTGAATTTCCCCTCATGGGATCAATAAAGTATTTTTGATTAAATTGAAAATTAACTCAAAATATTTTTATTCTGATAATTCCACTCCCCAAAGTTTCTGTGTGAGAACCTGATACTGAGAGAATTCAGCAAACATATTTCTGAGTGGTTATTGAAGAAATGACTTCAAGTTAAAAGAATAGATTTTACTCCTTACCTGGCACTCTGATGTCTTCCTGAGACGCCGACTCTAAAGCCTTCCAGCTCAATCAGCTGACTCCAGCTCTCTAGCACCGCAGAGACCCCGCTCTTTGAGCTCCGTGCAGCGGCAGGTCTTCAGCCTTCCCCTCCCTTACCGCCAGAATCTTACCATCAAAAATAAATCCAACCTATGCTGATCTTCTGCGGCAGATCTCACGTCTTCTGACCGGTTCTCAACAGCTCAGTTTTGCGGCGCGTTTCCCTTCTACTCCGCGGTTGCTTCTTCTCCTGTCCTCCCTGCTCTTACCGCCAGCATCTTACTATAAAAAATAAAGTCAACCCATGCTGCTCTTCTGTCCTCTTCCACTGGGACCCGATAAAGTGTTTTGAGCTCTTTTGAGCAGCCAAAAAACTGAGCATTTTGCGTGGAGCTGCAACATGGTTTTTCCTAATCTGAACAAGTGCTTTCCAATCAGAAACTGTTTACTGCTGTACCTGGTGGGTGGAGACAGCAATCACCTGGTGGGTGGAGGCAGCTCTGAGGAGGTGGGGATATTCCAATATTCCGGCTTTTGACGTAGAAAGCCAGACAGATTTTGAACAGCTCAATCAGAGACTGAATGCAGGATCAATTAAGAAAATCATATCTCACTCAAAACAGCATGGATGGTTTTTTTCCAGGACTGGACTTAGGGAAGGAAACTGGGTGTTTATCCGTGGAAAAAAAAAAAAGAATAAGAGAAAATAGTAGAGGTTGTCATGGGAAACTTTATATTAATGATATTTTCTGTGTATTCTCACATTGCGTGCTACCTCGTCATAACATAGTGATTTAGTCTGATTGTATGACACTGTATGATACTATGTTAGGTCAAATTAACTGATATTAAAAGTCCTACGTCCTGTATTGCGATGGAGACGACCCGCTTCGCACTGGACATCCTGACATCTTGTGAGATTATACCTGCCCTATCAACCAAAGACGCCTGAGAGTCTACAAGACTTCAACCACAAGATATGTGTAATGATATATTGACAGTAGTAAGATTGACTGAATCTATGGCCGTTTTCACATGTGTGGCCGTACCAGAAAACCGCCAGAGAAAATGCTAATTTTTTCTGTTCACATGGCACGGATCTCTGCCCGTATTGCGATTCAGTCTTTTACTACAAATAAACAGCAGGTGGCGGTATACAAATAAGTCTTAGTTCTCCAACAAACAAGGGAGTGAGAAGTACCGACGTCATAAAACGAGCGACAGCCTAGAATGTAAACAAACTGGTCTACTGGCACAGCTCTACCTGAAGCCATCTACAGGGTGAGTGTTGTAGTAAACCCGCCGTTTTGTAACCTGCTGTGTTGCTGTGGGATGCTTGAATCGCGTTGTTTTGGTATTTGTATGGTCGCGAGGTGATTCTGTAATTTCGGCCGGCGGTGTCGTCATTTCCGCATGGAGCGCGTCTATTGTCTTGAGTACGGCCAGAGTACGGGTTGTGTTCACATGGTACGTGGCCGCTCGTACCTGGACTCGGATACTACCTCCAAGGCAGGTCTCTCTGGCCGTATCCTGGCACGGTACAGTCTGTGTTCACATGGTACGAAATAAGTGGATTTTGACCAAATACTACCAAATGGTACTCCCGTACCATGTGAAAGCGCCCTATAAAAGTCTGTCAGTTGTTCGCAAGCAGGTCAGATTTTGCAAGGTTTAATGTAATTCTGTCACCTCCTTGCTTGATCAAACAAGACTGTATTAAAACCTCCATAAATCTGAAGGAATCTCTCTCATCACTTTATTTAAAATATTTTTTTCCACTGACAAGGGGAACCCTGAGGGCTACCAGTGGACCTCAGAGGTTTCTCCACCATTAATAACCCACTGTGGACAGCAGGATAAAAAAAATCACTAATCCATAGGATCAGACTAGAATTCACTTTAAGATCCATGAGCCTCTTTAAACAGCACAGGTTGACATTAATTTAAAAGCTGATAAAAAATCGACAATATTCTTGCAAAACTCTGACTCATCAAATGTGTGGTAACTGCATTCAGCAGAGTCAGCACAGTGTCCCCACTTACTTCTGTATGCAAACTGGAGCGGGTGTAACATATCCGCTGCTGAATTGTTCAGATGGTTGACTAGGACCTGCTCCATTGATTTACATAATACAGATGTTAAGGCTATTGGCCTGTAATCACTGAGGGCAGTAGAACCCTGTTTCTATGGAATTGGTCTAATTGAGGATTTCCCAGCTTTAGGTACTTTCCGCACATTTAAAATGTGTTGCAATAACTGTGTAAGAACTCTTTTTAGTTGGTGAGCACAATCTTTTAACAGATGGGCTCTGAGACCATCATTCCCAGTAGCCTTATTAGGTTTTAATTTGGAGAAGCTTATTGCAACATCAGACTCCCTAATTATTATAAGGGGTTCTGCAAGAAGATTTTTACATTACTCAACAACATGATGAAGAAGGCTGGTTCTGTTCTGGGGGCAACTGTGGAACAGCTGGATATAATATGCAAAGAACGATTCTTTATGAAATAAAAAAAATGTATGGACAACCCTGGGCATTCTCTTCATGAGACTATCCTACAGCAACAGAGTATCTTCAGTCAGAGCCTCTTCAGTTACGCTGCAACACAGACCAATACAGGAAATCCTTTATACCCACAGCCATCATGATCTACAACAACACTTAATTTCCCTCTGGGATCAATAAAGTATTTAATTGAATTGCACTGAAAGATTTGTAAACCTTTGACACATAAACGCGTTCTCCAGACAGCAGGTTTAAGAAGAAATTCTTGTCTGCTGTTTTTCAGGTTCTTGCTCTTCCTGCATTGACCTCCACCTGATGAATGCTTTTCATTCAAGGTAAGTAAAAAATCAAGTTCATTGTCTGGTTAATAGATTCCTTAATAGTTGACAGTATAAATTTTTTTATGTGTAGGAGGCTCTGAAAATGAAGGAAAAGCTTTTTGATGTACTCTTACATGCCGTTTTTAATCTGAAAACTCAGAAATTTGAATATGATTTCACATAAATATTAATTGGTAGAAGGGAAGGCAGTTTCTATCACTTTTCCTGCTTTTCTGTTACCCATATTTGGCCTGTTAAGAGAGAAAAACTAAAAAGGATCAAAGAGAATATAGACACTTGTGTGATAAAGTGAGGCGAGTCATTGTGTGGCCATGCAAAAGTCTTCAGGCTGCTGAGGGTTTCAATTTGTTGTTGACCAGGTCAAATTTAATAGACGCTCTTTTTCTGCATGTCTTTGTACCTGCTTTTCCATTACAGATGTAAATCTTGGCCTGTTTTTCGAACAATTACCTCAAAGTTATTCATTGGTAAAGATCTGTGAACATTTACCTTTTTTAACACTCATTAAATTTGGGTTTGCACTCTGACTGGGCCATTCTTGCACACATATAAGTTGATCTAAACTATTAATTTGTAGTACTGATTGTCCACCCCAAACCCGAGTCTTGCAGCATCTAGCAGGTTTCTCTTTCAGGATTGATCTACACTCAGCTCCATCCATCTTCCCAGAAAGTCTAAAAAGCATCCCCACAGCATGATGATGCTACCACTATGTTTCATTATTTACATGGTGTATTCTTGGGAATGTGCCGTGTTAGTCTTTCTCCACATAGTGTTGTTATGTACACCAAAAGTTAAAGTTTAATCTTCTCCTTTTCCGCTAAGTACAGAGTTGATCTGTACTCTTGACTTGACTTTTAGATGATGACTAGACGACTAACAAATGTATTATTTGTTTAAACATGTTTATTACACGTTTAAAACCAATTCAGAATTTCAAACTTTTTTTTCTAATATTAAAATTTGTGTGCAAGCTTTTAGTGTGTTAAAATCCCAACAGGTCTGTGTATGATTTTGACCTTTTTCCCACCTTCGGTAAACTGTGGACTTATCTCATATGATAGCCCTTCCATAAGCTCTTTTGATGCGTTTCTGTGACTGGAGAGGATTCAGTTATTGTTTTATTGCATCACACAGAGGGATTATCTGCAGCTTGAGACACCTGAGCTGTTTCAGATTCTCTTATTTCATACTTCCACTAAATTAAATGGAGCTTCTCCTTGCGCTGCTGAGATTCACACGTTCCCCCTCCCTGTTAAAATCCTCCATCTTTGAAGTGTCACAGTGAAACCGGTCTAAAATAGAGGCTTTCTAAAACAATATCAAATACTGTGTTGTGAAAAAGGCTTTGATTTGTTTTCAAACTTAAATGTTTCAATCATCAACAAATGGAAAATGCAGAAAAAGGTATCTCAATTAAACTTGACAGTGAAAAAATATTTATTTTGTTAAATCACTGATAATTGATGAAACAATAATAAAAAAAGCTAATAAGTACCAGAACTACATAATCAAATAACTAAAATAGGACCTGTCTGACTAGTTAAATTAGGATAAACAATCTCAAAAAGCAACTCACCTACTATATGTAAACAATGTCAAAAACAGATAAGAAAGTTGTTGACATTTATCAGTCATTTCTAATTTTTTACGGGTTAGGGTTCGGACTACCATGCAGACAGGAGCTGAGATAATCGACATGGACACAAGTAATCGGATGGAAAGCCTGATCAGAACAAAAGTGCTTAATGTAAACACAGCACTCAGGTTATTCTGACTAGATTACACTAATTCGGATAAAAATTTAATTCCAATTGTTGATATATTTATTTTTGCCACATAATGAATTTAAATTAAAATAAATTCTCAGCAATTATTGGGTAAAAAAAAAAAACAATATTTGGAATTTATTTTTTTACAATGGATAGGTATAGAGTTATACAAATGATACTTAAAAATGATTTGCAGCAAGAGGCACAAAAACCAAACCCAATTAGGCTTATCAAAAGCTTCTACCAATAAAAATTTGAACATAAAATTAAACTATACAATTTTGAAGTTGAAGACAATACACACAAAATAAAATTAAGATACAGAAATATAAAAGTATTATACTAAATAAGATAAAAAACATACAATTTAGAATTATATAAATGTATACTCTAACAATGCAAGGAGAAGAAAAAAACTATTAGTGACCTATAATTAAATTATTTTTAACATGCTTTTTAAAGTTATTCACAGTAGATAAATTAATTAATGATCATAATTAAGTAATCTAAAAGTTTTCTGAATCTCTGGGCACTACTAAACTAGAATCCTTGCACCAAACAAGGTGGTGGTGGTAGTGTAATGATGTGTGGCTGCTCCAGGACCTGAACTAATTGGCAGTATTTGATATCTTGAATTCTGCTCTCTAACAGAAAACCTTAAGGAATGTCTGATCATCAGTTTGAGGCACTCGTGGGTTTTGGAACAGGATTATAGGCACGTTTCCACCATTGGAACATCGGGGTAATTTGACCAGAACGTACAAATATCCACTTGTCAGATCAAGCGGGAATGCTGCGACTAGCCCTGCTTCTTCCATGTCGATTCAGTTATTTCTGCTCCTCTGGGTACCTTTTTTACTGATCTGGGACACTACTTGCTTCTTAAACAATATGATTTGCAGGTGTCTCTTAAGCTGCATTCAGACCGCCCCATGCGTCAGCGTCAGCAAGATTACATGTAAAATCTACGGTGGAGTACGTCAGAGGTCCGTCATGGGCTCTGCGTTGAGTACGTTGGCTCCGTCAACGACGCTTGCATTTCATACGGCAGCGTACCAACGCATGAGTTACAGAAGTTCAGGAAGCTGAAGTTTTGACGGATCCAACGGAGTTAACGCAGTGCGGTAACCAATCAGTGCGTCTCACTGTAGTTATGTCACTATACACGTATCTTGAATGAAGCGCGGGCCCAGTGAAAACATTTTCAACAAACGCAGATTTAAAAAATCATAAATAACACTTACCGAAGACAGATGGACAGGCGCTCCTAAAGAGGAGTGGATAACCTGTAGTTGGTGTCCTGATAGGAGATTTAAGCTCCGAAGCGCCCGATGAGGTCGTAAAATTAGGCGCTGGACACAGACGGAAGTAGCACTGAAAGCGAACCTCATCCATACGCAGCTCTTGGAGTAAATGGTTAAACTCCCCAAACTGAGAACGCATCTGAATAATGGGCGCTGATGCACCCGATGTCAACGTTGTCTAGCTTTATCTAGCTAATAAAGCCAAGCCACTCTCTCGTTACAATCCGCCATAGTGCAGAACGTGCGGCAACAGAGGAAGCCCCGCCCATGCGTTGTTTTTTCCTCAAAAGCAGGCTATGGAAGCCAAAAAGTACATATGTCAAACTTCATCCGTTGGATGCGTTGCTCGACGTATCCAACGGATGCGGTCTGAATGCAGCTTAACTGATTACTTAAGAGGTCCTTAAGAGACCTGGCAGCTTGTATGGAGACACGGAAGCTGAGAGGAGCGGGCCAAGAGATTAACCCATCAAAAGCTCTTTTCAAATTACCCTTAAGTTCTGATAGTGGATACACACACCAACCATCCAAAGCACACCAACAACAAAACACAGTGAAGTACTTTGAGGTGGTCAAGTCAAAGTCTCGACTTGAGATACAAGCGATCCTTGTTGGAAAACCCTTTAATGTGACTAAAGTCAAACGATTATGGAAAGCGAAGTTTACAGAGATGTAAAAAAGTCATTTCAAGGTATCAGAAATGCTTGGAACACATAGAACTCTTTTGGCTTGAATAACCTATTTGATTCTGTAGAGGAATAAATACTGGTTGATGGCACCAAACTACCTACTATCATAAAATTTTCTTGTTTGCATATTCTTTTGATTTCTATCTCAGCAGCTTGAAATGATCAGTTTTCACAGGGAGCTTGATGTTACTTCATTAGGGGAAATTACACTAAAACAGGCAGACATTACAATAACAGACTTAAGCCATCTAAAGGGAACTAAACTGCATTAAAACAGCAAATATGTCCCTTCACTCTTTTCATTATCTTGAATTGTGACAAAGTGACAGCACCCAAAGGAAGAGTCTGTGAGTCTGGCAGCTGGTATTAATAATTCATGTCTTCATATACTGAACAAATATGTTAGTCAGACAGTGGGATGCAACGCTACTGAAAGAGAGGAAGGCGCCACCTCCAGTTGCGGTTAATGGCTCTAATTCTGGAAAGGCTATGTTACGCCTCTGCAGACTAGTGGAAATTAATTTCTGAAGAATAAAAAACTCCTGTATTGTTTAAAAAATTAGGTACGAGCTTGAGTGAAAAGGAAGCACTTCCATTTGCATTTTCATGGCTTGAATATCATATGGATGTCATGCTGATGTGGACTGACAGGACGGGTTTCTCTGCTCTGACCACACACTAATGAAAATTGCCTTTTAACCAACATAAAAAGTCAAACTGAGATAATGTTCTTTAAAGTCATTTCCATTGATTTTTGGAGGCTGCTTTTGAATAGCACTTATCTATAATTTACATCATTTTGCCTCTTATGTCATTAGCTATATGTCTCCAAGCCGCTGCCGTGGTTTTTAACGTTCAAGTAATGCTCCGTCCTGCTGTGCCTGGACAATCTCCACTTCTCTTTGAATCCCGAGGGCTGCACGGCCCCGACATGAAGAAGCGTTTCAAAGCATCTGAGACATTGGAACAACGTTGCAAATTTATGAAGATGGTGTTTTGAGAGCTGGTTCGACCCTTAACATGCTGGCAAAATGCCCCGAGGATAGCCAGTAATGGATAGCATGATAACCCCGCATCCGTCACCATTGGAGAGGGGAGACAAGATGGGGAGGACGATGGCGCGAGGACTCTAATTACGATTGTGAGTGTTTAGTTCTCTCACTCGTTATTTTCAAGGCTAGAGGTCTTAGATTTAAAAGTACTGGATCTTCGGGGCTCTTCAGCAGTTTGTTTTTAACAAGCGGTGACAAATAACATTCTCCTTTCTCTTTCCTCTCTTCCTCTCCCATCCTCCAGGCTTTTATCCTTGCTCAGACTTTGAATCAGGTCTTAAGGCAGTCATGGCCCAGAGAAGAAACCTGTCTCCAGACACAATTACCTCCTACTCTGACATCTCTTTATTAGGGAACAGGTAGCCAAAGCACAGGCAGCTGATACATCGCTGCCCCGTTATCGCTTTCCTCATCAGCTCCACGCTGAATCATTAAAACGAACAATTATTATAAGAATACACGATCGGCTTGTTAGACATGAAGGCTTGTCTAGATTAAAGTTGCTTTTCTTCCTTGTGACCCCTTAGAAATAACGTAGCCTTGGTGACCCTTGTTGTATCTCAGATCTCTGAATATTTGCAGTACCACTAATGAGGCTGTTTCTCTGAATCTCAAAGAGATAAATTTGTCCAGATTTTTTTGCACATTTATAAATGTTTATTCTTTCAACCTCATTAGCTATCTTGGAACAGATTAACACTGATAGCAGGATCTGACCAATTCATACCAGTTTAATTTTATTTTGAATTCTGCCTGAAGCAGTCTGTTAAAACTAATTGAATCTGTGTTTTACTGTTTGACAGAAATGTTTAGATTGTTGCAATAATTGTTGCTCTGTACTTTGTTGATGTACCTTTGGCAGATATTACAGCCTCAAGTCATTTTGAATATGATGCCACAAGCTTGGCACACCTATCTTTAGGTAGTTTTGCCCATTCCTCTTTGCAGTACTTCTCAAGCTCCATCAGGTTGGATGGAAAGCGTCGGTGCACAGCCATTTTCATATCTCTCCAGAGATGTTCAATTGGGCTTAGGTCTGGGCTCTGGCTGGGCCACTCAAGGACATTCACCCAGTTGTTCTGTAGCCACTCCTTCCATATTTTGGCTGTGTGCTTAGGGTCATTGTCCTGCTGAAAGGTGAACCGTCGCCCCAGTCTGAGGTCAAGAGCGCTTTGGAGCAGGTTTTCATCCAGGATGTCTCTGTACATTGCTGCATTCATCTTTCCCTCTATCCTGACTAGTCTTCAAGTTCCTGCCGCTGAAAATCATCCCCACAACATAATGCTGCCACCACCATGCTTCACTGTAGGGATGGTATTGGCCTGGTGATGAGCAGTGCCCGATTTTCTCTAAATGTAACGCCTGGCATTCACTCCAAAGAGTTCAATTTTTTGTCTCATCAGACCCAGAGGATTTTGTTTCTCATGGTCTGAGTGGCCCTAAGGTGCCTTTTAGTTAACTCTAGGTGGCCATGTGCCATGTGCCTTTTACTATGGTTTGGCTTCTGTCTGGCCACTCTACCATACAGGCCATATTGGTGGATTGCTGCAGAGATGGTTGTCCTTCTGGAAGGTTCTCCTCTCTCCACAGAGGAATGCTGGAGCTCTAACAAAGTGACCATCAGGTTATTGGTCACCTCCCTGACCAAGGCCCTTCTCCCTCTGTCACTCACCTTAGAAGGCTGGCAACCTCTAGGAAGAGTCTTGGTGGTTCCAAACTTCTGCCACTTACGGAGGGGCTGTGGGAATGTAAGGACTATTTTGTACTAACAAGTTTAAAATAATAAACGAAAAATAATGATAACAAAATATGGGTCAATGGTACATTAAGTTTTTGTACCTTTCCTCTCTGCATCTTATTTCGGTAGCTGAGTGGTAACCTCCCCTCCTCTTGGTGATGTCCTCTATGAAAGTCATAATTTATACTTTAGAATTTACATAAATATCATAATAATCATCATAATGAAATCTATGGGGCTTAGACCCAACTAAACTTTTCAATAATTTACAGTAAATGCCTCGTTCCTCTGTGCAGTTGTCTACAATAGTATTCGGCAACCCACAATGCCGCGGCGCTGTTGGCTGTAACACAGTGCGGTGGTCTGAAAAAGTAATTTTAAAATGATTTTAGGTTAAATATAACGTTTAATGGAAATGGTGCACTTTCATTCTGCACACCTCTTAACTCCCCGTTGAAGTGGTAATTTTTTTTTAAAGTTCAATTTTCAACCTTTAAGGCCTTGTCCAAATTTGGCTGGTTATCTCACAAAACGGTGATATTTTTTCTACAGTTTGGCCTGTCACCCACACAGCGCAAAAACGATTATTTCTGAAAAAATCTGGCCGAAGTGAACATCTCCCCCCTTTCCGTTTAGAAGCGTCTACGTGTGGATGAATCAAAGTGGAGTTTTAAGTGCCACAATGTTATTGTCCATGACAAAAATTGCTTCGATATCACTCTTGCAACATGTGTATACACTCAGAAACTATTTTTACCCTCAGAGCTGTGTTGGCATTTATCAATAGTCCATGAGCTTTTTGCTCTCATTTTTACAAGCTGTATGTAGAAGTTAGAGAATAGAAAGAAAGAAAGTTACTCTGGGCAGATAGGATTTGGGAGAACTACTGCCCCCTTTTTGCCATGTCTATAAATGTGCTTAAAAACGAACTCATCCGGTTATGTGTTGGATGGATTTTTTATTTAAACACCTGCTGAGGAAAATACTTGATTTTTTAAAACCTGACTACGTGTGTACATGGCCTTCCTTTTCATAGGACAATGATCTCCATAACAGACTCTATGCCACACAGTGATATGATGCAGTCCTTTGCAATGGCCATGAAGATGAGTGTGACTTCACTTGTTGTTTTTTCCAAGATCCATGATTTAAACCTAAGCAGTGTAGAAGTACTGGTATCAAATTAACTTCTGCTGAGGTTGTCTTATACAACAACTGAAAAGTCTGGGATTCTGAAATTAAACACAGAATCTAAGACTAAAAAAAAACAAAAAACGACATAATCTTAGTGCTATAATGGGGTTTTGAAAACAGATTTGGGATTGACACAAGACCAGACGGGCAACAGATTAAGATAAATAATGAGTTATTTATTTTATGGAGCCAGAACCACGAAGTCAGAAAACGAAACTGTCAGCGAAAGTGAAGTGATGTTAATTATCTGACGAGGATAAGTGAAAGGTGGATATCTGAGTGAATCTAATGCTTACTGGTCTGCCGGCTTGAAGATGCCTCGAGGAGGTAAGGAGGTCTCCGAGGTGGGCTGGGGTCTGAGTTGGTTTTCCTGTAGCACTTCCTGTTTGATGGTGTTGGAGGGTGGACAGGCAGCTGGTCTGGAGAGTGATTAATGAGTCTTGTGATCCTTAACGATTCGGGATCAGGATGGAGGCTGACTGAAGCGTAACCAGGACGGACCGAGCTGGTGAGCGTCTGGAATCCAGATCAACAGATAGGTGAGGTCAAAGATCATGTGAGCTGTAACTTGACTGAGTTTTGTTTAGTTAGGTCAGCCAAACAGAAAAAAGAATACAGCATCTCAAATGGGGACAAGATAGATTAGTAGGGGAAATTAGAACAGCAAACTTACTGATTCCACTTACAGCCTTTGGAGGAGCCTGATACCGCTTGTGAGTGAGAAGCATCTGGCTTCAGTCTCCTACAGTCGCCCCCCTTTTATGCTGCCGACTTGATGAGGACTTAACTGGTAGCACCTGTTGCAGTACCTGCCAGTCTCACCCTCAAGAGAAAAAAGCAGGAGGAGAAAAAAACCAATACATAAGCAACCAACACTCAGCAGACTGAAATCTAACCGTACCTCCCCCCCAATGGACGCCTCCAGGCGGATGACCAGATGTGGATGGCAGGGTGGCCTCAAAACCGCTGAGGAGTGCAGGATCTAAGATGAAGAACCAGAGAACCCATTTGCTTTCCTCGGGACTATATCCCTTCCAATCCCCTAGATATTGGTAGGCACAGCCCGAAGGACGCCTGACGACGTTGCTGGTGATTGTAAAGGTGGGATGGCTGTCGATGTCCCGGGAAGGCAGAGGAGGTTCGGCCGGAGCGCACAATGGGCTGGTGGATGGCTTGACTTGGGAGACATGGAAGATGGGGTGGATCTGAAAACTGGCAGGGAGCATAAGTTCAATGGTTGTTGGACTGGACTGTTTCAATGTGGTACAGGCCGAGGAATCTTGGAGAAAGTTTTTGGAATAGTGTTTGAGGTTAATGTCCTTGGATGAAAGAAAAACTTGTCGAAGTGTAGCTGGTAGCTGGGATGTACTTGCGGCCGGCTATCTGTTTATTCTTTATGGATGTTTTCTAAAGAGCAGTTTGGGTCTGGTTTCAGATGCGATGGATGTTATGGAGTTGAAATTATGTGCATACATTATCCAGGGTAAATGTTAACTACATGTTTTTGGGTTGTTGTAACTGAGACATGTTAGGGTGTTTTTGAGTTCTTGGTTTAGTGTTTCACATTGGCAGTTGGACTGAGGATGATAACCGGAGGCTAATTGAGGTTCGGCCTCCGGTGACGAGCAGAACTCCCAGTAAGAAAGGATCCCTAGTGGGATTCCATGAAATTTGAAGACATAATTGATAAGGAGTCTGACTGTCAGAATAGATTACGGTAACTTGGAAAGAGCAATAAGAGAATCTTAGAGAACCTGTCCATGATGGTTAGACAATGACAATGTGAGTATGCGATGTGAGACCATGGCCGGGAAGGAATCAGTATGAGTTGTAGCAGAGCGAAGTTTGGTTTGTGGCTGGATTTGCTTTTATTGCAGATATGACGGGCAGTAATTAATTCTTTGATGTCCTTATTGAGTGATGGGTACCACAAGTATTGATGGAGAAGATTGACAGGGCGACTGGAACAAAAATGACCGGAGTGCTTGGTGTGTCCTAGATGCTAGAAATGGTAGATGTGAGTCTTGAATGCTGTCTTGCATTAGTCTCCTGACCGGATCCAGATGTGATGGTAACCTTTGCGTAAGTCAAGTTAGGAGAAGATTGTTGCCTTTGAAACAGGTTTGACAAAAAGAAACTTGCTCCAAGTGGGGATAAAGGTGGTTGGATAATTTCTGCTTTCAGAGAGTCATTAATGTAGGTGTCCATGTTTTGGCCTTCTTGTGCTGGGTTAAAACAAGGTAATCGCTCAGTGGCTCTGCCACTTAGAGCCTTTGGAGGAGCCTGATACCGCATGTGAGCAAGAAGCATCTGGCATCAGTCTCCTACAGCCACTTTTTCTAAAAAATAAGGTCCAGGTTGAAAAAAAAAGAAATTTCACTTTAAAGCTAGAAGACTTACTGTCTGTATAATACACTGCAAATTCCTTGTAGTTTGGCAAGATTTATCGTCTTAAATCTAGCCAAATTATGATCTCCATCTTGTTTTGACCATTACAAGCTAGCTTCCAGTTTCACGTTTTAGATGATTAGTCTTGTTTCAAGTAAATGTTGCTTTTTTATTGTAGTCTGTATATCTAATATGTAACTATGTCACATTTATTTCAAGAAAAAAAAGTTTTAAGATGCCATTTAAAACAAAAATCTTTCTCAAAATTAGCAACATTAACCTATTTTCACTTATTTTTAGCTTTATTTAGGTCTAGAAAGTATTATCTTTTCAAGAGATCCTAGTAGGAAAAACGTACTGCACAGACAGATAATTTCATTGAAGACAAGTTTATTTATCTAGTATTAAGGAGGTGGGTTTTTGCAGTGTACAACCTGGCTTTACTACTTTTTAGTTTCTGTCTGTGGCAAGTACTAGAAGAAATACTGCAGTTTGCCTTTAAATAATAAAGTTAATACGTTTTTCAGATTTGGTGTAATTATGGGGAGTAATTGTGCCCTCTGCCATACATACAGGCTCCCTCTGTGGGTGTTTTCATAATGAAGTGTAGAGGTGTAGATCTGTTCATCTGTAGAACTTGGCAGACTTTGGTCCGAAGGAATGTGATAAAGGTTTGTCTGTTTTTTTGTTGTTGCATGCATTAACTTGTGGAACTTTGTTTCTCTTAATTTCAATCATGAAGCAATATACAAAAATTATAAAAAAAATAATTTGCTACAGAAGAAGATGGTAATAAAATAGGAACATAACAATTTTTTTAAAATAGCACTTCATAATATATACAATAAATACTTAGTCATACTTTTAACAAGGAGAAAAGACTTGGATCTAAAAAGTAAATCTGTGTGCGGTGGCTGCCACACACACTGGAAATATGTTTGAATTTCATGATTTTCTCTCTCTTCTGTTGGCAAGAAGCTGTCCTTTGTATCCTTACCTCTCTTTCCTCCTCTGCGTTCGTTTGTTTGTTCGTTCCGTCCTTCCTTCCTTCCTTCATTAATTCCTCATGACTGTCCGATTGGTCTTTCTGTCTGTCTGTCTGTACTAGATTTCCAATGAGAAAGGAGTGGGAACCTGGAAAAAACTGAACTGTGATGTTTAAGTTAACTGTAAACCATAGCTCCTTCTGTTTCAAATATATATTTTTTGTCTTTCTGATACACGCTGTGTGAAAACATGAATGAGAGCTGAGAGCAACTTTGAGTCAAACATTGACATTTAAAGAAAAAGCAGAATGCTGTTAGACTATTAAGATGTAAACTTCTCCTCCTGATAGTGAAAGACCATCATCTTACCCGAGAACACAGCTTTTAGAACTGCTCTACTCTACTTTTTAATATAACTTCAGTGTTTCATATGTACACATAAGAGCAGCTCTATGTGGAATGTGTTTAACGAAGCATTAGTGGAGATTTAAGTAGATTTAAGTCTAAGTTTCAAAACTTGGCTTTTTTAGTCTTTACTAAAGGTCATATGGAGATAAAGCATTTAATCTTTAGTTTGAAACCTTTTATGTTACAGTATTTTACATATTATTTCTACAGAAAAAACTGAAATGGGGATTTAAGTTGACGCTTCAATATTGTAGCTAACAAATTATTGACTCAAGTTGCACCCAAATTGAATATTATGAATTTGGGTAAAGTCCAGAGGATTAAATATATTGGGAATTGTTTACCGTTTTCATTTAGTACAACAGCAGATTTCTGATGCTTTTGGGGATTCCTTTAAAACCCCTTACCAGCCTTATAAGAAAGTGAATAGACTGGCTAATGGAGCATAATATGGTAAGACCTAAACAGATCTAAATGAACAGCAAGAAAATTATAAAACCCAAACACAGCAGGACCCTACTGTTGGTCATATGAAAACATTTTAGGGTTTTCTGAGAATTGTTTTAGCACCTTGTGGTCTGCTTTCAGGATTAACTTGTTGGCAGTTGTATTATTATTAGGGATGCAACGATACCACGTTTTTCAAACTGATACCATACTGATACTTGGTATCAGTAATTACTGTGATCCGAGTACGAATGCCGACACTTCTACCAAATAAAAAAGTGCAATGAATTGGAAGACATGTTTTATTTCCTTCTCCTTGTTACAAAAAAATAATGGTGAATTAGATAAAACATAAAATATTAGTATAAACAATTACAAAACTAAAATGTAAAAATGACAAATTTAAATTTTCTGTGAAATTATTGCAGATTTTCCACATTTTAAGTATCTGTTCATGTTATCGGTTAACTCTAGTTGATATTGATATGAGTGCATTAGACAATATCGGGGCTGATACCTGATACCTGTATCGGTGCATCCATATTAATTTTTTAATATTTTACATATATCAGAAATCTTAATATAACACAGGTTCTTGTAAGTTGTGTTTTTTCATTATTGAATGTGAAAAGATATTTTCTACTACGTGTCTGGACCTGGATTTTCTTTTAAAACAACGGTGGCAGTTATAGCCTTAGGGGCCCTTGAGTACCTCGGTGGCTTCAAATGTTGATAAAGTTGCCATTAGTGGTTTTATACAAGCTGAGCACATGTGCTGCTGTTGATGAGCCTGAAATTCATCTATACAGAAGAAAGAAACAAAAGCTTGGATTCTTTGGATCCGAAGGTCTAAAACTAAGAAAGCTTGTATCGTAATTTACATTACAAAAAACCATCAGATTGACTAAAACACATTTTGGCTTTAATTTCTTTATTTTTCACTTTTTTTGTATTTTTAATACTTATGTAAGCATCCTTCTGATGGATGTTCCTGCTGCCTATTTCGTACAAATCAGATCTTTTCTTTCACTTCAATAACCTCCAAATTATGATCATCAGAGCTCCAGAGAAGTAGGAAGGAGGTCGGCCGCAGCAGCCTGTGCGTGCATCCACATCAGAAGCAGAGAAACTCTGCACAAAGCCACATATATAATAAAGCATGTTTCTGCCTCAGGTCTAATAAAGATGTATGTGTTATTCTCTTGTGTCCTCCAGCAGCTGAAGAAAGAGCAAGATGGATTTCTTTGTGCGATATCTTCTGAGTCGAGGCAGGTTGAGGGAGAATACATCAGCTGCCCAACTTGTTCTGATATTTACATGCCGAGCACACACTCCTAAAATAATTAGAAAACAACTTAATGGAGTGGCTGAGGGTTTCATGAGCCGGCCTTAACGACACTCGCCTACACCAAGCTATCTGGTGATTGAAATCTAACTCAAACAGCTCTACAAAGATTCTCATCATTATGACTGGCGTCTAATTATACCATGAGCACAGTGACGGAGTGAGAAAGAAGGCGCTCGCTGAATTAAAACTTGTCGTGCAAGTCCCCTTCTTAGCTGTTCTTCTGCCTGAAAAGGATTGTTTAAAGGGTTTCAGTTAAACGGTGATGAAAGGCACAGCATCTGACTTGTCTGTAGTGAAGGAAAGGCGATCGGGGCTGATTATAGGGGCTGTCAAGTTAGCAGCCATGTTTGCTCCTCACATCAGCTGAGACCCAACATACAAACCAAGAGAGCATTTACTTTACTCTCCGACTGTTCAGCTCTTAACTCTGCCTTAGCTGCCTGTGTCCTCTCCAGGTTGTGCTTGGGAAGAGGTGGGGTTTTCCTTACCTGTCTCATCTGTACTCAGCCTAATGTTGCTTTTGTTTACTGTTGCTTTTAGGTGTGTGTGTGCATGAGAAACGGGTTGGGAGGAAGAGGGTTATAGCTGTAAGAGGGGTTAGGAAATGTTGAAATTTGAAATGCTATTTTGTATGAAAAGCGCTATATAAAGTTTGATTTGATTGAACTGCTTTGCACCTGTCACATCAAATAAATTGTTTTTTATTTAATTCTGGATTCACTGGAATCTGAGTTTCATGCTACAATCAAATTAGGTTCTGTATTTTGCTTTTCTCTTGTTTTTTACACCTGACTTATTTTTTTTTCTTCTTTTGCTTGTTTTTAAGTAACCGTGTTGGTATAAAATTACAGTGCTGTGAGAACTTATCCCCCCAATTGATTTCTCCTCTTTTTTTGTTGCTTGTTTGTAATTCTTAACTGTTGCAAAGTAAGAAGAACCAGAGTAAATACATACAGTTTGAATGATGACTTTATTCAAAGAAAAAACAAAACAATGTAACCTCTGCAGACCTGGTGCCAGAGGAACTTATCTGGGACGGGCAGTAAAAGTCTTATAACCTCCCTAGCATTTTTACGTCCCATTACTTACTTTTGATTCAAATCTGCCTTTTTGTGACACCCTTTATTATGTACATATACACATAAAAGCTGATATTCTTGTGATTCCAATGAATTATGCCAATCCGAGAGTCATAACTGTAGACACAGCAAACGCTTTTGTCAAACCACTCGGAAGCGGAAAAAATTAACCCATCGTTTGAAGCCCCATATATTTTTTACATCCAGAAAGGTCCAATTAATTTTCTCTAATAAAATGGTTAGTCCACAAATGGACTTGACTTATATAGTGCTTTTCTATTTCTGTTTTAATGTGCTTTAAATTGAAGCCCTATTCACCCACTCACTCAGCTCAGTAGGCAGCTTGGGATCAAGTGCCTTAACATTTGACCGGAGGATGCTGGAATTTAATTTAATTGCAAGACAACTACTTTACCTACAGAACCACACTCACCTAACAAGACAATAATTCTTACTTCCATAACATAATCTGCTACTGAAAACCTTTGTAATATCCATCCTTCAGTTTATTTCTTTTTATAATAACTAGCATTAGCATGCTTAAGTTGTCCTTAATATAACACGGCAGTACCCTTCTTCTTTGTAAAGTTTATTGGTGGCCAATAAACAGCAATAACTAGCGTTATGGGGTCTGGACTGGTGATGTATTAGCTAGCAGTGTCAAATTATTGCGTTAATTGCGATAACTTAATTAGAACCAATTTTAGCACGCTAAAAATGTATTTTAATTGCGTGAATTTATTTTTTAATCTTCAATTTAATTGTTTCTGTATGTGAGTTGGCTTTAAATGAAATCTGTTTTATGCTTTGGGCTTCTTGTGCTTGAGTTTTTAGAGGTTAACCACACTCTGAAGGGGAAACCAAAGGCCGTAAACTTATCATAAGCTGACTGCTTTCTATTGTGGTAGGGAGGACATGGTGAGGAGGAGCAGGGAGTTGCAGACAGTGTACTTAACTTAGATATATTTAGCGAGTTTTTAGACCCATCAAGCGATTCTCTTTAAAAATAAAATCAAATGGCAACAAATCTAACAACTTGTTACAGGGTTATTGGAGACTTTGGGTGAAACATGTAAATTCGTTACTCTTCTCATTAAGCAGCAGGTGCTCTCTCATCTTAGACCACTCACAGACACAGAAGGCAACCAGTCTGCACTGCACGCCTCCCAGTTCCAGCTGTATGGCAAGCCATTGATATAAAAAAAAGCATATTTATGTGTCGTTTTAACCCGTAATACAGCTGGACTCAGTGGGATAAATATCTGCTATGAGTCCAAAACGCTAATAAATTGGGCATGCTCAAAACAGAAGGTTCCAGATGCTACTTGGGACTAGTCACAAAAATAGAATGTAAATGCTGGGACTGCATCTCTTGACGTTTGTTAAATACAATAGATTACTTCATAAAACCACTTTTTAAATTATATATATCAAACCTTTGTTCGACCACTCTAATGTAATGAATTTAAATGAAAATACCTAAAAATGAGGCCTTTTTTCAGCAATTATGTGAGATTAAGAATGATATTAATTAATTACAGATCATAATTAATAAATCTCAATTTTTTTAATATCATGACAGCACTAGTATTACCAACATCCCCGTTTGTGCTAGCTCTGTTTTTTTTTTAATTTTTTTAGTCAAGCTCTGAAATCTATTTATGGAATACAAACATAACTAAATATCTTCTTTACTGCAGATTAATTTACACAGGGGTAGCAATCTCTCCTTGGGGGGGTGGACCAACCCCAAGGCTTGCCCAATGGCACTGGGAGAAACGGTTATCACCCAGTAAACCTTATACCCGTTGGTGACATCCTTGGTGTTAACTATGGCCATCAAGCAATAACTGGTATTGAGTCCTCCTCATACAGAGGAATTAAGTAACACTCAAACACACTCGACAGTAACTGTAATTCCAGTTTTTTAACAGCTGTTTATGTTGGAAAGAGTAAAAACTTCCTTCAGTTACCTCCAGTGCTCACAGCAGGACGCTTAAATTTCTCATATCTACAGACGAGCTAGAAAAAAACTCAACGGCTTGATCCTAGCGGGTTAAAACCTACAGCACGAGATATTTATGAATTTAAAGAGCATATTTCCGGTTAAAAAAAATCTAAAATACATATAAAATGTTTAATAATGAGTACTTTAAATTTTTATTGAGGGTATTTTAAATTTCACAATGTATGATGGCACAAATTGCAATTAAAAAGTTTCAGACTGGAGGATTAATACCCCAGCAAAGTGATGGAGTTTAACACCCTTCGGGTGAAAAGAGCCTGCTCACTCCTCAAAGCATGGAGGCGGCTTGTGCAGGGCCCTCCTGGGGCTGGCAGAGGGAGAGCAATGCCCAGGACTGGACTTAGATAGGAACACTGGGTGATAAGTAATGGGGGAAAGAATACGTGGGATAAAAATATAAAATAAACATGGGATACTGGAGCAAAGATCAGGTGTAATTCACACCACTTGGAGTACCTATGACTCTTACAGCGGCTGCTTTCGAACCTGTACCAGACTGGTGACACAATCGCAGATCAATCAGAGGCTCCACTCTATGCAGACAGGATCTGTTTATTGGAAGTCTTCTTTTTTATCATCTGCTTATTACCAACTTGTTTGTAAGAATGTTATCAAAGATTAGAAGCAGCATAATATGGGTTTTTTCAAAGAAACCATAAAGCTAGCTTGCAGTACCCAGGCTATTAATGTTAGCTCCACTTAGCAATTTTTTGTTTTTGCCATTATTGATTTCCCCGGTCTCTCTCCACTCTCTGGGGCCCGTAGCAGGCTCATAGCTGTAAGTTTGTGGTCCGTTATATACTTGTGAACCTTTAAAGTTTCTTTTGTGTCAGAGTTGGCATTACAATCCATAGTTTTTTATTGATCAAGTTGACAGGACTCGCTTCCATCACATCACTTCCTGTCTGTTGGAGGTTAAACCTCACAAAAACAAATCCAAAAGCTAAAGTAATTTATTTGAGTACATTCATATTTAGAAATACTTCCTAATATATTTCTTCAAACAATAGTTTAAGGGGGGCTCTGACTTGCAACCTGCTCTCATCAAAGGCTTGAGCTGAAAAGATTGAGATTTACTGCAACTATGCTTCTAAAGGCGTTTTGGTGTTATTCTGCATAGGGTTTAAACTTTTATTATTCAGAAGGTAAAAGTCTGTTTATATAGTTTGCATGGTTGTAAAATATATGTCTGTCACTATTGTTTATGGGGGTAAGCTTTTAAGTCATAAAACTCTGGGGTGTGTTGTTGAATTAAATAATTATCATAAGTAATTCAATGCATGTTCAAGCAGAGACAAAATGGAGCCAATTTCCAGTTTAACATTTATTTTGAACAGATTAACAAATTGCAGTTTTACAGAGGAATTTTGCCCCCGTCAGTTCCTCTGTGGTCCAGACTTAAAGAAATCTGAACAATTAACTGATCTTCATTTCACAGCTGTGTTGTTGAATTAAATAATTATCATAAGTAATTCAATGTATGTTCAAGCAGAGACAAAATGGGGCCAATTTCCAGTTTAACATTTATTTTGAACAGATTAACAAATTGCAGTTTTACAGAGGAATTTTGCCCCCGTCAGTTCCTTGTGGCTCCAGACCTTAATGAAATCTGAACCAATTTAACTTGATGCTTCATTTACACAGCTTTATAGACATACGGGCCTTTGGCAGTTTCTTATCTCCTCCAATCCGATCATTTCCAAACAATGTCTGAGCAATGATTTTCCGTCAGAAAATCCTGGAGTCAGAAAATGAGTCGTCTCTGTTCTGGGTCAAAGGTTCATTATAAAAATTTATGGTTAAATGGCTATCTGCTTCTCTAAAAACTTTTCTCCCAGTTTCTTATCTAAACATCCTTGCTTTTACAGCTTGCAATAAAAACTCACCCCAGAGTTTTATGACTTAAAAGCTTTCCTGCATAAACAATAGTGTCAGACCCTTAACCATGCAAACTTTATAAACAGTCTTTTATCTTCTGAATGATAACAGTTTACAGAATTACCACAATTCCCTCTTTTCAATCCATTTTTAAAAATGGATTGATTAAAGATCAAAACCTGTAAAGCTTTTTGAGAATGCAAAAAATCAAATCCAAGAAATTTCATCAGTTTAAAAACATGAAGTATTCCAGACTAAAATTCAAAAGACAAACTATTAAAGTACCTTTTTTAACCTTAACTCCCATTAAAAATGTAAATATGTTAATCATAGATTCACCCTCTTTTGGCATTAACCAAAAAATTTATTTTAACAATTCCCACAAACTAATTCAAAACCCACAATGTATACGAATGTCTTACATGTGAAGAAATAATTAAATCTGACTTGATACATGTTAATAGTGTGGAAGAAGCTCAGAAAATCCATGAACATAGACATTATTACTATATTATATTCTGAAAGAAATCAAACTTAAAGTGTTAAGAAACCTGTGAAATAGAAGGTATTAAGAACCCTTTTAGGCAGTGTTACGACTCTTCACTTGTGAATAAAATAGTTAATCAAATAGTTAAACAACCTGTAAAATGCAAAAAAAAAAAATATTCATAAATGTTCAGTCTTTATTTGTATTCTGATCCTCTTTCTTCACTCATTTTATCCCCCTCAATGGCTCCTGGCAGCTGGAGAGCGATATACAGAGCTGATCAGTGTGGAGGGTTCCTATTTTTTTAGTGTTCCAGTTTTTACTCCCAAATTTGCAAATAACCACTCTCTGAAATGCCAATTACTTCATTAATTGAGCATTTCCCCCAATATACACAAATGCACAGACAGGCCCCGCTTCCTATAGCTTAGCCCACCGATGTGGGCTGGTCAAAACCTGCTGTGCAGCTGATTGGTGAGTTGTGATCTTCTTCTGTAGATCCCTCTTTTGAGATGGCAATTTCAAATTGCCCATCTCATTCATTGGCACATAGATCACACTGGATGAGTAATTTCACCACCCAAACAACCTTCTGGGTGAGCTAGGGCCCGCCGCCTGTGGCCCCAGCTTCCGATTCAGCTTGGTCAAAACCTTCTCGACCCTCCTTAGGCAGAATCCTGCTGATCCTCGACCAGGTTCGTCGTTGGCGTGGAGCTGCACTTTGTGTGTGTTCCCAGCTGTCATCTGGAACTTTGCTGAACCACTGGACTCCTCACGCCTTCGACCTGGAGCTGTACCTTGGACCCCTTCAGCAGCTGTAGTCAGCTGTGACCAGAGGAGACTGTGTGCTCCTCACGTGCTGCTGAATCCTGAAGATAATCCTGGGGGCATAAGCTTGTAAACATCTAAAAAAGACAGTTTTTTTGATCCGGTCTTGTGATCACTCCTTTTCAATCTAATTCAACTGCATTGTGCCAAGAAATTATTTCACCCATCTAATTAAAAATAATCCCTGGGGAAAGAGCAAATCCACATTATTTTGACACACCGTTGTTTTTCCTAAAAACTAAACCAAAAAACACCTCCCTCATTAATGGATTTAAAAACAAGAGCAGGCTCAAGAGTTTACTTTTTGTGTACAGTTCAACTGATTACTATCCATTTGCTTGTTTACCCAAATTGATTCTTAAATTTACTTATTTTATTTATCCAGTTTAAGACACTTATGTCTGTTCCATTAAAATATATCCTTTCTTAAATTCAGTACATCCCTGTGGATGAAAACGTAAAAGAAAAAAATGTTTTTCCTCTCTCACCAGCCAGCAACCCCCTGCTATCGGCCCAATTTTTTCTGCCAAATTTTGTTCCCGGTAAATGGTGGTATTTTACCCGGAGATAATCCTGGGGAAGACATGGGGTTATCAAAATACGTAGAACCTCGGCCACCTTCGATCAGACAAACAGAAACTCTTGTGGTTAATTCAGCAACAGTGACATTGAATCAACAGTCTTTGATCATCACTTCTTCAGCAGAAACTGTCCATCTCACGCCAGCCAAGTGAATTCACACATTGTCCTTGAAAGTTCAGCTCAGCATGAGGAAACGTGCTCTTTTGAGGGTGGCCTCCAGCACACCCCTGAAAATATACAGTCACCTGTGCCTCCCTATGTGGGAGCAGAGCACAAGAGAGTCGTAACCCTGCGCTGGTCGTATAGATGTTTCTCTCTGTGGCTGTTACGGCGGGCGCCTGGCACTATCCGTCATCAGCCCACGCACCCCCACCCATCTCATCTCCCCAGGATCATAAATTCCATCTCAAGAATGTTTATCTGAGGGGTTTGTCTGTTGCAGGATGAGAAAAAGAGAAAAAATATATAATTAGAGTAAGAAGAAAAAAAAACAGACAGTCGATCCTCTCAGCTCATTCAAATCAAGTTACATTCAAACATTTTACTTTCATATTCATTAGTCTCCTTACTTGAATGCTGAATTTAAATATCTTCCACACTCAGACTGCCTATGTGGGCTCTATTTTAATTTTACTTCAATCAGTTATACTAGTAATAATTTCTTCAATATTAATTCTGGTAAAAATATACCAATCAACAGGTTTGCTCTCTCCACCAGGAATAATAATCAATCCTTATACGTCTAATCAAACTGTTGTTCTAATACTTCCCCTGCGTATTTTAATTAATGATTCCTTCATTTTTCATCCAATTTATATTCTATATTTCATCAATGCAATGCCTTTCTCAATTTTTTCAATTTGATAAATGTCTCTTTCATCTCATGTGTAAATTAAACATTTATAAAGATGGAGCATCGCAATATCTCATCAACACACTTAGTTCTTAGAAAAACAAAATTAAATCAAAAAAGAAACAAACAAAAAGGCTGGATTTTTTCTGTTAGATATTGCTAATACACCACTAAAACATTGCAATAACAAAAATAAAGGCAATAACCATCTGCAAAGGTTCTATCCCTTTTTTTAAAAAGTCGCTATGGAAAAGTGGCTCTCCTGGTTTCGCTTCACTGAGGTTGAGACGAATAGCTCATATTGAACTAAACCCCTTTGTTATCAGACTTCACACCACTTTTCCCCGACTCTGTCCCTTTAATCAATTAATAATTTCTGCTAATATAAGTATGCTACTTACATTGAGATAACTGTTGTTGATGTTGAAAAAGGTTAAAAACATCAAATGTTTAAAACAAAACCAGAGAAGAGTACTCACTGATAACACAACATAGTTTACAAAAACAGTCTTCAGTTTGCTATACTTCAAAGTCTATCTATATTTCTAAAGAAAAATCCAAGATTTAAATCACCGACAAAACAACTTCCCTATAAATATTTGCCAAACCTAAATTATATTTTTTTTTTAACACAATCCAATATCCATTCAAAATACTTTTGCTTATATGATTCCTCTTTAAACAAACCCAAATGTGCTCAGTTGCCCAAATACTCTTGATTGTACACAATGAAAACTTTTCATACTTCAAAAACATCTGTCCGATTCTGTGAAGGGAACTGAACATAGTCAAAGTGATTTTTGCAACTAAAACTCCTCTTAAATTGTCGTAGGATACACAATAGTCTAATTCCCCTCAGCAGTCAAACAAAACAAAACAAAAAAATTCAATAAAAGAGGTTCAAGAGATGAGATTTCTCTAAACAAAAACTAGTCGCAATAAAATAAAAAATAAAAACCAGCATTTTTCTTTTCAGTATCCCTCTTTTCCTCTCAGGCTTCTTTTTTATTTTCTTTTCTCCAATGATAAACACCAAATTAAATTGAAGCTTCTAGAGACATCAAATACATTACCACTGAATCACGTTTTCTTTAATCCAGCTTCCCAAATTAACATTTTCCAAAGTTCTAATTAATAAACAGACCGCAGTTCAAAAATCTGGGTCATAATCCAAATCGAACCAAATATATAAATTTTGAGAGAGAAAGAGGAAAAAACAAAAAATAAAAATAAGAAAAAAATAAAGAAAATAAAATCAAAAATCTAAATAAATTGTCAGTTACAGAGTCCCCACTAATCAAATGATATATTATGTCATTATTCTAGGATCAGATCTATTCCAAAATGTTTTAGGACCTGTAAATTTACTCTCAGCATCAAAAAACTAGCTAAAGAACATCTGAAAGATTAATCTTAAATTTCAAAACCAAAACCGATTCTTATTTGTCAAAACAAAATGTGCATTCAAATATATGGTAAAAATTATTTCAATGTAGCTGGTCCAATCACATTTTGCCTCTACATGATCAGAATAAATGAATTTAGAATTTACTTCTTACTTTCAAATTAAACCATCATTTCGGTCACATTCATTATTTGTTCTTAAATAAATCTACCTAAGACTTTAATTGTTACTGTCAATCCTTAGACCAATTCCAAATTTATCCCCAGTCTGTTAAAAACAAACTGATTACCAAAAGATGACTCTGTGTTTTAATGTTTTCTTTTTTAAAACCAAACATTCAAATCCCACTAGTTTATAAACTATCACTATGATAAGTGTTGTTTTGCATGGTAAAAACATTTAATTTATAACGGAATTGAAGTGTACTGGGTTACTTCATGAGCCCCAGTTAAATTTTGATAACTCCAATAAGCATTTTTGTCCATAAAATCCTTAAGAATGTTCAATTGTGTAAATAATTTAACACCAGTCTCCTTTAGGTCATTCATTCAGAGACCAAGCTATATTTCTAAAGTCTATAGAGCCATCAGAAATAAGCCAAACATAATTTTTTAGCATAAATGATACTTATTTAAATCACAGACTCATTTTCTGTACCATTCAACACGGTGCTTATTTAAATAATTTAAACCAGTTTGTTGCTTTCCAATTAATACCGTTTGCTTTTCGTTAAATGCTTATAATTACTACTTATAGCTTTATCTTTATTTAGGCCAACTTAACAACTCCTGCTTAGATCAATCAAAAAAGCAAAAAATCCACCTATTTAAAGATTCAAAAATGCAGCTTTTATTTTGACTATAAACTCCCTCTTTTTAATTTTAAAGATGAAATCAAAAATTAAAACTACACCAAGTCAGAATCGACTCATGAGTAACTGTTCTTAATCATTTTCGTTTAATTGTAACATGCATAATTATCCCAAATAAATTTGGCCGTGTTACATCCTAATTAACCAGAAAAATTTAACAAAATCCAAATTCGTTTAAGTCTTAACAAGACAATCGTCTGCAGGAGTCTGTAATCACTTTCTATCCAAAATCAACTTTTAGCTTGCAACACATCGAACATGCAGTTAGCCACCACCGCTAACTTAGCATAGCAGCCTAGCTCCACGTGCTACCGTTAGCTTCCTCTGTGAAACGAAAGCCAAAACAGCACAAAACGTACGGCGAAAACAGTCCAAAAAATCACAACAAACACTTTAGAAGATGACTTACCGCAATACCAGGACTTAATCCGCACAATTTATACCACTGTACCAAACTTTAATTCGGCACGAACAAAACATCTCCTGTTCGTCCACGCGGACTGAAACATATTTTTCCAATTTTAGCCGTCCCGCACAGCAAACACCGATTCAACTACGTCCATTACAGCCCAAAACCATTAACAAAAAACACAGCATTATAAGCGGTGGCTTTTAGACCTAATTAATTATTTTATCGCGGAGGTTTCAGACCAGTCTGTTACAAGTTTCGTAGTCCGCTTTGAGAAATTTCCTGGCGCCGGCTTCCAGAAAACCCCTCAAAAGACTCGAACAGATGGCAGAAAACCGCCTATAACCACTAATTTATTTATCAAAACATATAGGCACAGCTACCGTATGTTAGCCGTGCTATCAAGTAAACAACTCAGACAGTATTAGCTCCTAGCTTAGGGCGGCCGCTCTGATGGCCTGTCGTAAATGTTCACAACTAATTCTTATAGATATTTAATTTCAGTTATCCATCATATTCAGTTATATATTCATTTAAGTATGTTAATTCATTTATTATACTCGAGTTCATTATTTATACTATAACATTTTAACCCAGAACGCAACATCACCAGCACTTCTCGCCAAGCGCCTGCGTAAAAAACATCTCACACACACACAGTAATACACTCTTGTACAAGCAGAATTTAAAACACTAACCTCGTCGGAGCTCACCAAAAAACCAATGCCGGACCATTAACACAATTCCGTTCGTGGTGCTCAGCCACGCGTCTGGAATTATACGCAGCCCCTCTCCCAGGTAATCCGATAGACTTAACAGAGGGCGACCCAGGCTCTTCTGTAATCTTTATTCGATTGCCAGCCTGGGAGCTCCAAAAAATAGCGTCCTATTCTGGGCAGGGTGGCCAACCCGTCGAGTTCCGATCCGCACTTGTGGCTCCGATTTGAGTCGTTGAAGAGACCGCACCATCCGGTCCATCTGCTCCATTGTCCTGCAGAGTAACAAACTCCATCTCCCAGCAGGCACCGGTGTTTCTCTACGGAGCGAAAAAAAAGACTAAATCCTGCCAGAAACAGGAAAACAGACAGACAGCTCCAACGCTCCGGGCATGCAATAGAAAATCTGCTCAAAACAAAAACAAAAAACATATTTAACTTGCATGACAACATTACCCAATGTTAGATTAACCAATCAATAGAATTAAAAAACTACGCAACTCTGCGCAAATTGTCAATAGAGCAAATACATGTCCGTTTATTAACTTAAAAAATAACTGGATTTTTTGGTCCAAAAACCCTGCACACGTCGAGGTCACCAAATTTGTTGTTGAATTAAATAATTATCATAAGTAATTCAATGTATGTTCAAGCAGAGACAAAATGGAGCCAATTTCCAGTTTAACATTTATTTTGAACAGATTAACAAATTGCAGTTTACAGAGAAAGTTGCCCTAGTTTCTCTGTGGTCCAGACTTAAAGAAATCTGAACAATTAACTGATCTTTATTTCACAGTTTTATAGACAAGTGGGCCTCTAGGCGTTTCCAATCTCTCCAATCAGATCATTTCCAAACAGTCTCTTCGCCATGATTTGCTGTCAGAGAATCCTGGAGTCAGAAAAGGAATCATCTCTGTTCTGGGTCAAAGGTTCATTATAAAAATTTATGGTTAAATGGCTATCTGCTTCTCTAAAACTTTTCTCCCAGTTTCTTATCTAAACATCCTGCTTTTACAGCTTTGCAATTTAAACTCACCCCAGAGTTTTATGACTTAAAAGCTTTCCTGCATAAACAATAGTTGTTCAGATCCATTAAACCATGCAAGCCTTTATAAAAGTCTTTTACCTTCTGACATGATAAACACGGTTCCGAATTACACAGCGTGAGTTTTTATTGTAAGCTGAAAAAACAGGATGTCTGTAGATTTAGTGTGTTGCCATAAAACCATAAAACTCAGAATGAGCTTTTAAGAAAAGAAGTCTCACCCATATGACTGTATAATTTTCTGACAGCCAATAATGGCTAAGACACTGTATGGAAATGTTCTGATTGGAGGGAGTAGAAACGCCTAGAGGCCCGGTTTTCTATAAAGCTGTGAAATGAAGATCATTTAATTGTCAGATTTCTTTAAATCTGGACCACAGGGGAATTACGGGGGCAACTTCCTCTGTAAAACTGCAATTTGTTAATCTGTTCAAAATAAATGTTAAACTGGAAATTGGCTCCATTTTGTCTCTGCTTGAACATGCATTGAATTAATTATGATAATTATTTAATTCAACAGCGTCAATCTGCATACAGACACCTTTCAGCTGGATATAGAAAGCCCCTGGTTCCCTTCAAACTTGGGGCAAAGTTTAATAGTGCGTTCACATCGCACGCTTTGTCAGCATCAGACAACGCTAACAAAGCAACTAGTGTGACGCATATAGATATTTAAGATGAAGCTTAAAACGCAGGAAAAGATTGAAAAGTTTACCTAGCTAATCTACACAATCTACAGAGACTCCAACACCCCTCTGACAGCTGCAACCATAGACCATGTTACCATGTAACTATGTATCTTGCCGCTCTTCACACTGACGTTTGGGCCAGTATGAACACACCATAAGACATTCCTAAAAAAGAAAAACTAATCCCTTGTATTTAATTTTTTATTTAGCAAAAACAGCTCAATTAAAACAACCTTTCTGAGTTAATTCAGGAGATGGAGTCAGAGGTTGCACATAGCCCACAGTGACTCTGACCTGCATAACTCTTCATGTTTTAGCAGCACACCCAGTGAAAAGAGATGAATGAGGAACCATCATCTCCAACACTTGGCAGCCTTCTCTCCTGAAGCCCCACGGTCTTACATGATTTCTCTGCCGTTATTCAGTCTCCCCATTATTAATGCTCAATCAGTACGTCTGTCTCTTTTTCTGGGTACTTGACTAAGGTTCCAATGTTTTTCCTGACCTTACACTTTTAGACTCACTGTTGTGTAAAATACACATTTCTTACATCACCTCACAGGGTCCTATTCTTTGGAAGCTAAAGCTAGTCAGTAAGTAAGGAATATTTTTTTTTTGTGAAGACTCAAAGTTTAACTCAGTTTTTTTGAAGTAAATCAATGAAGCAATTTCTACACAACTCATAAGGGAGAAATAAGAATGCTAATAAAGGATGCTTGTGAAAAATACTGATTTGTCACACACCACGAGGAAAATAAACTATATACATACAGTTATTTCTACATATATTCTAACTAATAAATCTCATTAAAGAAAAAAATAAATGCGCAATATGTTGATGCACCTTTTGATTTAGAGTCAGTGTTTAGTTATTTCTTCAATTTGGATTTAATGATGCTCACCCACTTTGCCCAGCAAAAGTTTTCTATTTTATTGGATCCCGTATTGTGCACAGTCCTCATCAGGGAGGTCCAAACTGTCTTTCAAATTCAGTGCTGGTTTATAGTCCAGAAATCAAATATTTTAACTATGAACTTTGTAAATCAGTTTAAATCTGCTCTATTAGTTCTGGATTAAGACTGAAGAAAGAAATTCTAAAGAGATTGTTTTCTGTTTAGCTCAAAAAGGCAACTATAATAGGAAAAAGTATGACTTACTGACATTTCAAGTATTGGGAGAAGCATTACAAGGCGTCCTAGTTTGATTAAGAGCTAAAGAAATATTTGTAGAGCATTAATAAACTTGATCTGCAACAACTCTATTTAAAACCGGCTGAATGACAGACGGATTGTGAATATTGCGGCACATGCAATATTGTCACCGCGGAGCTGCTTGGTGCTTAGATTCTCTTCGATTGATCTGTTTTTCTCTGTGTTGAGGTCTTTCTAAGTTATTTTTAAAACACAAGCACAACACTACACTTATTTCCAGTTTGTGTACTTTACGTTTTGGGAACCATATGTGTTTCACGCGGTTGTTCTTGGTGTGCTAGGGTCTTGCTAGTTCGTTAGCTCAGCTTCGTAGCAGCTATGGCTTCCATCTCTCATTCCCCCTCTGCGGCTCCTCTCTCCTGTTCTCTGTGTCAGATGTTTAGTTACTCCCCCGCCTCCTTTAGTGATAATGGTAAGTGTACTAAATGTAGCATTTTCGTAACTTTGGAGGCGAGGGTTTCAGAGTTAGAGGCCCGGCTCCGCGCTGTTGAGAATCCAGTAAATAGCCGAGGCCCGTTAGCCAGCGCGGAACCAACAGAACCCACGCAGCTGGGATCTCAAGCTGACTGTGTGACGGTACGTAGAAAGCATAGTTCTCTGCCCAAAGGGAACCACCAACCTGTCCGCGTTTCTAACAGATTTTCCCCACTCAGTGACGCACCCACTGAGGAACAGACGCTGGTAATTGGCAGTTCCATAGTCCTAAACGTGGCTTTAGAGACACCATCACCAGACAGTTAGGTAGATTACAAGCATGTCTGGAAGACATAAAAACTTGGATGACTCTGAATTTTCTGCTCCTAAATTCAGACAAGACAGAGGTCACTTCATCTAGATGGCATTAATTAATGTAAAGAACCTCTGTGTAATTTTTGACCAAGACATGACATATAGATCTCATATTAAACAGGTTTCTAGGATTTCTTTCTTTCACCTTTGGAATATTGCTAAAATTAGAAACATCCTGTCCAGGAGTGATGCAGAGAAACTAGTCCATGCATTTTGTGACTTCGAGGCTGCACTACTGTAATTCCTTATCAGGAAGTCCAGAAAATGTAATCAAAAGCCTTCAATTGATCCAAAATGCGGCAGCAAGAGTTCTGATGAATATTAAAAAGAGAGATCACATTTCTCCTGTTCTGGCTTCTCTCCATTGGCCCCCCTTTTAAATCCAGAATAGAGTTTAAGATCCTCCTCCTTACGTATAAAGCCCTTAATAATCAAGCTCCATCGTACATCAGAGATCTGGGGTCTCATTTATGAACGTTGGGTACGCACAAAATGGGACCTGAAACTGGCGTACGCCACTTCCAAAGCAAAAGTTGTGATTAATAAAAAACAGACTTGACGGGAAAATGTGCGCACCTGTATGCCAACTCTGACCCGTGCGTACGGACATTTTGGAGACGGGGGAATCGACGAAGCAGTTGGTGAGTGGGTGAACTGCAGCCAGACTGCATATTACTCCTCTCACACATATCATTTCACCTCACATCAAACATTAATTATGGATTTATATTATTATGAACATCCAAGACAGCAATGATATCTATATTGTAGCTTTACAGTGAGCTATAGCTCTACTAAAAACATTTTTCAATATTAAAATAGATGCATAAAATGTATCTCAAAACCTTAAACTCAGATAAACGTGCCGGGACTGTGTGCCAATTAATACATTGAATCATCTGTACCATGTATCCTTGATTGGCACGTTCATTGTGCCAAGGAAGGAAGCAATCAGTCTTATTGCTGCCAATAGAAATACCCCAACTACTTTCAAGCGTAATATTTGAGATGGATGCACTGGCGTTGCTAGAAGATCTTGCAAATGGAAGGATTAGGAGAGAACGCGTGTTCAGGGATCATGTGGCCCATGATGATGACTGGCTAATAAGCAGATTCAGATTCCCTAGAGCTGTGCTCTTGGCTCTCTGTGCTGAATTGGGCCAGGCTTTGGAGAGACTGTCCAGGCGGAAACGGGCCATCCCGGTCCAGCTGCCGGCGCTCACCACTCTGGGGTTTCATGGTTGTTAGGTATGTGTCTGAGTGACATGATTCTTGCTATTCTGCCCAAAGTCCCTTTTTGGAAATAATGCCTTCAAACATGTTATATTTATTAACTAGGTCTAGGATATTACAGCCGTCCCTGAGCGCAATAATGCCTGCAGTCTTGGATGGGATCATTAAAATGAGCAGGCAATACATCACGTTTCCATATACTGTGGGGGAGCAGGCCGCAATTAAGATGCAATTTGCAGCAATGTCCGGTTTCCCAAACATAATCGGCGCTTTTTTTCCCCCCCTCGACTTTGAGGTCCGACCATGAGTGGGTGGCTGGACTTTCTGCATTCTGTCAACCTTTTAAGAGCTCCAGATAAATAAGGCTCAAATCTAGATTCCTAATGAAAACCTCTATGACAAAAAGCACCACCGTGACCTGTTTATTTCCATTTTCAATTCTGCATTTGAGATTTCCTTAAAAAACAAACACAAAATTATCTGGGAACAATTTGAAATGGAATGAATGCTTTTTAGATTCAATTTGATTTCTTATTTACTCCAATTTTTATAATTAGTTGCATGAGAGCAATGGGAGACTTATTTCTCCTCCAAAATAATATTTTTAGGTTGTATGTTTTTTTCTGTTTGCCTGGGTTTCCTCCATAAGTGCCACATCAAGACTTCACCTCTCTACTTGATGAGTGTTATCTATTCAAACAACTGTGTTGAGCTGCTGGCACACAGGACGCTAATTGTGTGTTATTGGTGCATCAAAGCATTGTTTCTACTGTTAATGGAAAACATCTAGTAATTGAGCAGGGCTTGCGCAGTCATTTCACTGCTTTATTATTGGCCGCAAGAGAGAAAATAGGCCAATCCAATTAATCAGCACCAATTAAAACATTCCCGCTTTCCTGGTTGAATTCATCAAATCCTCCAGGTGGATGAATAAACAATTAAACCAAGAAACCAAATTTGTCATTTTGAAAAAGCCTTGGGTGATCAGGAATAATGCTGGATGATGAGCAGGGGTTAACACAAGCATTTAAAGTCAATTAAGCATTCAAGAGGCTAATTTATTATAAACTATTAATGAGTTAATGAGGCCTGTAATGCGGAAAAATAAAGACACTTTCTGGTTTTTGCATGTTTGAGTTTTACCTGCCTCTTGAATGCCATCCCAAACTTTGTACAACTTTGCCTAATCTTAAGTGTATAAAAAGCATAAAATGCTGCAGTTTATGGAAGTAGTAGAAAAGAGGGGAATTAAACAGCATTTTTTTTGCTTTGCAGAGTATTTAGTATAACCACGAAAAATCAGAACAGTTGTTTCCAAGACAGTCTTTATAAAACATCATATACTAGCATGGTTTTACTAAGAAAGATCTATAAACCAGAACAAGAGGCTGAACTACAATTAAACTAACCCAACGGGAGGTTATTCTACATCCTCTTTCATACCTTTATTCTGCTTTGCCTGACTGTCAGTAAAAGTTACCGGGAACACCTCTGCAGAGTTTCTCCCTGCTGCGGGAAAGTGTGAAAGAAATACTTTTCATTTGGCATTGTTTGAAGAACAAAAACATCTCTCTGCAGTGAGGTTTAGAACAGGCCTTCAGCAGCTCATGAAACATAATGTATTCCATCCTGCTCTTTGATAAAACTTTCTTTCGTGTGCCATAGAATGTACAGAAAGCTGACTTCATGGAGAAAAAGGCTAATTTTCACAGAATTTTGTGAAAGTAAGATTAAGAATTCCCTGAATAGGTAAAATTGATCCAGTTCAAGGAAGCAGATATGCCTATTATTAAAAAATGTTTGCTTCTGTTTCTCGAAGTGATGAAAGGACCTGCATATACATACACACACTTTTTGCAACACAACCGATGCAAGGCAGCAACAAGACCATGTCGAGTTAAGACAACAGAAGGAGTAGGTTTAGAATTTCCCAAAATCCTAGAAAATTATCCTGCTTAAAAATAACATCTCATATTTTGATTAAAAAAATATTGAGTTATGGACACTATCTCTATGGATTAAAAAATCCATAGAGATAAGGATAAGGATGATTCAGTCATCATTACCATTTTAATATATTAATTATGAGAGTACAGGAAGCCCTCTTCGGGGATCCCTTTCTGTTAATATGGCACTTAATATGGCGGTGTCAGCTTCCAGAGCTTTTCTATCAGAAGTGTTTGGCCTACTGTACATGCATAACAATAAGATGAGTCCTTCAGTTAACCAGTGTGGGTGAAATGTCCATAAGTCTTTTCCAACTTAATTCTCTTCATTGAGTCCCAAGTTATTATGCCGTATTTCCCAGATGCCTTTACTAACAAAAACTAATCAATAAATAGAACTAATCTAGAAATAATTTTACCATAACAGTAGCCAGTTTTCTTGTGGGAAAGGAATGAGAGTAGATCCAACACTCCTGGTCATTGGCGGCGCCCTGCCTAGGAGCAGTTGCATCGGCTCCCAGTAATACAGCCAAGAAATTGCTTACCTTTTTTTCGGAGAAACTGCTCAGCCACATGCCGCAAAATTATATATGACCATCAGGTTATGTTTTGTTTTAGTTTTCTTAGTCATCTTGTCGCCATAAACTCAGACGCTGGCCAAACTTCAAACCTTGGTCTGCTATGTCAGTCAGAGCCAGTGGACTACAAAAACAGCTGAGCCTCGCAACAGTCCACCAATGGAGACAAAAGAGGCAGTGTGGGCGGAAACAGAAGTGTGGTTGTTGGGGCGAAATTACAGCTAAGCTAAAAGTTTACCATTTCTGATCACCACTTCTATCCATCCTGCTTGCCAATATTCGCTCCCTCCCTTGAAAGCCAACTGGTAAATCTAAAGCTGGGTTTCACCACCATAATGGAGATAATGAACAGCTGTAACCTAATTTTCATTGAGATGTGGCTAAACCCATCTGTCCCGGATGTTGCTGTTAGCTTGGACAGGGTAGCAACATTCAGAATTGACAGGTGCCACTCTCTCATAGGTAAAACCCGAGGAGGTGGCATCTGCATCTACACTAATTGTAGCTGGTATAAGAACGCAACTATGGTGCCAAACCATTGCCTTGTGGAAATTTTGTTAATATTTGTAAAATGCAGACCATTCTATTTCCCTGGGAATTCACCATTGTCGTCATTGTTGCTATGTACATCCCACCCAGCACCTGGAGGTGTGTGGCTTTTATTTTTGGTGGGGACTTCAACAAGGCTAACATGACAACTGTTCTCCAAATCATCATGTGGAAAAACACAATGGATCTGGTCACACTAACATCAAGAAGGCCTACAGAGGAGCCCCCACCACCACCAAGGCTCCTCTGACCATCTCCGTGTTGTTCTAATTCTAGCATCCCACCCCCTGCTCACCAGAGAAAACCCCACTCTGAAGAAGGTGAGAGTGTGGCTGGAGGGAGCTACACTACCGTTCAAAAGTTTGGGGTCACCCAAACAATTTTGTGTTTTCCATGAAAAGTCACACTTATTCACCATCATACGTTGTGAAATGAATAAAAAATAGAGTCAAGACATTGACAAGGTTAGAAATAATGATTTTTATTTGAAATAAGATTGTTTTTACATCAAACTTTGCTTTCATCAAAGAATCCTCCATTTGCAGCAATTACAGCATTGCAGACCTTTGGCATTCTAGCTGTTAATTTGTTGAGGTAATCTGGAGAAATTGCACCCCACGCTTCTAGAAGCAGCTCCCACAATTTGGATTGGTTGGATGGGCACTTCTTGCGTACCATACGGTCAAGCTGCTCCCACAACAGCTCAACGGGGTTCAAATCTGGTGACTGCGCTGGCCACTCCATTACCGATAGAATACCAGCTGCCTGCTTCTTCTCTAAATAGTTCTTGCACAATTTCGAGGTGTGTTTTGGGTCATTGTCCTGTTGTAGGATGAAATTGGCTCCAATCAAGCGCTGTCCACTGGGTATGGCATGGCGTTGCAAAATGGAGTGATAGCCTTCCTTATTCAGAATCCCTTTTACCCTGTACAAATCTCCCACCTTACCAGCACCAAAGCAACCCCAGACCATCACATTACCTCCACCATGCTTAACAGATGGCGTCAGGCATTCTTCCAGCATCTTTTCAGTTGTTCTGCGTCTCACAAACGTTCTTCTTTGTGATCCAAACACCTCAAACTTGGATTCATCCGTCCACAGCACTTTTTTCCAGTCTTCCTCTGTCCAATGTCTGTGTTCTTTTGCCCATCTTAATCTTTTTCTTTTATTGGCCAGTCTCAGATATGGCTTTTTCTTTGCCACTCTGCCCTGAAGCCCAGAATCCCGCAGCCGCCTCTTCACTGTAGATGTTGACACTGGTGTTTTGCGGGTACTATTTAATGAAGATGCCAGTTGGGGACCTGTGAGGCGTCTGTTTCTCAAACTAGAGACTCTAATGTACTTATCTTCTTGCTCAGTTGTGCAACGCGGCCTCCCACTTCTTTTTCTACTCTGGTTAGAGCCTGTTTGTGCTGTCCTCTGAAGGGAGTAGTACACACCGTTGTAGGAAATCTTCAATTTCTTAGCAATTTCTCGCATGGAATAGCCTTCATTTCTAAGAACAAGAATAGACTGTCGAGTTTCAGATGAAAGTTCTCTTTTTCTGGCCATTTTGAGCGTTTAAGTGTCAATGTTGAACATGATTGCACAAGGGTTTTCTAATCATCAATTAGCCTTCTGAGCCAATGAGCAAACACATTGTACCATTAGAACACTGGAGTGATAGTTGCTGGAAATGGGCCTCTATACACCTATGTAGATATTGCACCAAAAACCAGACATTTGCAGCTAGAATAGTCATTTACCACATTAGCAATGTATAGCGTGTGTTTCTTTAAAGTTAAGACTAGTTTAAAGTTATCTTCATTGAAAAGTACAGTGCTTTTCCTTCAAAAATAAGGACATTTCAATGTGACCCCAAACTTTTGAACGGTAGTGTATGTCTGCACAGCACGACTGTTTTGAGTGCATTGTGTGGGACATTTTTTTTTAGAGAGGTTGAAATGGACAATCAACACACAGATTTGGTATGCTACATCTGCGACTCAGTACTGTATATTCAGTGGTGAATGGATGTGGTCACAGATACAAAGACAATAGTCACACATACCAATCAGAAACCTTGGATTACTAAGGAGGTGCACGCAAGACTGAGAGAAAGCAATGCTGATTATAAATCTGGTGACACTGCGGCACTCAGATTAGCGAGGACTAATATGAAGAGGGAGATCAGGGCAGCAAATAGTGCCCATAGTCAGAGGATCCAAGGTTTCTTCCATGACCCCCAGCAACCCCAGAATTCTGTTGAAAGGTATCCAGACAGATTAAAAAGCAACACACTCACCCTGCCGTGAGATTAGCCTACTCAATTAGCTCAACAAATTCTTTGGCAGTTTTGAAGCTCTGAACAACACCCCTGCAAGGAAAGTTACCCCCCACCCCGATGAACAGGCACTCGGGCTCAAAACCACTGCTGTACGAAGAGTCCTGAGAAAGGTAAACGCACGAAAAGCTCCAGGACCTCACAACATCCCAGGACGGCTGATCAAGGAGTGCGCAGACCAGCTGGCACGTGCTAACACACATTTTCAACACGTCACTGAACCAGGACGTTCTCCCTCCGTGATTCAAGTCTGCCACTATCATCTCTGTATTGCCTTCACCATTGAACCAGTCCCAGTTTGCATACCGACTTAACTACTCCACTGAGGATGCCATCTCCACTGTTCAGGACAAGAACACCCATGTACGAAAGCTGTTTCTGGATTTCAGCTTAGGATTCAACACAATCATCCCCCAGGAGGTACAACTCCCGTTTGACTGGTATAAGGAGAACAGCTTGCTGCTGAACGTTGACAAGACAAAGGAGATCCTTGTCGACTTCAGAAGAACCTGACCCAGCAACACGCCACTCCTCATCAACAACACAGCAGTGGAGATCGTCAGCAGCACCAAGTTCCTGGGGGTGCACATCAACGATGGACACTTCACACCACCTCCCTGTGAAGAAAGCACAGCAGCGCTTGTCCTTCCTATGACGGATGAGAAGGGCATTGTCTCTCTGCAGAGAGTGGTAAGGTCAGCGGAAAGGATTATTGAGACCCCCCCCCCATCCAGGAAGTTGCACACAGGCCCTGCTTAACCAGAGTTCACCAGATCCTCAGTGAATCCACCCACCCGCATCACGGACTGTTCTCCCTGCTAGCGTCTAGCAAGAGCTTCTGCAGCATCCATTGCAGAACAACCATTTAGGAACAGCTACTTTCCTCCCTTCCCTCCATGTACTACATTTTATTTATAATTTACACTGCACTATTTTATTTATAATATTTATATATTTTATAGCTATGATTTTGTGTTTTTTAACAAAATGTTTTTACGGTTTTTACTGTTCCCTTTTGCCGTTTGTGAAGCAGCGAAATTTCGTTGCCAATGATTACAATGTGTTTATTCTTGTGCAATGACAATGATGGAAGTATTTGGGGTTGGTTCTGTAATAGTCACTGACCACCTTGCTGCCACAGCTGTGGTCAGCCACTTCGACGTTGGAGGAACGTTTGGCAAGGTGCACAATGAGGACCTGGGTGGGCAGGGCCGGTTCTGGGCATAGGTGGCCGTTGCCTAGGGCGCCTGATGGAAGGGGGGCACTGCCGCGGGGATGGGGAGGGGGTGTGCTGGTGAACAGCAGCATGGTGCGGCAAAAATGATAGAGCAGTGTCCGGTTTGTGGAAGCTCAATTTAGGAAGAGAGCAGTGATGTCTGCTCTCCCTCAGCAGGAGCAGGCGGAGGGTGTTGTGACAAAGTGCACGGGGGGGTGGGGGTGGATACGGGGACATCCAAAATATCTTTCCTGCTGTCTTGCCATATTAAAGTGTAGTTGTAAATTTCCCGCATTTTATCATGATAAGATAATCCTCCGCCTCTCAGTTTAGAGAAGTGCAAGAGGTGCTGCCTGCTGCAGTGACAGTGGCAGGTCTCGCAAAGTCAGCTCCTAAAACAGGAGCAACAATAAGACGCACCTGATGAAGATAGAGTCGCTCAAAAAAAGACTCGAAGACATGTAAATATATTGTGGAAATGGGACAGCAAGTTTCCTTCCCTCCAGAGGAACTGGACAGGGCAAAGCATCAACACAGGTAGGTACGGTTCTGTTTACTTAGTGACTAGTGACAGATTAAATTTGCTGATGAAAATTGGTTAGGGCGCAAAATACCCCAGGACCTGTGGGTGGGATTCAATCCCCAGACTCCCGGGTCATGCGAGCTAACCAGTCAGCCAAAGGGATAATCCAGTGAAGTAGCAAGGGTACACCATCTGGGACCCCTACACTGTCGGTGTGACTCACACCTGGGAGTCTGGAGATTGATTCCCGACTGTGCCACTTTCCACATTTGGCATTGCTGGCAGGATCCATATGGTACTGTTCATAAATTCATGGATTAAAATTTGGTGGCAGCTTGCATTGATCGCGTTGTAAGAGGGGGAAAGATGTGACAGTGTGGAGTAGGGATGCAAGAATGGTACTTTTTTAAACCGATACAATACCGATACTTATTTCTGAGTATTTGCCAAAACCGAGTACCAATGCTGATACGTCTACCAGATAAAACAATAAAATGAATTGGAAGACATGTTTTATTTCTCTGCTTTATTTCTCTCAAATGATGGTGAATTAGATAAAAAAATAAAATGTTGCTAAAAATTAACACACAACTAAAACTTTAAGAGAAAAATCAACTTTTTCTTTGAAATTATTCCAGAGTTTCCACATTCTAAGTATATGTTCATGGTATCGGTTAACTAATCGATTACGATATGAGTACATTGGAATGGTATCACCTTCAATACCGGTATCAGTGCATCCCTAGTGTCTTTAGCGTAAGAGATGTATTTATTCAAGCCTGGGGTCCTGGCACTGTACCTCCAAGAGATCATGCGCTCTGGCTACTTGGCCACTGCGATATCTCTTTGGCTGACTGGTTAACTTGCATGACTCTCACCCGGGAGTCTGGGAGAAGAATCCTGCCCGGGCCCTCGTTACGCACCCTGCCTCAAATGAACATAGCCCACTTGGACACAATGCCCTCCGCCTCCTCCGGATCCTATTCGAAGTTCTGCCAGAGGTGGAAGTTGAATTTCCTTCTAACAGGAGACTCCACCAGACGCTCCCAGCAACCCCTCACAACACACTTTGGCCTGCCAGGTCTGTTGGCATCCTCCCCCACCACCAGAGCTGAATCACCAGCAGGTAGTGGTAAGTGGTGCTTACTGTGACAAAGTAACCACTCCTTTAACATCTTAAAAATCCATTAATATAGCAAAACATAGAAAAAAATAAGGTAAATGTGCTCTTGAAATCATGTCTTTACCGTAAGAGATGTATTTATTCAAGCCTGGATATTTTTGGCTCTTAAATTATTGGGCACCCATGTCTTGTATCATACTCAGCGGTATGTTTCTGATTCCCTCTGTGTTGCCGTTAATTGTCTTATTATTGGTCTCAGAGAGATATGCAGAGGAAACAGTAAAAAGAGTGGCAGTATAACTGCCATCTGTTGTCAAGGTCACTTGGCGCACAGTAAACACATCCGTCATCAGCAGAAAATGTTCACACTTTACTGGAAATGGAGTCGTTACTCTTGCTGACATTTGTGGTTCAATATTTTGGATCATTGTGTGGGATAACAGGGCCGATAGAATCACCAGAGCAGATATAATCACGTATTTGATCCATTTATATAAGCCAAGGGATTCAACTTCGTTTTCTCAGCACAAAGAAAAATTGGCAGCACAACCTGGTGACGGTCTTCGTGGATGCCAGCATGTGGTTCGGCTTTCTTGCTTTTGACATTCTCCATATAACCCTCTTTGAGATTTGTTTAGCCAATGAGACGAGCCTCCACAAAGGGCAGATTCCCCAACATCCTGTCAGTCATGCATGCATGGTTCGACTTTGTTTCATCTCAAATGCCAAAACGAGAGTACACCCGTATCCTGGCAGCTGAATTCTGGTTATTTCATGGTGGAATCAAAGTAGAGTATTTTAATCAATGCTTATTTTCTGATCTGTCTTTTTTGTATGTGTTTAGGATCACTTTATTAGAAAGAAAAGTGTTAATAACCCAAATACATGTGGAGACGCTCGGATTTAGTAAGTTACTATCCGGCTTAATTAGAGACTTCCTTGGCAGGGGAAGTCCAAACAAATCCAAGTCCGGCCTGCGAAACTTTAATTTAACATGATGGAGTTGGCCACTCTTTATTATAATTTCCCTGCTTTGCTTTTCATGTTGTCAGTTCCTCTGCAGTGAGGATCTGCTCCATCTCACCACAGTTTGACTCCTAGCATGATTCAGTTTGACTCTCCCTTAATTCTTTCCACTTGTGTTGAAGAGCTTGTGTTTTTTAAATTAATAAAATATAATGCGAAGGCTATGAACTATGAAGAAATGCAAAGCAGGGTGGCAGTGATTCTGGAGGGATTTTGCATGTTTGGGTTCTCTCCAACAACTTTGACAATTCAGACACATCCAGTTAAGTCAGTGAGTAACATAATGGAGAGGTTTGTGACGAGGCTCCCACATAAACGCAAAGCAGAATTGAAAACATCACCCAATATGATTCAGCACCAACTTCCTTCAAAGCCAAACTGTTAAAAATGTGACAAAGCATGTGAATAAACATCTGAAAAATGCCATACTGAGTTCATTTAAAGTTTCTTGCTACATGGCACATTGTGAAAAGCTGCACACATTTACAAATTATTTAATACATACTTCTGTCCAATAATACAATCAGCAGGTGCATTTGTGACCTGTCAAAGAACTTATAGGGACGTTGTTATAATGCATTTACCTGTCAATTTTGAATATAATTAATGACATATTCAATATTATTTATTTTTAATAATTATATTCAATCCAAACAAGCACAACAGAGAATCCACATCATGCCATCACCACATCAAGCACATGAACACACACAGCTTTTTTCTTCTCCACAGTCACTAAATTTGAACAATGAAATTAAATGGTTGCACTTCAAGTACAAACAGTTCACCTCCTGTAAACTGAACAGGCAGTCTCACAACTTCCTCCTGCTCCAAAAGAAAATTACCTGAAATGCCCTCCTGCTTTTGTGTCATTAAATGTTAAATTTGGGATTGCTGCAGAGGTTTTTGCAATTAGGTTTTGGATTTTTGCCTCAGACAGATGACTTCTCATTAGGAGTTTAGATGCTGTTCTGGAGGCTGAAGGCTCCACTGCCACACTGGAGACTGGAATTAAGGGGCATTTTAGCCAAAGATAAGGGAACATTTCTCTAATGGAAGTGATCGGAAGTCGGAAATATTCTGAACAAGCCGTTTCTTGAAGCTATCACTTCTGTGGAAGAAAACTTGCAGAATGCACCGGTTCTGCACCGATGGTTCAGAGCAACATGCTCCAAAGCCTCCATAAGTCTTCAACACCAGCTCCTTCAAAGCAAGGTCTGAGATGGTGAATGCTAGGAAATCCCATTTTCACTGTTAACTGATCGAGGAATCATAGGCCCTTCAAGGTTTGCCCCAAGATGCTGAAAATCTTCTACAAGTCTGTGGTGAAGACTGTAATCTCTTTGGCCATCCTTTGTTGGGGTAGCATGCATGAGAGCCAGGAACTTAAACAGGCTCAGCAACCGGATAAGAAGGTTGGTTCTGTTCTAGGGATGATTGTGGAACCACTGGAGATGATGATGAAGGAAAGTAGGATTCTTGATAAAATCAATAAAATTGTAGACAACCTTCAGAATCCTCCTTATGAGACTATGCTATAACAACAAAAGTTTCCTCAGTTGGAGGCTTTCTTCAGTTTTGCTGCAAAAAAGACTACTACAAGAAACGGCTCTTTGCCAAAGCCATAATGATCGACAACTACTCCTTGAATAATCAATTAGTATAAGATACAACGCTTAATTTCCCTCTGGGATTAATAAAGTATTTATGAAAGAAATTGATTTAGTTATCTGTACTTTCTGCGTAAAATTGAAATTCTCAGAAGCTGGTTGAGTTTTCGTGGTAAGTTCTGTCATGAGAGGATTCACCAATTACTTTAACATAGTTCAGGACAGCAATGATAATAACAATACATAAGGAATGCAAAAGAAAACAGGTACATGTAGTGTGCATCTTCATATATCACCAACATTTTCAAGGGATGATACTGACAACTCATTGTCTTTATGCCATGAAGAATGAAGGCAAATCAGCTTGGAACGGGGTCTAACCCGCTGGCGAGGTGGCTGCAATAAAGTTTCTTGTGAATGTGTATAAGAGCTACCTTTGGATTTGTAAATACAGTGCTTACATTTAGCATCTGTAATAAATCGTATGTTAACTTACCAGAGGCTCGCTGGTCATTGGTTTTTAAAGCTACATGAAGTCCCGTTGGGAGATCAAGTCTGACCAAATAACTACTGAAATGGATTTATTATAAGTGGGACTGCTGTTGGAAACGGTTTGGGAACTCAGACACACATCCATGATGTTCTTTAGAGATTTGCCCGTTTTTTTTCCCTTTATATCTGACAATCAGCATATAATAATATCACTTCCTTTAATTAGTGGTATTATTAGTCCTCACAATGGTTGGTCCTTTTTTATTTCCAGTCATTCATTTCTGGAACTTTAAAATGGATGATTTAGCTGCTGAAAGCCTCAATCTTTCCACATGTGGCCGTGCAGCACAGGTCTGTTACAGCCCTGTCGTTTACAGCTGGGCTTCACAGCTTGATGAAACTTAATTTACGCTGAAACAATCTAAGAGACTCTGGAGAAATGGGACATAGCTCTCATTAGCAATGGCAGCCTTCTCACACACCTCACGCAGAGACCTGATTAATATTGGTGTTAATAATAATACCTTAGAGGTAAAGAGCATTCTCACTCCTCACTCAGGACTTTCAATATTAGCTTCAATTGAACTCGCAAGGTTTCTTGGTGGTTTTCTTTGAAATATTCTGATAGTATTGGCTAGAAATTTCTCGCCTCTGAGGCATGTTGGATTGGTAGAGTTGAAGCACAGCCACTGCTGTTTCTCTACTACAGTGGTTCCCTGCCTATTCACAGTTCAGTGTTATTTTTTTTTGTTGAACATACTGTAGCTTTAAATTATTTGTCGGAAAATTCCCAATTTATAAGGGACAGTCAATATTGGCATTCAAATTCAATACTGGAAATGATCATTATTGGTTTTTCTTTTTCTTTTTTACTGACACAGTGTGTAGCTAGACATCTAACGACTAAAATGAAGATATAATCTGCGGCCAAAACTTTTCTTCCCTTAACTGAAAATCTTTAACTGTTTAATCACCTGCAATTGAGACATACAAAAAAGACAAAAGAATACATCACTAACCAATGCCACATCTTAGCGTCACACTTAAAAATGTTCCTAGCTTAATGTGTATATTGCCTTACATCTGATCAACTAAATCGCTTTAAAACTTGTCCAAACTGTTGCTCAACACATCAATACTTAGAAAGACGAGTGTTCTCCAAGGCACATCCATATGAAGCACATTCAGAGTATCTGTAAGCTGAGTACCCTCTCTGTTTAATGCCTAAACACTTGTGCACAGGGTTACTGGAGAGGAATGCATCAAAGATAGTTGGCTGAGCCAAAAGTGCTCAATCTGTCACGCTTCTGCACCTAGGATATGACAAAAGCCGGTTTGTAACAGAGGAGTCTCACTCCCGTTTGTACTACTAATTAACTTCAGCTTCTTTCTCCACTTACTGAAAATGTAGAAATATGACAGATTGGAGGTAGATTTTTAAAAAAATATTTTGGTTTGTTTGGCAATTATATAAGATTTCTGAGCCAAACTTGAAGTGGAGTGGACATCAATCAGTGGTATCGGTTTAAATAGGGATCAGAAGTTAAGATTCTGACAATGTTGGTATATCGGATATCGGTAATAAAAAAAGCTGATATTGAACAACTCTACCAATTTGCACATTTTGCTGTTGACGATATCTAAAATATTTTGAAGAAAATGCAGCTTAGGAAGCTGCAATACCAAGTGCCTATGCTACCATCTGTGGTAGTGCTAAGAGATTTCCACTCTGTGTATTAATGCATGTTAAGCTATATGGTGTTTGATTTATTGAAATAAGCAGTTAGAAGCATTTGTAGAGGAGGCCTCTGTTATTCACAGATTTTAGATATTTGTACGTGGCTATGGTTCCCAACCTCTGCGAATACCAAGGGTGACTGTTATACTATCTTAGTGTTTGTATGTCGCCATACTTGAATAATCAATCAGGGAATGATGTGTTGCTTATTGAGATCGTTTAACCTACTCTGTGTTGTCAGATGGGTTCTCTTTAAACATTTTCGTAATATTTACAGAAATAAAATAAAATGCTCCCAAAACCAAAAATGTAAGTCAATCTAAACATCCAAGCCATGTCAGTAGTGGTATGTGACTGCAGGCTACTAATGAATTCCCCTTTTTTTTTTCTTTTTGTATCTCAGGATTGAAGTTTATAGAACATACCATAAAAATCACATAAATGAGGTTCATTTAATTGGCTCGTATTTGTTTAATTTGTTGAATACATCAATTCATTTAATGTAGGAGAGCTGCTGAAAAGATATAGTTGAAACCAAATTTAAATACAGTTATAAAAAAAAGACAGCTAAACTGTTTCTCTTTATTATCTGACAATAAATTAAAATTTTCCATTTTAAGGCCGGTAAGGATCACTAAAGCTTTTTCTATCCACTCAACTCTAGACAAATTACAGATTTTTTATTGTCAGACATTTGCGCACACTAACATTAGTACGAGTTTAATGTTGTGGCTTTGTTGTATTTCAAATCTTTGAATTAAATGGAGCCAATGTGTGTATATACATAACGGCAACACTCAAACACACTGCTTTTTGATTTGACAGCACTGGAAAAACTAAAACAAATGAGCAAGAAGTTCAGGAAGGTAGTTGTGGACCCTGAAAAGGCTTCCATCCTTGGGTTACATTGTAAGATTTTCTGAAGTCGCCACATCAATCTGGTCAAACAATCATAAAACTGTAGAAATGGTCAAGCCCACTAGTTCTGCCTCCTGGAGATAAACATGTTATAATGTGAAATATGCAGAATAAAACTCAAGAACAAAAGCAAAATACATTTTGAGGATGCTGACTGAAGCCGGTAAGAGAGTGTAATTATCCACAATAAAACCTGTATCAACATAGACTGGATGGCCGCTCTGCGAGGAAGAATTAATTACTAGAAAAGCAACATAAAAAAACAGACTGCAATTTGCAATTGGTCTCATAAAAAGACATCTAAAGACATCAAAGAGACATCTCCTGTGGTCTGAGTATGAAGTGCAGCTCTTTGGAGGAAAAAAAGCAGCTGTAACTAAAGTACAGAAGTGGTAATATAATGGTTTGGGAACGTTTTACTGCATGAAGGACTGGTGCACATCAACAGAAAGCTTGGACACAAAGTAGTCTCTAAATGGATAGTGATGATGAAGATACCGCCAAATTAGTTGCAAAGTAGCTAAAATACACATCCCCGTTATATCAGTTAGAGAGCTGATGAGGTGTTTGTGAGCAAGGCAACCAACAAACTTGATCCAGATAGATCAGTTCTGACAGGAAACTATTGTGTAAGGGAACCCAAAACAATTCAGATGGTTTAAAAGACAAAATATAGCAAATATTAAAAAATCTGTATACAGTAAGACATTATTCATTTAAAACATCTTCTGTTTGGGGCTACTATAGTTCGCTAGTTAGAGAAGATGGCTTCTAATCAGAGGGTTGTGGGTTTTATTCCAGCTTCCATCTGTCACATGCTGATGTTCTCCTGGGAAAGGCACTAAACAAAAGTTGCCTATGGATCTACGTATCAGTCTGTGTGTGTGTTCACAGCTGTGAGTGCAAATGGGTGAATGTGGCTCCAGTGGAAAGCACTTTTAATCATCAGCATGACTAAAAAAGTGCTATAAAAGATGAGTCCATTTACCGTTTAAATCACCAAAAAGTTAATGTCAAACAGTGAGGAAAAGTTTATTTTACAGTTTATCTAAAAACGTAGTTTCAACTGTTTCAGCAGTAATATTTCTGTACTGCAGTTGTTTCAGCTCACACTCTGCTGCCATATTAAGATTCAGCGAGGCGATAATCAGTTGAAATAAGAAGCTTTCACAGTTCAGAATGTGAAGTCACAGAGTACACACGTGTCATTAAGACATGTGCCCTCAGCGCTCTCTGCAAATCCAGACGAGCATGGAGTATAAATCACGGCTTGGAGTGTAAATCAGTGACAGTGTTATCAAGTTGTCAACACACACTGAGGTCTAAATCTCATAATAACAAACCCTGGCTGCTCTAAAAAAGACTGTGGTCAGTGAGAAGAAGACGCTGTCCCCTGAGTCACCCTTTGTGTCTGCATTGTTAATGTTAACTTGATGTGTTAACATCAAAGCGCGCTAGCCTCCAGCAGTCACACTTCTTCATGAAGTGGTTGGAAAAACTCACAAATTATACATACTGCAGATGCTTTTATGTGCTAACATCTCCTGGATACTATTTGATGTGTATTAGAGGGATGCACAGTACCGACACTTAGAAGCAAACCAAATACGATCCATTCATGTTCAGGGCATGCAAATTGTACAGGCTTCTTTGCGTTAAAATAATGTCTTTTAATGCTGCAAACTGTAAAATTCACACTTTGCCACACTGAGACACACATGCAGACTTTTCAACCCCAAGTTACGCTATTCTTCAGTGGACAGTCAGGCTTTAAGCCCCTAAATGGATGAGCATGGTGGCATGAAAGTTTGATTTATCCTCACAATATCCATCGGGTCAGTGGGACCTTGGGAAGGCTGGGCCATAAAATCAGGGCTCTGGCTGGGCCTTTTTAATACGGTCTCAGTAAAATGGCTGAAGGTCAATGGCACTCTCACTCAATCAGATAGCAACAGCCAGAGCAACTCTTGTAGCACCAGCCTTCACTCTAAGCTGGTAGCAGCTGGAGAAACGTCTGAGTTTTATTCTTATGACATTCGAGATGTGCAAAGAATGATCAAAAAGACCTTGATTTAGAAATAGTGCGCTTCGAACCCAGTATCTGTTTGGGGAAGTAAGACGAATAAAAGATGATTTTGACCTCCCTGAGTGTTTCTCAGTGTGGCTCTCGAACCTTCTCAGCCTCTTTCCTCATGACTTTTACTAAAACATCTCTTCATTTATGGGATATTTGAAACAGAAACTATCCTTATTAGGACGATGTTTGCCAGGAAGGACCAATTGGAAGTCATTGTAATCTCATAACCCTATAAAGCATTTAGCTAATTTCTTGCTATCATTAGAATGGTGCTGTGGCAACCAGGTTTTAGAGTGCAAACCCTCCAGAGATCTTGACTGGCAAAAATGAATTTTGGATGTTTTGGTATATTGACTCAACAATAAATGGTTTCAGAAGAATATGTTTAGTATAGATTTGACAGATTTGGCAGGATTAGATAAACTCTGCTTCTGAAAGACAAATGTTGAACCCGAAATAGCTTTTTTACTTTAAATATCCATCCTGCCTCGTATTAATTACTCAGGCTGCTGATGATGGTAGCGTAATAGTCTGGGAATACCTCCTTTGCTCTTTTTACCACCTTAGCACTAACTGAACATTGTTTAAAATAGTACTTTGTTGAAAAATATTCTTTAAAGATTCTTATGAATAGATTCTTATAAAAACTACTCAAATTTAATTGTATGTCCAATAGATTGATTTAATCCTTGAATAATGGTTCCCGTTCCCAAAAAATTCAAGAAGGGTGTTCCCCTGTTGAACTTTAACCCCACCCACTATCGCATTGTTAATTTCATGCATACGGGCTTGGTTTGACAAAATGTAAGCAACATGATGTTGCAGTCTGTTGCTACTGTTAAAAAGCCAGTGCAGGGCTGTGGTCTGGCAGCATTATGGGTTCAGAATGGATAAACAGGAAGACAAGCTTGACAGAAGCAAAGTGATTTGCAAGGCCTGCAAAATGGAGGGGAAGTATTGTGGAACTATGTCCAACTTCAGGAGCCACATGCTGCAACATCACCAAGATCTCATGTCCAAGTCGTCCACCACACAGCAACAGGTGAAACTCAACCAAATACTACACCTACTGGCCAAATCTGCACCTTTTCTCAAACTAAATGGGACCAATTTGCACTTGCAAGGGTATGTGGCAGTATCAGGCGTTAGTGCAAGCGCTGTAGCGACTTGTCGAGTTACTCGATTAACTCGATTCCAAAAATTGCTCGGGGCAAAAACTCTGCCTCGAAGCCTCGTTAAATTCCTATGAAGCGTATAATAGCAGAGATCTGATTATTCCACACGGACAGTTGTTTTGTTTGCACCTGTGCAAAGCACAACAGTAGTGCGTGATACAATTTGAATTCAGTTGGCGCGATAGCGGAGAATAAAGATGTCCACAAACGGCAGAAAATGTGTAAAGTTTGGGATGTTACATTCTAAAAAAAGAAGAGAACAGAGTACAGTGTATTTACTGCAAAGTAGAGCTGGCGCACCACAGCAGTACGAGCTCAATGATCCAGCATCAGAAAACATCCACATGCTGTTTTACCAAGCGTTGCTGAAACAAGGTAATTTAACCTAAAGCCTGTATACATTGATGTTCGCTAATTTTAATACTGTATTTGTAGCAATGTCATGATGCTGTTTGACTAGATATGATGTTTAGCTTTTATGTTTTTCAGTAGTAAACTTATTCATGTTCCATCGAAAGAGAACCTTGTACGCAGGTAGTTTGGCCTGTCAACCATTCATAAATGCAGATTTGCGGCTCAAAAAAATAATATAAAAAAAAAACTCAGGCCAAAGTGGAGAACTGCGTTTTCTCTGTTTTCAGTATCTGCGTGTGGACGGCTGAAAACAGAGTTCTGAATACCATAATGTCACTATCTGCGACAACAAATGTTCCCACATCACAGTAATCAGAGCGTCAAAAATCAACACTTAATGCTGCGCTGCGACAAAAGTAAGGGGAAAAAAAATACTTTCGCACTCTGTCCTGACACAATGACTGCTGGGAGAGTTCAGAATGAATAATAAGTGATTATTCCTAAACATTTAGTTGTCTCAGACTGTGCTTGCTTTTCAAACAATTTAAGTGATTGGCGAAGAAGAAAATCACAAAAACATAGCAACTTTTCAAAAAAGCTTTTTCACAAAAAAGTGGATGGATTATTTAGTTTAACGTAGATGATTGCTGATAAATAAAAAATTAAATACATAAATAAATAAATACATAAAAAAAAATACTGTAAATGGGCTTAGTTTTGGAGCCAAAAGTTGGAGTTGTCTGTTTCTTTGAGAGATAAAAGGAAAACTGCTTGATCATTTTACAGCCACACATTTTTTCGTTACGCATGATTTGTTTTGGTTATTTAAAAACGTAAAAAAATATCCGATTTATTGATTAATCGAATCAATAACGGGCTAGATTAATCAATTCCAAAAAGAAATGATAGCTGCTGCCCTAGTTACCGCACAGTGTTATGGTGTGTTGCGAACGTTTTTCTGAACAAGACAACCCTAGCACCTACCCGTCATATTCGATCCTTGACATTTGAATCAATAGCCAGCTGCATTTTAACCTCCACAGCCTTCCAACAGATTGTTCCAGACCATGTCCATGTATCTATGAACACAATGTTCTTCCAGCAGGAAAATCTACCATGTCACACATCTTAAATTATCTCAGATTGGTTTCTTAAACATAATGAGTTCACTGCACTCCTCCACATAGACGAGATCTTAATCCTGCAAGTATTTTTATGATGTGGTGGAACAAGAGTTGTTCTTATCGATGTTTAGCCGACAAATCAGCAGCAGCTGTGGGATTCTCTTTCGTCAATACAGTCCCCAATGTTAGAGGAATGTTTCTGACTTTTGTTCAGTCTACACCATAGAAAACAAGGAATTTCAGAAGTCAAAACAGAGTATAACTCTAGTTTCACCAATCCAGACACTGTAGCTTTAACTCTCTAAGCCTTTGTGACTAGTATTAAAGATTACACTGGAGAGATCCAGGAAACATCTGTTGTGATTAAACATCAAAACCATCCAGTTATATTTAAGTCAATGTTAACTTTAATAAAAACTGATTCTATCTCAAATCTGTTGTACCTGTTGCGGTTTTGGACGCTTCTTGGAAGTTCAGGCCTAAATAAAAAACAATGATTGTAATTTCTGTTCTCACAGGTACATGGAAGCACTATTTGAGTTAAAATTGAGTGTCTTTGGGGGATAATGGCAGCTAAAACTATTATATGATCTGATTTTTCTATTGATGCTGTCAGTGTTCTCTTTGTCCAATTGCTGAACATAGCAAAATTAGAGATTATGGTAGAACTTTTGTCCCTAATATTGATTATTTTCTTACTTTCTGTAAGGCTCAGCAGCTACTTTTTAAGGCCTTTTGGCCAACTCTTTGTCAGCAACATGTCTTCAGCTTTCTGAGGCTTGCAAAGCTTTGTTTTTTTCTGCATCTCTTAGGGTCGTCTCTCCAGCATTTCATTCAGGTAGAGGTCTGGACTTGTGATCAGTACCAAACCTAAACTTTCTTCTAATTTCAGCCAATCTGCTGTAGCTTAGCTGCCGTGTTTTACATCATTGCCTTGTTCATGAGCTACTCTTGAACACCTCTGAAAGCCCATAATGTAAATCACAATCCAGGAAAGGTTAAATAGGGTTTATTTAAAATATTAAGTGCAAACTGGTAAGAAACTGCATCTTAGGATGGGTAAATTGTAAACCTGCACTGTACCTTTAGTAGAGCATGTCTACCTTTTAGCTTATCTCAGTAGGTTCAAGGACCATCATCATGAGTCTAAGCATACAGATTGGTTGGTTTCTTATGTAGAAAAGTCTCTCCAGAAACTCTATTGAGACATCTAAAAAACCTTGTAGATGCAATCTGAGAGATTTGAAGAGCTTTTGCAAAGCAAAGTGGAAATATAATGCTAAGTTAAGATGTGGGATGAATCCTGAAACTGCATCAAAAGGTGCATTAATAAAGTATTAGTTTACGACTGCAAACTTCTGCGACTACATTTTTGCAGCTGTTTTATTATTTATATTTTCTCTCTAACAGATTGCAACAGATAAATATATTAAAGGTGGCAAAAGTTTAGAACTGATTTATTTTGGATTCAATTTAAAATATACACAGTTTATTCATGTGCCCTGCCGTGGCATCTCAGGAATACTGTATTGAGAAACTAGTTGGTTTCTTGTGCCAGGGGAGTTTTGACAAACAATGGAATCTTAATTCTGTGCCTTTTTATTTTCTCTCCCAACAATAAAGTAAGCAGGCCTCATTGCTGGAATAAAAACCCAAATTTGTTTGACCTTCAAGCATTTGGACAGTTTGTGGCCGAGTGAGTGAGTTGCTCGATGTGTGTGTAGGAGGTTGTTGATCAGATGCAGAAGGTATGTAATAAACCCAAAATTTACAGACACCAAAATATATGACTTTAACCAACGTCATTTAGCCCTTGTTGGTATATTATGTGTTTTTCATAATGGAAAGATGTGCGTAGTTGGCGATGGTCATGTCCCGACAGACTAAATGCGATGTAGTCATGTGATTCCGCTTCATCCAATCAGTAACAAAAAGGGATCTGTGTTGCCAACTTTGCTGCTGTATTTAGCGACATTTTAGATCCAACCAGCAACTATTTTTCAAACAAGAGACTAGCAACAAATCTAGCAACTTTTTGGTGTTTTGGGGACTTAAGCGTAAAGCACGTATCTTTGCTTTTCTCCCATCCTAGAGTGCTTACTGACGTCCACCAGTCTACGGGCTGCAGCTCTGCCTGCTTGCCCAGGTAGCTACCTTGCTAGTTTTCCGTGCTGGATACTTGGTAACACTGGAAGAGAAAGGATTCACTCAAATATTGAATTGGTTGGGTTAGAGCTGGTTAAGGAGGAAGGGGAGAAGCCACACCCCCATCTAGAGAAGAAATAAAAAAAATTTGTGGTGGGAAAGTTATCACCAGTTTATCAATATATTATTAATTTGAGGCCATATTGCCCAACTTTAGGAGCTCGGATGGATGTCCAAAGTGCGGCCCGGGGGCCGTTTACAGCCCTTGGATTGATTTTGCACGGCCTTTGAGCACCATTTAAGAAGGGTACTTTCTGAAATTGGCACCACAACGCAAATGGAAGGATGCAGCTGGAGACTTTCTTTTATAACGGCATAATTTTTTTGACAAGATAAAATGATTAGAAAATGATCCATGGCACAAAAAGAAATAATTATTAATCTTTTAATAATTATATTTGTTGGCTTTCTTTTTACTTTCATTGCATAAACTACTAGCACAAAGGGAGAAACAGAGACAAACAAAAACTGCTAAAAATAACATGTTCAAAAAAGGGTGACCCAAACCCTGTTCTTTTCGGTTTAGAAAAAAACCCAGATTTTTTTAGCCTCTCTGAAATATTTGAAAACTATTTGAAAATTATTTATTTTAAAAAAGCAAATATTAAAAGCCCTGTTTCAAATCTAGAATTATTTAAAAATCCCTTTTCTACAAGAATTCCAACTTTGTGTTTCATTTAAAATATTACCTGTTTAATTTATCGTAAAGCAGGTTAAACAATAAAAAAACAACACTTTTTTGACAGTCTTATTTGTGTTTGTGGCCCATGGACACTTTTGACTTGATGATTTTGGCCCTTGTAGCAAAAAAGTTTGGACACCTCTGGACTAATGCCTAGTTTATGCTTCTCTGACCGCAAATTTGCACTCAGACACAGAAGTATTGACAGAGACGTTTTTCGTTTATAGTACTCCACTTTTCCACTCCACTCTCTATTGTTTTTTCGGTGTTACTCAACCAGGACAGCAGGGGATGCAAACTTTTTATGGCGTCTCTGCCTATCACAGCGTTGTTTCATTTTTTTTTTTTCTAGACTCCTGAACGTATTTCTTCCTCAGGGAGCAATGAACGACAGAAAGTAAGTTTTGATTCAGATGTAAAGTTTCTTACTAGAGGTGCAGCTCTTTGAATACTCTAGAAACACATGGAAACACAGCAGCCTTTTTTGTTTTTTCCTACACCTCCTTGTGTTCAAAATCGCCAAAAGACCAGATTAGATAAATGATCCTTTTAATATAAAGCATGTAGTGGCCAAACGTTGCATTAAGTACTGATCACAGCGACTATAGAGCCTAGGGTGACCAGATCCCAACTCACCAAATGTGGGACAAAGACTACGTGAGTGTGGGACAATTAGAGATTTCAATGCATCAACTTGCAATGCATGCAAGTCTAAACTAAGTTGTTTTTTGTTTGTTTTAAAAACACTTTTCTAATCTGCCCTTTAGTTCTAACATTGCTATTTAAGCATAATATAAATTACATAAATTTAACTTTCTCATGTTGTTTGACAAAAGCAAACTGAATAAGCATTCAAGACTTAAACTGTTCTTTCAACTGCTCTTTAATGTGTTTCTACAGTGTTGCATGTATTTCCAACAACACGAGCCCAGCACAACTCCAAAACACCACAACAATCAAGTGTTTGTTCTTGTAGAACAACAAACTGAACCCACAAATTCAAGTAGAACAAGTACTAACTTAATGTAGCACATAAGCTCATACATGACATCTTCTTAGCTATCTCAGAGTCTGGTAACATGACTGATAATACCTTATTTCCACAGTCCTCTGCTCTGTATGACTGGGAGTGTTGCACAGTGTGGTAGACACTTGTTATTTCAGCAGCAGTTACCTTGTCTGTGTTAGAATCTTGTTTGGGCTTTAGCAGGAACCTGTCCATTGAATGGGAAGCCTCCTTTTGAGCAACACGTCTTTTGTGACTCTCCGATTTGCTGTGCCGTTTCACGTCGTATTCCCCGCCGTGTGATACAGAAAAATTACAGTGACAAACATCGCAGAAGACTCTGTCTGAGTCACCCTGAACAGGTTTAGCCCACGAGTATGTGGTTTCCCAGTCTCTGTTGTACGAACATTTTCTTTTTTTCACCGCTGTCACTTCCTTGTCCTCCATGCTCACTCTGTCGTTTTTTGTTTTGTTTTGTTTTAATGTAGTTTGTGGTTGGAAGACGCAGCCTGGATCTGCATTAAAGTCCTGCCTCCTACCTTGTGTCAATCAAATCAGCCGGCGGGCTGTGTCTGTTACTATGACAACCCTCACTGCTTTCGCTTCGCTACACAATCGCTTTATAAACTGGAGCCTATTAATAAAAATGCGGGGCAGCGTTCCAGTAAGCGGGACGCGTGAAAAATCATGGAAAAGCGGGACTGTCCCGCACAAAGCGGGACATCTGGCCACCCTAATAGAGCCCTGTTCTGGTGAAGCGATCTCTGGCTGTTGCTGAAACTGACCAATCGGATGCATACGCTATCCGTTGACTGAGAAGCATAGTTAAAATTTGGTGTTCTTGTGTAGGTGATGGAGAGCTCTTACATTGACGGATAATGGCGTTGCGTCAATCCATCTCCGTCAAAACGGAGAAGCATAAACTAGGCTTAAGGGATCGCAGGAAAATTCTTTACCAGTTTACTAACTCTCAGATCTCTCACCCTAAAGCTTAGTTTATACCTCTTCGTCAGCTGGTTTTGGAAACACGCAGCGCCATCATCCGTTAACTCAAACGCTCTGCCAGCAGAAACATGACGGAGACATAGCCAATTTTTGTCTGTCTAAAGCTATGTAGAGCACAAGCTTGTGATTGGTCAGCACAACCCTTGCTTTGAATTTGTCAACAGCCCTGCGGTTTAAAAACGGGGAGAAGATCTAAGATGGCGCCGCGGATGGACGCCTCGGTACTTCGCTCCCTAGTACTTGATACAATTTTACTTTTTTGCGTAGTTTTCTGCACTCCCTCTGCTATTAAAATGAGCAGAGAGGAAATCCTACAAATAGGACTATCCAGTGCCGGACTTTTTTCACCGGTTTTTAATCAACCAGACTACTTTATGGAGATTCTGACTGGAGGAGCAGCAGCGCTCTGTGGATTTAGACGGAGACGCCGGCGAGGGAAACGAGCTGGTGTGCTCGTTAAATTGCGACAGCAGGGATTACGCACCGCTCTCCCATCCATACACCTGGGGAACGTTTGCTCTCTGCCTAACAAAATGGATGAATTGCTCCTTCTCCTATCCAAGAACTCAGACTTTCGTCGTTCTGCCGCCTTTTGCTTCACTGAAACCTGGTCCAGTGAACACATCCCGGACAGCGCACTACAGCTGCCGCGCTTCCAGCTGTTCCGAGCGGACCGCTGCGCAGAACTGTCTGGGAAGTCAAAGGGAGGAGGAACGTGTTTCTACATAAACGAAGGTTGGTGTACAGATGTCACAGTGTTAAAGAAGACATGCAGCCCTCACTTAGTCTTTTTTCATAAACTGTAAACCATTTTATTCACCACGGGAGTTCGCCTCGTTTGTGCTGGTCGCTGTATACATTGCACCGCAGGCGTGTGTAACGGAGGCGTTACATCACCTCGCCGACCAGATCACAGACGTGGAGAAAACTCACCCGGACTCTCTGCTAATCATTCTCGGGGATTTTAATAGAGCAAATCTCAAACTTGAACTGCCTAAATATAGACAACACGTGACGTGTCCCACCAGGGACATGAACACTTTGGACCACTGCTACACAACAATAAAGAATGCATATCGATCTGTCCCCCGTGCTGCTTTGGGACTTTCTGACCACTGCCTGGTCCACCTCATCCCATCTTACAAGCAGAAGCTGAAATCTGCTATGCCTGTAGTAAGACTGTGAAGAGATGGACAGATGAGTCAAAGATGCAGTTACAGGCCTGCTTTGACTGCACTGATTGGAGCGTCTTTGAAGCAGCAGCCTCAGACCTGGACGAACTGACTGACACTGTGACATCTTACATCAGCTTTTGGAGGACATGTGTGTGCAGACCAAAACCTTCTGCACGTTCAACAACAATAAACCATGGTTCACTGCAGAACTGAGACGGCTACGCCAGGACAAGGAGAAGGCCTACAGGAGTGGGGATCGGGACCTGTACAAGCAGGCCAGGAACAAGCTGACAAAGGAGATCAAGGCAGAAAAAGAATCTACAGCCAAAAACTGAAGGAGCGTTTTTCTGCCAACGACTCTTCTGCAGTTTGGAAGGGCCTGCAGACCATTACCAACTACAGGAGACCATTCCCCCACCCTGTGGGGAGCCCCCGCCTGGCTGAGGACCTCAATGACTTTTTCTCCAGGTATGAAACAACTTTCACACCTTCCACCTCCCCCACCATCTCCATCACAAAAGGCCTAGCATCACCCCAAACCATCCCCATACCTGACCCCCTGCCTGCGCTGACGATCTGTGAACAGGATGTGCGCCAACTATTTCAGAGACAGAGGATTAAGAAGGCATCAGGTCCTGATGGAGTGTCTCCGTCCTGTCTGAAAGTCTGTGCTGACCAGCTGGCTCCCCTCTTCACTCAGATCTTCAATAACTCCCTGGAGCTGTGTGAGGTCCCCTCCTGCCTCAAACGCTCCACCATCATCCCGGTTCCCAAGAAGTCCCCTGTCACAGGATTAAATGACTACAGACCAGTTGCCCTGACATCTGTGGTCATGAAATCCTTTGAGCGACTGGTGCTGTCCCACCTGAAGGACATCACGGATCCCCTGCTAGACCCCCTGCAGTTCGCCTATAGAGCAAACAGGTCAGTGGATGATGCAGTCAACATGGCTCTCCACTACATCCTGCAACACCTAGACTCTGCAGGTACCTACGCTCGGGTCCTGTTTGTGGACTTCAGCTCTGCAGTCAACACCATCGTTCCAGAGCTCCTCCACCAAAAACTGTCCCAGCTCACCGTGCCTCCCTCCACCTGCCAGTGGATTACCAGTTTCCTGACTGACAGGAGGCAGCAGGTGAAACTGGGTAACTTCACATCCAGCACCCGGTCCCTCAGCATCGGCGCCCCCCAGGGATGTGTTCTCTCCCCACTGCTTTTCTCCCTTTACACCACTGATTGCAGGTCAAGATACCCTTCTGTGAAACTCCTGAAGTTTGCAGATGACACCACCGTCATTGGACTCATCCGTGACGGCGACGAGTCTGCATACAGAAGGGAGGTGGAACAGCTGGTCCTCTGGTGCAGTCAGAACCACCTGGAGCTAAACCCGCTCAAAACTGTGGAGATGACAGTCGACTTCAGGAAGAGACCCCTGCAACATCTCCTCTCATAATCACCAACAGGCCAGTCCCCACAGTAGAGTCTTTCAGGTTCCTAGGATCCACCATCACACGGGACCTGAAGTGGACCTCCCACATTGACTCTATAAGGAAGAAGGCCCAGCAAAGGCTGTACTTTCTGCGTCAGCTCAGAAAGTTCTACCTGCCTCAGGAACTGCTGACCATATTCTACACAGCAATAGTCCAGTCTGTCCTGACCTCATCCATCTCTGTCTGGTTCGGATCCGCCACCAGGCAAGACAGGGACAGACTGCAGAGAACAGTAAGGTCCTCAGAGAGGATCATAGGTACTGATCTTCCCTCCATTGAGGACCTTTTCCGGGCCAGGGTCAGGAAGCGGGCCAGAAAAATCACCACTGACCCCTCACACCCTGGCCACAATCTGTTTAGGCTCCTCCCCTCAGGCCGGCGTTACAGAGCGCTGTACGCCAAAACCACCCGACACAAGAACAGTTTCGTCCCCCAGGCTGTCGCTCTGATGAACTCTGAATAGTCACAGAGTGTGAGTCCACTCACATGAACAATAAACTAAAACTCTGCACTGCTGTATATACTTACTGTATATACTGACTGTACAATAACCCTGGTTTGGTGTATATATTATCCTTTATTTTTTATTTTTATTTATTTTATTTTATTTATTTATTTATTTTTTTCCGTTTTTTTATTTTTATTATTATTTTTTTTTAATTTCACTTATTTAAGTTCTGTACTGGAGAGAAAAGTTGCCGGAGTCAAATTCCTTGTATGTGTCATACTTGGCCATTAAAGCTGATTCTGATTCTGAAGATATCTAGCAGACTAAAGGTAAAGAGTAAGAGTAAGTCAAGACTAAATATAGTGTCAATGTCATGGCTGCAGCGGTGCCACCCAAGAAAAGCGTTACGCCCCCTGTTGAGCTGAGTTATTTTTTAAGACTTCCCGGGTAACGGAGAAGTCTGAAAAGAAAACATCTGTGATCAAGGTTGTTATTGTTGAAAGTTTTCACCAGCTAAAACATAATTTACTCAGAATAAAACAGTTACATTTACCTTTTTGGATGAAAAATATGGCTGAGTGGCTGCATCCAATAATTTTCCAAACCATTTGTGCTTCCGCTGATCTTCCCAGTTTCCTTTTATGATTGAAGCTGTGGAGTTCTTTTTTTTATTTATCCCAAGCTCTTTGTTCTTGTGTTTACGGCTGTAATTGCAGTCCATCTTTAATGCCTGTACTTAAATGTGTCGGAGTGAAGTTTTTCCATCACTGGAGCCCTCATGTTGAGGTAACTTGTAAAGTAAAGCTGAGTTCAACTGACAAAACTAGCTGCCCTCAGTAGTTTCCTGTCCTAAAATGTCTAGTGGGAAACAAAGGTTTGGTTTCACAGAATTCAAGAAGCAGTAAGGCTGAGAAAAATAAATGCTTTTTATACTGCACAATCATAAAAAAGACAATACATTTAACCAATATAAAGCCCGTAATTAATTGTTTAATTAAGAAATATATAAATATATAAATAAGTAATTGACATCACAAATACTTCTGAATAAAAAAAAATATGAAAAAATCTTAAACACTGCTGCTTCCCCCATACATAAATCAAATGATGCCTTTGTTCTTAAAAAACAACATTATTATTCAGTGGCTCTTGCAGGAAAACAAACAAAACATATTTCATTTTAATTACTGTGATCAACTTTCTTCAGAGTATGCCATTGCAATGACTAATAATGTTTCTGAAACACTTCTCCATGTGAAAAAGCCCAACAGCTGCACTGTTTTTATGATCCCACTCCATCACTATCTGATGACTTATTGAGGTTTCGCATGTTGGTGGCGTGTTGTGCTTTTGTTGGGCTGCAGAAATCAGAAGTTAATTCAAAACGGAACGTCTGCTAAAGGCGCATGCTTTAAATGCAAGGGGAAAACAAGCAGATTTGCAGAGAAAGGCGACAGTTGTGACTAATTGCGAGTGCATTTCCTTCCGTCGGTTTCGGGAGCAGCTCCGGCGGATGAATAAAATGTGATTTGGAGGGTTTAATTAGACAGTGACGTGTGAAATCTAACAACCAGCACTCGAGAGGAGACAATGAATTTGTTGTGTTTTTATTTATTGCTGTCATGCACAATTCTATAGGGATATCTGTTCTCTTTTTTCAACAGTATGTTTCAATTAACGGTGAAAATATTGTGGAAACAAGAAACTCCGCAGTATCATCTATATTTCCAGTTAGATGTTTTAAGGGTCTCATTCATTCATTTTAAATACATTTTCTGTTGCTCTAGTTTGAATTAAGGCCTTGTGAATCATTTTATGTGGGAAAAGTGAACTGGCATTCAGCATTTCAGAAGGTTGAAATTTGTCTGAGAAGTTGGTGTGGGGAAACATTAGATTACGAGACATACTCTTTATTATTCACGATAAGCCAACTTGCTCTGACTACCTAACAGCAATGTGATTCTTAGGCGGCCATTGAACAAATAACATACTTTGCTGGTGGTGTGGTAAATACAAAGTGTGCTTACCAGTGGACACATAAGCGATGCGTAAAGTCAGAGAAGTGTAATACACAGCTGATGGTCACAGTTATATTCAGTTGTTTTTTTATCACTGGCATTAAAAGGGACTAGTCCCAGAAGCTTTGTCGCGGCCCTTTCCTAAATATACACAGCAGGTGTATTTTTTTTTACCTGTTACTCATACAAAAAGCATCAATCTCTAAAGTTTAGATCAGACAGGATATCATACATGGCAGCAGGGTTAACTATCCCTCAAATTTCAACATTATAGATATACATATTTCCGATTGCTTATGTAAAAAATTTATAACTAAATTGACATTAACTGTGATACCTGGGTTGAAGTCAGTCAGTGTATGGGTCTAATTTGTGGGTTTTTACCCAGGAAGACAAGAAGTTAATCCTTGAAGTGGAGAATCACCCAGTTTATACGATACCAGTGATGCCAACATGAAAAAGGAGAAGGCATGAGCTGAAATATATACAGTTTTGGGAGTGGTTGTTGAGTTTATGATACATTTAAAAAGGAATACATTTTTTTCCTGCCTACTACCCAGTCTATTTTGGGCATTCAATTACATTATCCTCTGATTTGGGGATCTCCCAGGACCATCTGGGTGAATTTCATAGGTAATGTGCATCTAAAACGGTGGTGGGGGAGGACGCCGGACAGACCTGGCAGGCCCAAATGAGTTGTGAGGGTCTGCTGGGAACGTCTGGTAGAGTCCCCTGTCAGAAGGAGTTTCAACTCCCACCACCGGCAGAACTTCGAACACGTCCCGGGGAGGCTGGGGACATTGAGCTCGAGTGGGCCATGTTCCGTGCCTCCATTGTCGAGGCGGCTCACCTAGTTGTAGCCACAAGATGGTCGGTGCCTGTCACGGCGGCAATCCTCAAACCCGCTGGTGGACACCGGCAGTGAGGGATGCTGTCAAGCTAAAGAAGGAGTCCTATCCGGCCTTTCTGGCCGGTGGGACTCTGCTAGGTACCGGCAGGCCAAGCGGAGTGCGGCTAGGGTGGTCACTGAGCCAAAAACTTGGTCGTGGGAGGAGTTTGGAGAGACCTTGGAGAATGACTTCCGTATGGCTTCAAGGCGATTCTGGTCCACCATCCGGCATCTCAGGGGGGGGAAGCGGTCTGCCACCAACACTGTTTACAGTGGGGGCGGTGAGCTGCTGACCTCAACATGGGGCATCTTGGGTCGGTGGGTGAAATACTTCGAAGACCTCCTCAATCCCAACGACACACCTTCCTGTTTGGAAGCAGGGTCCTTGGTGGCAGGGCTGCGGGGGTGGATGAGATTCGTCCAGAGTTCCGCAAGGCTCTGGATGTTGTAGGGCAGTGTTGGTTAACGCGGCTCTGCAATATTGCATGGACATTGGGGCCAGCTCCCTTGGATTGGCAGACCGGGGTGGTGGTCCCCCTCTTTATAAAGGGGGACCATAGGATGTGTTCCAACCACAGGGGGATCACACTCCTGAGCCTCCATGGTAAGGTCTCTTCAGGGGTTCTTGAGAGGAGGGTCCGACGGATAGTCGAACCTCGGAATTAGGAGGAACAATGCGGTTTTTGTCCTGAACGTGGAACACTGGACCAGCTCTACACCCTCAGTGGGGTCCTGGAGGGTGCGTGGGAGTTCGCCCGACCAGTCTACATGTGTTTTGTGGAATTGAAGAAGGCGTTCGACCGTGTCCCTCGGTGAATCCTGTGGGGGGTACTCCGGGAGTATGGGGTACCGGGCCCTATGATAAGGGCTGTTAGGTCCCTATATGACCGTTGTCAGAGTTTGGTTTGCATTGCCGGCAGTAAGTCGGATTTGTTTCCAGTGATAGTTGGACTCCGCCAAGGTTGCCCTTTCTCATCGAGCCTGATCATAATATTCATGGACAGGATTTCTAGGCACAGCCAAGGTGTTGAGAGGATCTGTTTTAATGGGCTCAGGAACGGGTTTCTGTTTTTGGAGATGATGAGGACCTGTTGGCTTAATCGGAACGTGATCTACAGCTTTCGCTGGAGCGGTTCGCAGCAGAGTGTGAAGCGGCTGGGATGAGGATCAGCACCTCCAAGCCACCTTACCTTTCACTCCGCACAATGCCTCCGAAACTCCATCTCAAAATCCACCTTAAAAAGACAATAACTCAGAATCTACTTCAACATCTAAGCACCTGCCTGTTCTCTTCCAAGCCCAGTTTTCCTCCTTCAGAGTACCTGTTGCTGCTACCGGTCACACTGTTGTTGCTGATTCCTTTCTATAAAATAAACCTTTCAAAAACTGTTATCTTTTGTCTAAAATTATTGCTTGGATCTAGTCGACCTGCAAACATGTCAAGGGGCCCCAGGATGGAGCTCTGGGGGACCCCCACATGTTTCGATTCTGTGCCTAATGCATGCGATGAAAGTTAAAGAAAATGTTCATGTAAAGCATGCATATGAAACTCAGAGAGACCAAAGGTATTTCAAATAGAACAAATATGATACAGTTTCTCGGTAAATTAGAGCTTTAAGTAGACTTATCATGGACGTTTTTTAAGTTGATCTAAGAACTGTATGTGAAACTGGGTGTTTGTTAGAAAGTAAAGGAGTGTGGAATTTTTAGCCCTGTGTTGTCGACACAGAGACTTCTCATGAAGCTACCCCACAGCCCCCTGTTACAAACACATTAACAGTCCCTAAAACCTGCTGGAATTGCTAATTGTTTCAGGTGAGCTAACAGTCTCTAAAGTGTGCACCTGAGTTGTGGCTTCCTGTACAGTAGCAGTGATGTATTGTAGCTTCAGTTGACAAGGAGGTATTCTTTTTTTTCAAACAAAGCTCTGCTGTAAATGATTCAGATTAGATGTTTAACACGTACTTCACTCTGAGATATATTTGCATCTGTAGATATGAGAGAACATTTTTAGCTTTATATAAATATACATTTGTAATGCTTGTGAGTCACTAGAGACTATACATCCAGTTAATGTTGCCTCTTTCAGCAATAATGGGTTTATCCGTGAGAGATTTCTTTATTTTTTTCCTCTTCTCTCAACTGGAGACCTACTCTGCAACTCCTAATGTTGTGTACTTGTTTGGGTGAAATGAGAGTTTTTTGCAGGAAAACACATTAGCTGTTGGGATTTAGTTATAGTTTAACTGCGCTCTGGTTATTCTTCAGCCTCTGCAGCTGGTGTCCATCAGTGCTAATGTTTCCTCTTGGCATTAAACACCTGCTGCGACTGGTGAGAAAATTCTGAAAGTCTTGGAAATTAAAACAGGAGTAAGACAGCTATTATAGCATGATGAGGATGTATTAGAGAGAACTAGGAGCGGATGCTGATGGATAAAAGATTGAAGCTTGTTTGGCATCGATGCTTCAGAGAGATCCAGAAAGAAACAAGGACATTTCTTCCCATGACAAACGGTCATGCCTGCTTATTGCCATTTAGAATGACCTTGTCACTCCTACTCGGCATATCTTTAAATTACATCCCACTGAGCCCCACTAATGCTATCATTACGATTATTAATGATACATGACACAAGCCACGACTGGGAATAATGGTTTCCTTATGATGTAATGCCGGCGGTTTCTTAGTTGGCATGTCAGGAAGTCAAATATTAAGAGTGCTAAGATATAACGATGCAAAAGGGTTGCAAGGGACTTCTCACACTACCAGGGAAATCCAATTTCATCTGTGGGTGCACTGTTCTAAATTAAACCTCTCCCTCCCCATCTGTAATTTGTTTCAAATAGATCAGCTTTACCAATATTATCTAGAGCGCTGATTGAAAAGGTGCCGCTGTCTGTGGAGCTGAAATTCATCTGTGGGCATTCAGTTGGAGACTCCGTGGTCGATGGCTCTGTGGGGTGGGTTCGGTCCGGCTGTAAATCACTCCTGATTATATGTAAATTGTGCGGCAGATTCAATATTACATTGTTCTTTACTCACCAAGTTGAGTGTAGTACATAAATAAGATAGCTTTGCTGAAGAAAGATTCCATCAAACTACACAGGAACCTTCTTAGATTGCATTAAAAATACAGTAAATTCATTTTAAAAAGTAATAAAATGCAATTTCTGACGAGCTAAAAATTATGACACACTTGCATTTAAACTTTAGATGTGTCATTGGTGCTCTGGACTGTTGAAGTGAAAGTGAACACAATGGTGAGAGCTAGAGAACTGCTTGAGATCTTGAGAGAGAAGATGTATCAGCTTAATAAGTATGGTTAGGTGTTTATAGATGTCAGAAGAATGTGAAATGGAAAATAATCAGCAACTGGTGGGCATTTAAAACAACTGATAAAGCAAGAACGCTCTAAAAAAAGATGAGTTTCCTATGTCATTAAACGACCCACAGCAGCCTCTTGCTACTACGAAAACAAGTTAGAATAAGTAACTTTTTTTGGTGTTGAGCTAGGAGGAAACTATCTAAGAAAAATATGAAGACCAGACTGAAGTTCTCCAGACATCATTGACGAAGACTAGGACTTGAAGAATAATGTTTTTTGCACTCCAGAAGAGAGGACATGTTTGGCTTAAACCAATTGCACCATTCAAGAAAAATAACTCCATGACAGCTGTAAAACATGGAGGTGGAAGTGTAATGTTTTGGGGATGCTTTGCTGCAGAAGGGTCCGCTTGTCCTTGGAGGGCCACCTGCTGCCTATCTCCAGTGATTATTGGGCAAGTAGTGGGATACATGCTGGACATGTCAGAGACACACAGGAGAAACAACCGTGGGCGCTCTTGCTTAATGGTTATTTAGAAACATCAGTTATCAAACATGTTATTGGACTGCAGTAGGAAGCCAGAGTGCCTGGAGAGAACATCCAAACCCTCATACAGACAGACTAGGAGATTTGAACCCAGTACCTTCTTGCTGCAAGGCAACAGTGCTACCTACTGGGAAAAATTGAAGCCCAGATCTCTATCTCATGGAGATTCTGTTTGGGAACTTGGGGGTACACCATCGCAAACATCTCAGAACTAAACATGAGCAGCGAGACAAATGATGTCAGAGTTGGGACAATGGTAAATTGTTCATTTACAGTCCCTTACTTCAAGCACTCTACACTAGGGCTGGGCGAAATGCCCTCAGATCAATCAGCTGACCTCTATAAAGATAAATGGATGATAATTACACCACCAACTCTCTTTTTCTCTAGATGGCCTCTCTTTTTTTCCTCCTCAACCAGCTCTACCCCCACCATCAATATTCAAAGTCTTGTAGTCTGCTCATTTCCATAATGTGCATGAAATTGTAATGGATGCTTTAGGAGAGGGGGAATAATTTTTTTATTAACATTTTTTGCCGAATATTTTTTTTAACCATTAATGGCCAAATGATCTGAGGGAAACTATTATAAGGTTTTGCCTTTTGAGTATGTTTTTGAGTAGACATATTTTTATATAATCAATTTTGGCATAAAAATCAGCCTTACATTACAGGCAGTCGGCATCTCCAATAAACGGGTGTAACAAGCCTTTAGATTCAGGGTTCAATTTTCATTCCTTTCTGTATTTCTGAGAATCCAATGTAAACTGACAAATGACTACTAACATCTGTCACAGAGAGGCAACCACATGGTGGACAATGTGAGTAGCTGATTGAGGTTATGAGCAAATTTAGTGATTTATTTAGTCTGCAGTTGTTTATTTCAGACAAAAATTTTTTTGTATTTACGTCTAAGCGTGGGTAAGATCAGCCAGTGACAGTTTTGAGTGTACATGGCTTATCAGCATTCTGTACTTCTGAAATATCTGCTCTCTCCAGCTGTACCTGGCCGAACGGGCGGTGCTGCAGCCCCATGCTGTGAACACTCTGGGCCTACTGCAGCACCGCTGCTGAGTGGGAAAAGTAACAATGGTTGATGCTTCACGTTAGAGTCTCTGAACATCTTAAAAAACACCATAAAAAGTAACCAGATTTATTGCTAATCTGTCCTCTGAAAGAGTCACAAGAAGGGTATAAACAGTTGCTCAAGATGAGGTTGGCAACACTTGATCCTTTCTTGCGACAGAATTACATGTCTGTACATAACCAATGTAACGCAGTGCTGTCAGCATCTTAAAGGGGAAGTATCATTTTTTTGCAACTTGGACATTATTTGTAGCATGTAATACTTTCACTTACTCTCCCAGACACAGGTTCCCTTTGCAATGGTGGACGGCTTCGATATCAATGAAATCGTTTTTTGTTGTATGTTGGAGTCGATTGGAATAAACACCAGTAAAAATCAACTGAAGACAACAACAAAGCTTTTCCGAGATGCTCCGAACTCACAGGGGAATATTGGTAGCGATTCATCACAAAACATCAATGAAAATTAAGGAGTTTTCTGGCAGATAATGCCTTGTTTGGAGGCTGCACTTTGGTTGTCCCATTAACTCCCATTATATGGATGTATGCTGATCGCGAATGGATATAAACATCTCCCGAAGGACTCTAAGTGGCTCCAAACTTCTCTGGGTGAGGAAATGAATGTACTGCATGCCAAAAAATAAGGTCCAGTTTGTAAAAAAAGGTATTTTCACATTAAAGGGACATGAGCATCGCTAAACCAAGAAACATCCAAGGGCAAAATAACATCTTTAATAGTCATACATTTTGGAATCTGTAAATTTTCGGTTTATCTCCCGGGCGCTACTACATTCTGGCATTAAACCATTCACGCACACATTCACACGCTGATGGTGGTAGATTGAAAGAAGTGAGGCTGCATAATACTGGTGTCAAAGGGCCGTCTGGAATCGACAGCTGACACAGAGCCAGAGTTAGACAAACTCTGACCACCTGAGTCACCATCAATGGTTACAAGAAGCATCTCACTGAAAGTTATTTCACCCAAAGAATGTTAGGTTGTCCTAACTTTTCTTCAAACATAAATTTTTGTAGGCATCCTTTGTTAAGTAAAATTAGATTTTTTTTTGTTTTTTGTTTTTAGAGAATGTGTTAAGGGTAATGTTTGTAACGGGGTTTCCTGTTTTCCCTGAATGCAGCAAAGTAATTACAGACATTTAAAAGTTCTGGACTCCAATTATTCTGCCCTATTTGAGGTTCTTTTCTGACATTTTTTTTGGTTTATGTGTGGCTTTTTCGGTCCTCCCATTGATTATGCTTAATCTTTTTCCACCATCAGCAGGATTGGGAGTGTTAAAAAAAATGTGAAGCTTTTATTGAAGCAATTAAACAGTAAGTTGTTTGTTGTATTAAAAATTTGGAGGCTGGAATCAAATCTCTGCAGCCAAGTCCTTTTTAGATAAAAAGACACCATGTTATTAGTAGCTTATAATCAAGGGAGTGTAATGCAGTGTGCATGCTTCCGGCCATTATGTTATGCCAGCTTTTAACACTGCTTGTTCAGTTCATCTGTATCATCTCTTGCATCTATTTTAAAAATTGCTGGACCCAACAGTTATTGCAGAGTTATGATAAAGCCTGTAGCGATAGAATTATCTTTTAGAGATCCCTGCAACGGGTCCTTGAACAAATGTCAAGGTTTAATTAAATGAACTTTAGTTAATTTAAAATTGATCTCTATATTCTACAGGCTACTGAACATGCTGAACGGGTCTGATCCAATTGACCAAAGTTTGTATTTGGGTCAGAATGCAGGAGGATTGTGCATTAAGATGGTGATCTGACCTTTAGCTTTGCAAAAGATAGCAGATGTAGAGTCATTAAGATGTCTGTAATGAGGCGACTGTACAGTGGGCTTCAAAAGTAGCAAGTGAGCTCCTCATCGTTCACCCGGCCACCCACAGAGAGCTCCCCGCTACATATTGACTGCCTCAGGCAAAGCGTTAGCATCTTCACACATCTGAACTTTGTTTAATCTGTCGTATTCAGTCACAGTTAAATACAAGAACAGCTCAAGTATTCAAGGTGCAGAGATTTAGTAACAGCGCCTGCAAAACTATTGACACCCCATGGGGATTTCAGCTATAGACCGCAGGGAGTTTTGTTGCGTTTCTGGTTGACAGACCAACACAAAGAAGTGGAGAAAAAGCAGTTGCAAAGAAATAAAAAGATGAAACCGAATGGTCTTTTCCCTTTTTATATCTGGTGAGCGGATGGATAAATTACATTCTTAAGGAAAAAATGGCTTGTTCCACCTTTTAATGTGACTTTACCCGGTAGAATTCAACTGATAAGCAAATAAATCTGTACTACAAGGTCTAAAGTCATGCCCAAAAGTTTTGAGAATGACACAAATATTAGTTTTCACAAAGTTTGCTGCTAAACTGCTTTTAGATCTTTGTTTCAGTTGTTTCTGTGATGTACTGAAAGATAATTACAAGCACTTCATACGTTTCAAAGGCTTTTATCGACAATTACATGACATTTATGCAAAGAGTCAGTATTTGCAGTGTTGGCCATTTTTTTTCAGGACCTCTGCAATTCGACTGGGCATGCTCTCAATCAGCTTCTGGGCCAAATCCTGACTGATAGCAACCCATTGTTTCATAATCAATTCCTGGAGTTTGTCAGAATTAGCGGGTTTTTGTTTGTCCACCCGCCTCTTGAGGATTGACCACAAGTTCTCAATGGGATTAGGATCTGGGGAGTTTCCAGGCCATGGACCCAAAATTTAAACGTTTTGGTCCCCGAGCCACTTAGTTATCACTTTTGCCTTATGGCACGGTGCTCCATCGTGCTGGAAAATGCATTGTTCTTCACCAAACTGTTGTTTGAGTGTTGGAACAAGTTGCTGTTGGAGGGTTTTTTGGTACCATTCTTTATTCATGGCTGTTTTTGGGCAAAATTATAGGTGAGCCCACTTCCTTGGATGAGAAGCAACCCCACACATGAATGGTCTCAGGAAGCTTTACTGTTGGCATAACACAGGACTGATGGTAGCGCTCGCCTTTCCTTCTCCGGACAAGCCTTTTTCCAGATGGCCCAAACAATCGGAAAGAGGCATCATGGGAGAATGTGACTTTGCCCCAGTCCTCAGCAGTCCATTCACTATACTTTCTGCAGAAGATCAATCTGTCCCTGATGTTTTTTGTTGGAGAGAAGTGGTTTCTTTGCTGCCCTTCTTGACACCAGGCCAAAAGTATTTGCCTCACTGTGCGTGCAGACACGCTCACACCTGCCTGCTGCCATTCCTGAACAAGCTCTGCACTGGTGGCACTCCGATCCCGCAGCTGAATCCTCTTTAGGAGACAATCCTGCAGCTTTTTGGATTGTCTTGGACGCCCTGAAGCCTTCTTAACAAGAATTGAACCTCTTTCCTTGAAGTTCTTGATAATCCTATAAATTGTTGATTTAGATGATATCTTAGTAGCCACAATATTCTTGCCTGTGAAGACATTTTTATGCAACGCAATGATGGCTGCACGCATTTCTTTGCAGGTCACCATGGTTAACAATGGAAGAACAATGATTTCAAGCATCACCCTTCTTTTAACATGTCAAGTCTGCCATTCTAACCCAATCAGCCTGAGAATGATCTCAGTACATCACAGAACCAACTGAAACAAAGATCTGAAAGCAGTTTAGCAGCAAACTTTCAAAACTAATATTTGTGTCATTCTCAAAACTTTTGGCCACGACTGTAAATAATTGAAAATGTGCAGTACCCTTAAATTGATATTCTGATTCAATTCAGCACTACATAAATTACATTGAATTTGCTTAAATGAAGCTTATCTGTTCTAGTAGGTTTTTTCTCCCTTGATATTTTAACCTCTTAGCTTAAGCTGTAGTTTGCATATAGGACTCATTGTACAAAGATATCTGTCAGGAGAAGGGCACAAAAGATTCACAGCATTGTTGACCTTGCCTAGTCACAGATTTTTATTTTTTATTTTTTGTAGCTCATATGTAAAATATTATAAAGAAAATGCTGTTTGGGAATATGAAAAACCTACACACTGGTGCTGATTTGGATTCCCAAAGAGCAGAGATAAAAGAGACTGTAGATGCTTGCTTTTGCTGTAGCGTTAAAACGGCAGTTGTGGCCCCTAAACTCCACAAACACACTAATTCCACTGTATGTGTCAAAAACCCGCAAATTTAATACAACTTTTCTCAATTACTAAGACGTTTTGGAAAAACATTTTAAAACATAAAATAGAAGAATCTTTGTTCCTTTGCATTATGACACAAACTGTATATTAAGAGAGGATAGACCTGAAAATATTTTATTTACCAGACATATATTTTATTGTTTTTTGTTATCAAACTGACATTGTCTAGCTCAACCAGAGAAAATTTACAGAATCACCCAGCCATGTTCTGTGAGCACCATCCCCTAAAGTCTCTATTCCTTGTTGCTGTATTAATAATTGCCCAGTACAACCTGGAGGATGTTTACATATATAGCTATATATTCTCTAAAATATTTAATCATGTTGGGGGGGTCACACTTGTATGCATACATGCATCCATTTTATACATCTTCTCTAACCTTTAAGATTACTCTCTGTCTGCTTGGCTATAATGCACATCTCATCATTTGGAGCTTCCTCCCTCTGACTCGCTGCCACTCCAGCATGGTAATTACCTCGCTCCCCTTACTGCTAATGAGAAGGTAAAATATGGGCGTCTGGCAACCAGTCATTTGCGACCCGAGCTCGCTCCCGGCAGGAGAAAAAGCTGGGTTTGAGGGGGGGGGGGGGACTAATTTCTCCCCAGAAGCTAACAAATGAATGGTGCCATCTATCCTTAGCCCACCTGTAACACCGGTTCAGCAGGAATAGCCCCTACTGAATCATTCAGATGTGAATATGTCCTCACTAGATGCTTGTCAGTGCCTGACCTTTTGGTTTCCTGTGATAAAAATGAGTTGGAGTATACAAAGTGCATGTGGTGGAAATACAAAAGTTTTTGGGGAGAAAAAAGTGCTGGGCAAATTTTAAAATTATTATTTCCAGACTTCAACTATACAAAAAAAAACTGGGTCAAAGGAAAGCTTTTATATAGCAAGGATGCCACTTTGAGGTAGATCCAGCATACTTTGGTAGAATTCTGCATTATCTGTTAGTAGTTTGATCTGCCCAATAAACACTACAGTAAGATGACATGGTATCATGGATCTTGTTTATATTTTTATTTTTTACATTATCTCATGGCTACAAAACAAACTGTCCCTTGAGGAATATAAAGGGGATGTTGCTCTTGATTCTGCATCATATTTGGTTAAACTCAATTCATAAACCAAGAAAAATGCTATATAAATTTTTCGAGATTGTGCAAGACACTTTCTGACAGCTTTTTAAGATTTATCCAATAAATGTGAGAACAGTCCAACTCTAGCATTTTGGTCCAAACAACAGCCGTTCGGACAGAAAAATGAACGTAAACATTTATTTTTGTCTTAATCTCCGATGGTTGGGCTTTGAGATGCCGAGTCCGGTTTGTGATGTTTCATGGGACAGCAAACCTTAACGTTCTCCTCATGATGTACCTGCCATGTCATGGTGTTAAAGAGGCTGAGTACTAAAATTCCTTTTATTATGTCTATATATCTAAATATCTGCTGCTAGACTTTGTTGTTGATGCATGAGCTGTGTTAGAAAGAAAGAAATGGGACAACGTTTCAGTCTTAAGATGTTCAAAGCTGATAAAATCTGAGTGAGGAGGATGTAATTGTAGCAAAATGTGGCCCAAGTATTGAGTTAATAGAAGTGCACAGCTCCTTTTTAGGGTTTTCCTTTGTAAATAAAACTCTAAGCGAGACACTATGTCTCGCTTTCCCTCAACTTCACAATTAAAACGCGGAAATAATAACTGAAATACAAGCCGAAATCCCTGAGAAGTTGAAAAGGAGGCTTCATAAATGCAGAAGATAACAAAAGGGGAGAGAGAGGAGGAGGAAGTTCAGCCGTCGTTTCCATTCATCATAACAATTATTATAGCAATTATTATATCCACTTCACTTCTGTGTTTCTTATCATACGCCCAAACAAATAAGTTGGATGAGCAGTGCTAATCAAGAACTGATGGTGTCAATCAGGGCATGTTACTGTTGAATATCATCTCTACTGATATTGAGCTGTTAGCATGTTATGACGGCCAGGAATCTAACATACAGCAGCCGTCTTCAGTCAGAGGCTTCCTTAGATTATGTTGCAAGACTGACTTCTATTGGAGATCTTTCCTGCGACATCGCCATCAAGAAGGGCTCTTAAATTATGTTATAACTTTTAACTAACACCATCCAAAGAAATTTAAAAAGCGAAATATTATGCAAAGTCACTTTTTTCATCCTTTCTGGTTGCCATTTGGGTCTCCGTTGTCTCTATAAACCATCCAAACATGAATAACAACCATCCGTACACTTTTTTGGCAAACTTTCTTGTGCTTCTATGAGCCATTTGAAAAAAGTACCTGATGGTAACATCACCATAAGCATATTTGGCTTATAACTGCCCCTCAAATTTCAAACCTAAAAAATACTGCACCATTGTCATGTGTAACATATGGAGGACTTATCCTGCCAAAATTAAAAATAAAAAGATAAGTAATTTAATAAACAAATAAATTTGGCAATAAGTAAATGAATCAGGAAATAAAAATGTAAATAAATTATGTAAATAAAGTTGGAAGTAAATAAATATATGAAGAAGTGAAACTGAAAAGAAATATATTTGAAAAAATAAAATATATTTTCAAATTCTTTATTTTTTTCCTATTTTCTCAGCATCAGTTCTCCTTAGTGCCAAAAAAATAGTAACAGGATGGGTGTACGTGGTCCTCAAGTGCTAATTTGCATAAGTGTGACAGAAGAGACTGACAGAACAGACTGAAAAGCCTGTGAGATTGCTTTATATGAGTGATTTTGTGCGAAGAACTTCAATAACATGCTTTTTACAGAGCATAGACCTGTTATAACTTTCTTAAAAAGAGGCCTGTTATGTCTCCTTTTAGTTCCTTTTGTGATCAATAGATTAGAATTGAATTAGATGCACTACCCTTTCCACATTAAATCTGAGTAGAATGCTTTCATTTTGTGAGTTTTAAGGTTGCAAAATGGGCAGACGTTTGCAAGACACTACAATAAGTGTACTGAGCAGAAATAAAGCAACGCTTCAGCCTGGCAGTGGATTGATCAGGTCTGAGTATGAAGCATTACACACCGGTCCTCACCTTGCATGTCTAAACCAGCTTTTAATTTAAAGATGGAAAAAGTTTCGCCTGCTGCTTCCGGTCGGCCCTTACCTCGAGTGAAAATCTGAGGATGGCTTTCAAAGGAGCCTTTCTTCAAAGGCACAGAACTGGAAGCCATTTGGAGGAAGATTAGGCAAAATCCCCCAAGAAAAAACTCTAAGACATGCAGCTGCTGGGGAAAAAAAAAACACCGTTTCATATTACAGAATATCACAGAACTGTATCATATTTAATTTTCTGCCTTTTGGGAATAAAGTCTTTTTACTCTCCGGAATATTCACAGTCACGGAAATTTTAACTAAACTTTTGAATATTATAACCGTGTTTCATTTCACAGGTGAATGAAAGCAGAATTCTTCTTATTTCGTGCCAACAACTATCCATTTGCTGTCTGATAGGAAATTGCTAGATTTTTCTCAGTTTAATGGATGAGTAAGATCTAAGCGGGGATCTTAGATCTGTGGAGGAGATAGAAAGATCTGCACACATGGGTTAGAATCACTCCCCGTGGTTAGGCTTCTCTGCTCGGTTTCAAGAAGGAAATTACAAATTAAAATATGGTTCTTAGTCAGATGGTTATATTTTTCCTGACACTTAATATTAATATATGATTAGGAGCATCACTCATGCTGTAGGAGTGCATTTTCTGTATTTACAGGAACACAAAGCCAAAGATGTCCGACTTGCAAGAAAAAAAGTATTAGCTCCCTACAGATTTGCACTTTATGTCAATCTTGAATGTCTCAGATTAAGTATGACAGATATAAGATCAGTAAAAGAAGCTGCTCCTTAAATGATGGTTTCATTTATTTAAAAGAATCGTAACAGCCATATAGTGCTTGTTTTAAGTAAGGATGAGTCTCTTACACCTTGCAGAGTTACTTTACTTTGGTAATGTCAGATAGGGTTTTATGTAAGCATGTCACTGCCAGAGCTAGAACATAAACACATAAAAGTGATCTCATCAAAATGGGACATAAAACTCAATAAAACAAGAATTGATGAACTTACCACTTATGAGATTTCTGATTTCATCAAGTTTTATATCTAATTATCAGTAACTTTCTTCTTTTAGCAGATATAAAAATACGTTAGCCTGACAGGGTAAGAGTTCCTTAAAAGTTATAAAGGGGCTCCCTTTGAGTCTTCATCTTCTCACTCATTTTCTTCTAGAAGAGACTTAAACATTCTGCAAGTTGTCGCCGATTTACCCTTAATGACCTATTTTGGTTTTGTTAAGATATTAAACCTGTTATAAAGAGATTTAGATGTCATAAAACAAGAAACTTTCAACAACGTTCGTATATTTCATATTTAATTCAAGACGTGTATATCTCATAAAATGATCAACTTTTTAGTTATAACAAGATTTATATCTTTAAAATGAGAAACGTTCTAGTTTTAGCAAGATTTATATCTGACAAAACCTACTCGTTAAACACCATAGCCAACCTGTTACAGCTCATAGAAATGCAAATATAGTTTATTGAAATCCACAACGTGATAAAGGCAAACATAACTTTTTCTGTCTTGATCCGATCGGACTTGGACTTACTGGAAGGCTTTGGATCATTGTTCAGCTGGAAAATCAAAATATTCCTGTGTTTAAGGTCATAATCTAATGGTTGGACAGTTTGTTGAACAAGTCCTTCAGATCCAAAAGCAGCACAGAAGCACTAGTCTGTCACTCTATCACCACCATGTGTAATTGTCATTGAGTTACTTATCTTTCAAAAATGTCACGTCCCTCCCTTGGAGGCCTTTTTTGCCCAGTATCTTTCTTATATTTAAATCATAGCTGAGGTAAATTACTGCAGAGCTTCAAATGATGTTTTGGGTTCTTGTGTGACCTCCTGGATGAGTCCTGGATGCTCTCAAAACCTTAGAATTTGCTTTGCAATCTTTTCCAGACTGATAGTTGTGTTGGCTTTTGAGATGTTTTAGTCTACGTCATGTTGAGCGACTTGTTGTGTGATCTGTTAGATTAATTTAAAACAAGACCGTATCTAACTGTCAGTTCCTGCTGTGTGAAATAACCCGAAGGTCATGCTGTCACCAAGTGACCAAGAGTTCCTCTTTGCTAAAATTATAAATATAACAGATTACACTGACCTCTCAAAGGAGCACGTCTCCTGCTACTGACAACAAAACAGGAGCAATCACACCTTAAAAAATAAAATGCAATGCTCCATGAGCATCTCCGCTCCCCTGACTAATGCATATTTCCATATCAAGACACTCTTCTAACTCCATTATCAATTTTTTTATCTGATAGGAAACAAATCAAGGCTTTCCCAGTGTCGGAAATGAAAGTGATTTTCATGTTGAATGTTCCAGAAAGCCACGGAGATGGAAGAGAAAAGAATATATTCCCGGCCTTCGGATAGACTCCAATGTCACACATGAGGGGACAGGGAATCTCATCACTGCCGGAAACATTTTATGCTCTTTGCCGAGTTTCATATTTGCCATAAAATCTCAGAGATCGACTCCTAACCCTCATAGCATGCCTTGAAAACTAGATTAAAGAACATCCAAGGGAACTGAAATATATTAGCAGTAATAAGTAAGATTGCTGAATGCTTGGAGGGTTTGAGTCTGGAAGGTCGTGTACTGCAAATGCTCATGTTTGCTGGTTGTAGAGAAGCTCCCATTATAAAGCTATTAGCTGGAGTATTACCATGATTAACTCGAAATCCACGTTAATTCACTGATGCGACTGAACGTACTGCAGCCAGAGTTGCCTGATCATAAAGCTTTGTCAGAGTCTTGGCGTGCAGTCTGCTAGTCTGGGAGTAAGTAAGTGGATTTAGAAAGCCCAGATTGGTGAAGGCAACATGTCAATAGAATGCTATTGCTTCTAAGCTTATGTCCCGACCTCTAATTTCAACAAAAGGAGTTGACCTCTAGCCCTCCAATTACAGATAAGAGTGACTGTATTAAAGTTGTCTGTACAAATACGACGCTTTGTCCACGTTGAGTCGAGGACATTTTTCAGATGAGCTCATACTTTATCTATCTGGGGTCACATGTGGGTTAGTTGGAAAAAAATGTCTTAGTCCACACCAACACTGTTTTTTTGGAACAGCAAACCACATATTTTCTCAGCTATTGCAATCATATGTGAAATAAAGTATGCCCTCTTGGGTTCTACACATAGGGACGCATTAAAACTCAGATTTCTTAAGATCTGAGTGACAGTCCATCAAAGGGCCACATAGAGACAGAAAGGACAAACAACCATGCACGCACACACTCACACCTAAGGACAATTTAGAGAGATCAGTTAACCTGACAGTCATGTTTTTGGACTGTAGCCAGAGTACCTGGAGGGAACCCACACATGCACAGGGAGAACATGTAAACTCCATGCAGAAAGACTGCGGGATACGAACCCACAACCTTCTTGCTGCAATGCAACAGTGCTAACCACTGCCCCACCGTGCAGCCCTTATAATATGCCTATTATAAAATAATCAACTTTACCAACAATAACTCTAACTAATGGTTCTCTGTAAGACTATCACAATTTTTCTTCCCTTTTTTGGATTTGTGGAGATTTTTCTATGGAACAGTCTCTTAAGGTCCTACCAGATACCCCAATTCTGGTTAAGGCACTGTGAATTTTAGATGTTTCCCTGCTTCAGCACAAGTGTTTTTTTTTTTTTACTGACTAGTGCTTAACAGGCTTTTGGTGAGCTACATTAATCTGAATCAGGTGTGTAAAAGCAGGAAAACATCTACAACGTGCAGGGCAGTGAGCCATAAAGGACTAGGGTTAACCCACATTGTGTCTCTACATTATGATCTAGTGTGGTTCAATATGTTTTACTAGTATTCTTGTGGAGGTCCTGGGGTTTATTCAAAAGAAACTCTGCAAACCAATCAAACCAGCCATTGTCTTCCACATTTCCAAGTTCCAGGAGCTGAAATTTGTGAATATTTGAGACACTCTTGGAAAAATCTTATAACTGCCAATTTCAATAGTTCAGCCACTATATATATATCTTAGTACCATGGGTCGCGTTAGCTAAATATTATCAATCTTTGGGTGTTGTTTTAGAATGGTGACGAAAAAAATCTAAAGGTCATCATTCATTTTTGGAAATTACAATTCACACCAGAACGACTTGGAGCAGATGTGCTATTGTGATATGTAATATTTCAACTTTAAGTACAAATTATAGGTAATTGAAACAAAAAAGATTATCATAAAGAAAGTAGTAATAGTAGTAATAAACTAACAAAGATTCCAGTGAAGGCATCTTGGTAACTGGGAGCTGAGAGCTTGTAGAACAGTTAATGTCACTTTGGAACGCATCACTCCCATGAGCCCGGTGCATGCTGAGTTGATTGCTTGCAGGCCAGGAAACTGCATGTTCTGAGAGTCTTTCCCAACTCCAATCACTTGAACTGGAGAAATGTTCCCTGATTTCAAAACTTTGGCTGTTGTAGCTCTTAATTCCAGCTTCCAGTGTAGCAGCAGAGAACGAATTCATCCTCCAGAACAACATCTGAACCCCCCATGAGAAGTAATCTGTCCGAGGCAAAAATCCAACACCACATGACAATAAACTCTGCAGGAATCGCATTTGAGACATTTGATTACTTACACGCACATGGGAATTTCAGGTCCATTTGGACCAGGAGGAGTTTGATTAATATTGTTTTTAGAATATTTTAGGTATACTATATGAACAAACCCTCAAAATACATGAATTAGTAAACATTGAGTTAAAAATAGTTGGAGGTACATTTAGAAACTGGTTATGGCGTTTTTCCTCTAGTACCTACTTTGCCCGACTTCGCTCCGGTTTCATAGTTTTTCTACTGGCAGGAGTCGGGCTGAGTCAGTCCAAGTCGATACCATTTTTAGTAACAGCTTAGCTGCGTTTGCAACAGGGCAAAGCAGGAACTGAAAAGCGACGTCTGCTGGTCACTGATTGGCTAGAGGGTGGAGTCCCTGGCTGGGCAACATGACAGCATCTTTTAACAATAATCAGACTGCCATTTTTAAACCTCACTACGGCGATTTATCGGAGCTGATGGCTTCTCATGGCTACCAGCACGCTGAAGCAATGCCGGGAGAAATGGAGAACGCTGAAATCCAAATACCACACCATAGAGGACCACAACGGCGAGGGGTCAAGCCAAAAAAACTGGAGCCTACTGATCGGGGAGCTATGGGTGGGAAAAAACCCTTCCACAGCCGCAATTGCTTTAATTGACCAGGGATGATGGTGAGTTTATTTTTTGTGTGTGTGAATTTAATCATAACTTACTTGTCCTATATGTTTTAAACACACAGTGAACAAAGAAAGAAAAGCGACACCACTGTTCCCTCCTTAAAAATATAGCGAATAAGCATTTGATGCTAACACTATGCTATCTCTTATTCTAACTATTTTCTATGCTACGACACAGTGTTTTTGTGCTTAAGTTGGGCTTGTCTTTTTGTCTAGTCTGTTTAAAAATGTGCGGGGCAATTTTAGCATAATTTTGACCCTCCAAGCTTTGTTAAATCAGCTCTGATGCTACAGATGCTTTGTTTCTTTAGTAAATATTAACGTTCCCACTTACATTTTCTGCTGTACAGTAAGGTATATTTGTGTGTCTACTCTATAATTTTAATTCTCAAAGTGAATGTGATTAAATGCACTGTGAACAAAGTACTTAGAAAGTTCAATCAGCACACTATTTTTTGCTCTGAATAACAAAATTGCTCTTGTAAACTACAAAACATTCATGTTACATGCTGCACATGCACATTCTGGAATTTTTTTTACATTAACCTGCTAAGTTGCACAATCTTCAAATCGAGTGTGACAGTTTTATTTTTAACAATTTCACAGTACTTCTGTAATTTTATCCCTAATGCACATATAGTATTCTTAATTCAGTTTATCATATTTTTCCCAAGGGAATTTAATCCTGTGTCATTTTGTGGCTGTTAAAGCCGAATTTCTCCTCAGTAGGACAGTGAAGGATGATTCTATTCTATGCAGCGGTTTTGTTTAATTACTTCTTAAAGTTGTTTTCAAGCTGGATTTTACTTACCACTTCAATTTGTCCTATTTGTCTTGGCAGGTGGAGGAGTGTCTCCAAAGACAACCAATCATTAATCACTGCGATACAAACTGTACCAGGGCCAGCAGAATCAATGTGTTCATTTTTTTGATTGACAGGAGCAGGAAGATCGCTTACGAAGGGAGAAGATGACATGATGCCGCCTTTAAATCAAACCTTCCCTGTGGTGCTGGGAAATATTATACAAACCATGACCCACAGACCTGTGCAAAATGGATGTTTGTCCCTGAACTTTTTCTATGCCCATGTAATAAAATGTATAAATTATCTGCTTTGCATTGTGATTTGTAATTGCATTTTCGCATACACTGGTTAGTGGAATCTATAGTGCAGCCAGAGCATTTGCCTTTTGAATGTTAATGGCTATTCACCGAAACAACTGAATAGTTATTAATTTAATTTTCCAAATTTATATCCAGTGGATCAGGGATTAGCGACCTTTTCCAATCTGATAGCAACATTTGCCCTGGCTGCCAGTAATTTTTTTCTAAAATCTAAATTTATTTCTATTTTTAAATTATATGGCATTCAGCCATAGGCTTTGGAATCGTTGAGATAAATGACATTTGTAAAGATGAATAAGAAGTAAAATACACAAAGTGCTATGGATTCAGCAAACCCATGTTAAAGTCTATATACAGTTGTGGAAGTTACTATGATATGTTAAATCACCCCATTTATTGTTAATCATATCGTAGCTGGGTATCTTACAAAACAGATATTTTCAAATGATTTGATCTGTCATCCATTAAAAAAAACATATTTAGGGTACCAAAAACGATTCTTTCTCAAATCGAAGATTTGCGTTTTCTCTATTTTAAGCATTTGCTTGCAGACAGAAATACTCAGAACTTTGTATTTTATTTTGCAACTTCACTGTCAGAAAGTAGGAAGTTATGGTACATTCAGACCGCAGGCTTTGTCAGCTTCAAGCAACACTCATAAAGTGACTTGTTCCACGCATATACACAGAAGATACATTGTTAGGCTGAAGCTCGCAAAGCTCGTAGGCGGGCCTTTCTCTGCCGTATGTTTTAAATGCTCACGGATCGTGGTTGGCTTGGCAGCGTCAATGTCGGGCAACGTCACTACAGTGAGTCGCTCTGATTGGTTGCCGTCAACAGCTTTAGGACTGTCAAAAGTTCAGCTAGCTGAACTTCTTTGTTGCTAGCGTTATGAGCTTTGAAACTTGAAACACAGGAAAAGCTTGAAAAATTGATGAAGCCAAAGCTCACAAAGCGCCGCAAAGACCGTGACGCTCCTCCAACACCCTCCCCCGTAGACGTAACATGAAATCTTGACGTTGCCGACGCTGACAAAGCCTGCGGACTGAATTCACCATTACTCTGAGTGAATAGGATTTGGGGGACCTACTGCCCCCTTCAGGTTTGGCTTAAAAATGCACTTATGTGGTTGGGTGTTAACTGTTTTTGTTTTTTTGTTTTTACGTGGATGTAAGAATTTTTTTTTTTTTTTTTAAAGCTACGCGTTTGCGTAGCCTAAGAATACACAATTGGTACATTTACAGGCCCATCTAAATGAACCTTTTGGTATTAATCGAGTTTATAGCTAAACCAGAATAGAAGCCTTTATTCCAGTTTACATTTCACTCACAAAATCAGATTATTGAATGCACTGAATTGGGTTTCGGAACTGTGACATACGCCCTTACACTTTGGCCTAGAGCGTCACACAGCTAGTAAACAAATGCTAGCAGCAGCGAAGCAGACAGAGTAATAGCATGATATGCTTATTGAGCTAAGAAATGTCAACGCTGCCGTACAGTACATTTTGTAACTACGGTACTGTTTGATCAGATTACTCGTCAAAAGCACGTCGTATCAGAGTTGTTATTCTTTCGTGGCCTTGTCACTTCCCAAAGGGGGAGCGCACAGGCTACCAATAGCTCGACTAAGATGTGTTGCAACACATATGTTTGTCTGATTAAGAGTAGTCCAGTTCCGTTTGACACCAGCCAGACAAGGGCGTATACATGCATTTCAAAAGTCTGAATTCAGTCGGACTAAGGGAAAAATTCTGTGTCATTGATTTAGTTGGACATTAGAATGCAGTCAAACATCACTTTGACATAATTTAAATTGCACTGCTATTTGTTCGACTTTTTCCTCCATTCATATGGTCTATATTAGTCAAGCTTTATAGTTTCACACCAACACTTTTCAAACACGGTATTGTAAAATTGCCTGAAAGTTCTGAACCACACAATGTGATTCCTTTGTATTTGCATTTGGCACCTTTCAAGGTGTTCCCTTTCAATCTTTACAGGTTATTTAAATAAAGACAACAAAAGCATGCAATCTGTTTTTAATGTCTGATTATTTTTTTCATGTTTTATTACGCGAGGGTGTGAAATGTTATTATTGAAGTGGCTAATGAGACAAAACTGAGAAAACAGCTCCATACACTTATTCTTTTTATTTAAAGGTGCTGTGTGAGGAAAATTGTGTTTATTATCAAGCCTTTAAAGGCAGATTCCCTCTTACAATTCATGTAATTAAAGGACAGCTTGCACATCATGTTGCATTAGCATTGTTGGAACAGTGACCAATTAACTGCAAGTACCTCTGTGTTTCAGCCTTTTATCATGCCATGTTCCTCTAATTGACTAAAAGTCTTAACTCTGCAGAGGAAGTCTTAAGTAGAAATATAATGAGAAATTAGAAAATAAATTGAAGTGTTGATTGAGGTCCGTACAGTTCTTTGGGTGCTATTGAGAGAGCTAGTTGGTTGGTGAAAAAGGGTCTGGAACTGAATATTTTAGAGTCCATTGAACTCTTCTGAATGATGGTTTTTACAGTCAGCACTTTCTCAACTGTAGCTTCTGGTAGTTATATTCCCAGCATGTAGTTTATTTCCAAAATGAGAGCTAAAAGGAGCATTGGAAATGTTTGGTAGACTGTGAGAGCTGCTGATATGAAAGCCGAAAAGCTAAACATCAAAGCCATGTCAAAAACCAGCAGCGACAAAAGCCCCCATGCTGTGGCTTTTAGTTTGCAACGTCTCAGAGAAGAAAAGGAACTTGAACGCAACACAAAGATTTCATCCAAATTAGGTTACAGCTCAGGACTTTTCAGCACTGGATAGCTGAGGCTGTAGTTCATGTTTCATTGAGTCAAACGTTTCTTTCTAATTAAAATAAACTCTTCTTCTAAAATCTAATCATGTATTTATCCGTGCCTTAGCACAATCTCCACCTGAAGCTGGAGAGTATTCTAGTTATCCGTTGTTAAATAACCAATAATCTGGGTGTAATTCTTATCACGACACTAGAGCATTCAATTTAACCAACAATGACTAATTTACATTAAATACATTAATAATGCAATAAATACAATCTCCTCATAGGTTGCATCTGTCCCACCTGTAGAATGAGGGTGGCTTTCCGATACGGACGCATTTTATTAAATTAAAATGTAATCAAAATTGAAAGAGAACGTTTTCACTAGTATTGCAACAAAACATCTTTGCTAAAAAAAAAACTCACAGAGAACCATGTCCAAGCATATTGGTTGAAAGTTTAGTGGCAGGAAAAACTGCTAGAAAAAAAAGGGTCCAGAATTAAAAGATTAAACTTTCCAGAGGCAGTTTGGACATGGTAACACTGCGTAAACGTTTTACTCTAATGTTGTCCTCACCATCAAACTGGTCCGACCTAAATCCCGTAGATACTTTATGAAGTTTTAACAGGAAGATGAGAGACAAGTTGAAGGTTGCAACCAAAACAACCTGGGGCTTCCTTAACATCTGCCTGATCGCCCTCCTGTCACACCTGATTTGTGGGTTTTCATCTGCTTTAAACATTATCGTACTCAAAGACTTCTTAAACTGAATTACTAAAGTATATTAACTTTTTAATGGTATTCTAACTTGTTTAGATGCTTCTGTATATTGCAGAGACATTATCATTATTGAACAATAAAATTACCGCTCTCTTTGATTTTATCTTTGAACATCCAGGTATGATTTTATTCTCATTAAAGCTGAATGTAAACCATTCCTCCAACACTTAGTCTATTATTCAGTCTATTTTTATTTGATTTTGTTAATCTTTATTTTTGCACACGGAGCCGTCGTCAAAGTAGCTGGAGAACTTGAGAGAGTTCTATAATTTTCATCATAGGTACACTTAGACTGTGAGAGAAACAGAATGTAAAAAAAAATAAATCATTGGAAATCACATTGTATAACTATTAAAAAAAAGTATTTGTATAATGGTGCAGAATATCATACCTACTGTGAAGCAGGGGTTGGAAACATTATGATTTGGGGCTGCTTTTCTGCAAAGGGGACAGTATGACTGATGTGTATTACGGAGAGGATGAATGGAGCCATGTATCCTGAGATTTTGTAACAAAACCTAATTCCATCAGTTAGAGCACTGAAGATGAAACTTCGCTGGATCTTCCAGCAATAAGAAATGGCTCGTTCAGGGAGCTTTTCCAACCTCTGTTGTCATTTATTTTAAAACTTTGGCTGAAGTGGTACTTATTTTCCAGTTGGACAGTGGAGCGCAGATTTGGCCTCCAGAATAACATCAAGGTGTTAAGACGTTTAGACCTACGCAGGTAAACTTTTCGTATTTTGAGTGCAATCATTTAATTTTATTGTTTACATGTATTTACTGGGGATATGTATTCTCTTTTCAGCTTGTTCGGATTGAATATTAATTAAAATAGTTTTTTTGCCATTTGTACTTTAGAGATAAAACCACATTGGAATGCAAATTGTATAAATAATGAATACTATTCAATAGGTCATTATCTTTTTTAGAAATTGGCAGGTAAAAATCCCATCCATCCATCCATTATCCTCTGCTTATCCGGATAGATTGACTGGTAAATTCAGAGCTTTGACTTTCGACTCAGCTCTCGGTTCACCCCAACAGACCAATACAGCGTCCGTACCTATTGATCTCATGCTCCATATTTCCCTCATTTGTGAACAAGACCTTTAAGTACTTGAACTCTTCCAATTGAGGAAGGACCTCATCCCCTACCGGAGAAGGATCCCAACCCTTTTCCAGATCAAGACCATGGTCTCGGATTTGGAGGTGCGGATTCTCATCCCAACCACTTCACACTCGGCTGCAAACAGCTCCAGTGAAAGCTGTAGATCGCCTTCTGATGGAGCCAGCAGGACCACATCATCTGCGAAAAGCAGACCCAATCCTGAGGCCACAGAAACGGATCCCCTCAACACCTTGGCTGCACTTAGAAATCCTGTTCATAAAAGTTTTGAACAGAATCGGTGACAAAGGGCCTTGGCAGAGTCCAACTCACATTGGAAACAAGCATGACTTACTGCCGGTAATGTAAACCCAGCTCTGACACCAGTCGTACAGGGACCTATCAACCCGTATCAAAGGGCCTGGTACTCCAGACTCCCAGAGTATGACACTCTGTGGTCCCCCTTATTAAATAGGGTGAAGACTACCCCAGTCTGCCATTCCAAGGGAACTGTCCCTGATGTCCATGCAATATTACAGAACCTTGTTAACCAACACAGCCCTACAACATCCAGAGCCTTGAGGAACTCTGGGCGAGTCTTATCCACCCCCGGAGCCATGCCACCGAGAAGCCCGACCCAAAGTCCCTAGACTCTGCTTCCAAATTGGAGGGCATTCTGGTGGGACTTAGGAGGTCTTTGAAGTATTCCATCCACCGACCCAAAAGGTCCTGTGTCAAGGTCAGCAGCACACCACTCCCTCTGTAAACGAGACGCCGGATGGTGGACCAGCATTGCTTCGAAACCATACAGAAGTCATTCTCCATGGTGCAGGTAAAAATTGATATTTGAATTTTTTTATTACCTTTGCCAAACAAATTGATGGACAACAAAAAAGACAATGAGCTTTAACCAGCTCACAGTATTTCTGCAATATTGTCTACTTTTATTTGTATGTATTCCTGCATAATTTAAATTTGTATATGGATGCTCAAAATGTAAGGTTTGGGGAAATCACAAATAAAAGAACTGAAGCTTTTTCTAAAAGCTGGTGCAGCATTTCAGGCTTCAACAATCCTAGATGGACTGTTATTGGGATGAGTCAAGTGAGACATTCAAAACTTAGACCATCTTCTGTTAACTGTCTACGGTTAACCATGTTGGTGGCAGCAACATGCTCTGTGCGTTGAGAATGTATTGAAAGAAGATGACTTCCTAATTCTTTGACTTTACCTCAGAACAACAGCTTATTTCTATTCTGTTGGCTCCAGCTTTCAACCATCTAGCTAACGTTAATGCTTCTGAATGCCGGTCCAATTAAAAACTAACCAGAAAGTCAACCACTTCTAACAGATTCTACCAGTTCTGTAAGGACTGGTCAGATATTGAGTCAGAAGTATACCAGAGACTTGCTGCTGGGTACAAAACATGCAGTCGAGGCAAATTTAGCCAAACATTTATTAAACGGGTATATGTGCATAACTGAACGTGCAGTCACAGTTTTTCCTCGTGGATTTGGGTAAATTGATAAAAAAACAACTCAAAATGGTTAACTCAGAGCTGGTTTTTAAAAGAAAAAGATTAAAGTTGTATAATAAATCCTTTTTTAAGAGTGGATTTATACTTCTAAATAAAACTAAAAAGTATTTAGAAACATTTGTAAACTACATTAGTTTAGAAACTTTTTCTTTTTTTGATTTATGTGTATTTCTGTAACAGACTTTTTGGGACTTTTAAAAAAAATATACAATTCTTTAAGATGTGGTTTTAAAAGGAAAAATGTAAACATCCTTTCAGCTGGTCTTTGTTAGTAATTTTCGACAAATACAGTTTTTCTGCAATTTACATTTAGACCCTTAAAGTGTTTGGGCTAATGCAGGGCATTTAAAAATCAGCCCCCTGATGCAAGTGCAGCCTGATAAGGCCAGGCAGATCAGAAAATGACATCTCCCTATTCAGATCGACCAATTCCCGTCGAAGCGTGGGTGTGAAATGCAGACACTCCGAGTGGCTCGTACAGTAGGGTAACCGGCCGTAGATAAGGCCGAGCTTGGCCGGTGACATGCCTGACTTGGGAGGAAAAAAAACGCTAATCGTTGAGGACAATCTGTTCGCGCCGCTGCAAGTCACTTAACTTCTGTCAGTTCAGTACGGGCTGCTGCGGAGCAACACAGTGGCCCGTGAATGCAATTTCCATATAATTACTCCTACATAAACGGAAGTTTCCGTGCTGTTTCATCAACCTTTTGGACCACATGCTGGTAAATATATAAATAAACTTCTGTTGGCAGTCCGAGGAAAGGGTTGAGGATAAGCTAATAGTCCGGCAAATGGGTGGCATTGATGTACATTGTTAGACAGATGATTCCCCCCGCCCCCCCACACACACACCCCCCCACACACAAATGCATGAGCATTTGTTAATCACAGAACACGCTTGCTCGTGCAAAAGCAGGTGTGAGTTTGAGAGATCAGCTGCTGACATGGGGAAGAAAACGTGCTGAATATGAGAATCACTCAGTACCTGAAAAATGATGGAATGTGTGTGGTTTCCAGTCAAACTGGATTTGCTAAAAAACCAGACACAGCCTAATAATGGTCCAAGTAAAAACCCACACTTGCTTTGAGTACATTTGTTTTCTTCTGAGATATTTAAGAGGCTATTTCTATCAGCCAGAAAAAGAGACAATGCTGAGTCAGACAAAATATACAAAACGTTTTGAACAGTGGAAAAAAGGGATTTTGTCATTAGGGTTCAAATGAGTTTGACTTTTAGATTTGTATTCGGAAATACATGGTAACCCATTGTGTAAGGGTTTAAAGAAAGGTGCTTGCAACATGTGTTTCCATAAAGTAGTTGAGAACAAAGGCAGTTTTGGGGGGGGAATAAAATCCAGATTAGATCGATGCTGAATGTTTCTCCAGTGTATTTGAGGATTTTTCTGTTGAATGCGTCACCAGAATTAATCACAGAAAATTCTTTTCCATGAGCATTTGTAAAATAACCAAAAGCAAATGTACTTTGAAAAGCTGTAATACATAGGGTCAATGCTGCACTACCAGCTACTGTCTGGCATTTGTAAAGCAGCCAAAAGAGGGGTGCCATTCATTTTTGTTGCTGCTGATTGGTTGTGGATACAGAGTGGATGTTGGCTTCTGCAGTACTGCTAAGAAGAAAACTACCAAAAACTAAGAAGTAAACACTAACCAAATAAATTGTAGCTTACTGCATCTGCGGTTTTGGAAATTATTAAAAGTTGATCAATTGATTTAAGGAAAACTAAGACCCGTATGAGTTATTAAAAAGTCTTAAATTGAAATTGTATAGTCTTTTTTTCAGGTTTTTAAAGTATGTTTTAAAAAATCGATCATAAACTGATAATTCAATTCGGTTTATCTATACAGTGCCAATTCACAATATATGTCATCTCAAGGCCCTTTAAAAGAAAAGTAATTTCAATACAATTATATAAACATTACAATCAGTTGAACAAGTTTTCTGTTTAAGGAATCCCAGCATTTTGCATCAAGTCGTGGACCTGTGGTTGGGCCGAATTGATGCAGACTTTTAACCACAGCAATCCTCTCTGCATTCCTTCATCCTGAGCAAGCATGTAGCGACAGTGGAAAGGAATAACTCCCCTTTAACAGGAAGAAACCTCTAATAGAACCTGACTCAGTACAACTGGCCTTCTGCCGCGACTGTCTGGGGGTTTGAGAAGACAAAGCAGAGACACAGAAATAACAAAAGGAACTGACGTATGAGTACCTTCTATATTAAACAAAGTAAAAATTTAACAACTGGACATGGAAGATGTTTGATCACTGGGAGAATCATCCGAATCGATGATCCCAATCCAACAGGGTGCTGTAGCTGAGCAGGATACCAGACCAAAACACAGAGAAAACAAGGTTAACAGCTGAAATAAAAGCAAAAAAACACAAGTGGAGAGTAGCAGAAGAGAAAAGTAACAGAGTGAAGAAAGGTGATCAATTGGTCCTTCAAAATTCTAAGACTATAGTAGGACAACTACAAAGATAGCTCAGGATAACCTAAGCCTTTTTAACAATAAGTTTTATCAAAAAGGACGATTTTTAGCCTAATCCTAAAAGTAGACAGGATGTCCTCCCATTCTATATTTTGGAGCTAACAGTAGACCTGCAGTCTGAGAGTGAAGTGCCCTGCTAGGAACATATGAAACAATCAATAAAAATGAAATCATTTTTGGTTAAGCATTTCTGTAAGACTTGAGTTTACACTACAGATGTGGCGACAGAACAGCTTTATAGTGAAGTGCAAAGCGTTGCAGTATGCAGTAGTACGGAAAATGGAGGAGTTGAAATTTGCAGATTCTTGGCCAGATGTTAAGGATTTTTTGTAAAGGTCTGTTTGCCTTTATTTGAAAGTGGACAGCATATAGAAAGTGAAGAAAGAAGGAGGGAAGACCTGCAGCAAAGATCCACTGGGCAGGACTCGAGCCAGGGACGTCTTCGTCGGGGACTAAGGCCTCCGTACAAGGGGCAACTGCACTAGCCTGCACCACGCCGCGCCCCATAAGATAAAGATTTTAAGCAATGGCTGAAGCCTGTGGCTGGAAGCAACAGGGGGGCTCATCGTGCGTTTTGTAAAAAGATAAGTTTGCCCCAATGGACATCAACGCAATCAAATGGCACATGGATGTAGCCACAAAACCGCCGCTGCATACATCCGCACCAATCAGTTGCCGTTAGCTTTTGTTTTAAAGCTACTGCTGTGACAGAGGGATCAAACTGTGGCATCCTTACCCAACGCAACAGGCTCCACAATAATAACTTTGCCCCATTATCTCCCACATCCGACTAGTGGCACTTGCAAAGCAGCCAATCCAGGAGTGTCATTCATTTTCCTTGGCGCTGATTGGCTGTACCCAAGAGTGAACATTAAGACTGTAGATATCAGTTATTGTGGTTGTGCTAAGATGTATTTTATTGATTTATTTTAATATTAATTTACTTTATTGTATTTATTCATGTATTTATTAATGCACGAAAACAGTACTGTGACAAATCTCTTGGGTGAAGGTCGGACCTCAGCTTAGGTCTTTCTAGAAGTTGAAAACCTTATACTGTAATTGTTTTTAATTGGTGGTTGTTTATGCACTATCCATTAAAGGAAAACGTCCCTGTGGATCCAATAAAACCGTCTGAAGCAACAGCATCTTTTACTCCTCTTAACCTGTTAAAATTCTTAACCGCACTGATACACTACACAATTCCTCTAGTCCATAACCGCTTTGAAAAGGTTCTCTTGAGCTCTAAAGCGATAAAAAAAAAAGTCTTCGGCAACTTTTAGTCCTCAAAGTTCAGTGACATTTTCCCGCTGCTTGTGTCCCGCTGAGAAGTTAAAAGCATCTGCATTTTGCAGCTACACGTCTGCAGCTGAGGCTTTTATTGGCCTAAGTGCCCTTTTGTATCTCTTAACATATAATTTGCGTATAAATTTCCCTTCCAAGCTGCCAGATTGTAGCCAGCATTCTTAGTAACGCTGTCCTAACATTCAGAAGCTTTATTTAAACATCTGCTTGAAAAGGATGTTTAACACATCAGATGGGGAATAGCAGCATCCTCCAACAACAACTAAATAGAAGTCAAAGCAAAGAGATGTGAACCTCACATAACTGCACACAAGATTGTCTTTATAGAAAATTTAAGAATTCATGAATTAGAACTTAAATACCTGCCCTAATAGCAATGCCTTTATTGACCACTAAACTGTTTGGAGCAAAACCGAAGTATGTTTTTCCAAAAGATGCGGTTCCCTTAGATTTTATTAGATAAATATTCTTTGTATTTTTGTGTATAGGCACATTGAATAATTTTTTCCTCAGCAGCTCAGACAAAATCCGACTAAACTTGTCCTCTTGGCTCTCTTACTGTTGAAGTGCACCAGTCCCTCCTGTGGCCAAAACCTCCACAACAAGATGCTTCCGGCACCATACTTTGGTGTCCACACTCTCAAATAATGCCTTAAACGTTGAATTTTTTAGTCTACATCCCCCTATCATCCACACTAACCTGGCGTTGTCTAAGGTCTGTGGCCAGATAATTATTAGCTGGTAAGAGGGCCGTCTACTTCTTAATTCAACGGCCAAATGAGCAGGTCTGGACAGCTTCCCCGGATAATGAAAGGAAGTGACGGCAATTAAATGCTGCGTTCCAGGTTGACGACAACAACGCGAACAGCAAAGATGGAGACGAGTCTCGCCATGCAGCTTCTTCTTTTGCAAATTCAGACATTCAGCCATTGTTCTCTTTGGTGGGACAAACAAATGTGTTCTCTGCTGTAAAGCTTCTTGTTTATAATTTGCAGGCACCAGCAATGACGTAGATTATACGCGTCAGTCTGTGTTTCGCTTGTCTTTTCGCGCATGCCCAGTATAAGCACAGGTTAGTATGGGATTGTGCAATCATGGGACCTTAAACAGCTCAATTCAGTTGAATAAGAGTATAAAAACATACGCCCCCCAAAAAAAGTGTGGATTATTAATGTTGCTTTTGGAGTAATTAATGCTTTCTGGGTCGTTTGCTTTTTTCTGAGGTTCTCTGGGCCTCATAACTGCATGATGACTGGAAATATTTATGCTTTTGTGAAATCACTAGAACCAATGAATTTGGCACCTTCAGGCATGTTAAAAATCCTCAAAACCAATAAAACACTATTGGAAGTAGAAACATGGAAACATGTTGCTGCGGGGATACTGTGCCTTAGTAGAAATAGGGAGGGCGGGTTATCTCGAACTCTACTCTGAATTGTTAAGTGGATTTGTTCGTATCAAAACATATCCTGTACAAAGTGCAGCATGGAAAAATTAGACACCTGGATCTGGTCTACAATTATTTCAGAAAATTATGGCTCATCTCTTTTGATTTTTCCCTAAGGTTGCATGAGGAATCAGACAGTTTGAGGTGTTTTCTTAAAATAATACAAAATTTTGTGAAGCTTATAAAGCGACATTGTCAATTGGGGTTTCCCAAAGTGTGTAGGCACAGTAACTGTGATGTATGTAAACTCTTTTATATTTTCATTTAAACTAAACACCTTTCTAATAATCCAGAGATGAAAAGCCCTGAAATCTGGGAATATTCAGCAGCCAGCTGCTGTTATCTGTGGGGGTAAATTACAAAAAGGCATTGAAATGTCTTCATTATGTCTCTCTGTGAGTGACTCAAAATGAGCAGGAAATGTCTCATCTTTTACACAACTGTAATTTCCCCAGGGAAAGCAGAGAAACCATAAAGTTGATTTTGGTCAATTAAAGCAGAGCATAGTTACTCCACTTAAGGAAGAAATAATCTTGAGAGTAACAAGATAAAGTACTACTTTAGTAGTTGTGTTAAACATTAGTAGGAATGTTTAGCAAATAAAAAATCCACTATTATTCTTTCGAAAGAATCAGCCATTCTGAAGTACTTCCTAAGATTGTCCTACTAGATATAATTTAACTCTTATTTAAGAGAATAAAAAGTTTTAAAGGATGCAAAGTACTGATGTAATACAGTTTCCAGGTATTTCTCCACAAATTTTTTTAAAATCTTTACGACAAGCAAACATGTAATATCAGACAAAGATAAGAAGAAGAATTATGAACCAGCCTGTTTTAAAAGAAGCTCTATAAATTGAAATTTTTTTATCTTACTGATCTGCTATTTTTACTTTCTATTATTTTATAATTTGTTTGGTTTCTTTACTACCAAATCATATAAAACACTTTGAATTACATTTCTGTGTAAAGTGTGCTACGCAACTAAAATTGCCTTGCCTCGAAACTTTTTGAAAAAGATGAGGGGAAGAAAAGTTAGTCTGGAAAGACATTTCTAAGACATTTTGACTCCAGACCTCACTAGCAAAAGTTAAGGTCAGAGTTCATGGTTCAATAATTACAAAAAAGAAAGATTACCTTGTCTTCATCTGTAGCTCCTCCTATTCTCCTGCATATAATCACAGTCAGCTAAAAATTGGCTCCTTATTGCTTATGTGGTGGCAGACAACTAATGTCTTTAAAGAAAAAGAATAGACATTTGTTGCTTGTGATGTGTTCTGCATGATTTTATGGATTCTTCTCTTTGCCCTAGTGGTGAAAAAGCCAGGTTTACCTCCCCCCATTTATTAAATTCATCTATAGTCAGTTAAAAGTCAAAATGTTGGTCTGTAAATGCATCATCACCATGTTATTTCAACAATAGATATCACAATGTAGCAATGAAAATGACTTCTTTCACTTTCTATACATTTGTTTTTACTCGTAGTTGATGTCGAATCTGGAAGGAATGTTTTTGTTAAACTGGTGGTGTAACGCTCTATTATGCTGTCAAATATCACAATTTCTCCTCCAATGAGGTGTTGAGCAGTGTGCTGCCTTGGATCCGTTTTACACCTGTCAGAAGCTTTTTCTGAATCGGCAACAAGGAGAAACATCTCCGACAGCTGCCAACCATGAAAAGTTCAACCAAGGAAGAATTTTATTTTCAATACAGAGCTTTAAAAACCTTTAGATCGTCTGTGTGTGGGTGTATTTCTGGAAGCTTGGTGCGAACAGCTTTTTATGCTGTTATTTCACCTCAACCTAATAACTGTGGACTAATTTTAAGACCTTATTACCAAAGGCGTGCATAATGAAGTCATTTATTCCAATACCTCTAAATAAAAAGTACAACTAACTGTGAATGCCTCATAGGATTTTTGGAGAACGACAGTTAAGAAACAGCATGTTTAGGTTACTAGTTATTAGTCATGAAAATCATAAATCTGGTCACCAGCAGTGACAAGAAAGCTGGATAGACCAAACAGGATATCTGTTAAAGGATGCAGAACACTTCAAATTTCCTCCAAGGCACCGTGGTTTATGTTTAAAGTGACCTAGTCAAAATTCAGACTCAAATCCTACTAAAAATCTGTTCCAGTATTTAAAACTTGATGGTTGAAAATTATGTCAAATCGAACTTGAACATTTATGTTTAGAAGTTTTGCACTTCTACTCTTTCCTGGCCACCTAAATGTATCAACATCCCATAATATTCAAGCCGTACTTCCAGTACATGAGGATGCTCTTGTCAGCCAATCAGCACTCTTCTTGGACTCCTTTTCGGCTATCGCTTATTATCAGTCTGCAGGCAGCAGCGACCGAGGGAAGGCAACTTTTTCCCATTAATGGACATTTTCTCCTTCTATTCTGACACTCCCAGTCAGTCGTGTTTGTGTGTCCATGAGACTGTAAGTTATTTTTCTTTGTTAACTGGAGGTAGTTGTTAAAGTAATACATTCTTATGCTCTATATTCAAATGAAGCTGCATTTTCACTCACAATTGTGTATTTTTGACATATTTGCAGGTATTTAGAGTTATCTTATTTTGGATTAGTTATCGCATTTAATTCCGTGTAATTGGGTCGTTTTAATCACCTTATGTAAGTTTCGCCAGTAATGCATTTGAGTGCTGTTGGAATTTAGAGTATTAGGTGAAAACTGACACAAACCATGTTCATTGGCTGTAGTAAATTCCAGTATTAGGCGAGAACTGATGCAAATATAAGTGATTATTTTAATATAAGTGATATTTTCTCTGTATTTATTTTCACAAATTCTTGTTAATCATGCATTTGTGTTGACAGAATATTGTCAACATCATTACTCGTTGTAATTTCTTTCTGTTTGCAGAAACCACACAAGCACAAACCCACACACAACCTCACAACCTAAACACCCCATATGAATACCATCACAACTTTAATAAAGGTAACAAGAAGATAACTGGCCTCTCATCATTGTTCTGGCCAGACAACGTGGGGAGATTGAAGACATAAATTAGTTCCCTTAATATAGTCCTTTTGAGGTCACAAACCGGACTATCCCGATACCTCCTCCTCCACAATTTATGTAATTGAAGCTGCTTTATATAAAAAACTATCTAATTGTAACTCTGTACCAAAACAGTGTAGTTGTTAATCAGATAATTGTAGATATCCCCACAGTGAACTGGCAGCCAATTCTGAGGACTCTCTTGTCATCCCATAGTTTGTTAGCTATTGAAGAAGGATCTAAAAGCTTTGCACTAAATGCAGTTATCTTTGCATTAAATACAGTTAGCCTTCCACTAAACGTATTTAGCTTTTCTCAAGATACAGCTTCATTTGCTCAATAACAGTTAGGTTTGTGCTAAATACAACAAGCTTTGCGTTAAATAACATAATGTTGTGCTAAATACAGTAAACTTTGTGCAAAACAACATTAGCTTTGTGCTAAATACAATTAGCTTTGTGACCAGCGCATTGCGGCTGGTGGGTGCTCCCCTGGGACTTCCATCTGTTCCTCTCTTGGCGGGTGATCGACCCTGCGCTGATCCGCCTGTGGACTCTGTACTCTGTGGGACCCTGGATGCATACATCTCTTGCCTCCTCCATGTCTGTGCCGATTCCTGTAGGACGGATTGACGGTTCCTTACACCAGCTATCAATCACTTGCGTGGGGAAACCTTATTCCGACCTGCATGCTCGCACACACATAGGTGTGGGGACATAGGTGAGGACGGACATATCTTAAGCTGAGGTTATCATCATTAGTTAGTTGTTCACAGGAGCTTACCAGAAACATTTGTATTATGTTCATTAATCAATGCTTGTGTGTAGTGAATGTGTAATTCTTTGTTTATTCTACCAGATCCGAACTATTGGTTTGGTTCTGTACACTTTGTTGTTTTTGTATTACTGTTTCTCTGCCGTCCGGCAGAGGTGGAGGACTGGGATGTTTTCTTGTGTTCTTTATTTACCTCCCTGTCGTGTGTCATCGGTTCGCCCCTCTGTTGGTCCGGTTTCTTTTCTTCACCTTCTTCCTTTCTCCCTTCTTGTCTCAGTTTAATGTCCATGACGTCAGGAAATTGAACCCACAGTAATCACTAATAAAGATTTTTCATACATATACATCAAGTGGCGTACTACAGCGAAGCTGTAATACTCTGCTTGGGAAAGTAAAACTGTTGGGCTTGTACTTGGTACTCAGACAACAATTCTGAGTAGCATACTGCTAGACAGGACACGTTAAAAAAAAAAAGAAAAAAAAAAAAAGCTTTGTGATAAATAGAAGCGTTGTGCTAAATAATATTGGTTTTGTGCTAAATACTGTTAGTTTTGCAATAAATACAGTAAGTTTTGCGATGTATATTTTTCCATCATCTGCAGAAAGCATGTTCTAAATGAGTAATTCTACATCCCTGAGTTTCATTTTGTTTGCAGAATTGTTTAACACCACAGCTCTGCATTCAGAACCTCTTTTTGCCCTAAATTGTTGTGTGGATGCACGCTATTACAAAAAGAATAACTTTCATAGTATGTATGCTTCATATAACCATAGTGGCAGAGTGAAACATCTCTTTTTAATTCAAACTGAGTGTTCTTGTTGTTAGTTTAAACTATTTCTTTAACCTAATTGGTAGTATTCCTGGTTTCTCTTGTCTGTGTCAAGCAATTACATTTCTATTGTTTTAATCTATAATGGATATTAAAAATGTCCTCCAACTGCAGTGGTAAATGTTATTTAGAAATTTAAGTTTATTGATCATTTACTGAGTATACATTTTTTTATTAATATTTTAGTTTACAAAGGTGTAAAAATGACTATATTATCATAAATTTCATTTTTGGTCTTGCTGTGGACGGATACTACGGATCGTCTCTATTTTCCTTCCACTTCACAAAGAGACACTACTCACACATTGGTCTGTCCTAAAAAACTCTGAGAACATATAATGACGGCTCTGAATGTTTCCAGCTCGCTGCAGGGGGCCATCAGATTCCCATAAGCTCCTTTTCCATGTAGCTCCTTGGTCCTCAGGATCTCCATTGCTAATAATCGTTATAATTGATGTTTTCCTTCTGAGCCTCTAATGATGTTTTCAGTATTTATGTTTGCAGACAGCCGGGCGAGCAGAATCATAATAGTTTCTCCCTGCTGTTTTTATTGGCACTGCCTTTCTCACATTCACATCAGTAAATTAATTTTGACCCTGCCACACAGTACATCACGCCAAACCAGTGGCGTGCTGTCTCTGTGTGAGCGCCTTCCCTTAAGCTGTTGTCGTAAAGAACGGCTGTATCGATCCTCCCTGCTGACGCTTTAATAAGTGCTTTGCATAACAAGTGTTTTACTGTGGGATAAATCACCTGGAGATGTCGCACACAAACAGCAGAGAGAGTGAAAAGAAGTGGGGTCATCAGTTTGAACAAAAAAAAATGGTTTTGATCATCAACCCAAAGAGCAATTGTTGTTTTAGCTCAGTTGAATATTCATTGAGAGGAAGCGCATCAATACTCATCCTCTTAGAAAAATGTCTCCTCTGTTCCAAGCAGCAGTAGCAGATCTGTTAAGAACAAGATGAATTTGATCAGGAAGATCCATGGAGCGGTGTGGAGGCTCCGGGAAAAATATTGATGGCTTGAGGAGGAGGTCACGTAGGGGCTGCCTCCCCCGAGCCTCCATCCCGTCCTGCTGCTTCTGTTCAGCATGGTTAGTTGAATAAAAGTCCCAGGAGCTGAAACAGAATCATTTCATGCTAGCCAAAAAGTTGGAGGTTCTTTAACTCTCGAAGTTCGGATTGATGCGTGCTGGAGATGAGATCTGAGATCTGAGATTTTTGGAGGGAGAAATGTATCTAGCTGAAGCACCTGTCTCTGACCTCGGTGGCGCCGACTCAAAGTGCTCTCCAGAGTATTTTCTAACTTATTCTCAATATTCACATTTTCTTAAAGGTTCATTTCTTGATGTTTTCACATTGTGACATTAGGATTATTTTATTAGACTGCAGCAGCTTCCAGCATGTTGGTGTGTGTCCCCACCAGCGCTCCATACCTACAGCTCCGCCTTTTTAAAGCTCATTTATGCTCCCCTTTCGTATTAGATAGTTCCATCCGTCTTTAATGTCGCTGTATTTTATACCTCCAGCTTGCTGAACACCCATCCACTAAGCAATTGCTTAGGTCCACATGAGACTTTTCTACATTACTAATAAAAAGCATTCACCCTCTTGTATGTATTTACAGCTTTTATTGCTTCTACACATAAATCATGATCAATGAAATTTGCCTTTATGTCAAAAGATGTACAATTTTTTTTTTTATATCAAAGTAAAAATGGATTCACACAAATTATGGACAACTAGTATGTCACTCAGTCCTGCTCAGCCCTGCATCCTGAAAGCAAACAAACCAATAGCGTTCAACTACCAGTTTCCCAGAAACAGTCTAGTACAGTCTCAATGTCTTGCTTCATAAAGGAGCATTAGGGCCATGGACACATGTGGTTTTCTTGTTTGAATTTGTGTTTTTAGGCCACATGTATCAGTGGTTTAAGGAGGACCCAAATACAAATGTCACGGCTCATATTTATTAATCATCCAAACAGGCTCGGGACAGCATGGGAGGACAACGGAGGAGACGTAGCGTAATGGATTAGACGTAGTCGGACGTCAGAAGACGGTCATATACAAGGTGAGACGTACGATATACGACAACGAACCAGCATAGCTGTAAGGGCACAGGGAAACGTATATACACTGGGGAGTAATCAAGGGAACTAGACACACCTGGGGTCAATCACAACCAGTGTTGCCACAGTTACTTTGAAAAAGTAATATGATTACTGAGTACTGATTACTCCTTCCAAAAGTAACTTAGTTGCTTTACTTATTAGTTTATTTTAAAAGTAACTAAGTTAGATTACAAGTTACTTTATTGGTGACTTTCAGCACCACCCAATAACACCCCCCACTGCCTCAACATAAACACAATAACTAGTTTTGCCAGTACTCACTTTATCAGAAGTGTACTTTAACAGTAAGGCCGGAAATAATTGTTTTTAAACCTCACATTGACACCAGCAACTATGAAGCGACAAGCTGCGTCTTGGGGATGTATTTGCTTGCTCACTGCATGTACTACTGGAGAATCCCACTAGGGGGCAGAGTAGGCCAAAACAAAAATGGCGGCCGCAAAGGAAATAATCAGCTGTTTCGGCAGCAGTGTTGTTGAAAGTAGGACAATATTTACCAGTATTGATGCTTGTTTTCTTAATGATTTTGCCGCCATGTACGAAGTATATCTTTTTGCTTACGAAAATTAAAGAAATGGTAATGCACAATGGTTTGAACAAGTAACTTTAAACTGACTACCTGTTACTCGCATTGCTATGGAAATACTAACACGTTATATTAGTCGTTACTGAAAAAGTGGTCATATTAGGAGTAACGCGCTACTAAGTAACGCGTTACCGGCATCACTGATCACAACACAGTGATCAGGGATCAATCACAGGCAATACAAGGACAGATCCTGACTGCCTATTGTTATGCAAACTGATGGTAAATGAGTTTAACACAACCCTACTGTACATGAACAGTCGTCAGTGAGTGCCAGATGAGGTTTTTTTTCTCCTCTTACTTTGAGATTTAAGATCTGTGCCTCTAATTTTATTTATTTTTTTCATTTAATTACAGTCAACATTTTCTACATGCCCCTCATTAGGTCAACTTCTCTGAAGGCTCCTTGAAGGCTACGTCTTGTCACCTCAGAAGTTGTCAAGAGCCTCTGAGGACTTTTTTCAGCTCTGACCGCTAATAATAATCCGAGGAAGATGAAATTACACAAAAGTAAAGTATATTCACGCATCAGGAGACAGATCTCACATAATGTCATTAATGGGCATCAGAATAAAAAAGTCAAAAACAAAACCTGCCACATTTTGCAGACTTTTATTTTAAAAAGATATTCAAAACCATGGTAAGCGATTTTAAATAAACAGGTCTGAATAGCTTTGCAGAGCATTCTTCACCATTCAGCTAATCTAAAAACATTCCTAAAGTTTGTCATGTTTTTTTCTGGACTTTTACCCCTACCTACTCTCTCGAAAGTTTAATAGAAATGCACAAAAGCGGCCACCAATCGACTGAAAAGGAGGAGGACATCAGTTGCCGTTAAAAAACAACGGACTTAGAGCGACTGTAATCAATGAAAACGTATGGTTAGAATTGTTATATTCCTCCTTTAATCCTGCTGTAGATGGCAATAAACGTCGACAGGAGGCTGGTAGCAGATCCTCACAAAAACAAACCTTATTGAGTCACTTTTGAAAGCTTGAGTGAGTGATCAATACCAAAGTCTTGTTCAGTTGGGCTGGCTGCTGTTTTTTTCCAAGTGATTACAAACCACTGGAGAGCCTGCTCAAGTGGAGGTTTTGATTAGTTTTTTTTTCAACCGTCTGTTAAAGCAAAGACTGTAAAAAGGGAACGAAACGAGCACTAATAAAAAGCTAACGCGTTCTAACAGGAGATAATTCAACTGACAAGATTTATGAAAGTAAAGGAAAAAACAAAGTTAAAAATAACTTGAAAAGGTGCGCTTGAAAGTGTCTGATGGGTTGTTTCTTCAAAGAGACAAAACGATGAACTGTGGGGGGGGGAGCAACCCTTTGATCACCAAACTGCCAGCTGCAGCCATTCATTAGAGGAGTTCAACACTCAACCTAAACACTTCATCCATACTTTCATTCACTCCTCCATGTCTTACTGTTTAAACCACCTGACAGATGCACCTTCTGCTGTTGCTTCAGCTGACGAGTTTACAGATGATTTGTTAAAGTCTTCACCCAACAACTTCAGATTTTTATTACTGCTCTGTTGGATTAAAGAGATTTATTAGATATGTTGTAGCAGGGTAAAATTGTGTACAAGTTTCCCTACTTCCCAAAAATGGCAAGTTGGGTAATTTTTCTTCACCTTACCTGTGAGAGACAAAAATAATAATAAAAAAATCTGTATTAACTGCAGGTGCTTGAAGTTGTATAAAATATATTTATCCACGAGGGGTGTAACAGCAACAAAAAATCCCTGTTCTGTATGTATTTGGGGTTGTAACATCACGGTTTGGTATGTTTTAGGTACACTTCAATCAAGAAAAATAAATACAAATGTGCCTTTTTTTTACTTTGATCAAAATTGATCTAAGGACCTTTTTCCCCTGAACTGCTTCTTTTTAAGCATAAAACTGACGGGAGATTTCTTTAGATTTTAATGTACAAGCAGACATAGCCAGAGTACAAAACAACATAACCACTTGGAAACAGTCAGTGTAAATGTCAGACATGAAAGTCTCTCTACTTTCAGTGAAATGTTCAATTTTGAATGAACAATAGGTCACCTACATGAGATCTGATGGGGGGAAAAAAATGTTTTGGGAGAGACGGGGCAGCAAGTGGCAGGTCTTCAGGAGCAAAGTCTTTAGGAATTTTTAAAGGACAAACTGTGGCAGAATATTAGGCTAATGTTGCACAGTGTGTGTAATGAATTACTGCGAAGTGCCATTATTGTACATTCGTGCCAGTATGCTTGATAGTAAGATTACCGCAATATTCCCAGAACAGTGGATTTATAAATGAAGATCACACCTTAGTGCAACAGAGGGACTATGTCATTATTGTCCTGCAGAAAGGTTGCACTTTGCTTTGAGTTCCTCACACAAACATTCTGCATAGAAAACAGCTGGATTTGTTAGGTAAATGTGTGTACCGAACAGGCAGGGCCGCACTGAAAACGACATGTACAGTTACACCACCTGGACGACTACATTTCCCTCAGTAAGAGGACTGAAGATAAGAACAAAACCTAGAACACAGAACCACTACTCGGGGAGAATAGAAACTGGAAATATAGGATTTCCACTGTTTGCAGAGTTTCGTCTTGATATTTTATTGCCTTAAGAGGACCTCCAATAATGACCACCCTTGTTTTCCTCTACAGAAAATGCTTTCAACTTTCTGTCCCCACCAAGATGTGTTTTTGTTTTTATTAGCACAACCCTTCATTATGCAACTCTGCTGCTTCAGCCACAAATGCGTTTTTCTTGCAAACATGGAAGATTTTAAGTAAAAAAACAAACAAAAAACATCTTTCAGTCATACATTTCCCTACTGTTAGGGTTAACAATCTTACATAATTTTAAAATAGTTCTGTGTTTATAACAGGTGGTGCTCTGATACAGATCTACTACAATCACTTTTTCATTTACCTACATAAAGCGGCTGACTGATTGCTATTAAAGGACAGAAATTGTCTTCTTTTGTTGAAAATTACTGTACTATTTGTTTCACTTGCCTCATTAGGGTGGTACAGTTTCTTTGTGATCGTTGTGACAGTGTATTGGATGCCCCCAGAGCCATTTCTGGTATCACCTACCATCAGCTCTTTGCAGCTTGGGTAAATAAAAAGGCCCAGAGTTAAGAATGCTCTTTTTACTGCTGAGATTTTCAGAGAAATGTTTGACTTCAGCTACATTCTGTCCCGAAGGTCTCTGTGTGGCTGACACAGAAAAGAAAATTGAGCAGGCTGTTATCATCAAACATAAGGCTATATATGCTGTATTAAAAGTGTTATAGAGCTGCATGCCTGTGGCTTTCTTTTTGCAATAGCTGTAGGAAGTGAATACAGCTAGCGACAGAGCCTATTTATTGTCACAACGCAGCAGGTATTAGTGTGTTTCCACCGTCTGAATTTCAGTGTAATTTTGCTGGACCAGTCTTGTAGTCAAATCACTGTCTCTTGAGTCCAAGACCCACTTAAGTTCTTCGTCTTTGTGTCCAACTCAAGCCGCTATATGCTGTTCGCCAAGTCCATGCAAGTTCCAAAAAAGAATCTTCAAATTCCAGTCAAGCCATTATCACCAGAGAGCAAGTCAAAAATAAGAGAACAGGGTGTCGATTTAAAGGCTAGAATAATGGAATAGAATACATTTTAATGTCATATTTTACAATATCGCCAATATTTTGCAATTAATGTGCTTTACGTAATTATCATTACATCATATTTGAATGCCTATTTTCAAAGATGTACTGCAAAAGCTACATAGTTTAATATAAAAAGCTAATGTGAGCAACAGCTACATGCTAATTCCTACATTAGCAATTTCACATGGTGGAGTGTGAATCCTAACCAATGGCCGCTGGCTGCTCTGCTTTTTGACCGCATACCATGGAGGCCGCCATTGCTCCTCCCTTGCCTGAAGCATGGCACCCCTAAGTTTGTATAATGGAAAATCTCCTAATTTTACCAGTATAGGTAAAACAATGCTTTTCGTTATACATTTTGATCAATCAATCGCTACAAAATCGCTCAAATATTGCCTATTTTGCTAGAAGTATGATGAGTTCTGAGTAAGGTGGCAAACTGAAGTAATAAAACCTCTTGAATTCAGCCCCGTCTCCTGGCCACCACATCCCCCCAGTGTTCATAGAGAATATTTGAGTAAATGCTGATGCATTGTTAGATTGGCTTTTTTTAATAAAAAGAAAAGAGATTGAGAAGCACGTTGGTGGCAGGTATTAATGTATCAGGAGTTATTTTAAAATCCTTTCATTATATTTTTCTTGTTCAAAGGTTGTGTTACTGACACACGTAATCTGTCTCAGTGCATCAAGCGATGTGAGGAAGCTGACTTTTCCACACCTAGATGATTTGCTGAAGGGGCAAAAAGGGCATTATCAACCCCAGAGAGAAGATAAGAGCTACTTTCAAAGGGCCAGGGAATCCAAAGGTCACCGGAGTTTGACTTCTCAGCAGCACATATGGAGGCACTGAAGGTCAAACAGAGTGATGGGAGTGATCCTTTCACGAGGATGAAAACCACACTGGTTAGTCTGCCAGAAATCAATCTGTTGTGCTCGTATGTGCTTGATGACACCTCCAACTTCTCAGACGCATCGCTGGTACATCTCAGAACACCATGAGGAGCTGCGGCAGCAGGTCCAGAGGCAGAGCATTGAACCCAGCAAGGATCAAGCTGCACATTAGCTCCTGTGGAGGACGCAGGATAAGTGGGCCCCCCTGGGCGCAGCTCTAAATATTATTACAGAAACCGTGCTCAATAACAATAACAAACACTGAGCTGTGAAATCAATGCATATAAAAACTGCAGATCTTTGGTTGAATGAAGACATGATGTAGAAAGGGCTGGATTAGACATAAACTATAACAGGAGCTCCACAAACAGTTTCTGAGATTACATTTCATCCATGCGCTCCATAATCTAACGTTTTATCCACTCTCATGTTTAACGTCTTCTTGTGTTTTTTGGGGCCATATGACTGAGTAAACTATCGTTTGATCAAACTTATTCAATTATCAATAATTTTGGAGGTTATTAGCATCCAGAGCTGCCGTTTGCTTTATAGATAATTAGGACATACAGTGAAATGACTTAAATCATTTTTGCAGATATCCCATGCATCACAGGAGATGACGACTTTGATGCAGTTTGCCTTAACCGAGACGTCTTATGGGCTGCCCTTGTCAGCCTCCGCTACCGGGAGAGTCCTGGCCAACCCAGTCGTAACCGGGTCACCAATAGGTAGCAGCACAATGTTGCATTTTACTTAATAATTAATACTGTGAGCACATAAGTAAACACTAGCATCAATAACCAATCCACCAAGTGCAAGCAATATACGTCATCACCTCCACAGTGCATTGCGTGCAGAAAACATGCCGTCCTACGTAGGTCAAAATATGTACCAAGTATGATAGATTTCTAAATGAATGGCAATATTTTATTTTCAATTATTTAAATTATTTTATTCTAACAACATATTTTGGTACAAGAGAGCATTTCTGATTTATTAGGGCCTACACATATTCATAGCCGGGGTTCCTTTTAAGATTATTAACAGACATTTGGGTCTTGTAAACAACCAAGTGAAACACAAGTGTGACCTTATAATCTGATTACAGTAGACCCCCAGGCAATGTTCCCTATAATTTTTTTTTTTCTGAAAAAAACACAAACTCTGTGAGTGGTTCCTTGTTCCACTGTGAGCAACCTCAATGAGGCATTATCTGCTACCAAAACTCCAATGTTATGAATCGCTAACACTATTCCCCTGTAAGTCCATCTCAGAGGTGCTGAAGAAAGTAAGCAATGTCGTGGGTCTAGTTGTTTTTCCATGGTGTTAAAAGGGTTCAGCAGATATATAAATATATATATATATATATATATATATATATATATATTTATGTATATATGTATATATGTATGTATATGTATATATATATGTATGTATATGTATATATATACATGTATGTATGAATGTATATATGTATGTATGTATGTATGTATATATGTGTATATATGTATGTATGTGTATATATGTATGTATGTGTATATATATATATATGTGTATATATATATATGTATGTATGTGTATATATATATATGTATGTGTATATATATATATATATGTATGTATATATATGTATATATGTATGTGTATATATATATATATATATGTATATATGTATATATATATGTATATGTATATGTATATATGTATATGTACGTATATATATATGTATATGTATATGTATATACGTATATGTATATGTATATACGTATATATGGATATATGTATGTATATACGTATATATGGATATATTATGTATATATATATATATATTATATATATATATATATATATATTATATATATATATATATATATATATATATATATGTGAGTTCAAACTATACCACATTCTTCAAACCAATATGATACCGATACTTGGATCAGAGTACTTGCAATGGCCGAGTACCAATACTTGTACCACAAAAAAAAGCAATGAACTGGTTTTATTTCCTTCTCTGCTTATTACAACCAATGATGGCGAATTAGATAAAAGAATAAAAATATTAATAAAAATAACCACAAAACTAAAATTTCAAGTAAAAAATTAAAGTTTTCTGTGAAATTATTCCAGAGTTTCCACATTTTAAATATCGGTTCATGGTATCGGTTAACTTTAACCGATAAGGATATGAGTACATTAGATGGTATCGGGGCCGATACCCTATACCTGTATTGGTGAATCCCTAATATATATAATATTGGTAAATATCGGCTATCAGTCATAATGCCCATATTCACACTGGATATCACCCCCAATTTTCTTTGCTACAGTTTAGCTAAACAACATTAGCAGGTGGTGCCGTCAGCTGAACATTGGATTTTTGGCTTCTGAAAACAGGCGATGCCGAAAGAGTCCAGATGTTTTGGTTTAAACTGATCGTCTGAAGAAGTTTGGAGGAAGAATTAGGGAATAAATCAGTTAAAACTGAAAGTTCCCCGTTAAAAACACAATAATCTGTTTTACATGGTTGTTGAATAGGTGTGCCTCATTTTTGATGGTTTTACTCGCTGATCGTTCCCTAATTTTATTTCTAACTTGTTGAGAGGTCATTTCACATCATGGAGCTAATGGGAATAAAGTTAAAACTCTCATGTGGCTAGAAGCCCAGCTTGATTTTCCTCAGCCTTTTGCCCTCTGACCGAGCCTCGTGTTGGTTGAGCCTAATCTGACAGCGCGTTAATAGATCGTCTAATTAACATAATGTCCACCCATTAGGAGTTTTTGACCTTTGACTACTCATGCTGATGGGGATAATGCCAGAAGCTGAAAGAAACACACGTATCTGCAGGCCCGATTTAACTCCAGGTTTCCTCGTGCAAGCGGCGTCCCAAACATCCTCTGATCCGTCATGACGCCCCGTTCCCCCTCATTTCCTCACACGCCTGCCTCTTTCTAATTGAGGAGGGAGTGAATACAATTATGGGGAGAATCATCCCGGGATGATGTGAGGGAGGGGATTAACGGGATTAAGGCGATAATCTGCTGACCCTCTTGCCCCGCCGCAGTATGGGGCTGGAAAGGCAATTTGAAGCAGGGAGAAGGGGAGATATAGACGGCCTTAATGAGAGAACCAACGCAAAGCAACCCCCCCCCCCCCCCCCCCGCCCCACCCACCACCATAGAGAGCCTCGCTCAGTGCGCTGCAGAGAGATTATTTTCCTCACCCCTCCTCTCCTCTATCTCCTCTTGCCTCTCACATGCACCTAGCTGCCCACAAGTTCACTCCAGCTTCCAAGAGCAACTTCTTACTTTTGGAATGAAGGGCTTAGCCTAACAAGCTATCAGTAGCAGGGAGGACTTCCTGTTTAAAGCTTATTCAAGGTAACAGGATTTACCGCTTTCTGGAGATGACCCTGCTGATGCAGCCTCAAAAGAACCAAACCTCTATTTAAAAAAAAAAACAGTAATGAAAAAATTTGGACAAAGAAATAAAGATTAATATGTCTTAAAATAAAAATTGACAATCTCATTTTAAAGAAACTTTAACACCAAAAATGAACCTTCTTTTGCTTTTCAAACAGGCTACATGAGAAAGAGAAAGACATAGGAACACCCTAACCCCCTAATAGCTTGGGCCACCCACCTTTGTTGAGATGCTTTTTCTAATGTGGTGTTCACAGCGCCCCAAACAGCAGCATCAGTTGCGGCAAGATTACATGTAAAATCTACAGTCAAGTCCGTCAGAGTTTCTGCACTGCTCTGTGTGCGTTGGCCCCGTCAACTTTTCAAGCGTTACTTGTTTTAAGCGGCAATGTAACAAACGCAAGCAACGCAGAAGTTCAGCTAGCTGAACTTTTGACAGACTTGACGCAGTGCGGCAACCAATCAGAAAGTCTCACTGTGGTGATGTCCCCCTACGTCGACGATGTCTAGCTAATCACGGTCCACTAGTGTTTAAAATATCCGGCAGAGAAAGGCCCGCCCACATGCTTTGCAAGCTTTGGCTTAAAAATGTATATACGTTCAACTACATGCGTTGAGAGCTTTGGTTAACGCAGACACTCAGTCTACTCTAGTTTCAGACTGAAGAACCATTCAGCCAGTTCTTTGTGGATTTACTTGTGGTTTGGGTGTCATTGTCATGTTAAAGAATCCAGTTCTGCTTCAGGTTTTATTTTATTTATGGTCTCAGATTTTCCTCAAATACCCCCCGATACACAGTGGATGTAATGATTGTGAGCAGGCTGGTTCAAAGGATCCCTAAACTATGACACTTCCACCTCCATGCTTCAGAGCCTCTTCTCCTAGAATTCTATATTTGGTTTATCCTAAACATGTCCTCTGTTTTCAAATTATGTACTTTATTTTTGTAGTCTTTTTTTGTTTTTGTTTCCAACACTTAAAGCAAAAAAAGATGGTAAATTTACTTTTTCATTTTGGACCCATTATCAATAATTACTGAAGACCGAAAATAAAAATAAAATCTAGTTAAGTACCTACACATACACCACAAAAATAACTTTTTATAGAGATAATTGCACTGTCAAAATATAAATCCATCAGTCTCAGTCAAAAACTTGTCGCCAGTATTTGTCAAAACCCTCCATATTATCAGTAATCCTAGCCAAGGATTTTTTACATATATATAATACCATTTGCAACATATTTCCTTTCCGGCTGTTAAATTCTGGACGAGATGGATCATTCAACTGATATTTTTAAATCCTAGGTAACACAAACTGATCCCCTAATAAGTATAATCTTGATGACAATGGTATTATCAAACCAATCCATGTTCCTATTCTGTCCAATACTCTTTGCCAAAAGCATGCAGAAATGGCCTTAGATCTGAGCTGCATTTCCAGCATCTATTATTGGGAATAATCCCTAAAATGATACACTCTTAATCTCATTTGTCCAAAAGGAATTTATTCCAGATTTCCTGGTTTTTGTTTATGTCTGCTTCCAGTAAAGTTTTCTTTCCTTCCAGTAAGGGTTTCCTCTGTGCTCACCAACTATCAGGGTTAAACTTTTTTTGGCATTTTGCAGTCTGGTTTTATGGTAAACCTGTGTAACCCAGATGCAGGTTGAAAGGTGACTATGTTGGGTCAGTGACTAGGTTGCATTAATGGGGTAATGAGGCATGAGAAAATATCATTTACAACAAACACACACAACAAAGAGAAATGAGCCCAAAATGCTTTTTAGTTGGAATACGTTGCTTGTTGATACAAAAAAAATAAAAAGGTTCACCAGCAGATTGAAACATACTCCATTTAGAACATTGGAGAATAATTTAGTAAACAGTATAGGCAAATACAATCTGCAATTGAATAGCCAATGCTGGCACTGGCTCAGAGAAAACAGTGTTAAGTCCATCAATCAAAAAATCAAATCGCTGTACTTAGATTGTTCGCAATATAGTTGTTTTAAGTCAAGTTAAGTCGAGCATTCTTAGTTGGTTGCAGTCCTAGCACACTGCTGAATCCTGCAGGTGCTGATTCCTCTGTGATCATTTGATCTCGTTCACCAGTGGTGGTGAATTACTACCCTCAGAAAAGGAGATGATCGTGTTCTGGTCAGGCTCGCGACTCCCTCTACAAGGAGAACTTCTGTTTTGTTTGTTTTTTTCAGGACGCTCAAAAACCTAGCCTGTACAAAACAGAGCTATTACTATCTAGTAGTTAAATTATATATTAATGGCCATAATATATCACACTTGCATATAATAAAAATATACTATTAAAGCACAGTATTTAATGTTTAAAAAAATTCATCTCTAAACCCAAAAGGAGGTCGTTAATGTCAATTCTGTAAAAAAAATGACCTGAACTAGCACAATTTTTAACCAAAATAATATTTTAGCAATTAAAGAGAAAATAAAGAGAACTTTAAGAATATATAGCTATATTTTTGTAGTGGATTACACCTGTTTGGACAACCAGACCTTGAGACGTTGGCAGCTGTTTTCAACTTTCTCGAGTCATAGTCTTTTCTTGTCAGTAGAAAGACTGATTTCACATTCGTTAAAGACATCTTTAAATCTCTCACCAGACTCATAAAATGATTAATCTTCCTTCTGAGCAGCACAGAGAAGTAGTCTTGGAAGTCATCAGTGGAGCCCAAATTCAGCACCATTATTTCCAAACCTGCCTGAAACCTTTGTCCAGCATTATAATGCATGGTTTCTCAACGCCATCTAACCACAGGTTTATGATGTCCCACAACCAGTATTTGTCTGGCTTTAAATGTCAACCTACTAAAATGGAAAGTTGAAAAAAAATCCCACTTCCATCCAGTGTTCGACTGTTTTTAATGGTGTAAAACCTGAGTTTATGCAATCAATAGCAGATGTGGATTTTTACTGCTGTTTGCAAAAATCGAGTCCTGAATCGAATGTTGTTTTTTTGTGAAAATCAACACATACCAGGAAAGCATCACTCAATACTTCCCTTGAATTTGTCCCTCCAACAATGCTACTTTGTCGAAACCTGTTTTATAACTTGCTGAGAGGATGAATGCCTTTCCTTCAGTCAATACAATAGCCCTTTGCAACCGGGAGAGACCCAGCTACAAATCCATCACTTTAAACATCTTACAATATGTTCAGAATTAGAAAGTTATTTGCAATATGTGTCTATTTTTTTGGTCTCAAAATAGCAAGATTCAATTAGTTTTATTGGGCTTTTGGTTAGGTGTACTGCTAATCTTTTTCCTGTCTACAGACGGGGGTCTTTGTTCCCTTTCTGTTCTTTTGTTAGATAGAGGACTATGTTTTGGTAGGTTAACATTTTAGATATTCTCTGCAGTTTCAGAGAATGGACTGATCAGGGCTCTATTAGATGTCCAAAGGTTAGGAAATTATTCTAGAACCTAGCATTGCTTTAATCTTCTCTACAACCTTTTTCCCTGACCTGTCTACTCTTTATCTGGGTCTTCATGCTAGTTGTTAGCCGTTGTTCTCTAACCTCTGAGGCCTCATGTGGATTTATACTGAGATTAAATGGCAAACTGGTGGACTCTATTTGCTAACTCAGTTGGTTGCAATTCATTTTCTTGGGTGAGTTTGAGATTATGCTTGCTTTTTAACCTCGCATACACAAGCAGCAGGCTGCATCTTGTTCACATACTGTGTGCTGCACGTTGTACTGGGGAATTCAGCTAGAGGGCAGAGTACAGAACTAAGACAGGATGGATTGCAAGATTTTTAGGGCAGGAACAAAACAAACAGGGTGACAACAGAGGCGGTTTGTGCAGTGGTTATTTTGGACTTTTGGTAAATTAGCTTGTCTTTGAAACTTCCCAAAATTGTACCAATATTGTTGCTTATTTTCCTTCTGCTTTTGCCTTTCAAACCTGTGTACTCCCATGTGGTTAAATAGCGCTCTACCCTTCCCTTGCTGGTTACTTACATATTACACCTTACAAATGCCTCGTGTTAATTTCAGAGGACGCTCATAGACAACGCAAGAAGGCCATGATAATCTCACTTAGGAATAAATAAAAATAAGTATATTCTTAGCTTAAGGGTAGCTATGGACTTTTTCTTTTTATGGAACGTTTTGAAAGACATTATTTACACACTATGCTATCTGTTTGTCTATCACATAAAATCTTATAGAGCAAAATAAAGTTTCTCTCGTATTCTGTAAATGAACTAGGCTTTAGAGTTTAGATGAGATATTAGGGCCATACTAACATTCCCTGCTCAGTTTAGATTCCATTTTAAAGTTAAACACAATCCTGACAGCTTCTACACACAAGCACATGCTTTACTGTGACGAACTTTCTATATGAAATAACCTGACGATGCAAATCATCATGCTATGCTGTGCAGACGCTCTGTCTGCATATATGAAAATGTACTTACCTTGACATGCCAAACTTGATTGTCTTTTACATTTTTAAAATAAACTTTAAAAAAAAAATAATTTCTTTCAGAAGTCAGTGGTAAATGAGCATAATAGCAATGACTCCAAACACAAAACTTCTTAACCAACTTAAACTGCTTTGCTAGAAACTATTCCAACATTAACCGTTTAGACTTATTAAGAATGGCTATAAATATTGTTTTATTAGATTTAAGGAGTTCATTGGAGCCAGTGGGATCTCAGTGGCTTGGGGATGACCAGCTTTCCTCCCCACCGTCTGCCTCTCGACGTGGGCGAGGCAGACACCAAAAGACCACTCCCGTTCCTCTCCAGGAGGGTCCGCTGTTCTCGCTGCTTTTTTCGAGGCTGACCCCTGCTGCGACTCACCAGCTGGAGCTTCCTCCCACTATAAGCAGTCAGTTCCAGGTCTACCTCGTCACCCACCCCAGCACAATCAAACTCCGCCATCAACTCCAAACAGTGCTAACCAGACGGACTTATCAGCTCTCTCTTTATTCCAACACTCCATAATTCCATTAGTTAACTCCTGGACAAAACTGCCACACTCAGCCCCCCATGGGTCAGAGTTTCTGCTGCCGAAGAATTTATGGACACCGCCTCCTCGACCTAAGTTGCATCCCTGCAGCGCAGCCATCTCTCACACTCCACAGCCAGCTCCTACCCACTTTCAGCCACAGTAACAAACCCCAGCAGTCTAAGTCAGCCTCAGCCTGTTTTCTGCGCGTCGTTCCTGGATTCGAACCTTCAGACTGTTCTCCTGGATCCAAGCCTCCAGGGAGTCTTCCAGGTCCCGCATCTCAAGAGTCAGAGCTTGCAGACTTTGCCAGCGAATTCCAGCTCGCAGACCTTTTCAGCAGTTTCCACCCCACAGACCTCTCCTGTGGGTTTACAGCCTGCAGTCATCTCCAGGGGTTCCGGCCCGCTGACGTCTCCAGCAGGCCCAGGGCCATGAAGTCTCCTGTGCCAGGTCCTGGAACCTCAGCACCTGTCCCTGCTGTCTCTGAGGGTGTCCAAGGGAACACACCTTCAGCTTTTGCCTCATAAGTTCCACAAACACTGGCATCCTCGTCAACAGTTCCACCAGCCCCGGCCTCCTCGTCACCTATTTCCTCCTCATTGGACTCCATGTCACCCGATGGGATCTTGAACTACTGTTTCGTTTTCGTCTTCTCCGCTTTTAGTCTGCAGTTATCCTGCATTCCTGTTTTTGCCGTGCTGCAAGTGCTCATCTGCCACTACTATTATCAAAAAGTGTCTGAGGTAAATCAGTCTTTACGGATAACTCTTGAAGTCTATGCCTGAGTCTGAGCCTCAAATCCTGACATACAGAGGTTATGATCATGTTTGTGTCTATAAAGTAAAAGGAAACATGTTAACAGAAGCAAACACTAAAAGTATAACAAAGGATTTTCCCTTTTGAACTTTAATACTGAAATGACTTTAGTTAATGATATTTATTATTACTATTATTAATTTTTTACAATAATATTGGAATAAATTAAGAAATACCTGAGTAGGGATGTAAGAAAATGTCGATACTCTGATATATCACAATATTGTATCAAATTCAAAAGCAATGTATTATTTTTTTATTCTTATTTTGGGGAATTTGAATGGAACCATTAATGTAGTAAAATTAAAAGTATGACTGGTAGTTGGTGTCTTTTTTCACCTTCTTCATTCCAGTGGATCAGGTAGATCTATTAATTGAACTGGATGTGTTATGAATGAAACCAGTTGGAGTATTTAGAAAGGTGTAACAGTTTTTCTACAGTTGGATTCAGTTTAAAATATCCCAATATATAGTCTTACTCATATTATCACAATATATCACATTATATCCTACTGTCCCCTGCTTTGTGATACATGCATCAGTAGATTCTTGCCAATACACATCCCTATATCTGAGGTATAGAAGTATAGCAATAATCTATTTTGATTGTTGCATCAAAGACAAATATTTCATATCTTTTTCTGAACTTTGTAGTTAATAAACATTTGCAGTGCTGAACACCACACCATATAAATGCTTAAAGTGCATTATAATGTTGTTTCAATTAAACGGGACGTAAAGGTGTTGACAAGCATGTCAGATAGTTCACAGAAAGAGGAATAAAACAGATGCAGATCTAAAGTAAACAGCAACACTTGTTGCCTAATCCCCTGCAACTAGAACATATTGCTAATTTCTTTACACCATATGGCCTGTGCTGTGGTATCCTGCAGAAGACTGACATACTTGTCTGTCTACGTTGCTTTAGATCATATCTCATATTAAACAGTGATTTTTATGCAGAATTATTTCTCTTTTATTCAACTAAAATAAAATCTAAATATCCATGCTCATTTAAAAAGTATTCATGTTGTTTAAAGTATATAAAAAATGTTTTAGCAAATAATGTCTTGGTGCTGATGATTGGTATATATGTAAAAATCTGCCATTGTTGCATAGCAACAAAGAAAGCCACCAAGCTTTCAGCCCACATGCATCTGTTTGTATCATGCAGCCATTGATGACTGTCCAAATACAATTAGCCAGGGGGATTTGTAAGTGATTCGTGTGTGCAGGATAACGCTGAGGGTAGAAATGTTGACAGAACTCTTAGTTACCAACAGCTGCTTCTCAAACTCCTGAAGCCTGATATGAAAGTAGAAAGAGACGTCGAATTTCCAGAGAAGAAGAGACAATCTGTGTGCTGCTAGTGATTTTTTTCTTCCTTGAGGGGGATTTGTTGATCTTTCTATTCAGTCCACGCCACATGCCTGGTCAGGAAAGGTGTCCTGGGGTTTAGCAGTCAAAGCCTGAAAGGAGTAATGAGTCTTCTCACCTGGCCAAAGGCAGGACTATTAGGAGCTGTCATTGTTTGCTGAGTTGTCTGGTTTTCGATATGAGATTTGAGCCAAGAAAATGGGGGTTTGGTGCAAATATACAATGTCCTTTACGTTTGTCTTAGAAGATAAATTCAAAATTCGTTTTAAACTTGATTAAACTTTGCTTAATGCTTAATACGCTACTAAAACTTTTTATTGACCCAATTCTTTCACCTTAAAAGGATAGCGATCGCTTTCTAGTGCTCTGAATTAAACCTAAATAAATTGGACCAGGTGTACCTTCTGTGTTAAGGAGAAACACTGTGAGCAAAGACAGTTAATGGCAGCAGGATCAGATATGACTTAATACACAAGCACAGAAGAGCTGTTCCTGGAATACTTTCTAGGTTGAATCAGGGAGACCTAGCTCAGTCAATGTCCTCCATGTAGAAAGGAGCCTTGGCAGAAGACAGAAGCACTGAGCGTGTGGTACTTTCTATAAGAAGGAAAGCAAAGAGAGATAATATGAAGCGATTAGAAGTTTGTGGAAGCAGTAACTGTGAAAAGGAATGGGCAATAAGAGTGGTCCGCCTTTCCTTCTGCAGCATAATGTAGAGATTGTTCCAGATTACTTGAGTCCAACTACAAACTGTATCAGATGTGTCTATTTTAGGGTGCACAGGTGAAGGAAAGTGCTCAGAGAAACTAGTTAAATATGGAAATGAAAGGTTATTTGCATTCAGAGTAAAGTGAGTGAATTAGCGTTTAAAAGCTTCTGTCTCATCTGGATCTGAAACGTCTTCAAGACATGCCTGTAATCTAGTTGACTGACTGAATTAATCAGGCTTTACGAATAAGTAGAGCTGACTATCATCAGCAGAATCTATGGTGTCAAATTACTTGACCAAGTAAAAGCAAACATTTTATGAAAAGACCCGACAATGCCCTGAGGTGCGTTGTGTGCATGAGGAAGATTTATCGTCTCCACACCACATCCCAATGAGCCACCAAGACAAGATGTTGTTTATCTAAGCAAAATGTTTACACAGAGTAAATTTACAGAGTAAATTTATGGCAACAGTGTCACTGATAACACCGGAAACTAATGTAAAAATACTTTCAAGCCAAATTTAGACCATATAGTACCAGTAAAACCGCTGGAACATCCACAGCTTTGGCTTTTTGTTCCACAATTGGAGGCAGTTCTTTAATCATGTGCAGAAGAAAAGAAGAAAATTCAACATTACTCCCTTTCAGGCCAAAGATAAATCTATATCTTACATTTACCCTCTGTTTTTTTTTTTTTTTTTTGCCCCTTTTGTTTTTTTATGCTCCAATACGAGTCAAAGCTGCATTTTCTTGCAATGCTCTTTTTATGTTCATATACACATCATACATCTTTGGAAAGCTAAGATTCTTGAAATTCCAGTGATGTATGCCAATCAGGGATACAGATATAACTGCCGAAACAGTAATCGCTTTGGTCAAACTACTTTGAAATGCAAAGCAATGTCCAACTCGCCATTCAAAGGCACAACTTGATCGCAGCTCCACGCTGAAGCAACTTTTAAAGCCTGACTTTTTTGGCTTCCATTAAATGGAATCTCTTCCAGCGTATTTAAAATCGTATCACTCTGACAATGATACTAAGATAAATTGAATGTTGTAGGGGGGAACTTCAGCGTGTTTTCTTTCCTGAAAGACCACCATGCTTCCTCTCCTAATAGTTTAAAGAATAGCTTTAATTTTTATTTTTGTTTGCTTTTTGAAAACGTTTTTATGCAAAAGTTGTAGGAACTTTATGGGTTAAGCGGTTTTCTGTGCCCAATGGGAAGGGTATTATGGATGCCATTGTGACGGTCATGTCCCTCCTTGATGTCACATGCGCCGATATTTGACCTCGGATAATAATTTTGAGTTCATTTCCCACAAAAAAATAATTCAGAGTGACTGTACTCGTTTATTTTTTAAAGAAAATGTATAAAAATATAATAATTACCTGGGGCCCTATGTGTCTGAATAGTCCACAAGAAATGCTTTTGGGGACACTTATAGACAAAAGTTCATTAGGTGAGGCTGTAAGGTATATTATTAGTGACTTTTAGCTTTATTGTGTAATTATATACGAAACAACATGTTTTCAATAATTTTACTTGAGACAGTGGGACCGGTAGAGGACTGTGATTGGTTTAAAGTAAAGGTTTAATTATTCCCACCTTAAATGGCTGTGGTACATATCCATTAACTAAGGATAGATTGATCTGGTGCCTACTTTATAGCCTTGCCTGTATGTGTGTACTCTATTCTAATCTGTTTGATGTACCAGAGGAAAAAATGTTGAATCTCTCTTAAGGAAATTACATTGTGACTTTTGAAGAAAATAACATCGACTGCTCAGAAGGTGATGGATTCCTCTTCAGCACGGCAGCTTTGTGAATAATGATTCAACTGCAGAAAGCACAGATAGACTCAGCAGATCAGCTGTTTTCCCTGTACTAAAGTGATTAGTTTGATTCATGATTCCAATAACGAGTAAACAGAGTTAAGCTGCCATCACTGAGCTTGATGCGTACTTTAAATTGGAGCGAGACCTGCAGGAATCAGTGATTCTGCAGCTCTCACTGTAGGTTTAGCAGGCCAGGGCTGGATGTGACCGGCTGATGCTGTGACACCAATATAAATGGGTCAAAGCTTGGACAGAGAGCAGGAAATGTTTTCTTTTACCTAGACATTTGCATAAATCATTTGAATTCGCAGACCTTCAGACTTTCGTGGTGCTACCTTTATTACAGGTTGGCACCTCTGATAAAAAAATGCTTTCAAGTCCCTTTATTGCAGTAGCATAAAACCTCACCACAAATATTCTCCTGAAGCTTTTGTCAAGGTTGGAGCGTAGAGTTCTGGGTCCTCTCCGATACTCTCTTCTCTTTGCCTCATCCCAAAGGTCATGGTAGGTTTATTTTGTGTTTGGTGAACCATTTCTTTGACATATAATTTTGATCTTCATTCTGTTGAAGATCCAATACCTGTACACTTTCAGTAACCCTACTGTATTTCCCTGTAACATGTTCTGCTTTTTTAAAGAGTTCAGGGTGCCATGCACTCTTGCGAGTTTCCCTGAGCCTTTAGAAGAGAAGTAAGTCCATTGCATCACAGGTCTTCCACTTCAGAGTAGGCATGAGGTGCTTTTCAACATATTTACAGTACTATGTAAACTTTTTTAGCAGGTTTGATCAATTTACAAAATGTAAAGTGAGAAAACAAAAGAAAAATCAAATCAATGTCTGGTGTTACTACCTTTCGCCTTCAAACCAGCTCCATTCTTATACATACACATGTACAAAGTCAGGGATTTTGTAGCATGATAGCCAGGTATATGATTAACCACTTATACCAAACAGGTGCTAATGATCATCAGTGTCACGGAAACACATTCATTAACTGAAACGGAAACAGTGTAGGAGGCTTAAAACTGGGTGAGTACCAGCCAAACTCTGCTACCAAGTTGACGTTCTGGAAGATAATTTCATGTCATGGCAAGATTGAGCACAGCAACAGGACAGAAGGTAGTTCTACTGCATCAGCAAGGTCTCCCAGACAAAGTTTCCAAAGGAGACTAGTTTTTCACAATGAGCTGTTCAAGTTCATTTGAAAAAGCAAAAGGAATCAGGCTACGTTGAGGATCCTAGGTGGAGTGGTTGGCCAAGGATCTTAGTTCAGCAGATGAAAGACACAACAAGCTTATTAACCCTCGAAATCAGAAGATGTCCAGCCATGCCATTAGCTCAGAACTAGTGGGAACCAGTGGGACCAAGGAGCACCCATTTACTGCCTGGAGAAGTCTGGCCAGAAGTGGTCTTCATGGAAGAGTTGCAGCCAAAAAGCCAAACTGCAGACGTGGAAACAAGGCAAAGTGACTCTGGACTGGTGAGTCAGAGTTTTAAATATTTGGCAAAGTGAAGCACGGTGGAGGTTTCTCTAACATTTGGGGCTACAGGTCTGTGAATTGAGATTTGGTCAAGATTATCCCCGTATAGAATGGAATCATTTGGCTAAATCACATGTAATATGACATCTCCAAATCAGAATTAGTGCCGTTATTGAACCCTATGGAGTATAAAAACATGTTTGGGCTCTAGTTTCACCCGAAGCAGTTATAATCGCTGTGGGTATGACTGATATAAAGTTAGTCACTTTAGAACTCACAGAAAAACAGAATTTCTTTCTCCTTGTCTAAATTTTCTTCATGAAAATGAAGTTACCTATATATTGCCGTGTGTCTTACATGAAGAGGCAAAAGGATGTGAGCAAGCCTACATCATCAGAGGATCTGATGCTAGTTCCCCATGATGTTTGGAACAACCTACCAGCCGATTTCCTTCAAAACGATGTACAAAGGTACCTAGAAGAATTAATGCTGCTTTGAAGGCAAAGGGTGGCCACACCAAATATTGATTTGATTTAGATTTCTCTTTTGTTTTATTCAATCCCTTTTGTTGATCAACTGAAAATTATTTTTTTTAATATTCTTTGTTTACATATTTTTTTCACTCCTGCCTTAAACTTTTGCACAGTAATATATGTTAGAATGTTTGTCACTGAAAAGCTCAAGTTTGGTCTCACTAGAGCATACTATAACACCTAATTTATCTTTTATACTTATAATGCTTTCCATATTAGATAGCAGCACTATACTGGAGATGAATACAAAAAGATACAATATAAAAAGACAGAAAATAAAATTGAAATCAACTTACACTTCAAACCATTGACAAAAATTCGTCAATGCCAGTGTTAACACTGTTTTGTTAAGTGTTAAGTTTACTATTGTGTTATGTCAAAAGGAAGCTTTTTCCATAATGTATTTGCAAATGCCACAAAGGCTCTTTCTCGATCAGATTTAGAATGCACTTTCAGGAGATGCAGGAGAAGATGATTGGCAGACCTGAAGGTGCAGCAGGCTGATGAGATAAGAAAAGTTCTGACTGATAGGGGGGAGCGACACTATTCATTGGTTTAATTAGAAACAATATAACTTGTACCCTGAATTGAATTGGTAACCAGTGCAATAGGCTCAAAATGGATGTAGTGTGACATTTCTTATTCACTTCAGTAAGAAACCTGGCAGCTGAAACCAACTGGAGATGGGCAATGGAAGCTGTATTAACACCTGCGAAAGAGTTGGAATAGTGAGGGCAAGAGGTGATAAATGCATGAGTTACAAATTCAAGATGCTTTCTGGACAGAATGAGTTTTAGCTTGAAGATGAATCTTAATTGAAAAAAGCGAGACCTTACTAAGGAGTTAATCTTCGTGTCCATTTTTAATGTCGAATTCAGCCTGATTCTGTGGTTGGTAACAGCATTACATATAGAAAAAGGTAAATCTGCCATATTTTAAGGAAGTACCACCCCTTTTCCTTAAGTTTCTAACGAAATAGCCTCTGATTTGGAATCATTTCAGTGTAGGAAATTAACCTCCAGCCAGTCTTTCAACTCGTTAAGACAATCCACAAGTGTCTGAAATGTTTTGTTAGTGTAGAGTGGCACATAAATCAACAGAATAAAGATTAAACTGAAACGCATGTTTCATAAAGATTTTACCCAAGCAAATGTATAATGAAAACAAATTGGGAACCAGAATAAAGCACTGGAAAACACCCCACTAAAGAGGGGCAGAAGATGAGATTGTATCCTTGGGTATTACATAGATACTCTGCTCACACAAATAGGAGCAGAATCACTCAAGTGCCGATCCAGTGTTAAAGTATATATATATATATAAAAATATATAAGCTAATTGTTAAGAAAACATAAAATTCTTAAAATTAAAAATAAGGGTAAGGATTAAAACTATATTTTTTAAAGCTACTGTGAAAATGAACACTGAACATCAGTATTTATCCTACTTGCGTACCTTGTACCGAGTACGTAGGATTAGATTGATGACATAATTAATATGTGCAATCATAGTAGGCTGATATAGTGAAAACTATTGGCTAAATTTATATCATTTCTACCTTCCACTGATAATATCGTCCAATGCTAGTCTAGCATATTTGCGTTAAAACCAAAAGCTCAAGGTGCTGTCATTCTAGGGTGGCAAAAAACACATCGCAAGCAGTGACCTTTTCTTTCTGTCCCTAAATCAATGCACTGCATCTTGTGATGCCAGCAGCTCCTTCCTAACTGGGCCGAAGCATCGTCCTATGGACCTACAACTGAAGAGGGACCAGGAATGGTGCGGTGCTGGTAAGTTGTACGAGCTGCTTTAACAGAGAGGATTATGGCAAGATAAGCCAGACAAGGATATAATACCACCTGTTGGTTTAAAGGCACAGTGTTTAATTTTCGGCCAGTAGGGGATAGTGCATACCTAAATTATCACAAGCATGCGGTATCAGTGTCTTCGAGTAAGAGACTCAACAACGGAGGTCCAACTAGTGCGGTTTTCAAACACTCAATTCCCTGAGAATTATCTATTTGCAGCAACATGACGAGCACATCAGTCTCTCTTTCATCGCTAGCCAAGAGCTAAAAATGTAGTTATGGTGAAACTTTTTTACATTTTGAGGGGAAATCAATGTTTTTATAGCAGGCGTGTTCCGTGCGCTTTGTCCGTCCGGGCTCTTATAGAAGTAAAGACGTCATCTAATATGGCTTAACCCTGAAAAGAGGACCTGCACCTATGTTTTTTAAAACTCATTTTTAAAGTCATATTTTACAATATCATCACTATTTTGCAATTAACGTGCTTTAGGTAATTATTATTACATAATATTTTAATGGCTATTTTGAAAGAGATACTGCAAAAACTACACACTGTCACTTTAAAGTGCGTTAGAATTAGTAGCAGTAAGTAACAATTAGGGAGTTGAATTATCAGGGTTATACATTTTTGGAGTAAAATATTAATCATGTCTGGAGTTATCTATTTAAGTTTATCACACAGGTCTTAATCTAACTCAGATCAGATTTAAACAAACCCCGTCCTTGAACTTTAAAGTTAAGTGTTCTTTTTTGGTGTTAAATGTATGAAGAAACCCACTTCAGAGTGAACTTAACTCATTCCAAACATAAGTAAGCTACACCCCAAAGCCCACACATTTTGTGCACAGCAGTGGAGGAAGCAGATTCCATTATCGTGTCATGTAGATCAAACTGAAATCTCCAAAAAAGCTGTGCTTGTGATTCAGGTGAAACACTTGTAGCAATATTGATATTTTTCAATAAATCAAGCAATGAACATGTAACAGGATCGTCATTCTAAGGGGACCAAAATAAAGGCCACTGAGCCCGTAAAACCTTGAAAAAAAAACAGTTGGGGAATGGTTGGACACCACAAAGAATTATGGGTAATGAAGTCGCGTTAATTGTAGAAGGTCTCCGTTGTACATTATAGTTTGTGTCCTACATGTAGCCGTGCTCCTTCATTATCCTTTGAGGTATGTTGTTGTCAGTGTTTGATGTTTATTGTCCAAGCATCATCATAGAAATGGCGGGCCGCAGGAGTTCGGTTTGTGGCTTGACCATCATGATCATGCAGGTCATGACTGTGAAAATGTGGATGGATGAACTTTTCGCTCCAGTGACTGATTTCATGAGTTGTGTCACGCTATAATACTTTCTTACTCATGGCTACAAATAATTCATAAAATATTTTGTTAGAAATAAATATTTGTAAAAAACACATTACTAGTCCCTTTATGAATACTATTTGGGTTTGGCTCCATCCCTAATATGTACACCAATGAGTGTTAATTATCTTATACATTTGTATGCGTTAATTTGTACGGTTTGTCTTCACACTTTTCAGTGTTGACGGAGTTCGCATTTAACACCCAACAATATTGATTTTTGAATCCCTTTGTTGTTACTTTAACACTGTTGTGCAGGTTAACAAAAGAACCTCTGACTTGGTGTCAAACTTTTAACTATTCTAAAAACGTTAAATTTACTCTGAAGAGTGTGGAGCTCTATAAACCCCGGAAAAGTGTTGAAATCAAATCTGTATGAGTTGATTTAACACCATATCTTTTGCTGTGTTGGAAACATTTACCGACTTTTAAAGATCAGCACACTTCTCCCCTACCTAAATGGCATGTTTTCTTGTCTTTCCCATTTTGAACAGTATTTTTTTTTTTTTTTTTTTTTTTTCTCACTTTCAATTTAAACCCCAGAGAAAGATGAATTCATTCACCATTGACTGATGAAACTTTGGTACTTTACGATAGTTTTTCCAGTCTTTACCGTTAATCTGTAAGAACGGTGGGGGTTTTTTTTCTCTAACTTACAGCTGATCTTTTGCTCTTTTTGCTGTAACCAGAGTCTGTTTTTGATGCTAAAGCCAACAAGGATTTCTAGTTTTTTTTTTTGCCGTTTGAGTATTTCTAGTTTTTTTTTGTCAGGTTCAACAAGAAACAAAGCAAGGAAAAATACTTGGGGAGATTTACTAAACGCAACAGTTAACAACAGCGTTCATGTTTTCTAATTCAGATGCTTACTGTACTCTGCTCCGTGAAGCAGCACGCCGACGCTGACAGTTTGAGAGCACACTCTAGAGGGGGATGACCATCTGGAAATCCCGTCTGCGCCGACAGCCATCCAATTTATCTAAGTCTCCATCACGGCTGCCCGTTTACTGTACACACCATTTTTCTAAATCAACGCCGTCTCTGCAGCGCGGCTCCGTGTCATTTGCTTAAAAACTTTCATGCACCACATTAATCATAATAATCCGCTTCTCCCTGCGTTGATGTAAGGCTTGTTTTGTCTTTGAGAAGCTGCTGAGCCAAGCATCTTTTAACTTGTTTTTTCAGCACCTCAGTTTGATCAAGTGCGCCGAGAGGAGAGGAAAAGACACTCCAGGCAACAATATGCCGTACTCTGTTTGTTTCAGAGAGGTGTGGAGCTCGCTTCCTTGCTGTGTGACATATTGTCAAGGGAGATGATGTGTTGACATGCCATGTACACCCACTCTCTCATCACCGAGAGGGGGATTTATTTATATATAAGAAAGTCCTTGCAGAATATATAAGAGGCATTTCTTTTCTTTAGGGAAATTTTCACATCTCTTGGAAGACAGAAAATATGATGATGGGCTTCTGTGTCCCTGTGCCTGCAGGTCGATACTTTACACGTGTCAAATCCCAGCAGGAAAAGCATATAAGGAAATTATTATTGCGATGTGGACTTGACGGGAATGTAAACAGAGTTTTTGTACGAAAGAACAAAGTTGCACTGTGGATGACCCGTCACATTCCTCAGTCTCTAAAGAGAGTAATGTTTGACGGAAGAAGAAACAACAGATTAATAGCTTTCTATCTTCAGACATCTCCACTGGCAGACGTTTTAAAATCACTTCCGAACTTTTTCCACCTTTACCCTGAGATATATCCTGTTTGTAATCTACCTTCGTTTGGCTTTCTTCTTATCTTTCTGATTGTTTTTTTAAAAATATATTTCTGCTTCAAATTATAGGTCCTCCATTAATCATATTAATTTTAGTGTACCTCAAGGTTCTGTTGTGAGGCCCCTATTGTTTTTGGTTCACATGCTCCCTCTTCAATAAATCCATCTTTAAAAACGTTTTTTTGGGCTAGAGTGTCCTTTATCGACAGTGGACAGATTTTGAAGGGGGAGAGAGGTGGGGGAAGACATACAACAAAGGTTGGCTGGGACTTGAACCAGGGACAGCAGCATTGAAGACGGAGGCCTCTGCACATGGGGCGTTCACTCAAACCACTATGCTACGTGACACCCCACCTTTTTAATATATTTTTAGTTTTTCATGTCTCATATAAAACTGGACAATAATTCAATAACAATAACTTTCAAGAAAACATCAAACAGCTGTTAAAAATAAACCTGTCTTGTTGTCATGTATAATCCACCTTATTATGTTTCAATGTTTTTGTTTGTTAAAGGAGCAATATTTAAGAATTTTACAGTGAATTAATCACACAACTGTCACTCTGGCAGATCAGTAACTGGCAACTCTCAAGCTACTGGAGGTGAGTGACTGAGGCCATGTCCACACGTAGCCGTTTTTTTATTTATTTAATTTTTACGAAGATTTTCCTCTGCTCATTAAAAAAAAAAAACTCCATCCACCCGTAACCAGATAAAGGTGTTTTTCATCACATTCATAGACGTGGCAAAACCAGTAGGGGGCAGTAGTTCTCCCAAATCCTATCCGCTCAGAGTAACTTTCTATCCTCTAATTCAGTACGCAGCAGTCATGAAGCTTATAAAAGCAAACTAACAAAACGGGCTTTAACAATGGATGATGCCAACACAGCTCTGAGGGCATAAATGCTGTTTTTTGAGAGTACACACAGGTCGCACAAGTGATGTTGGAGCATTTTTTGTCATGGATAGTGACGTTACGGCTCTTAAAACTCTGTTTAAAGAAAATGTCTGTGTTTTTAAAAAGATTCGTTTTTGGTGCCGAAAATCTCGAGTTACATGTGGATGACAGGCCAAACCGTAGAAAAATATCTCAGTTTTGTGAGATAACAGGCTACATGTGGACAGAGACTGAGAGAGTAGTACGTTGTTTTTCTTTTCTTCATGGACTGCAGTACTCCAAATTGACCACAAGATGTCTATATTACATATTGAACCATCAATGTAAGCGGTCTTTGTGGCCCAATGTATGTAAAATGTAATAAATGTGTAAGTCCTTTATGGTGCCTGTCTTAGGACAGCGGATGCCTTTTAGCTATTGTGTTAATTCTGGCATATTTAAAGTGATGTTTTTCTGCTAATATGTGGATCATAATGGACTGTCTTTATAAAGAAAGAAAGAAAGAAAGAAAAAAAGAAAGCACAATATTTCTATCAGTATTTATATCGATCAATAGAATTGTGATAGGGAAAAAATGGATGATGAAAACTTTGGTACAAAATCTTTTCATTATACCATATCGGACGGTAATTTCTTAGCAACACAATCGCAGTCGCAAAGCCAGGCATATGCCGCCCCCAAGCCCTCCGCCCACTCAAACCACAAAAGAAAGCAAATTACTTGTATTTCAAAAGATGTCACAGAAAGACGGAGGAAAATGTTTTAGTAGTTCACCAGCAGTCCTATATTTTGGCTTTTACAAGTCTGACAAAAATTAAACCGTCAAATCTATAAAAGCAAAGTCTAGTAACCAGGGTGGATTCAAGGATCAATAGTTTAGGGGTGCTGAGCACCCAGAGTGCTCCCCGGCCTGGCAATATAAATTTTACTGATTTGTAAATTTTGCCACAGTTCCTCACTCCCCCGCTCTGCTGTTTGGTACGTACCGGCAGTGTACAAATGTAGCGCACATGCAGTGCCAGTAAGATAGACAACAACTTTACTTGTATGTGCCCCCTTACTTGTCTGAGATGGTTCAGCCCTACATACCGGGTCGGATCCTTCGGTCAGCAGACCACCGCCTCTTGCAGGTCCCTGGGGTTCGGGTGAGGAGACGTGGAGAACGTGCATTCTCGCTCTGTGCCCCTCATCTCTGGAACCAGCTTCCTCTGGTAGTGAGGATGGCCCCCTCTCTTTCTGTTTTTAAATCACGCCTGAAGGCTCACTTTTATTCCTTGGCTTTTAACTTGACCTAGTCGGCTATAGCCCTGTTTATTTTATTTTGTTATTTTATTTTATGGTATTCACTGTGCTATTTTAATTATTTTATTTTTTGCGTGTTTGCTCATATATGTTTTTAATACTGTACAGCACTTTGGTCGGCCTCGGCTGTGTATAAAGGTGCTCTATAAATAAATTGGTATGGTATGGTATGGTAAGACGGTCCAAACATTTGTGCTGCACTGAGTCATCTTATTGACTGCTATTTTTTTCAGAATTGTGGCTGAACCACAAAATTATATATTGTTTTCAGTGTCCCCTTAATATTGATACAGATGTTATGTTAGAACACTGTTACCAGGCATGAAAGAGAAAGGTTATAAGCTAGCTTGTTTTGCAGATTCGGTACAGAAGCTTTAATATGGGGAGAGTACAAAACCATGACGTTAATGTGAAATTATTTTGTGAATGGGATGTTTTTCTTTGTCAGCTTAACAGATGTTCTGCGTGCCAGTATTCTCTGTTTTTTTTCTTACCCGGTTCTTCGTGACCTTGAAATCTCTCCTCTCTTTTTTCCTTTCTCCCTCTTTGGAGCAACAATCCTACACCAATAGATTGTATTCAGATAGATGTAAAAAAATTAAAGTCGTATGAAAAACTACTATTGAGAAGAGCACGTATAATATCATCTCTCTTGATAGGCAGACTGTTTGATCCTATAGTCTTACCTGAGCCTGTCTCTTAAAGAAAAAAATCTTGCTAGTGTGTGTGTGTGTGTGTGTAAGTGTATATATCCTACAGCACTGTTGCAAAAATGGACAAGAAAATGAATACATTTGAGACTGAAAGTGGTCAAGATGGCTGCCATGAAGCTGAGGGCAACATCGACTGAGTCCACAGAACTTCCCTGAGACTTAAGATAAGCATATTCTGGGGACTAATCAGTCAAAAGTGGAACTTGGGAATTCGGGGACACATCACCCTGTTATATATGAAATAAAACTAATTCAGCATTTCAGGAAAACATAATACCAGCAGTCACATGGTGGTGGGAGCGCTTTATAATAAAAACAGAACACAGAATGAACCTTAAAACTACCCTAAAGGCAGTCTAAATAACGTCTTCAAGACAGAGAAAGAATGAGGCAACCCCTTCCATAATCTGGCGTCATGGCGTTAAAGTTTCCTAAAATGTGTTTGAAGAACTATTACCCATTCTTGACTGAAGGATCTGAGGAGCAGGGGCTTGACCACACGAGGCTCTAAAAGTAAAGACTATAATTTAGAAATGAATCCTAAAATGTACTAGTAATCTGCTGCCTCTTTCCTTTGTTGGTTAAAAGCCTTGAAGCAAAATTCGGATCTAAACGGAGGATGTTTCTTAACACATAAAACAATGTGTATAATAATCAAGACAAGCTGAAATAAAACATGACTAATCATTTCCAATTCCACTCTTGACACCAGCGTTCAAAGCCTAGAAATCTGCAGTTTCTGATTAGTCAATGAGAATGGCTCTCCAATGAAATGGCGGAATCAAAAGCAATAGCAAGATTTCTGAGGGTTTGTTTGGACAGAAAAGGCCAGAACACCAAGGTGTTGATTGGTTTCAGTCATTCAGTTCTCTGGGGCCATAATTAGGGTACTCAAAAAATAGCTTATAAAGGAGAGTAAATAAATTTAAATATTCAGCTGACTTGAAAAACAGTAGAGCTGCATATCATCTGCGTAGAAATCATATGTCTGGGCTGCTTTTTCAAGAAATCCAGGAATTCTGCTCCCTCACCAAAAATCCTCAGGGAGATTCTCCATCATGGCGTTAAGCTCAAATTCACTCAGGATATTTTGAGGTGGCCTAGTCAAAGTTTAAACTTCATTACAATGTAAATGGCTGTTCGTGGTTAAAAATTCTCCAGCTGTTCTGCAAAAAACTGGGTCCAAAACTTCTCCACAGGGACATCAAAAACTCATTTCCAGTCATTACATCATAGTTACTGTCAGTTATTAGGGCTAAAAATAGTCTGATTCTGAACGTTTAAGTACGACAGAGAAGCGTAAACAGAAACAAAACCGGGGGAGGGTGGATGCAATGTTCGTTGAATTCTCCAGAAGCAGAGACAGACAACATTATGTGGACCAAAGGGATAAAGTAGGGAGTGACTGATGAGTATAGAGTTTGACCTTTTGACATCAACCAGTGTGTTTCATCAGAGTTCAAAATGTCCCCGCTGGACGGATTAGAACCTCGGATCCACAGCGCTGCGAGTGACGTCTTCACCACCCATGTGAGGGGATGACGAGCAGTCCGAGAACTTCCACAATGGATTATCTGTGCACACGAGTCTGCTGTGAGGAGCGCTCTCCACTGGAGATGTGTGACCCACTCTGCTGACGACAGAGCCGTCGCTGACAGCCTGACTTTAAGAGAGGCCACGAGTCATTCAGCCAGGCGCAAAAACGCTTAATCTCTCCTTTCCCATCACAAAGGGAGCTGCATGACGCAAAGCCCTGCAACAGAGAAGAAGTGACACTCACTGTCAGTGACATGTTGGCCGTGAAATGGACTGTGCCTTTTAAACACAGCCGTACATACCCTGACAGCTGGAATTATGTTCTGCATTTAAATGAAGGTGAAAATGTGGAGCATTGAAATGTTCTTCTTCCAACTAGAGATTTTTTTTTTGTCTCAATTGAAAAACAAATTACAGGAACTAAATTTAAAAACAGCCTGAATTCTATTTTTTTCAACCCACATAAATTTAGACAAGGCGACTGAGGGGAGTTCAAACAAGCTGTAGACCCCATCCCAAGCTTTTCTCTGCAAAGAATTCACTTCCTAAAAGGAGAATGGTTCATGTAATTCACACCGAGGATGGACTGGTCTGACTGCAGGACTTTATATGCCCCTAGCTAAACATTACAGCTAACATAACAACTACTACATGATATTTTCTCAGCGCTGCACTGTGTTGCAGCCAATAGCATGTTGCCAGAGTTTGAATCCCACCTTGGGAACTTGCATGGGTTTTGGACATTCTCTCTGGGTACTCCAGTTTCCTCTCAAACTCCAAAAATGTAAACTGAGTGAATAATTGATCTGTGTAAATTGCTCTTTGGTATGATTGTGCGGGTGTGTGTGTGTGTGAAACAATAACCCTGCAATGAAAAGTGGTTTTAGACAATTGATAAATGAATGGCTGATGTGTTACGCCTTATACTGTTAGGATAAATATTATAAAGATATATTGGAGATGGGAAAAAAATCAAAACAAACAGGTTCAACGTAAAAAATTACACGATTTTTTTCTAATGTTAAATGCAAAAAAAGTGAAACATCTACCTATACTATAAAATGTATCCTTGATCTGCGTTAAATCAGACACAATTTTTCCTCGTTTTGGTCAGTTAGGGTCTCTAAATACATGTCTGTATGCCAGAATATCAGTTTTGTTTCTCAGCTTTAAATAAAAAAATGTACACACATGCTTGCAAAAGCTTCTTTTTGTCGTTTGCTGTGATTTTGGCCCATCCCTTCTGACAGAACCTTCACTGAACAAAAGAGAACCCAGGTCAAACTTTAATAAATTTCTTCCATTTATTACAAGTAATTTATTTAAGTTAATCAAACTTAATTGATTTACATTTGTTTAACTTGACAACTTAACTAACTTAATAAAGTAACTTGAATAAACTCAATTCAATTACCTGTGACAAATTGAAGCGATTTATTTAAGTTGGACCTGCGTTCTCTTTTTTTCAGTGTACAGTATGGAACTGGGTCAGGTTTGCAGGCAGCAGGCACGTTTTCTATGGGAGTGATATTAAAGTTTTGTAAAACCTTTGCTTTGTTTTTTTTTCAAGCCAATTTAATGTTCACTTAGTCATTTTCTTTTTGGAAGACTCAGTTATGCCCCAGGTTTAACTTCCTAACTGATAACAGTTAGTTATTAATTTCATTATTTGAGACGGGTTTGATGCATGTGGAAAAAATAGACGTATCTGTTTGGATCCTAGTTCTACTGTTCAATTAAATGTGCATCATCTTCATCATCTTTCCTTGTTTGTACTTTGTTTCTCAACTTTTGAAGTTGCCCTAAAGAGGCCACTATCAGGATCGATGTACTAGTAGAGCTTAAAATGCAGCCTACTGGAGAGGAAGCATATAAACCAGAAATAACAAGGGCCCAAAAACAGAATGAAATGACGATGGCTAAAGGAAGACTAATATTTTAAATGGAGCTGTAGCTCCTTTTAACCGAAATACCACTGAGAAGCTGTTGGGAGTCTCTTCTAATTCTCCCATTTGTTAAAAAAAATAATTTTAATGATCCTAACTGACCTGATCAAGTTTTTTTTATTTTTTTATTAAGTGGATTTAAATTTAATATTTCAATTGAGGGATTCATTGCACACATTTACACCAATTATGGTTTTATTTAATCAAAACCCCAAGCCTGTTTTTTTCCTGAAAATTGGAATATGTTAAAAGACATATTTAAAAGGTTTTGCTGTCCCCAAGCAAATTAATGGAAAGTTGAGTGGAAGGAAAACGTGTGATTTGAGAGAATTGTAACTAAATGGTTTTGTGGTAATTGGTCAAACTTATTCTAGAGCTGTCAGAGCTTAATTAGTCACCATCAGAGATACTTTTGGAGTAGTTTTAGTAGACAATACTTTTACTTGAGTAATATTTTATAAAGTATCGCTACTCTTACTTGAGTAAAGTTTTTGGCTACTCTAACCACTGAATGCTTGTTTCAACCAAAAATGCACGAAACTAACAAATATTTTACGATGAAGTGAGACCTACACAGGGTTCATCATTTTAACAGTATTATCTGCTGAGGCTGCTGTACCATTTGGAGCGGCAGTATCGTACCTTGGTCTAAAAACATGTTGTAGTACTGCTACTTCTATTAGAGTATGATTTTTGGCTACTCTACCCACCTCTGGTCTCCATACATAGATGGATACAGGACATTGGTCACAACTGTTTGGTTTCTCCTGTTAAGCCCCTCCTGAACCAGAGGCAACAACAAAAGCATTAAATTCAGGCTAAGGAGAACAATCTCCTGTTATTCTTGTAGCTTATAACAAACATCAAAGCTCAAAGACTTGTAAACAACATGCAGATGACAGCTGATATTTCTATTGATGACATGAACTTCTCCCCTTGCACTTCTACACCACTTGAGCATGACATTCCCTTTTTCTTTCTCATTTTGAAAAGAGAAATTTGCCTCTTTGTCTTGTCAAGTTCTAGGTCACACTCTAAGAGCAAATGAATGAGACAAAGTGCTTAATCTTCTCCTAGGCATACACAGAGAGGCAACAGATTTAGAAGACCCACAGAGCCATAACTTACACTTACAATCTTTAATTAATGGCAAAATTACCTCATAAACTGAGTAAACCACTGGGGTTTTACAACTCCCTTGTGAAGAAGGCCACAGGACATCCTCTGTGCATGCACAAGTATCTGTTTGCAATGCCAAAACAGCTTTCACAGTTAATGTTTGGTCTCGACTGAGCCGTCGTCGTGATTTGCAAATATATATATAACTCTGAACTGGCTAGGCGTTTACACATGAATTGCACAAGAGCAGGTTTAATAGTAAAACCAAACTGATATTACAAGGATTCTATACAATTTCAACACTAAAACTTACATTAAATGACAACTTTGAGTCTAAAAATGACTCAAGAGCACTCATTAGCTGTATCAGTTGTGTTTCCCAGCACAGCCAATCAGGGACTTGTTTAACTGCATCAGGTCTAAACAGAGCTCACAACCAAACCGGCTCCGTTTTTTGCATTTTTTACACTTATTTCCACACTGAATGGCAAGGATTGCCAAAGAAGTGCGTTTGATTTCGTTGATCATTCTCTCATTTTCAGGTGAGCGTCGCCTCAAAGCTGGGATTTTCTTGTTCTTCTTTGCAGATTCAGGATTCTGACATACTGCCAACACAGTTACAGTTTGAGCTGGAGCCGAATACAAGGACTAAAAATATCATACAGCCTATGCCCAGTTTCTATAGAAAACAGAAGCTCTGTCAACTGGTGGCAGAAAGATCAAACTATAAGCATCTATCATCAGATTTTCATAACAGATTTTTCTATAAAACTGCAATGCTAATGGTGGTAGTATGTCTGAGTAGTTCTGTGATGTTAGTTCTAATTTGTTCTTTGTCTAGACTTTTGTCCATTTTTTTTTTCAACCAAGAGTTGCTGAAAGAAGGTCTCAGAAGGTCAAATAATATCTGAATAATACCCAAATTTTAGAAAAGTTGAAAAGGTGGATTCATTGTCTCAGATCAGGACCAAAGAGGAGAGAAAGAAGGAGGAAGTTCAATCCAACTCCATTATCAATCATAATGAAAAAGGATCATCTCCCCTACTGCAACATCTCTCTGCCTGGCTTTCTAACAGACACAGATATAAAAAGGCAAAGGAGGTGGATTAGCCATGACTAACAACTGATGGTGTCAGAGTGGACATGTTACTGTAGAATTTCGTCTCTACGGCCCAGATATTGAGCTGTTAACATGTCATGACTGTCCTATAGCAACAGTCTTCTATCAGAGGCCTCTTCAGCATCACTATTCACGACTCTTTGAAGATGTGTGGAAGATATGAATAGCTGCAACAATTAATTTTCTTAAAAGCCCATTGAGCTTTTGGTTTCCACAGTGAGGCTAATACTAACTGCTGGAGACCTACATCACTACCGACCCAAAGTATAAGACAGGTCAGCTCTAATTTTCTCACAGCTAAAAAACAAAAACCCAAAGTGCCTTGAATGAAATACCCTTCCTACAGTTAAATTCTGGAATCTGGAATTCCAGTGAGATCTGGAAATATAATGTAAAACTAATTCAACATCAGTTTCTGCTTCTTTTAGTTCTTAGAGTTTCTTGGTTTACGCTGAAAGGGCTTGACAGACATTTCTCCACAAGAAAACCCTGAGAGAACCACAACTTGCCTTCAGATGGTTGTGAGGCTGGTCCAGACATCTGCATTGGTTACTCTCATTGCATGAGTGTGCCGGAAATCTTTGGGGAATTACAGTTGCAAAACCCTTTTTAACACAACTATACTGGTAGCTATCTAGGTTGAGTCGTGGACCAGAGTATGAGTTGTTATCCCGGAATGAGACCCTGAGAGGCCAATATAAGCCTAAACAAAGGTTAGAGTGAGGTACTTCACCATGAACATTGTTGGGTTGTTTGAATAGAATTTTAAGCAGTATCTATCCATCCATCCATCCATCCATCGTACTTAGTAACTGTGAACATAATTATTACTTTAAAATGAGTCCATCCCAAATTTGTATGGGTATGTGAAAGTTCTAGTATTTTTTTGAAATTGAAAAAAAACCCCACCAATTCCAAAATTCCAAACATAAACACTGTTATATATATACAGTATATAACAGTATCTACTGTACCAAAGTTTACTGTACGTTCACTTGATCTCCAAATGTCACGAATGTCTCAGCAGATGGAAAATATCATTAGACTCTGATCAGATTAGTATGTGCAAATGAGTGGGATAATGAAAAACAGAAAATATTGACAGAATGTGCATGTTGTTTAAAAAAAAAAAGTAAATGTGCTTCTTACAAGAAGTTAAAATAGTATAATCTTAGAAAAACAGCTGTGCAAATAGCAGCAGAAATGTTAAATTAAGTGCAAATTACAGCAGGAATGTAAACATTATTGGGTTTATTCTAAGTAGTTCTTGTAAAATAACAGCTGCAGGGAGGAAGGACCTGTGGAAATGTTCCTTCATGCACCTAGGATACATCTTCTCTGCAGCAAAGCAACATCTTCATAGTTGTATGAATGCCTTCTCAGGTAGCAACTAGGGGATAGTTGGTGATCAAAATTGCAAGTCTTTGTTCATTTCTCTCCATCTTCTGTTACTAACTTAATCACTGCAACTTGAAGCAGATATGGGTGCAAAGTGCTTTCTTCTGCATGTATTTTGTGTAGTTTGCTTTGTGAATCCATTGCAGAAGTGCAACAAAAAGCACAAGCTTAACCACAGGACAAAATGAAGTAGATGTCACTGCTTTGTGAATATCTGAATTGAAGATGGAGTAATTTACAAATTTACTTTGGCAAAGTAGGGTGGACACGGATTGGAGCCTGGTGAATTGTTAGGAAACCATGTGTTGAAATTTAACATTAAACTGATGGGGATTTTTAAGATGCTTCTTGGACATCCTAAACAGCCTCAAGCAGACCATGCGAGGCACACACATATTTACAGGCTGTTTCCTCTTCTGGTCTGTTTACCACCAGCAGTGAGGTTGGTGAGGATCGATGCGCGAGCGCGGATCGGGAGCGCGCGCATAGGAAGGACCGGGAGGAAGCAGCAGCAGCAGCAGATCAGTCGCCAGCGGAGCCCAGGACGGCGGATGAACGGAGCGAAGCGTGCGTCGTTTTCCCACAGCGGCTTTCATCCTAGCAGCGCCCTGCAGCCCGAAACCTGCCCGAAAATGATGCTTAAAGCGGCCCTCCTCCTCGGGGTGCTCGTCGGCGTCAGTCAAGGTGAGCCGGATGCGAGGAATTTTGCCTCTGGAGCTTGGTGACTTTTTTTTGTGGATAAGTTGTTTGCCATGTCGATGCGCTGCGACGGGCGGAGAGTAAAAGTGTGGCTGGGCTATTTAAGTGGACGTTGTTTGGTAGTTGAAGCACGTCTCGCAGGGGGCCAGAATGCTTTAGCACTGAAAAGGGGGATTATGATGGGGTCCTTGTTAAAGGGGGGGCGACCAAGCCTTTTAAACACAAACTGAGCACTCGAGTAGCATTTTTGCATCGCTTAATGTTTCTCACACCCGCAGCTTTATTATCCCCCAACTTCAGCAGCATTTGTTTGGACCACCGCCTTTATCCCCCTCCTCTCTCTCCCTCTCTCTCCGTTTCTTTCGCTCTCTCACTCAGCGTTGCTGCATACCGTAGATTATTGAAGACGGGACTGAAACATCCCCGCATCCTGCGCTGCGATCACGCACAGATTCGTGATGCGGCCCAAAGTTTTATCTCTTTTATTAATTTATTTCTTTTACCTGAGCGCGAGGAGCGACTCTCGGCTGTTAATTGGCGTCCGTGCGCACCTGTTCGCTGTGTGCGCGCGCGTGGTCTAATAAAGCCGTTACCTGCGCGTGATTGAAGTGAACGTGCGCAGCTGCATCCCTCCTACTAGTCGTGTCTCTTTTATGGTGTTCAGTGAAGCCTTGGAGGGGAGGAATTGGGGGACCAGCGGCCAAGCTTGATCGTTTCTTCTGTTTTATTCTGCCTCTAGCTTCTTATATTTAATATCACAACACTCCTCCCTTTCTTTTATTTGTTTTCAAAAAAAAAAAAATCCTCTGAAGATTGAGAAGAATTTAAGGTTTTTGCGGAGTGGTTGATCTGGTTTCCGGAGCGCGACGGCAGGTGGGGGTAGAGCGCTGCAGCGTGTTGCCAAGGCTGAAGTCGTTGAAGCTTGTTGCATGCTCATAATACTTAAAGCAGGGGGAGACGTGCTCAACTTCTGCTGCCATTTCCATTGACGACATACATCAGTTTAACATGCTGTTTTGAAGACCGTCTTTACTCTAAGTAAGCTTATTAAAACCAAAACCACCTCTTATGGAAGCTTCTGTACGCGATTATGCTACAAACACTGCTGTGTTTTATTGGGCTTTCTTGTGACAAATACAGCAAATATTTGTAATGTGTGGCACATCTACCAATTACGGTTGGGCAATGTATAGATTATCGATTTTATTGAATTTTTCTATTTATGAATATTGAATATTTTGGATATTTCACTTATGTATCTCTTTGATTTTTGTAACTCCCAAGTTATAACAGCCCGCCCAAGGCCTTCCATCTTGTTTTACGGTGTGTATTTCTTTAGTTTAAAACACGTTTTCTGTTATTTGTAATTCCTTTTTTAAGAAAAGATGGGAAGAAATTTTTTATTTATATCAAAATCTGAACAAAAACAAAAAAGGATTTTGTTTTTAAATCACCCACCTTAAGTTCCTTTAATTATTCGAAAACATTGTATAAAGTCTAACATATTCTTGAAATCAAAATACAGCTCCTGATCTCTTCAAATAGTGTCAGCAAATATTGAATATTGAAGAAAACACGTAATTTGTTTTATATCGTGATATATTTCAATATTGACAAACACTTGGGTTATTTGTTCTACCTAATTCTTCGGTTGTTAATGTTGGTTTGTATTATCTGGTTATCTTTCAGAGCCATACCCATTTCTTGGGTTATGCAAATTTCATTTTAACCCAAATTCGTGGGTTAAAATCACCCACAAATTAGTATTAGGGAGCCGAAACACAAATGTTGTGATACACATGAAACCGAAAAGTTTAACCCTTTCCTCTTAGCAGAGTAACGCAAGTTCAGTTTGATTGGACGGAAAACGTATGTAAGCTTCCATATTCAAGACTTGCTGCAGATTCCTAATAGGATTTGGGTCTGGGTTTTGACTAGGCCATTCTAACAGCTCACTATGATTTCATTATCCTGCTGGAAGAATTTTTTTTTCTTTTTTCATTTCCAGGATTGCCCTGTATTCAACTCTGACCAACTTTGCTGTCCCCGGTTACGGAAAAAAGATCCCCACAGCATGATGCTTCCTTTCAAAAACTGATTTCTTCTCACCACTCTTCCATCAAAGCCGTCCTTTTGGTTCTCTAAAAAAAAAACAACCTTGAAAGGACTTAACAAACGTCTGGAGATTTGATTACAGCCTATTATGAGGACGGTGACATCTAGAAGGCTAATGATTACCCTTGATTTTAATTAGGGGGATCGTATTGAAGGGGTCCGGACTGTTTTGTCCCATAAAATCCTTGTAAAGTAGCTGTTTTGGTACTTTAGTGAGGACCTGTATCACTTAATAATCTATAGAGGAAGGAAAAGGAAGCATTTAGAGTATCATTGCTCCTTCATTTATTATTAAACTCAGACATTGAACAAAGAGATGCCTCTATTCTTGAGCTTTCAGTTGAATATTCACGGGTTTGTTAGCGATTCTTCGTTGCAGGAGTCTTACATCACCCACCAACGATTTTCCATTCTTACCAAGTTATGTTTTTTCTGATAGCGAAGTCAACGCAGTTTGACCCGGGAGACGAGGTGCGCCGCTCGCTGTAATGGGAGTAATGAGAGAGCTTTGCAGTGAAGCCCGGGAGTTGCAGCGGATGTTTTATCAATGTGAGGTTCTGGAGCCGACGGCGGGCCAGAAACGGGTCCCCCACCGCCACCACCCCCCTTGTTCAGCTACAGCAGCTGCTCCTGGCTCCTAAATACACTTTTATGCCCTCTGGCTCCTGCAGGAACAACATTTGCTTTTGAACTCCCAGCTCTCCGTCTCTCTCCAGCGTGCATCCTTGAAGGGTTTATGTATTTGGCTGTTGCAGATGCTTAGCACAATGAATTATATGCTTGCTTGGGCTCACCCGGGACTCGCCGATGTGATGTTAAGTGGCGTAATTAAGATATTTTGCTGTATCTCTTGGGGATGGTGGGGGTGTCAGGGGCTCGGGGTTTAAAAGATTTATACCAACGTGCTTCAGTGTGCCTCATTACACCCGGAGCTAAGCCTTCACCATGTTTTAGGTTTCTACTTTGTGTGGATGCTCACATTAGCAAGAGGGCGTAACCTTTGCTACTCAGCGGATTCAGTTCTTCTCACACCTCCTACCACCATGCAAAGCAAATCACTAGTTTCCTTTTAAGCTCCTTGCAGAACGAATGCAGCACGTTTTTAACTGACTGCGGGATCTGATTAAGGGAGAAAAGGAGAGCCCAGACGTATAGAGCCAGTACATATATGAGAATGAGATGGCTCCCTGGAGGCAGCTGTGCTTGCATGCATCAAATTAAGCAGCGACCAGAGTCAGCATGCACCCCCCCCCCCCCCCCCCCGTTGTACAAAAGCCAGTCTCTGCCTTTATAGATATGCTGTTTATTTGCCTGCAGGATTTTGTTTCGCCCTTCAGCACTCGAGGCGCCAAGCTCTGGCCTCAGCTTTAAATAATCGAGTGGGGAACAACCTTGGACTCTAAACACCTGTATGACTGAGGAAGAACACTACAGCTTGGTGAAAGTGAATGAGACAGAGGTTTCTTACACCTACCTCTGCGTATTTTGAAAGTCCTTTGAGCAGTTTACTAATTTTCTAAGATCTGTCTGAAGCGACTGGTTTTCAGTATGAATAAAAATGTAACTCATTTAACTCATTATCAAGCAAAGCAGCATGGTTTTGTTATTTTTAAATATTGGTTGCAGTGAGCCTACATTTGTCTGATTGCACTTGTTTTTTGTCATGAATATATTCCCACCACTGTTCTTGAAATCTAAATTTTGACTGACAATTAAGGAAACTAGTATTAAGTTTCACTTTTTTTTTATAAAGCTTTTTAATAATAAACCGTCTACAGTCTAAAAGTCTGTTTTATAAAGTCTTACCAGATGAAAAATATTTTTCTATATAACCCTCATTGGTTGCTTGATTAGGTCTAACTGATAAGTCGTGACTCAGGCAATCACAACAGCAGTTCAATTCATTTAGGCCTCTAGGCATCTTAAAAAAAGTTCAAAGATTGAGAGAAGGGACGAATGCAGGGATGTAACAGTGCAACTTTTTTCAAGCCGATAATTGGATCTGAGTACTTGCTGATTCAGAGTGCCAATGCCAATCATTCTACGACACAAAAAACGGCAATTATTTGGAAGACGGATTTATTTTCTTCTCTGCTTGTTACAGCCAATGATGATGAAAGATGAAAAATAAAATATTAATGAATATCACCACAGAACTAAAATTTCAAGTGAAAAATAGACATTTTCTTTTAAACTATTGCAGAGTTTCCATTTTTTCAGTATCTGTTCATGGTATCTGTTAACTAACAAACACTAATACGAGTACATTAGAACGATACCAATATTGAATCGGTGCATCCCTAGATGACGGAGATATATGTAGTCCTCCCTCTATTTAATACATATTGTAGGAACCAGGTTCTTGCCACTACACATCCATAATGTCTTGGCAAAAATAAAGATATCGCTGTTGCTGTAACTTTAGCTCGGTATTAATTAGCTTAGTGCTATCATTGTTGCTATCTCACCATAAAGTAGGGGATTCCACATCTGAAATGGGATGCAGTTTTTTCACAATATACGAGGTAACCTTGCCGTGGCAGTGTTCTACTTGTTGCATGGACATCTTTCCCTTGGCTGTGTACTGTAGCACATCACAGTATATTGTCAACTGGTGTCGCGAAGATGTAACCATGGATCCTTTCCACCTTGTTTCAGTGATGGTGGTACTAAGGTGTTGAGGTGTTTTATTGCACACTTTGGTCCTGCCAGTACCAGTTGATCATTGTTTAAACACCACAGACTACCAGAGTCTGATGGCTTCTTCCAACAATCATTACCCCAAAACTGGGCTCATGAATATATTTCTCAAGTGGCCTCCGCAATCAGTGTCTCAACCCTGTGGAGCTGCCATGTCGATACGGACCAAAATCTCTTCAGGAATGTTTCTGACACATTGATGAAGCATTGAAATCCAGTGAAATGTACCTAAAGCTGGTGGTTTGGGAGTTTAGAGCTCCTCTGCAGATCCAAATATTAATGGTTTGACAAAGCATTCAACAGCTAAATTCATCTGCAGTGACAGCTCTCTAATGGTTTATTTTGTTTTGGTTCCCTGCTGTTTTTGAGCTACTTCGAAACCTCCATTGGTAAGATTTATCATATTAAATGTTTTCCTGATTTTTATTGGCAAATGCATTGTTTATTAGATACTCATTTTCTTCCTACCTTAATTAGAGGCATACTCAAATAAATGTACGCTTATTTAATAAAAAATTGTCTCATAACACGATATTTTGGCCTTGAAAGTAACTTAAGCGGGGCAGAAGTGCTGAGAGAAGATGAACGAGTACCAGCAGGCACATTTTATAAAAATACTCCGTTTATCTGTGGTGCAGTGGGTATAAACAGCAGCATGTTCAATATTACCTTCTGCCAAACTTGTTTAATTTTTCTCCTGAATTGCCCATTTTTGTCGCTGAAGTGACTAATGTGCTCTTCGGGGAGTCTCTTCCAACTATAAGCAAAAAAAAAACAGACTGATCGGTTGGGGTCCTTGTGCGAGGAGGAGTTTTGCATCGCTCATTAAGTCCTACATTCCGAATCCCAGAAAGGGGAAAATTAGAGCAACGAGGAGATTTGTATGGAGAGAGGAAGACAGGATGAGATTATGTTTAAAAATTCTTTCAATTCGAGGGAAATCTGATTGCATCTAGTTAAATTGCATCGGCAGAAATTGAATCAAACTCGATGTAGTCGCACTGTGCCAAAATTAATAAAACCTAATTGAATCCTGTCGAGTTGGAATCAAATTAAGTCAGACTGACGTGATTGGAGGAGGCAGCTGCAGCATATTGCAGTTTTCTCCTTTGGGCTTGTCTGCAGTTGCACATTAGTTCGCCGCTGCCCGAGCAGGAGACCCCTTGGCTCCTGCTTCTGTCTGTCCTGCCAGTCTAAATGCCAGTCTAACTAGCAGGCTAATAGGCAAAGCCAGGATGCCAGGGTGACAACAGAACCAGTGGGCACGCTGGCTCACTGACAGATGGATGGTGGTGGGAGGGAAGTGGTTGCACGCTCTCCCCTCTCCCACTCCTGTTGCTCACTTTCTTCTGTAGCTCAGGCATTCGCTTTCTTCAGACGGCTCCTCCAAAGCGCTTCCTCTCAGGGGACAACACGCTGTTGGTCTGAGGCTTACTTCTGGGTTTGGGCACTGGCAGGCATGATTAAATGAAGAACAGAGGGATCAGAAAAGAAAATGGCAGCAGAGCCTCGGAACCACTCCAGTTTGCTTTGTGTGTACGGAGTGACCCACTTCTTCTATATTAATAACCACGCGGAAGCCTTTGGGTTTGTCTTCAGAGTGGGCTGACATGAGTCATATCTGGAAGTTAATTGCACAAAAATCATTTTTATGACATTATGGTTTTATACACAAATTAAATTAGAATCAGACAGTCTGCTAATCTTGTCCCCCCTTGACTGTTTATTTGGTATGCTTATCACATGGATGTGACTTTTTTCATGCCGTTCATTGGGTTGTTTAGCTGGTTAAAATGGTCTCTCAAGGGCTGCATGTTAACTTTTTCAGCTTTTAGCTCAGGTGCTAAAGATGTTGCTGTTTTGGTTGAACAAACAAAAAAGTTGTAGCACCAACACAAAATGTCTTTCACAATCTCTAAAAAACAACTGTTGTATTCTGTTATATGCTGCATATAGTATATATAACTAGGGCTGCCACAAATGATTATATCATGATCGACTAATCACCTATTTTGCCAATTAGTTGGCTAATCGGATGAGGTGTAAAATGTATGTTATTCCTGGAGCAAAAAAACTAATACATACGGGTTACCTCAATCCTTTGGGTAGGTTCAGGTACTTGTACTCAGCGTAGGGAAATTACCATCACCACCAGCTATTAAGTCAAACAATAGCCACAGGCTTAATCAAAAACTCCGTATTACAGTAATCTTTCGAAAAAGATCCTTCCTGTTCACAGTCATTTAACATTTAAAGTCAGTCTAAAAAATATATTCTGACAAAATAAGTGTTTTAATGCAATAATGAAAACAATAAACAGCAGGTTTTTGTCGTGACACCTGCACCTTGATGTCCTGTAAACGGCAGCAGCTGCGTTCTGCACTGTCTATGAATAGATCACAACAACCCTCTGAGCAGCAGCTCGGGCCGTAGAGGACATAGTCATATGAGAGAAACTAGACATTTTTATCAATATACAAATACTCTTTTATATCTAGAGAGAAGGTAAAAAGCCGACGTAAAACAGAAAATCGCACTACTGTTGATGCTGATGTTAGCAACTAACAAGCTAAATAGCTGACAGAGGCTACTGTCCCTCTTTGTCGTCAGCCACAGCGGGTTTCCCCTTTAGAAGCTCAAACAACACTGTTGTACTGCCGTGGAAAGCTGGGACTGCTTTGTGAATTTTTCATTACACATGCCACGTTGTCGGCTCCCCATTATTTAATCAGAGATGGAATCATGAACATTGCTCATTTATACCTTTTTAATGCCTTTGAAACGTGTAAATCAAAAAACAAATCTGCTCCTGTCTTTCTTCTTCAAACTCTACATTCCATATAAAACCTATATTTTTGATTATAATACTTTAAATGAAGAAAGTAGACATTTTGCACTGTAATGGCCACAAACTTTAACTTTTTTTTAACCCCCCACCCACATGCCGTTGACAGTCTGCAAAACACACACACTTTTTCACAGTTCTTATTTTGTTCTTTAACGTCCCATTTACTTTGATTATATGTGGGCTTATAGGTCTATAAGGTGATAGCCACAAGTTAATTGTACCTTAATATTTCATACTTATATATTTATAGTTTTAAGTTAATTTGATTAAAAGGATAACTGATTTTGTATATCGCAATAGTTTTTTTATTTTTTTGCTTGTTTTTTTTAAAGAACGTAATAGATTAAGGGACATAGACCCTCATGTTCAACTGGTCTGGAAAAGAAACGACAGAAAAAAAACCCTAGCAAATCTTTATTTTTCTTTTTTTCCCCACTTAAGCTTCAGCTTGAATATTTCCAAAGTGAAAGTAACTGTTCACTTTTACCAAAAGCTGAAAATCACACAAACGCAGTTTACCTTTTAGCGCCGGATGCATATTTTTTCTGAGTCTAGAAGGCTGAGTCGTACCAGCATAAGTAGAAAATAAATTACGTACTTGCTATGCATTATATGTAGCCTACAGGTTTGCAGTTTGTAATTTGTAGGCATGGCACTGGAATTTCAGCCGTGGTGGATTCCCATGATACGCCTATGTAAGGGAAACACTCAAGTTACCTTTATTCCTCATAATGCTGGCAGTAAAGCTAATGCCGGTAGGGTAACACTAAGATCAGCCTTCTCCGTGGGCTCAGGCTCTTTTTAGTTGTTTCTTTTGATGTAGTGTAAAACCTCTGAAGCTAGGCTAATTGTACCACATGACCAAATTCTAATGCACTATTGAGTGGGTGAAAAGTAAAAGCTGCATTAAATAGATTGCCAGGTTGAAGTGTCCCAAAACATCAATACTTCAAAGTTTGTTTTGGTAATTTCAGTCGTGAAAGCTGATATTGAACCAAATGTTAGGGGAAATAGGTGTGAAGTTGTGTTAAATTAACTGTGATGTTTGTGTGGGAGCAGTAAACTCGCTGGCATCCTATTGATTTTCTTTATCCAGACTCTATGATTACCACTGACATCACTAATGAGCAGCTGGAGAAAAGAAACAGAAGAGTCAAAGAACTCCTGAGCTTTTAAATGTAACATTGTTTTTGACATGAAAAATGTTTTAATTACATAGTGGCAGGAGCTCCTGGTAATTACTGCTTTATCCTTATCACATAATTGTAAGGATTGTTTACTTTTTTAAGTCAATCTGGTCTCAGGTGAAAACATTAGTGCTTGACAGGGTGTTGTAGGAGGAAAAAATGGAGAAAAATGTGATCTTCTGTAAGTCGGAGATGCCATGAATGTGTGGCAGGAACTTGGAAAAACAAATTACCTGACAGGCTAACAAGCTCATAGCATGGCTACTCAAGCAGAGTTAAGCTGATCAATAAAGTATTATTGCATTTTCAAGTGAGAAGGTCAGAAGCATTTTTAAATAAGGTTGGTGTTAAATTGATTTATGGCTTATTGACGAAATGGTTATGTTGGGGACATTTTTCTTGTCTGACAGATGAAACTGCTCACGTATTTCTTTTCATGCATTGCTGGTCTGCTAGTAATGCTTCATGTGCATAACTTATAAAGTCGAATTGAAAGAGCTGATAAAATAAGGCTCTTTCCCATGGTTCCAGTGTCCATCCAGACATAAAAGTGCCTTTGTTTTCTGGGTAATCAAAGATGCTGGACAGAGCTGTGTTGTTTGGTGCCATAAATGCTAATTATCCTTGAATAACAAAGCTCCTCTTTTTGTTTTCTTCTAGAGAACGATTGCTAACGATAGCTAGAGTTTGGACTATGAGTCCTTTGTGATGGACTGAGATGAATCGTAAAACATTCTGTCTGGATGATGGATTAATACACAGCTGAATGTAATAACAGTGAAACAGAAGCGTAATGAAGAGAAGCTAGCCCCTGACAGCAGAAGAAAAACATTTATCAGCAGAAGTCAGCTGGATTTAGGCCTTATGTAAACTGAGCTCCAGTTAGAGGGAATGATGAGGTTGCTTGATGTCATTCATTAAGGACTTCCAGAAAAACTACAGGTTATTTACAGATGCTGAAGAACTGAGTCAGGTGTCTACTTACCTCTAGAAGAAAAGTGAGAAAGACAACTTGGTAATGTAGGTTATGGAAATTAAAGAGATATTTGGGGTTGGATTCAGAAACTAGCAATAAGTGTAGGTCACTTCTAGCTCATTCTTCTAATCAGTAGCATGATTTATTTGCCTGCTATTAAAAACACATCCCCATAGCAGTATTTAACTACTTTATATTCATTTCCACAAGGCAAGGGATTGTAACAACACCATCCCATGAGATACTGGATTTACAAGACTATAATCCATGAAGAATATTCTATTATTTTTGAAACTGATGTGGAACTGCTATTATTTTCTGAAATTATTAACAGAAATATTAATGCACATACTTCATGTGCAACAGTTGAGAGACTAACTAATCCTAAACAACACCAATGTAGAGAAAATGTCTGTATTCCATGAGTTACATTAAATAAACCTTGATGAAGTCATTAAGCAATTAAACTCCTCCTCTTGCTACCATCATGTCTTATGCACAGCTTTTCTAAAGAAAGCTCTTCATGTCCTTAAGTTTGATTTGATCCAAATATGCCCCTTTTCCACTAGAGCCGATACGGTATGGAACGGTTTCCTTTGGAACTGTTCTGGCATGTTTCCATTATCTCTGTCCGTTCCCAGCTGACCCCCTTTTTTTGGACCACCTCTGCCTTAATCCGAAGCGTTCGGAAGCGACCCAACAAGCCCAGAAATGGACTGGATGGTCCAGTAATGTGAAATCCCTCTCACTCCTACCTAGCAGCAGTAGCCACTGTTATTTTGCTTTTAGTAGTTATAGGACTGCTTATGTCAGTCAATAAGATTAATAATTTATGGAAATTTGTTATTTTTGGGGCACCACTTGGTCTACCAGGAACTACTTTATTAGCCAAATATATGTATATATATATATATATATATATATAGTCTCTAAAAGTTCAGCACCTAGCTAGATAAGGCTGAGGTGAAAAGCATATAAGGAATGAATTCGTCATGCGTATTGAACATGGAACTTTGCTATATGTTTGCAGAATAAAAATGACAACAGCTAACAAATGTTTATTTACAAAATAAGAATAAGACAAATATTTAATCACTCACGCTACTAACACACTACTGATCAAAATAAATTAATAACTAAAAATAAAACACAAATGGATAAAAAAGCGATACAAATAGAAGCCATGAATTCTAATGTTATGTTTTGGGAGGAACATGGATGCTTTAGCCAAGCCTTGATTTGAAAGTGCTGGAATGAAATCTAAATTAGTTTATCAATTGTAATTAGTTTTAACTAATTAGCACCATTTATTCATATGTAAAATTAAATCAAAGCATTGTTTGGACTAAGAAATGTTTGGGCCAAACACATGGGCTAATCTTTAGCATCTAGCTTACGGGTAGCTTAAGTGGGGCGGTTGGAGAAGCTCAAATGCATTTATTAAACATTAAACAAACAAAAGTGAACCTCTTGCTGGGTTGAGTAACTCAAATTTTAGGATTTAAAATGACTTCTTGTCGGGAAATTCTTTTAAAACACTGGTTAAAACTTCAGGCTGAGCGGCTTGTATTACCCAAACTGATAGCAGATGAAAACTTATACCAGTTAACGCTTTAACACATAAGCCTCAAAATCTACCCCTGGCATTTTTCTTTTGTTTTTTAACTATAAAATGGGGAAAAAATGTCATATAGGAAAATGCTTTGCATCATTTTTCCAGAACTTTGTACTTTCAATATCTGGCATTATTTTACAATATACTGTATACTAAACCTGTGTAAAAGCTGTTTGAAATTAAGAAAACCCCAAAGTCGGAATTAGATTTGATAGTTTTAGTGAAAAGAAAACACTGCAGATGAACATGAAGTACTGATTTTTCTTTATGAATTAATAATTTCAACAGTATATAATATACTTATAAGTTATTTTCCTTCTCTCTTACTTGTGCAAGAAAACAGGCCTACAAAAAAAACGAAGCCTCAAAATGTCCGCCTGGCATTTTTCTTCTTTTTTTAACTATAAAATGTGTAGAAAATGTCACATGTGGAAATGCTTTGCATTATTTGACAATATACTGGATTTGGAGACCGTTGCTATAGAATTTGATCTGGTTCTGCTTTGATGATGTGGTGAATGGCTGTGGTACCTCGCAGCATGATCAGAACCCCCATCATCCTTACAGCCTCTTCTGGTAGGCCCTGAGGCTCATCTTTCTCTGCCAGCTCCTCCACAGCAGACCAGATGCTCCTCATCACAAAAGACTCTAAAAGTTGAGCAAAAAGAAAAAAAAAAATCAGCTGGTGTCATACCCACAGTAATTAAACCGAAAATGCATGCAATGCAGACATGCATGCAGAGTGGTAAACTGTAGTAAAACATGACATCTATATAGTACACAAAAGCTCAGATTTATACATAAAAAGTACAATTGCATGTAAGTTTTACAAATTTTCAAACATGACTGTTCTAAAAGAACAAAATAAACACGCCTTCAGTATGAAGGCATCCAATTATGTGTACAAGGTAAAAAATAAAAATAAAATTTTCTACGTTCTAGCAAGTTTCATTCATCCAGTTTTCAAATCAAAACAACATTCAGTCAAACATTACATTTTTTTCACAAGAAATTGCAGTTTCAGCTTCTCCTTCAAACTCAAAACCAACCAGGTACCTCTTTGGTGGTTTTATAATCCGGGAAGGATGTTTTTCAGACATAATCTCCAGCTCTCTGCATTGTTTGCGTGTGCAGGAGGGGGAGAACGAAGAAGCAGATTCATGGGCTTCGTGCATCCGAGCGAGGTAAATTACTATAATAACACTAGGTAGGCAGACTTAAAAGCGCAAGGTTTTTCTTTCTAAACATGTAAATTTTTAGTTACGGTAATTCAAAGCGTGCATGCAGAAACTTGACGACACGTTTGGTGTTAAAGGGTTAACAACAGTAACAACACACACCATAAATAATCCTAACCTAATTTGCCTCTGCCAAAACAGATGTTATGAACGATTAAAATTCTCCAAGTTGTCTCTGTGTCGATGAGGAAAGGGGGTCAGGCGACGTTAGCCTAGTGGCTAACAATGGCTGCGGTGGGCCTCCAGGTCGTTGGGGATGCAGTTAGCTTGTCTTCCCAGTGTGGCTAAGCAGTGATCAGCAACAACTTTCTTTCACTGAACGGTACCTTTTGGCAGTTTCCAGCATGGAAATTCTTATCGGCTGAATGAATGTGGCTTCTGATGGTCCAGACCCCCACCGCATGTGTCTTTCAGCTCCCGTTTCACAGGGGTCGTTGCTCTAAAACTCAGCAAACCTTTCATCAGAGGATAAAACAATGTTTTTGTTTAAGATTCACCTGGTATCGGCAGTCTTTGAACTCCATGGAGCGAGTTTCTCCCAGAAAACTCGTGTCTTGCTCCACCCGCGAAGGTAGGTAGTTGATTTCGTCTCCCAGTAGCGAGCCCAGCCAAAGGCTGCTTTGAGCTAAAGCTGCTCCTTCTACTCTCAGATCACCAGTGAGAAAAATTTGAGTTCCCGGCGAGTTAAGTTCACATTCACATTGTAAACAAGAGGACCACTGTTGGCTACTTTTTGCTCGTTCTAATGAGCTATCTGCAGTAACTAAAAAGAGTCAGTAGATGGCAGCCACCCTCTGTTACTAATCATTTCTGTTATTAAACAATACTCTTACACTTTTATTGTGAATAAATTATTTAAATTTGACCATTAATGCCTAATGTGATACATTACACAAGAATAATAAAAATGTAAAGATTTACTGTACAAAATGTAATGAATAAAACCAGTTATCGTAGTCTAAAACTGACATAGGGCTCTGTACTGTAAAAGAAAAAAATAAATGAAAATCGAAAAACGAATCATGACGCTAAAATAAAAAAATCTAATTGAATTGAGGATTTGGAGAATCGTGACCCCCCTGGTAGCCTCTGATTGGCTTGGAGTTGTTGGTTTGAAATGATGTCTCAGAATGTAATAACCGTAACGGCATCAAGATCAGAAATGTTCTCCATAAAATCTGAAATATTCAAAGTGTCAGAAGTTTTCTTTTCTTGCTTTTAGTAGCTCCATTGAAAAAACAAAAACTGAGTGCTTTATAAAATGTTTAGGGTTTTGATAAAGCTGAAGCCGAGGGGAGAATCTGCATTGATATGAGCTAAAGCTTCACATGTAGCAGGGGAGAAAATGGCTTGATATGGGCTGCAGCTTCAGCATCTACGACATCAGTATACTGTGAGTGATGGCAGATTTTTATCAGGTCGTCAAAAGGAATGGAGCTGCAATCAGGGCTGTTATCGCCTTCACGTGGGTTGGAGCAGCAAAGTCGGTGTAAAAAAGATGGAGAAACCACTGTGAGTCTGCATTGAAAAATGCTGGTAGCTGGTGGCAGCAGCAGACAAGGAGGGGGTCTCCGCAGTGATCAAACAGCTGGAGCAAAAATTAACGCTGCTATCTGCTTCCACACGTGGGTTGGAGCAGGCTTCCCTCGGGTAGTAGTAGCAGACGAAGTCGGTGTGTGAAAGTGGGAAAAGCTGACAGCAAGCCAGTGGTGTCGTTGAGGGAGAAGCTAGTATAGCTGCAGAGAGGCAGAATGTCTCCACAGTGATCAAAAAGCTGGATCGGCTGCAAGGCAACAGATTCTAAGTCTTCACAGACTGGATGATCGCTGGTTAGATCAGTACTGGCATGAAGAAGACAGATAAGGAACTGGACGCATGACCAAATTGTATTGACGTCTGAAAGATGTGAGGTGAGTCAAAAGTCTTTTGAGAGGATCTGTGTTGTCATGATGACTTTGGGACTGCTTTTTGCTGGAGCTTTTGTTAAGCCCGCCCATGTCCTCACTCACTACTGTTCTTTGGAGACGGTAATGGAAACACAACCTACCCATTCTTGACCGTACCGTTCTGTACCGTGCGGGTCTAAAGCGACCTTAGTGGAAAAGGGACAATAGTTAACTCATTCCCTCCTGTCAGGTATCTTTCCCCAGGGTTTAAAAACAAGTTATCAAGCCACTACTAAAGAAGTACAACCTGAACAAACCATTGAACTACAGGCCCTTTCTCTAATCTTCCATTCATCAGCAAGATTATTGAAAAAGCTGTTTCAACAGTTAAATCGTTTCCTAACAATAGTTTCCAATCTATGCTTTTATCATATGTATGGTTTCTTTACCACCGAATCATGTAAAGCACCTTGAATTGCCTTGTGTTGAAAGTGTGCCATACACATAAAATTGCCTTACCTTGTCTTACTACAGGTTTGAAGCCGATGTAAGAATGTGGCTCTGTAAAAAAATAATTTTAATTACTTGTGTTTGTGTTGCAAACCGTTAATACCAATACCCATTCAGTGTAATAATTTGAGTTGTTATTGGGGATGTACCGATTAGAGTTGGGTAAAAATATGGTTTCATCAATGCATTGCAATTATTTTGTTTCTCAATTCAGTATCGATTCATCAAACCGTATGAATCGATTCAGTCCACCGGCCAGTGTAGACAACACTCTAGTTAGAGCATTCAGCATTGTACAACACGTGTACAATATTGTTGCCACAGCTAATTATTAACCAGGTAATGCTAACAGTACATCGACTTTTTCTCTCACTCTATTGTTTCAGTTTTTTACTGAGCTAAAATGATGCCACAAAGTCTAGATATTAGCCCTGCAACACCCTGAGCACGTCTCAAAATAGCAGTTTATATTCATTCTACAAGATGAAGTTATGCTTCATATGCTTCATCAGTTATGTTACTCTGTCGTAGAAAAGCAGTGGTCTCTAATACTGTCTTTCTACTTTTCATTGTTAGTACTACTACTGTAAAGTTTGGCTTATTTTTCTTAAAAGAATATCTGCAGCCTTACACAAATTAGTTATATTCAAATAAGAATACACCCTAAAAGGAGAATATTTTTCAATTTTTAACTTTGAACTGTGAACATGACGACACTGAGGCTCATTTTAAGGGTTTTTGAGGATGTTTCGTTTTTCTAAACATGTCTGCACCGGATCCCTGAGGAAAATATAGGGTGTCATTTAGGTCTGACTGCTCTGGATTAGCATGCAGAATGAAAATGGGTCTTTTGTTCACTTAGTTAATTTCTTCTCCTCTTGTTTCTAAGCTGTATTCATCCCTCCACATATTTCAATCCATTATTTTCCAGGTCTGGATAAATGCAGAAAAAGTAAAAAGCATCTGTTATTGAATTTGTATTTCTAGACTTATTTTTTTTCATATCGTCTAAACATTATTCATCTCTGCAATCCCTATATTTACTATAGAGATATATGTTGTATATTACATGTACAATTGTGTAGTGTGTGGTAAATTTTGGCCCCCACTATGTAAACAAGGGAATGTCTCCAAGGTACATTTTGGGAACTGGGATGCTCTAATTCTTTTGTATTTTGACTAAAACATTTAATCAAGAGCTCAGGAAGCTATGTCTGTTTTAATAAAAAGGATCTAATATTTTCATGAAGGCAGACGTCTACAAGATTTGAGAATGACATGAGTTTTTTGTAGACGGAAGCTAAAGAGCCGTGTTATCGTCTGCCATCAGAGCATCAGAAATGAGCTGAGAGAAAAGGGAATTTACAATATTTCTTTCCCCGCCGCAGCCAGAGATGTAGAGATACTCTGGTTAGGATGGAAACCTTCAATTTACAGAAAGCATTTTATCACATCAAATCATAGAGTAAAGTTGCACTCCTTGGTCTCCTAATCTCGTGATACTGGTATTCCTCTGGGTTTAAACTCTCTGCAGCTCCATTTTGTTGCAATCTGTCCACCATAAGCCCTAATGTCCATTCATCTGTCGATTTCTTTCACACTGTAGCCGTGTGTGGCATTCCCATGGGTTAATTAGGCCAAATTGTGACTGATGAACTCTCAGCTGAATAGGTCTGTCGTTGTTGACCCAGTCAAGGAGATCAACCCAGCAGCCTGCCAATCATTTCCTCACAGGAGGGTTATGTCGACCCAAGAGGGTGCATTTTGTTGCTCTCTCCTGCCCCTCTGGTGCTTCCCAGCACTAATGTCCCATCAGCTTGTGTCCTTGCAGGATTGGTTTTGTTAAGGAGTGATGCAGAAGCCGCCTTGAAGAAATTGCACTTCTCAAATTTTCCCTCCCGGTGGCCAGTATCTTTATTTATAGGAGGCAGCGCCTGATGAGGGATAGATGAGACGGAGTGAGTGATAAATGGTGGTGAGGCGGAGGAGGGGAGGAGAGAAGGACACTTGAGATGTGGTCGAGACGGTGCTGAAGATGGAGGCCAAACAGTCTTTGCTCTCCTGATTGCCTCTCCATGCCGGACAATCTTCAAACAGAATCTCCTTATGCCATACGGGCCGGTATCTGTTTGTTCCTCTCTGTTTCAGTTTGATTCTTATTTTTTCCTTTCTTCTCTTTCATTTCTCCCTCTCATTATGAGCCGTTTCCATTTTTTTGGGCCTCCCCCTCAAGTCTCATGGTAAACCTCTGTGGTGTGAAGATATCCCTTCTTTCCTTTATGCAGGTAGCTTCTCAATGCAGCGTCTTTGCTTTATTTACTGGAAACACTAATGTGTTTGGCTTCTTTTGGCTCTATGTATTTATTTACAGCTATGGATTTTACATTGCCTTTGGCCCTTAGGAACAGCAGGGCATGAATTTTTAGGCATAGGTGTTTCATTCTGGCTTATAGTGCCGTTTTCTCAAAGGTGTAATAAATGTCCTGCAAGATGCAGCAGACAAACTGAGGGAGTGTTTCTTCATTTCTCCTCATGTTCATACAGCATCTGATTGTTCCTTCCCTCCATGGTGGCTCTTGCAGAGTTCTGTTTTGTAAAGGACATCTGCTTGTTAGCTGATGTTGCTGCAGAGTCCTCTGAAATGCCAACACAGAACAGCAACATCATCAGATTAATTACTTAAATCATGTTAAATAAAACAAGGCGGTCTCGGATTTTAGCTTTGCAACTGCGGATAACACTGCAGGTCATTTTGTGTTTGTTTTAAATTTTTAAACTTCACTATAAATCTGTAAAGTAATTTTGATTGCTTTGAACTTGAGAAGAGCTTCATAAATAAAAGTTGAATTAATCCACCTTCACTTGCTAAAAAGTCAATGACTCAATGCGACCTCATTGTATAAGCAACTATTTTTACTAATTGCCATTATAATATATATATATATATATATATAAATTCAGTTCTGCCTGAATGATTAATTTGTGGATTTCAATCAGATATTTAATCCTTAACTTACTTAAGGACATTTTTCTACCAACTAGACTTATATAACTGAAGTAAAATTGATCCTACGTCTAGAGAGTGCACACAATTGCTGATCTGTGTTCCTTAATTTAGAGAAGAAAGTAAGTCCCAGTCATTCAGCCTTATATTCGCCACGTCTCTGTGGTTTCTGTGTTTGTAGATAAACAGGGAAGCAGAAATAAGACACCCAGAGAGATTTGCTAGATGGCGGTTGGTGTTGGCCGTCTTTTCATGTGCTCGTGTTCACCCCAGGGCGCGAGTCTTAAGAGAGCCCTGTGATCGTGTTCATTTGCACCTGCTTTTGTAACAGAGCCTTGTTTGTATGGCGAAGCAACAGCTACAGCCTCCAGGAGGAGTAAATCAGTACCATGTTATGCAAAAATCTCCCAACTCATGGTGCTAAGTTTGATTCACAGACGGGGAATATAGGTTCTGCTGGATCCAATTTTGGCAGCCGTTCCAAGTAAGTTTTCTCTGTTTAGCTTACAACTACTGTTGCGGTCATACTTCAACAACACTTCCAGGACTTTGCAGCAGAAATAGATTAGATTTCCCCGAGCATGCCATGTTGTAGCAACAGGATGAATTCCAGCTATCTAAAGCCTGTTTATTGCACCAGAATCCAAGATTACTTTTATTTCACGCTGCTTTTTCAACGTCTGCGGCGGGCATGCGAAGGAATGATGGATCGTCTCGGCACTTGAAGCGAAAGCCGCGGCCTCGGATGCGGAGAAACATTGTGGCGCAGCTTGCTCAGTCAATAAGCACTGTGAGGCTTAGCTGGATGCTGTAAGTGTGTGTGTGTGTGTGGGAGGGGCGGAGCAGAGGTGGCTGTGGCAGCTTTTTCCCCAAGGAGGCGGCCTGAGCCACAAATTAATAGAGCGCTCCCACATGATCGGGGAGTTTCATTTGGAACCGTCACGCTACATAAAGCCCCACAGAAATGAGAAGTTCAAATAGGTCCCTATCCACTTCCCCGAGGGTCTCAACATAACCTGTGTGATTGTAACACTCAGCCCACCGCTGTCCCACCTTTGTGCTTTCTATAAAACACAAAGTCAGCCCGTTGCTCAGCCGTCCTCAGTACAACCAAGCGTTATCTCCTTCCTTTTTCGGAGAGCGATTTTGTTTTGCACTTGTGATCGTTAATAATACAGCAGTCAGCCAAGCATCTCTAAACAACTAATTTCAGCTCTCTGGCGTAATAAGAATCAAGAACAACCCTGTTAAGCAAGCGGCGGTGTTGGATTCATTTCTACTGTTTTGGTTTATTGCAACCGCAGCATATCATTGTTATTTTTATTTTTTTATTTTTCACATTTTTGACAGCAGTGTGAAATTGTTGGTGACAAACATGGTGAGCGCGCTGCCCCCCCGAGGGCCGCTTTACTCTTATCATTATCTTTGCAATGGCTGAGATTAGACACAGCTACCAGCCCGCTCACAACGGCGCGCCTCGGAGCGAGGATTAACACAATGACTATTCACTGAAACTCTGCGGACACAAGAAAAGCCAGCGCCGACTCATATTACACCACAAAGTCCACTTAATTAAAACCTGGTGAAGAATATTGGCTTGTGGCACAGCATAATGTGCTGAAAATAATCAGTAAAAAGAGTCACCCCATCATCTTTTGTTGCAGTTAAGCAATTTTCATATTTCTTTATGCCTGATATGATTCATGTTATTTAGTTGTGACTTGTAGTCATTTAAAAAAAAAAATTATCACCCCTGCAGCTGTTAGACTAAACAATCCAGGTTAAATACAGTAAATCTGTGTTTGTACATGAGGGTACATCAAAGTTATTATGATAAGTAGGGATGTGTATTGGTAGGAATCTGGTGATACAATATTTATCACAATACAGGGGGAATGATAAAATGTATTATGATATTATAAGTGAGACTATATATTGTGTTGTTTTTTTAGTTTTTTTAGCAGTGGTTACTAGGGATGCAACGATACCACTTTATTCAAACCGATACGATACCGATACTTGGATCTGAGTACTTGCCAATAGTAGTTTCCAATGTCCCAGTTTACATCTTGGATTGAAAATGGAGTTTATTGAATGTGTGTTTGACACGGCGTCGCAAAGCACATGGACTCCATTTGTGTTAGCATTCTACCGGTCAGCCTTTAGTAGAACACAGGTAGTGAACAGATGCTGGCAGGAGTGAAGCAGACGGAGTAAAAGCTGGACATGTGCAATCCACCATCTCTTCTTCAGTTCAAAAATTTACTCATCAGCCACTTTTATTTGTATTAGCTGCCATATTGGTCTTATACAACTACTGCATTGCTGTTGATTTGCGCTTCAGCATCGGATCACTTCCCAAGGGATATTGGTTGCAGATAAAATTGTTTTCCCATTTTTTGTTGATTCAGACATGTAGCAACAGAAAGTCGAGTTATTGCCTTAGCACGACTAAAATCGGAGTTTTGAAATGCATGTATTCACCTTAACTCGACCGAAGTCGAACCGAACTGGAGTTTGAGAAATCAGACCCAGATAATGCGACTGGGAAAACATTTTCTCTGAAACCAACCCCTTTCTGGAAGTGGAGAGACGCAGAAGGACAAATCTATCCCACATTTTGTGATTTGTCTGGATTCCATCTGAGGATGGAACTTTTTACCTTTCTGTAGTTTAACTTTGATTTCTGCTCAAACGTTTCCTGTGGTGACTGTCAGAGTTTTCCAATAGCTCCTCAATGATGTTGATGATGAAGGTAACAGTATTTCAAACACTTTAAAATTTAAAGCAGTTCTTATGGATACGTTGACAAAAATACTAACTCTTGCATTCCCCATCAGGCTATAGTTCACACATGCTCATGAAAGTTGGACAATTGTAGATGGGAGAAACATTACTTGGTCCAATGAGTCCACTGAGATGTTCTGATCAAATGTTACAGGAAAAACATCACAAAACCTGGACTACTCCTACTTTGGATCACTAGTTTAGGCCGTTAGTGGAGGTATTATGAAGTAAGAATATTTTCTTTGCACATTTTCTACCCGTTACTGATTTACTTTAGCTCAGACAACAACACTTTACCCGAGTATTGCTTACAGTGTACCCATCTTCTGATTTCTGCCGTCCCAGATCTGGAATGATCTCAAACAAATTTTTTGATCTAGACAAACGAGTTCAACAGAGCACCTTGGGTTTAAGTGTGTACATGAATGTAAACCTCTCTTGGTGATGTCCAATGTCTCGGAGAACTAGCTTTCAATTCTTTAAGGCTCAGAGGAGTCTTTGATATTTTGACGTTTTGCAACCCTGCTTCAAATTAGATTTGTTTCTTAACTCAGACCTTTGTCACAGGTTGTGCACTCTGTAATTTGGAAGTCATTTAATCACATGCAGGTTTAAGAGGTTGTGATTCGTCAATGCCTGTGGCACATTCAGTCAATGTTTGTTTCCCCTTAAGCTTCGTCTTCCTAAGAAGTGTCCCTTTTTGAGGTTTTAGTCCTATCTATATGCAGGCCATGGACACAAAGGAAGGGAAATTCATAAAAACAGTTTATTTGTATTCTTTTATTTACCATAGTTTTGTACTGCTCCTTGGATAAAAAGAAAAGCTGATATTGGAGTTAGATTTAAGAAAAACCCCTCAGTCTTCATTCCAGTTTTACTATCTGCCCTGAGCCAATTATCTACAGGAATCCAAAAGTACATTGAAAACAAAACACTCGTAGAACTAGGCTGATCACTGCCAAAAGCACGCTCCAACATTCCTGTAATACCATGTGGATTCTTTTACTGCTTTCTCTGTTTTTATTTGGTGAAGCAATCACTGCATAACTGCAGGGAAACTACGAGGCAGTGTGCAAGAGCTCTGTAGCCAAGGACACAGATTCATCATTTATTTGTGGGCAGCCAAACGGATTGAGAGCTGTGCACAGGATTCCAGCATGGGGTAGATGTCTAAATGTGAGTCTTAAAATAAAAACTAATTTCCCAACCTTTTAAAAAAATCTTTATCAACCTCATTTAAACACTGAATGGGGTACGAACATAATGTTGGTATTTACAAGTTTATGCAATGCTCTGGCATGGCTTAAGCATATTCTCTTGTGTTGGCAATTTATTCCAGACTTAGCAATGTATAACAAGTTCCAGTGTTGGCGCTTTGAAGTTTGGGCCTTTGTTGCTTCCCAGAGATACCGTTCAGCGCTACAGTTTCCACTACGCTGCAGACCGGCCCTATTGATCTATTGTCTCAGAGCGTAGCAACAATTTTCCTTTGCTCTTTCTCTTTCACTGCAGTCCCCTCTTCATCTGGGAATGAATTAGCTTTGTGACGACTGATGACTGCTCTCGGCACCTCGCTGTTTGGAGAGATAATATTAAAAAAACAAATTAATAATGTCTTCTAACTATTACTACACCCATAAACACACTCGAAGGCTGTAAAAGATTAATGAGAGATTTGGCATTTTTGCAGAGTCACAATTCTGTGCTTGATTGGTTCTTTGAACGTCCGCTGTTGGCTGATAGACATGAATATAGTATGTTACATTTCTGCTGCGCCCTTTTTTGCATAATGCTTGAATTTTACAGCTGTGTGTAAGCAGGGAACTGTTAAACTAGAAACTGATAGTTACAATCAAAAGAGAGGTGATGCAAGCCGTGCATTTAGGGAATGCTCAGTCTCCTCCACCTTTAAACATAATGTGGTCCAACAACCCAATCTGGACTCCCTTTAGCTAAAAAAATCTATAGATTTGTTTCTTTTTGACCTCTTATTTTTGAACATTTATTATTAGAAATACTTTTCTGATTTATTATAATACATTCGACAGAAAAGCCTTTTCTCAACCCGAAAGTGGTCTTGCAATCTTAATTACATTTCTAAATTTGATGAGGATCTCTGGAGCAGAACCTCGGGGAGAACCTCGGGTGTTTGTATAATCCACATCATCTCAGGTTCTACTGATCTGATATGTAGTTTTTCCGTAGGCTCTTGTTTTGAACGCAAGTGTGCCACCTCAGACAGATCATGAAGAAATTGCATAATACGGTGGACAGCCACCGATTTACAGTTTAGTATTTACGGATTCCCCTGTTCATGAAGTTTTTGGGGAAACGGTACTCCAAGCTTTTTGCAGAAAATCTGCACTCCAGTTCACTGCACAGACAAACACCACCAAACACTGAAAACAACATAACTCAAAGGATAAAGAACACGACTACATTTGTAACACAAACTATAATGTAATATGGAGAACTTCTACAATTAACATTAACACATTACCCATAAGTTTTTGCGGTGTACAACTGTCGCCCCAAGCAGCCTGCGCACACAGGTCATTCAACCATTGATGGACTATAGAAAGATCCGAGAATTCTGATTCAAAAGTAAATCCTTAGTCGGGGACACCCTTAGTAATTACATGGGATTGCTGCTCACAGGTCAGCACAGGTCAGAAAAACCTTCGATTTGCCGCTGGTTGACAGATACGGTCTCTTTGACCCAACTACGTGGTCGGCACAGCTCAGCTGGCACTTGTCAAGCAGCTGCTTCAGAGCCCCAGAGATATTGTTATCTGCCTCGGGAGAAGACTGATGGAAGAACAGAAACTACAGTAGTTTAAGATAAGTCTACACTATATGGACTATATTATTTGTAGAGCACAATTCATACACAAGGCAATTCAAAGTTCACAGTTGCATAAATTAAGAAAACAGATAAACAGGAAAAAACAAAAAAAAAACATCAACTTAAAAAATATTTAATTACAATAAAAAGCAAGAGTGCAGATAAAATACTTTCATTTGTCATATGCACAGGTAAAAATAACTGTTTTCAGCCTGGATTTAAACATTGTTAGAGTTGAGGTTTGTCTCACATCCTCATGAAGACTGTTCCATATTTTAGCTGCCTGAAACTGAAATGCAGCCTCACCGTGTTTATTGTTGAGTCTGGGAACCACCAGGAGACCCCTCCCTGAAGTTCTCAGGGCCCGAGATGGTTCATTAGTCTCTAACATGTATGAGATGTACTTTGGTGCCAAACCATGAAAAGACTTGTACACAAGCAGAGCTGTTTTAAATTCTATTCTCTGAGCGACAGGACGCCAGTGCAGAGACCGGAGCACTGGACTAATATGGTCGTATTTCCTGGTTCTTGTCAGGACTCCAGCAGCAGCATTCGGGATGTACTGCAGCTATCTAACAGCTCGTTAAGAGAAGCCAGTGAGTAGCCCATTATAGACTACTGTCTAACCTGCTGGAGACAAATGCATGGATAAGTCTCTCTAAGTCTGGTTTCAACACTATTCCTCTGATTTTAGCAATGTTTTTCAGATGGTAAAAAGCTGTTGATGTTATTGCTTTGATGTGGCTGTTTAAGTTCTGGTCCGAGTCCATAATTACCCCTAGATTTCTAACCTGATTTTTTTGGTTGAAGACAGAGAGACTCAAGATGACTGATAACACTTTCTTTTTGTGTCTGTGGGCCAAAAACATCATATCAGTTTTGTCTGAGTTTAACTGGAGGAAGTTGTTTTGCATCCACATACTGATCTGTTCAATACAGTGAAAGAGTTTATCTATAGGCCCATCTTCACCTGCCGTCAGTGACACGTAGATCTGAGCATCATCTGCGTAGTTATGATAAGACACATTATTGCTGCCAATTAGCCGACCCAATGGAAGCATGTACAAGTTGAATAAAAGTGGTCCCACGATTGACCACTGGGGGACTCCACAGGTCATGGGAATGTTGTCTGAGACACAGTTGCCAATTTCGACAAAGTACTTCCTGTCCTCGAGATAGGACTTGAACCAGTTTAGAGCAGTACCAGTGATTCCCACCCAGTTTTCTAACCTGTGAAGTAAGATCCCATGGTCCGCTGTGTCAAAGGCAGCGCTCGGGTCCAACAGAACTAAAACTGAGACTTTGCCTGCGTTGGTTTTAATGCGGATATCATTTATCACCTTGATCAGAGCTGTCTCAGTACTGTGATGAGGCCTAAAGCCTGACTGGAAAGTTTCAAACACATTGTTAGACAAGAAAAAGTAAGTGAGCTGTTGATGTACTACTTTTTCTAGGACTTTTCCTAAGAATGGTAGGTTTGATATGGGTTAAGGCATTTGGGAATGTTCCAGTCTCAAGTGAGATGTTAACTTACTGCCCAAGTTGTGGTAACAAGCTAGTCAGCACAGACTTTAGAAACCGAGTGGGTAATTCATCAAGGCAGCATGTACATGAACTCAGACTAGAGATAACCTCTTCAATTGTTTTGTCACTGACAGGTGTAAAATGTGTAAGCTCAAGGTGTTTATCTGGAAACAGTTTTGCTATTTGTTTTGTGGTAATTATGGCATTTTTAATGCCTTGAACTTTGTCATTAAAAAATATTGCAAACTCATTGCACTTAGATGCAGAAATTAGTTCTAAGGGGGTGAAACTTGAGGATTAGTTAATCTGTTCACTGTGGCAAACAGAACATGAGAATTGTTTCTGCAGTTTGTGATTATTTCAGAGAAATACTTCTCCCTTGCGCAACGTAAAATCTGGTTAAACACACAACACCTTTTGTAATGACTAGATCTATAGTATGGCCTTTGTTGTGAGTTGCATCACTCACGTGTTGAGGCCAAACATTTCAAGGACAGCACTAAGTTCTTTGGCATGCCTATCATTGGTTACATCAACATGCACATTAAAATCACCTGAAATAACCAAAGAATCAAATTCCGTGCAAACATATGTGAGTAATTCAGTAAAATCTTTGATAAAACAATTCTGTGGTGGTTTGTAAATTGTCATATAAAGTATGGAAGATTGTTTAATCTCCATTTTAAATGACACATACTCAAATGATGAAAAAAACCCAAATGACAGTTTGTGGGTCAACATATTGTCCCTGAAAATGGCACAAACACCCCCTCCCCTCTGGTTTTGGCGTGTTTCAGACACAAAATTGAAGTGATGTACTACACTCAATCAACACTGCATTTCCAGTATTTTTGTTGAGCCACGTTTCAGTTAAAAACATAAAATTCAGATTATAAGAGGAAATTAAACTATATACTAAAAATGACTTGTCTTTTAATGATCTGACATTGAGAACAGCATGTTTGAGATTTATCTGTGTTTGAGTAGATGGAATCGTTTTGCAAGGGATATGGATTAAATGTCTTTGATTACTCAGTCTGACTGTCCCTCTGTTATCTAATCTATGTGGTTTGACAGTACTGATTGTTTTACAAGAGCACACTCCCTCTCTGGACCTCTGGTTGGTTTTGAGTTTGCTATGCATGGTAGCAACGCAGAGGCCCTTCACGTCCTAGACAGCAGCAGTGAAGCTGCTGGAGTTAACAGCTGTGGGCACTGGTGATGGAGGCCGAGCTGGGGAGACCTTGGTTGGTGAAAAAGGCAGTAGTGTGGCACAACACTTCTTTTCGGACAAGGGCTTTGATTTTGACATGACTTGAGTGAGGGGAACCATTTTAATTCCATATTGTACCAAGTTTTCAAAGTGGTTGGGAAATCTCATAGGTGACTCTGGAGACACGAACGATCCTGAAAAGTCTCTGGAAGGTGTAGATGTAGCAGTTGGGTTCCAGGATGGTGGTGGAATAGATGAGTGCTCCTGTGGTTGAATTTTTTAATATTGATGCAGGTGGTGCTGCAGCTGAGTTTTTTTCCCTGGAGATTCAGATGCAGGTGTTGCTGCTACTGTGGCCGAATCATTTCCTGTTGATGCAGACGGTGCTGAGTTTTTCCCCAGAGATACAGGTGGTGCTGCAGGTGAGTTTTTTTCCCTGTGATGCAGGGGCAGGTAATGCAGCTGCTGCTGGGTCCATTACTTTTGGCGCAGATGGTGGTGCTGTGGCTGAATCCTTTGCTGTAGATGCTGATGACACTGCTCCGACTGAATCTTTTGTCGGGGATGCAGGCCAAGCCTTTGCTGGCGAGCCTAGAGCTCTTCTCTCACTCCTCTCTGCTCTCTCCTGCAGCTTTGGCCTTCCCTGATTCCGTAGAGCATGGAGGAGGTTATCTGTCAGTCATCTCACTCCACCTCTGCTCAAATGTGGGCCATTTACTTTAAACAGATCATCGTGTTGCCAGAACAGATGAAAGTTTTCTATAAAATACAGTTCTCTTGACTCGCAGACTTTGGACAGCCATGTATTCAATTGAAACAGTCGTGATAATTTGTTTATTGTCCCGTCGACGTTTGGAAGAGGTCCACTGACAAAAATTTGTATTGCCTCTTTGTCCAGACAATCAAGTCTCTCAAAAAGTTTATTGAAATTTTCTTTCAAGATTTCAGACTGTTTATTTCTTACGTCCACTGCACCAACATGTATTACCATTTGTTTAATCCCAGGGTTATTTGTAATTTCCCTGACCCCTCACACCCTGGCCACAACCTGTTTAGGCTCCTCCCCTCAGGCCGGCGTTACAGAGCGCTGTACGCCAAAACCACCCGAAACAAGAACAGTTTCTTCCCCCAGGCTGTCGCTCTGATGAACTCTGAATAGTCACAGAGTGTGTGTCCACTCACATGAACAATAAACTATAACTCTGCACTGCTGTATATACTCACTGTACAATAACCCCGGTTTGGGGTATATATTTTCCTTTATTATTTATTTGTATTTATTCTTATTTCCTTTTTTATTTCACTTATTTAAGTTCTGTACTGGAGAGAAAAGTTGCCGGAGTAAAATTCCTTGTATGTGTCATACTTGGCCATTAAAGCTTATTCTGATTCTGATTTAGAAATTCTGTGATGTCAGAAACCGTGGCACTCGGAAAGCTGCTTGTAATAATTCTGTACTTGTTTATGTTAGATATGGCTCCATCTCCAAGCACCAGGATATCTCTATCCTTGACACTTCGCACAGTTTTTCTCTCCATCTTTGTTTTGACTTCTTGTACTCTGTTTCTCTCTGTTCATCTGTTCATTCTCTTTGTTCATTATTCTCAGCTTCTGAGAGAAATAAATATCTGTTGTTAACTTTATTCCATGTCCATTTTTACCATCTTGTTGTTTATGCTTTTGTCTAGTACCAAGTTGTCTGCTAAGTTTTGGGGAAGTTATGGTATCTAGCTTTAGGTTGCAAGTATACATTTTTCTAGTCTCCTTACCGGATTCCATTGGGAGCGTGTCAAGAAGTCCTTTTTCTGTTTCCAAGGCACAAATTTTGTCCAGAAGTATTGAATGTATGTTAACATCAGGCCACAATCGCAGGTCTTCCAGCTGCAAAGCCTTCCACTGTATCCACACAAATCAGATGCAGTTCATGCAGAGGGATGCCAAAGGGGAAAAACGAGTTATAAGAGGGCGGGGTTGCAGCTGTGCACATTTGTTTATCTGCATATTTATTTCAGGTTTCTGCTTACGCGTTGATTTCTGATGTTTTGGGGTTTGCTCATTTCTAGCCAAAGGCACGGAGCGTTGAGGAAAGTTGCGGTGCGTAGATCTCGCCCACATCAGCAAAACTATATGTAAAACAACCCAGTCAAAGACACAAGAGTTTCTCTCTTCGTCGGCTCCTGACTTGAGTTCTTCAGGTAATTGCAAAAGTTTTCATTGAATCTTCATCAGAAGATCTGATAAGAGGAAGGGAAAAAGTTCAGCCTTTGAATCAGAACCCGCACCTCCCGGGCGTGCCAGCGATTACAGTCCTATCATAATCTCTTGGCAGGATTCCTGCTTGCGTAAGTGATCACGAGAAGGCCCGATAGTCCATTAGCCGCTCGGAGGGAGGGAGCTACAGTGTGGCTGCGCTCAACATGTTCAGCCATCTGCGGCGGGTTCCTCGCCACACTAAGCTACACAGCTCCTGCGGCGTTCTGGAGAAATCGTGGAATGCTGAGAGGAATAAAAAAAAAGAAAACATAAAACATAAAGTGAGAGCAGCGTGTGGTCCGCAGCTGAGTGATTACCTCTGAGTTCAGCATCTCAGTGCATGTTTGACCCACCTCTGCAGAACTAAGTAGAAAACCTGTTCTTTTAATAAGCCGGGACATTGTGAAGAGGAAGTGTGGTTGGTGTGAAAAGGCAGATGGGAGCCGAGGCTCGGCGTGTTCCTTCATGAAACAGCCTGACATCTAAGCAGCGGGAGATTCAGCTGGGCAGGAGAAATGGGCTGGAAGTCACTTTAGATTTCACTCTCGCCACATTTCTGACACCCATCCTGTAGTGATATTTCTCTCTTCTCAGGCGTTTACCCCCGACGCTCAAATCAAGCCGCCTCCAGTCGATGGAGCTGACGGGGAGCTTTATCAGATTGACTGTGTGTGAAGGACGGGCCAGTAAATACAAGCCGTCTTCTGCCTTTCACTAACATCAGCTCATGTGATATGACCGCAGAAACCCGGGCCGGTTTGGATTAGTTCATTTCTACCAGGTGCGGATCATGAGACGTGTCCCTGCATAAGTTTGTCTGACAAAGTGGCCGTCGTTTGTTGTGCTATCAGTGCTGATCTTCTCGCTGGGTTATTATGCAGATTGTTGCCAGGAGCAACTGATCAACCGCGCTGCAGCATATGAGCCTCAGTAGGGGCCGCTCAGAAAGCTCGGGGCGTGTGACGGTGCGCATATGGGCATTATGGGTGGGCTGTAGCGCACATTAAGATGATTAGTCAGCTGACCCTCATTTCACTGTGAGCCTTCTGAAAACAAACATAGACTGAGCCTAGCAGACTTATCCATGCTTCACTACAGGAACACACTTTGGTCTAATCTGTTTGGAGTGTTTAAGACTATTTTCAACTTTATTTTCATTGTAAATTAGCTTTTATTTTATTTTAAATATCTTCATCTTCATGTTGTGAGAATATTTTCATTGAATTAGTTTGGAAATTAATTGAATATTTTAAAAATGCATTTTGCACAATAAATGTTCTTTAATTTAATTCTTAACTTTTTTGAAGTTGTTCTGCTGTAATATATATGGAAAGTGAGAATGTTCATAAGCAGTCCTTTTGACATGTATAAAGACATAAAAGAATATATTGCAGTGTATATCGTTATTGTACATGCTTTAGAATATATTGCAATATAGATTTGAGGCCTCATCACCCAGCCCTAGTGACCACTGTTCCATGTTGTCTCCATACTGATGGATGTCACAAAGTTTTATTTTATATTTTCAGATATTAATTCTTGAGTTTACTCAAATCAGAGAATGATGAGTTGTTTTTTGGTATGTCTTTGCCTGCTTCCTGTTGTCAGACAGGTCTAATTAAATACTCTGCTGATTCTTCACTTCTGATGATAATCAGGGTTGGGTGAAGATCATGAAAATGCTTCGAAAAATGCAGTGCACCACAGTTAATTTGTAATTTTTATTATTATTAGATATTAGGAATGTAATTGTATACAAAAATCATTGTTCAGTATGTTTTCCTTGCACTTTAATCAAGAAAAATAATACAACTATGAATATGACTTTTTAAAAGGTCATTATAATTAAACCCTTGCTTTTAATTCCTGAAAATACTCTGATTTGATCATATTCTATCTATACAAATTTTTTTTTAAGTATAGGACAGACAGAAAATTTGATACGATTTTTGTTGTATAAATAAGTTCGTACAAGTGGACATAGCCAGAGTATAAAACAATAGAACCACTTGAATAAATTTGGAGATGTTTTCATATTTCAACAGCCTAGTCTCCCAGCTGTCCTTGAATGCAGCATTGACAGCTCTTGGGGAAATATATTTTCCTCTGTCTCTTGTTCTATCTAACATAAATAATCTGGACTAATTGGATGCTACTGATAGCTATGTGGACGTGAGCTCTTTTTTCTCAAATATCAGTGATGTTTCTATTCAGCTTGACATTGTTTCATGTGAGTCATTCAGTTCAATGCAGAGCGTGTTATCGACCCTATTCCTGTTGAAAGATGTTTGCTGACATTAAAGTGCCTTGAGATGACATCTGTTGTGAAATGGCGCTATATAAATAAACTGAATTGAATTGAATTGAATTGAATTGCTGACAAGTTCTGGTTTGGTCCATTTTTCTTTTTCCAACTGTAGCTGCATGACAAACCATCAATGTTCCCAAAAAACAGATTTTGGTGATGGCTAACGTTGCACTGGGCTCTGAGTTATGCAAATGAACAGCTGGATTTGTTCAGCACACTGCGTACTGAACTGATGAGGTTGTACTGAAAATCAAATACATTTACTCTAACACCCTTATTAGATAAACAATATTAATATTTCATGATTCATGGGATATTTTTAGCAGTACAGAAGACCTGAAAATGAGGATCTTTGTTTCTCGTGTCTTTGATGGTCCCATCCAGTAAATTAAAGCACATGAAAGTTGTGTATTTATAAGCTTTCACTAGCTGCCTCTCATCTACATGTTGGTATGATTCAAGCCAACCCATGTTCATTTCCCTGGTTAGCCATGTAAGGAAGATATAAACAGTAAATCATACGCCTGGCTTGGAGAATCAATAGCAAGCGTCTAAATGTCAAGGAACGGGATGCTTTAATGAGTTCTCACCTCATTGCAGAAATCACTTTATTCATTTTCTTTGTTCAAACTCAGACTTGGGGTCATTATGGTCCTCTTTGCATTTTTATTGCCTCATCACACAAATTAAAATGAAAAATAAACTGGGGATATTCTTTACTGACATGTAGACTAAGTGAAATCTATGACTCTGTTATAATATAGTGTCCACTAGTAATTATTGCTGACTTAATATGATGGTGAGACAGGATGTGCTGCTCTGTGTCCTACAGCTCGTCAAAATGTTTGTACAGTATGTTAGTGAGTGCTAAAAGCGTGAGGCGTATGAGTCTGTTTGATTCTCCGTGTGTGTATGGACATGAATGACTGTCTGCATGTACACAGACCCATGTGAACAAGTGATTTATGGTCTGTTTTTAATCAGGCGGTAGAAAATGTTATTAGGCAGCCTTCTCGCACTCTCTCCGACTGCAAATGAGCCGGCGCCCGCTGCTCCCAGGGAGAGCCGCTTGTAATTAGTTCTGGGAACTCACCTGTTACTGAGCAAGATTGAAGGAGGGACATGAAGGGAGGATGAAGTGAAAGGGTAACACGGAGACAGATAAACAAAAGCAGAGGAGAAAGAGGTCAGGCTGAGGAACAAAGGTCCAGAGAGGAATGGGAAAATGATGAGGACACCACAACTTTATATTGTTCACCTTCTAATAAACGAATGTGCCTCAATTTGTTTCATTACAGCATATTAAGACTGAAATTACATCTATGTTTTCTCCTTGACATTTCATTCTGTACCAAAGTTTTTGTAAAAATGTGTTCTCATATATTCATAGTGAGATGTTTTAATTCAGAAGGTAATTAAAGAAAAACCTGAAGGTCAGGCTATCTAAATTGGAAATAAAATAGAATAAATTGTATGGGAAGCTGTTAAAATTTTCTGAGTTTCAAAAAGTTAATATTTTTGTAGGTATTTTGTGTCGCATAATTACCTATTAAACTTGAACTTGTACTAATCTGCTATTCATGTGATATACAGGGAAAATATATTGAAGTAATTCTTTAAATAATCAGCTTTTCATGGTTAACACACTCTTGCTTCAGATTATTAGTTTTATACTGCAAATTTAGAATAGCATTACACACATATATTGGCATATTCTCACACAAGAATCTTGTTGTCTTGCTTATTTTAGCCGGACCTGTGATTTCTAACTCATATCTTCAATCTTAACATCTTATTTACCCAAAAGGTTGTCTTTTTATACTACATTCAAGCCACACACTGTCGGCCTCAAAAAACGCTTACAAAGTGACTAGTTTGAATCCTGTTGGGATGGCTAGTGTGACGTCATGAAATGACTTCCGTGTCCGTGCTGCTCCTAAGGTAAACACAGTGGCAATAGCCAACAAATGGTAGCTTTTTATAAGCATAATTGTAATCATAGCATAATTATAGAATAATGCCTCGCTGTGTGCAGTCGGTGATTTTTGTGCAGCCTTCGTCCAACAATGCAGCTTTTAATGGAGCTGCGAGATAGAAACACCGCAAAACCACCAGGCTAGCTGGGATCCTGGCTGCTCAAACTCAACTCTCAAACTTCTCACTAGCTTCTCCTCCTCTTGGAGGAGGAATTTGGCCTCCATTTCCAGGATAACTTTCTGGATGCTGGATGTATTAAACAATGACAAATCATATCGAGAGAATTATTCACTAAAGCTAAACAGACAACCTACCGAGCCCGACGTCAACCTCACTACAGCGAGAAGCTCTGATTGGTCGACGCTCGACAGTGTTGCCACAGTTACTTTGAAAAAGTAATATGATTACCGACTATTGATTACTCCTTCCAAAAGCAACTTAGTTACTTATTACTGTATTTTAAAAGTAACTACGTTAGATTACAGGTTACTTTTTTTTAAACTTCCAGCAGATCCCTATAACATTCCCCGTTGCCTTAACATAAACACAATAACCAGTTTGGCCAATACTCACTTTTATCCTAAGTCCTTTTCAACAGTAAGGCCGGAAATTGTTTTTTAACCTCACGTTGACACCACCAAATATGAAGGAATAAGCTGCGTCTTGGGTACGTATTTGCTGCTCAGTGCACATACTACTGGAGAGTCCCACTAGGGGGCAGAGTAGGCCTACAGAGTACGGAACTCAGACTCGGGCCAAAGCAAGCATGGTGACCGCAAAGGAGATCATCAGCTGTTTCGGCGACAGTGTTGTTGAAGTGCGGGTATTGGGACAGGGCCTATGTTTACCCCAAGTCAGGCCTAACTTAGCCTAGCTTAAAATACCTACCTTATCTTATTGTTTCACAACTAATTTAGGATATTTTAACAGAACTTATCGAGATGATTATGCTAGATATGGTTTAGCCTAGCTCGTGGTGATGAAATCATTTAATTGTTTCACAGCTAATTTAGCATAGCTTGGTAGGATTTGTTTGGCTTAGGTCTTGCTTAGCTTGTTCTAACTAAATTATCCAAATGTAGTCAATCTGATTGTAGCATGTCTTACCCATTAAGAGCTAACTTAGCTGAGCTTTACAGAACTTATTTTGGTGATCATAGTTCTAAATTTAGCCTATCTTGTTGTCACTAGATGATCGATCAATCGTTAATTCAGCCTAAACTTGTTTTATATACCCTGTTTCAGTGAAAACATCACATTTTTGTTCTCTCCAATACAAACAATAAGATTTTTAGTAGTCCTATGGCATGTAGGCTATAGATATTGAATTGTGTAAGTCTACATATGAAAATAGTATACCAAGAGTAAAATATGAATGATGGGTCTATTTTAGCAGAAGATTATGAAAAAATGTGTCATATCTTCTTATAAAAACCCACCACGAATCTAAATTTGCTGAGGTGTGTTGCATAAAGATATTCATTTTCCTATAAATGTCCTTTTTCAGTTCCCATTCGACGGTAAAAATGTTTGCATTTCTGTTATTTGAAGTAACCCTGAACTGTTGTAAGATCATCATAAAGTCTGGCTGCTTGTGTACACATCACTGGGCCTCAATGAGGTGAATGTGGCTCTCCAGTGAGCACTGCCCTGACAGCCAATCAGCCTGTCACACCCTGGCCTCACACACATTCATTCTTCCATAGCAAAGTGGAAAAAAAATTTTTGTCAGCGCATGTATATACAGTTTAAATCTGCACACATAGGCTTCAGGAAAAAACATACACACACACACACACACAATGCACTTCCCCAACACCCCTGACAGTCCAATGAAAACATTATGAAATATTCAGAAAGCCTCGCCGTGGTTTATATTCTACCTGTCTCAGCTTCTCTTCTTTCTTTGTATGTTTGTTTGTATGAAACAGGAAGAGGTGCTGTCTGTTTGCATGTTGGCATCGAAACACAGTTTTTCGTTGTGGATATACTGTGTATAAGACTGCATGGTGGAGGAGACCACCTCTGTGGAGGTGGTTTGTTCGTCTGTATCTCAATTTCTGCTGTCATGCTTGTGCGTAATTGGGTCTGAGCCAGTTGAATATTTTGAGTCTTGCCATGTGCTTACATCAACTATGTTGGGCTTATGAAAAACATTGTAAAGCAAGCAAACTTGATACAATAGTGTGTGTGTTGCTCTTTTTTTTTCAGTGTACACAGAGTGCTGTTTTTAACCATCTTTCAACATCAAATGATTGATATGCATCTTACAAGGGAATGATAATAATTAACTATTTTGCGCAATATAAAATGCCACGTATCTATATTTTTAGGAGTTTATGAATTCCTTATTCCTTAGTTCAGTTTCCCCCAGGAACACACTTCCTTTTGCTGGAAAGTGACATCTTTCATACCCTTGACTGCCTTTGTAGAAAATCTTTTCTAAGTAATATCCACATGATTACTTCTCTACAGTTCTGTTTCCTCCCACTTGACTTTATAACTTTCTTTCTCTATCTGGCTCAGACGACTGCCACTGGGGAGGCCGTCTGTTGATTAACAGACCATATCACGGCTGCTGCATCTCTGCAAAAGAGGGGAGTAGAGAACTACTTATTAGCTGAATGAGGAAATTTGGACTGATAAGTAATGGTATAATTTTGCATTTTCTTATACTACCTATTTACACTCCATTCTTTTGGTTTTAAAATACATTTACACATAACTTGATAATGCTTTGAAATCATTATGATGAAATGTTTAAAAGTACTTAATTTCTTTGTTATATCTCAAAGTTTGGCACTTAGACAAAAATGTTATTCATACAATAAAATTTTGTAAATTGTAAGTGGTCTATATCAGCAGTTCCCAAAGTTTGGCTCAGGACGCCACTTTGGGTCACAAACAGGTAAGTGTTGGGTCTTGAGATTGTCTTGGGAAAATGTCAGTACCAGAAATGGCAATGAGCAAGCATCTCCATTTATTTAGATGAAAAAAGGACTTTAATGAATAAAAGCAACATATAGTGATCAGTATATTGGCTGATAGTGTTGTTCATGCTGCCACTGTACAATTTTTTTTAAACACAGAAAAAATGCTTTCATGTTCCATCAAGAGTTGGGGTCAGGGGCGTCTTAGATTTTTACTCTGTGGGTCAGAGACTGGAAGTTTGGGAACCACTGGTCTATATGAACCCTTGATAGTTTCCTGCTACAGTGGGCCCCTTGTACTTGCGGGGGTTGCAAACTTCTTGAAATAGTTAAAATCTGTCACTACTTGACTCTAGGGATCTACCCAGACATGTACTGGGGGTGATACCGTTGTAATGTACTCATATTGGTATCCATTGGTAAGCCAATACCATGTTCCGATACTTAAAATCTGGAAACTCTGCATATTTTCCAGAAAATGTTTATTTTTCACTTGAAATTTTTGTTTTTAAGTTCTATTAAAATCTGTTTTTTTTAACTAATTCACTGTCATTTGTTGTAACAAGCGTAGAAGAAAATAAAACCCATCTTCCAATTCATTGTTTTTTTGTGTGGTCAAAGTATTTGCATTGGTACTGTGTATCAAGTACAAATACAAAATCTATCTTTGACGCGCATTTTTACGCATGGTAGAAACCGTCTGTCGGCGCGTGTTCTCACTGGCACACTTAGAACATGGCAGGCACACAATAACGCAGAAAACATTCATGTCTGTGCACAGTGTTTCATTCCCCAGACATCTCTCAAGCCTTAAATGGCATGTAGGCTAGAATATTCATAATTGATTACATTTATTGTGCATTTTCCGAGATGTCTCATGCATGTGAAATTTTATTGTGTTTGGATTTATGCATATGTTTATTTGTTTAATTCAGTAGCTTTTGGCATAGTATATTATCCAATCAATATAAATGAAAACTTAAGGAACAAATCATCCTACCTGATTAACTGTTACACTAATAAATAGATTGAAATGAAAAATACATTTTTTTTGGATAGGTTTCTGCATGTTGAAATTTTATGTTTTAGAGCAATAGCCTATAAATTTTAAGTGAACATTGCATTAAGTTTTGGTGTGATTTGATTGTTGTTCATACAAGCCATGAAAGGCAATCTAATTAACAATTTGACATCCCACTCCTAAATTTGTATTCAAATGAGCCGATTAACAAGTTTACAGGTGCTTTGGGTTTTTCTGCAATGCCATTTCAGATTCACTTTAGAAAGGAAATATTGAGAGTTCATTGTTGGAAGCTCAACAAACAGACCTCATGTTATTGTTAGTATTGTCATGTGTTATGTTAACAAGATGCAGTGTGATCTAAGTTGTATGCACTTTATTTCCTTTTTAATGTGGATGCATTTATTTACTAACTTACAGCAGTGCATCAATCTGTTTATTGTGAATAAAGCATTTCAAGCTTCCCTTCGCTAAAAAGCACCACACCTCCCCTTGAGTGTGGTCAGCCTGTGGTGATAAACGCCCTATATCCGAAGTGTCCCTTATTTTAATTTATAAAAGGTGGACACTCTAATATGATCTCAGCTGTCCAAGGCTAACTTAGCTCAGCTTTTCACTGCTAACCTATTATGGTACTGCTAGGATATTCTAAATTAAGTAAATTTTAGTTTATTTATTATAACTTATAAAACTTAAATATATTTTCAAACTGTACTTTCTACAGTTGAAATAGTTTAGCTTGATATGCCTAGATGTGTTCATGTTTTGACATGTAACTAAGCCTTCAGTGAAAAGGCTAATTAATCTTTCCATAGCTAACTAGAAATAGCTGATCTTGAAACGTCAAAAGACGTTTATGTCTACATTGTAAACTAGCTTAGATTTTACGGCTAACTTGGCTTTACATAAAAAGTCTAACCATAGTCTATGCAGTGGACCCCCTGGTATTTAGTGGGTTAGGGACCACAACGTCAAATTGAAACCTCAAGGAAAACAAACGGCTAACATAGCTATGCTCAAAGAGATTAGGGTTTCATCTCTGGCAGTAGATTAGTATTTTACTATATGGGTTTTTTATTAGACATTCCTATTTGACTGATGTGTTTTTAATGAACACATCTGTCTAATGTAGTCTTCACAAAAAAATATTTTAAACATTAAATTAACACAGCAATGAAAGTGCTCTTCCATTAACATTGATGAAAGGAAACTATTAAATATTTTCATTAACGTTGAGTCAAAAAACAATTCAACAAAGTAAGTTGTAGTCACACTAGGCCTAAGTAATTGTTTTGGGTAGCACTGCGTTTTTGGCACACAGTGTGCTGAAAGGTAGATGCAGGAATAGTTTTCTCAGGAAAATTATCATTGTTTTTCTTAAAAGCCTTGTAGCCATTCAGCCTACTGTATTTTCTCTAAGGATGTATTCAGACCTACACTGTTCACTCCACTTTAAACGGAATAGCGTTCATTTGGAACGCTGGTCCGGACCTTTTATGCAGGTGTGAATGCACACAAACGAATCCTGCTGCCGATTAGAGAAATGGACCGAGACCGCCTTTTTTTAGGTGGTCTCGGTCCGGTCCCAAACGGACAGAAGTTTGCTTTGCTGCAGGTCTTAATACAAACAGTCTGGAGCCGACCCAACTCCACAATACATGCGCCTTTTTTTCACATCATTCATATTCTTTAACCCGTTTCACTCGCAGTGCCAGAAATCAATATCCCGTATGCTGTAGTGAATGTTGTTCATTCCTGAACTTCTGTCTTCTTTTTTATCGTGCTGCTGACAAACAAATTAGGGGTCAGAGCATGCAGAACGCATCATTTCCTTCTATTTACTGCACGCATTCGCTGTTCTAAATATTTAAACAGAGCATCGCAAAACTTGCTTGTATGAGCTGCTCAAACACGCAATTGTCAGGAGATCATGACATCGACAGGACAGTTTTGTCAGAATAAACAACTTAGCAACAGATAAAAAGGACAGGACATTAGCTTTAGTCTGATGACTCCTGCACTCACCTCTCATCACTCAGTTATCGTCCTACCCTTGCCTCTGATCGTAAACCATGCATCAGTTCAACAAACCGCGTCACCATACATCTTGAAAACTCTGATCCAGTCCGGCTGCTCCGTCTCTCTCCGACTTTATTCTGCCGCAGCTCTCGCTGCCGGCTATTAGCCCCGGCGCTTACTCCTCCAGCAGCTCTGCTGCAACTCTTCTCGGTTCACATCCGCGGCTTACCTCCATAGCTCGACCAGTGCTAACTCACCTCACAGCCTTGACAACGGCTGGTGATCTTGCTCCAGCTCTCCTTCGCGTCTGGAACGCCGAAACATCTCTCCGCCCTCGCATCCATTCCTGCAGCTCTGATAACCATATGATTTCATAGCTGTTTGCCCATGTCATGGCTGTCCAATAGAGGCAACGATCGTCACACACATGGATGTGTTTAAAAAATATAGTCCACTTACAAAAATGAATAGTCTGAGTACAAACCGCACCAAAGAAAAAAAAAATTGTTTGCCTTTGGTCCAGACCAAAGGACTTTTCTGGTCTGAATACACCCTATAACTTTAAACTGCAAAAAACACTAATCAAAAGTGATGAAATGAGTCGGAAGGATTATGCTTTGGTTTGAAAATAATGTATTTAATTATATGGATTATTTTGGCATGTAATGTTTGAAGATTGAGTGACATGAGAACCAACAAGGTATGAACAAATAAATACAATTATTGACACTTTTCCCTTCCAGACTATGTGTGTTATGATCTTTAATAAATATCCTTCACAACAAATTGGAATCCTTTGCCTATTTTAAATGTCATTTTGGAAAACCAATTCATATTCCTCAACAGACCAATAATACAGTATAAAGAATATAACGCTGTATAACGAAACGTCCTGCATACAACTGGCAGCCACAGAGACTGGGAAAAGATCAATGTCCCTTAGGAGCTGATGCAGCCCACCAAAGCCTGCTGTGCTCCGAAAGCCTTGTCACATTCAGAGCTGTTCCACCCGGAGAGTAAAAAAACTATGGACTAAAGGATCTGCAGTAAGGATAGACTCCATTTTATCAGCACCAAATTAAAGATACATGCAATTTTAGGAAACCTGGGCTGTACTTTGTTTTGATAATAATGTGTAGCAGGGATATGTATTTTGTTTTCTTACGTTGACATTTGTAGGTTTTCTGACAACTCTGTTAAAAGGGTAGTACAGTAATTTGGAAGTGATACCTTGCAGAATTTATAAAATGTGAAATACACAACAGCAACGTGGCTGGTCATATATTCATGTGAATTTCCAGCTCATCTGACTGAGAATTGTCCAGAATCAGGAGGGGCATGACTAAGCTGTGGACATTAACTTGATGTGTTTAGTCACTTTAAAACTGAGGACTGCTTGGACCACAAGAACAACATTTTGTTGCAAGTACCAATCATTCATCGTCAGTCAGAAGACAGTGGCCTAGATGCACAAGATTTTGCATGTTCTTTAAAATGGTTTTGTTAAAAATCTTTAGCCATTAGCTTGTGCTTCAGTGTTGCTACTATTACAGCTGCTGGTCTTTTGGGGTTGAGCTTCTTCCAACTTGCATGTCTACAGACTAAAAATAGTCATATGGAGATCTATTGTGATTAAAAATGTTAAGGTTGTAATGATGTATTCGTATTTGGATTTTCTGGTACCGCCCTGTTGGTTCAGTACACACGTGTACCGATGGAATCTAGCTATTTTCTACCAGAACACATGCAGAATATCTGTGTGGAACTCAACACAGTGCAATGTTCTGCTGGGCAACTTTCAAAAAGTGACACCAAAACGGAAAGGATTCCTAGTTATCACTAAACTTTGCTATTTGGGAACATTATTGGTTTGTCATGCAGCTACAGTAGAAAAAGAAAGATGGACCAAACTTTGTCAGCGAACACATCTTTCAACAGCAATAAGGTCCATAACACACTGTGCTGAACTGAATGACTCACCTGAACCGATGTCAAGTTGAAAAGATAAATCACTGATATTGGAGACACTCAGCTGACATCCAGATGGCTATCAGTAGCACCTAATCAGACTCCATATTTTTGATAAAACTCAAGTCGAAGGAATCCCTTTTGATGAGAGAGGATTTTCCTAGTAGCTGTCCATGTTGCATTCAAGTACAGCTTGGAGACTACGCCGTTGAAATATCAAAACAACTCCAAAGTGATTCAAATGAAAAAATAGTTTGAATATTTTTAAACATGAACACCCTATGTTTTCAAGTGGTTCTATTGTTTTCTACTCTGGCTATGTCTGCTTGTGTTATTTTACTTATTTTAAGCTTTTTAGGTTTAAGTTATAGAAAGTAACAAAATCAAATAATTATACGGAATTGAAAGCAAGAAATTCTGGACAAAATGTTTTGTTTAATGCTGATCGAAGTAACATAGAAAGAAATATGCACATTTGTATTCCATGATCTTAATGATGCGGTTTGTTCTCGAAAAAACTCTTAAATCCCCCACCAAGGCCTTATTTTTAGTATTAGGCAGCGGCTCTGTCCTGAACATAGAAGCAGGAAACCAGCAGGGGCTCTACCCTCGCATCGCCACCAGGTAAAAACTGACGGCATTCATCAGATATTTGTTTTGCTTATTTTCAGAGATTACGTGGGTTTCTAAAAACTAAGAAAACACTTGAATTCACTTCAAACAAGCAGCAAGAAAAAAAAATTATAAAGTGATTTTCTTAATTCCCTAAAAGTTGCCGTTTCTGAATAGACCGTGCATTATCATTTTTACCTTTCGTTGGAGCTTACCTGGAGCCATAGGAGTGGGTAGAGCCAGAATGCAGGAGCAGTGCAGCCATGTAATGGTATTACACTAATCTACCACAAATATGGTACCTGTAATCATCTCTGCAATGGTGTAGATAGCTTAGTAATCACATTAGAAGTAGACAAAAATAATCACTGTTGGGTTTGAGATTTCAGGACTTTTGGCATGACATTAAATGAAAGTGTAAGCAAAGAACTAAAGATTACATTAAACAAAGTTAGCATACATCTTGTTGGTTCAGTTGCATATTTAAAGGCTGTACTCGTGTTCTTCAATCATCCATTAGTAGTTGTCTTGCATGTTCATGAATCACAACCATCTGGAGCAACAAGCTCGCCACATCGAGCCGCCCTCCCACACTGTGCTGCTGGCAAACAGCCAGTCAGATGGCAGATCCCACCAACCAGCATCAGGGCTGATTCAGGCTGGGACAACCTTTCTCTCTGGAAGATGTCACACTTATTTGACTCGTTGGTTTAGAAAATCTAATAAGATGCTTCTCCACACCGGAGCAAACAGCATGTTAATCCTCCTTTACCTCCAATAATACTAATAACAGTGATTCTAAAATTGTATGTTGGAGTAGCTCTGTTTGCTACATATAGAGTTAAGATTTTTTCTGACGTTGGCTCCTCTTTCTATAAGATTGCATTTTTCTTGGCTGATGTTCAATCTCGTTTTTAGTGCTGTGAAGTTGGAAGTGTTTTTTGCAGCTGATTAATTTTTTTAACCTTTTGATCATTTTCTCGGATGCTTAACCATAGCAACAAGGTGGTTTATAGCCAGGAGCAGGTCATTAACGTCACAAAAGCTGAAAGAATACCTCAACTGGAGCCGCGATTCCCGGATAAGTTGAGAAGGAGGTGTCATGGATGCGGAGCAGAGGCCAAACTGGGAGAGATAAGGTGGAAGTTCAAACCATAATAATGGGGCAATGTGAGAGAACACTGGTTAACAAGATCAATGGACTCCAAGCCCTTACAATGACTGGGCCAGAGTATTGGAAATGCAGTGTTATGCGTTTCACTGAAACTTTGCGGCAGGATCATATTCCCATCTCCAATGTCTCTGCCAGAAGACTGTAAAAGCAGACAGAAATCTATAGAGAAGCAGAAATAGACATAGATATATGAAACTCTTGGCAGTCTCTGCATGGCCCTGCTGTGGCACATCTGGAGGTGATGATGGGGGGGGTATTCTTTATGAATTTAAATCATTAATCCTCTTCATGAGACTAACTTTCTTCACTTTAAGGTTTCTTCAGTTTCACTACAAATAATTTCTTCTCACAGCCATCACAAAATACAATAACTCCTTGAATGAAATTGTATGAGCTATAGCAACACCGTTTTGAAATTAATTGAACGTGCTGAAAACACTAGATTCCATCAATACAGTTCACATTTCGAAATGACTGGAGGTGACATTTGTGTCCCTGCCATGCACCTGATCTCTAATTTCTGGTCCCGTTGCAAGGTCTTTCACGGAGCTTGATGCATAAAGAGACATTAGTGATCAACATGACAAAGCTTGAGGACTGTGGTTCGGTCAACTTGATGATTAAAGAGAAAGAAAAAGTTTCAATTAATAGCAATAAATAATTTAGTTAAGTTGTTCGAGAGTAATATCATACTTTGATATTTTCCTAATATTTTGCAGCCCTGACAGATATCTAACATGAACAAATTGAATTAGTCTGCTACTTCTACTGCTAATAAGTAACATTTTTGTTATCAGTTATTATAAACAGTTTTAAAGGAAAATGATCAGTTTTAATGTTTTTGGACGGGTTTGTTGTTCCCCATGCGAGCCCATTCTTATCCACATTATGTTCCAATAAGAATAGAATGAATGCACTTGTTTAGCTTTAACCAGCCTATTTTACCATCATATGGACTTATCCATGTCCAGACACTATTGACTAGAACTAGAATTTTTAAGGAATAAACCCAATACTACTCTTAAAATATTCTTTTGCACACCTGATGTCCCTTGAGTAACCTTAGAGAATTGCAGAAACCCCTTTTAGTTTAGTCTTAGACCAACTGATTATTGAAAATGTTGTTATGGGGCTTAAAAGAGCTTTGAAGACGTTCCTTTATTCCAACGAAACTTGAACCCATCTGACAGTGGAGCAAAAGGAATCTTGGCTGCAAAAACACAATTTAAAGGCTAGGGTACTTGCAAGGTGAGAGATTATATTGGCTTATTATTTACCATGCATGGCAAGTACTTCTGAGGTACTCAGGTTTATAGAGTCTGAAGTACTTTAGTGTTGATTTGCCAAGTTCTTGTGTTTTGTGAAATCCTAATTGAAAGGTGAGACATCCAAATGCTCAGTGGTTTTCCAGACCTTCCTCATGAGCGAGAGCAGCAGCAAACATTCATCCCTGGATGATATTCAGACATGCAGTGCCTCGAAATAGTATTTATAGCTGTTGGACTGGCTCACAGTTTGTCACATCAAATCTTGATAATTGCTGTTCACACTCAGTTTGACGAAGCTTGAACTGTTTTGTTTTTTTTGTAAGCACCAGCAAAACTGGGGGAGAAATATTCCAAAAAAGACATCTCTACTTTTGAACTTTGCATCTTTTTCCTTCCAGTACACTATTATGCACTGCTTTGGGTTGGTCTATCACATCAAGTCCCTTCATTGAAGCTTAATGTTTTTATGTGCATGTTTGAAATCTGATTGGCCTGCAGGATTGTTCGGATCCTGATTTGACTTTAAAGCTGGAGGGGGGGCATTTGTCGGTTTGTGAGCTAGAATTACAAATTTGTTGTTGTCTGAAAGACTGATGCAATATTCATGTGTGCAGATGCATGTGTGAGTGAGTAGAAGTATGCATATTCAGGTCACCACTTGTAGCTCCCCCTCGGAATGAGCATAGCTAAGCTACATGTGTGCATCCTTCATTCCTTCCCCCTCTGTTTTAAATTCCGAGAATTTGGGGGAATTAAGAGAAAACGTAGGTATGCATTCTTTGATGCTGGGTGACAGTTGGTCCATCTGGACGCTGTGAGACTGTGTGCAACTTCTATCGTAGACAGTTTCGACACTGAGGAGGCGGGAAGAGAGATTTTTCGGCCAGGAGCATATTCTCGCTCCCGTTCCTCCTCCCTGGGGAAATCACTGCGGGGACGAGAAAAGAGAGATGTTGTTTTCTTTTCGCTCAAGTGCCCCCCCCCCCCGCCATCTCTGCTGTCCACCTGTGCCCTCCTCAGCTACACCGTAATAATCTGCCCATCTGCTGTAATCAAACGTCTCCCTCCTCTCCTCCTTCTTCACCTCTTATTCATCACTCTCAAACACCCTTCTTGCCTCCTTTGTTTGACATTGCACCTTTTTTGCCTTCTTTCAACCTTTTCCTTTCCGATTACCCAACACCCATGATTCTCTTCTCCACTCTATCGAGTTGCATTCATAGCTCCCCTCAGTGGCCAACATTGAGTCGCCTAATTAGAGTCCTTGTGATGTAGTTCAAATGAGATGGGGGGCAATGCAGATGGAGGTTGACTGTGGTTGTCGTGACGAAGATGCAAGGATTGAAACGGGGCTGACAGTGCTACTGTTGAGCTGCCGCTTCCTGTCAAAACCAAATCTTTAGTTTTTTTTCCCTTGGCTTGCCTCCACAGTCGGCTTTTCTCTCCCCCACTGTTTGTCCTATTTACCTGTGACTCCGTGTATCCACCCCTGATCCACTTTTCCTCTCTTTATCTCCTCCTTCCCTCTCACTTCGTTCCAAACATCTCTCAGCTCATTGTGGCAGATTTTGTACAGACGCGTATTGAAATTCAAATAATTCTCCTCCAGGGAAATAAAGAGGAACTATTGTCTCCTTCAGTGTTGATGTTTAAACTTTAATTCCCTTTTTCTCTCCATTTTGCATGCATGCACTGAATGCTAGACCGTCTGTGAGAGGTTCAGTCAGAGACGTGTTCTTTCCCATCGTATGTACCCTTGAGCAAGAGTTATAAATGGTAAATGGACTGAACTTATATAGCGCTTTTCTAGTCTTGCTGACCACTCAAAGCGCTTTACATTGAAGCCACATTAACCCATTCACACTTGCATTCATACATCGATAGCCAACATGGCTCAGTAGGACGATGTAGAATTTGGGGGTTAAGTGCCTTGCCCAGGGGCACATCGACATGTGACTGGAGGAAGCTGGAATTGAACCTACGACCCTCGGATTGCAAGCCAACCCTCTCTGGGTCTCTGCTGATCTTCCAACTGGAGAAGCTATCGGTTCTCAAACCATTTATTGCAAGTCACTTTTTTATTGATATTGATTGAAGTTTTAAAAACATGAAGGATTTTTTTTTGTTTTTTTGTGTTGTCAGAAAATCTTAAAGGAAAAAATAAACACATTTCTTTCATCTTAACTGCAAGACTACTTAAGTATTTGGAGGTAGTTTTGCATCTTCACTCAAAGGTTTAAGATCCCAAGTGTAAATTAAAGCTGCATTCGCAGTTCAGGCAAAATTTTCCCAAATCTTTCTTGCTTTGAAACAAGGTTTAGGACAGATAATGGGATAATTAACAAAAAGACGTCGAATAGCCTGGGTCGCAGGTGTGAGATGGAAGGACATTAAACACCATCATTAGCTTTTTGCTAAAACAATCATAAATGTTTTTGTTTTTTTTCATGTAACGGTTTGAGCTTGACAATGTCAGTCTGATGATAAAAACCAATAAAATCTAGGTCAAAATGTATGCTAACATTTATCCAACCTTTTCTGTAAAAGCATTGAAAAACTTGAAACCTGTCACTTCCTGGGTGCTAAGACAGCATTGAACAACACATTTTTAAAGGGGGGGGGTTATGGTGTTATACGGTTAAACAAGACTGAGGGACGTGATTAAAGTGTGCTTTATATGTAAATTGTTGGTAATATATCTTTTAGGCTACTGAAGCCAGGAAATGTATTATATTTCCAGCGTTTGTATACATTCATACGTCATTCACTGAAAGACCTACTTTGGTAAATAGGGACATGCTTTTTCGGCTGACTGCAACTTTTAAAAACAACTTTGTTTCATAATACAAAGGAACATAGAGCCTTGTATTTCTTGGTTTAATATGTATTTTGTGATTTAGTTTAAATAAAACATCTTGCTGGTAAACCTGTGGGACACAAAGTGCACAGAGAATCACCAACAACAACTTGAACCAAGCGTAGCTCCCTTTGGCAGAGATGATCGTGTCGTTGCAATCCTACGGTCAAAATGTGAGCAGATCTTGTACCTAGCTATGTGTAAAATGTCCGTAGGCCTCCATTGATTTGTACTTTATAAAACGGTGACGTGTATGCGCTGATCCCAAACACAAGATAGACACGTCTGAACTCCATTTGTTTCCTTTGAGGTCATAAGGATCTACATTGTCAGTTGTAGACCATTTCTGAAAGTATCTATCCTAGCCTCCTTCACAAGTTTATCCCTGTAAGGGATGCGTCCGTCCTTCTTTTATCCTTTTAAGCAACTTGGGTGTGCTTCATCAACTTCTGATTGCTCAGTAGAAGCACTGCGGGTTCCCCTGCCAACACGATACGCTGTCACTCAACATGATGCCAGGGATGGGCACTTTACGTCTCTGACAAAGACAGATTGAACCAAACTGGGCGGTTCCCACCAACGTCATCTTGGCTGCGTTACATCATGCCTAGAAAATAAAAAAAATCGGCAAAAAGGTGGAGTGGAGAGTAGGGCTGTAAGGGTGGGGGCAGATGAGCCGATGTAATTACAAGTTAAATGAAGCTAACGGACGTTAGCGGGCGCTCATAACCAGAAAACCGGGTTGAGCAACTCAGCAACTATTTTGTCAAATAAAAGCATGAAGCCTTGTTGGTCGATAACTTTTACTAAAACTATGTACATTTTAATTAAAGCAAGTTTTAATAATCAACATGTAAAGAAGAAATGTGATTATTTTAACCCATTTTTGACAAAGCAGCGTTATGTATAATTCTTCTTTACAAAAAAATTATAATAATGGAGTAGACTCTTCTTGGAGAGTCTGTTTGAACAATCAATACCACAGCAAGCCATCTTTGTCCAGTAATTGTATGATTAATATCTGAACACAAATAAACATTTCAAACACAACTGGTTGTCAAGTTTAGAGAAAAAAAAAGTGGCCTCAGACTCCTGACGTGACTCCAAAGCAGCTGCCTTCCAGAGAACCTCAGTTGGAGAGATCATGTTGCTTTTCATCTGACCTTAATGCCATTCAAGAGTGACAGGCAGCACAATTTTGTGTCGGACTGGAGTGTGGTTGTAATGGATGTTGGAGAAGAGATTAATATAATTTGGATATAACTTATTCAGTCTTAACAGTCTTATTCATGGTCTCAACGTTTTTCTACAATGCTTATAGTGGGAATTTTTAACCCCTGGCTTTTGAGCTAATCTGAAGGTTTATTCTTCAGATTTGTGAAACTTTTCTGTACACGTGTAACTCAGTAATAATCATAGATGCCTGGATTTTTTTTGTTGACACCTTAAATCAAGCGGGAGTGTAGGTGCATAATGTGACATGTTTATATAAAGGTGTGTGTTTTTGTTGATCCATGTGTCAGTCAGTTGGTGCAGTCACAAGGAGGCTTTACCCTAAGGGGGACAACAGCCCAGATTTTAGATTGTGTAGGTAGGAGATGGTGCAGTGCAAGGATAGAGGAGATTAGTTTACACCGGTTGAAATGGAGGAATCGGGTCACTTTAAAACCCATGAACCATTTCACTTCGTAACCGTTTTGCTCAACAATGTTTATATGTACAAGCGCTAACCAGATGTTTACATGCACTCTATATAGATTGGTTTCTTTTAATTCTGTCTGACATTAAATCAGTCTAAAAGCTTCCTGTTTTTCGGTAAATTTAAATTAGTACATTTATTTGTGTTTACTAAATAGATTTCATGGTTGTGAAAACTGTATGACCCAAATTCAGCTGGAGTCAGTGAAAGACTTTTAAAGAATAAAAAGGTAACAAAAACATATATAAAAAACAATGGGTGGGAAATGACTGGAGGACAGGTAGCAATGACGACGAACTGTCAGTGAAAAGAGGGAACCGCTGAACTTAGTTGTAACGTAGAGATAAAAACTACACAAAAAGAAAAGGAGATGAATAAAGCAGTGAAATATGTGTAATGGCAAGAATCTGTGAGACAGTTAGGATGATTCTGAGGGCTCAGGCTGATGAAGGGCCCAGAGGAGCATTCCCCATATTTCTTTTATTACTTTTACGTTCTGAATACATACGTTAAATGAGCTAGGGCCCCTCACATACTCGATGTGTGTTTTGTCTGTTTTGACCATAGATTTAATATTTTACAAACACTAATGTATTTACTTTTTCAGTCAAACCCCTCCCCCTCACAATGGTTCATTCCACCAGCACTGTCCGAGCTACACTCGCTAAGGTAGCGTCACTTGCTTATTGCGCTTGTTACGATGCAGCGCAGACAGTTACACACAAATGCATGTCACATCATAAGTCATGGCATCAAAGAAGGAAAGAGAAGACAGAACTCCGAAGTCTACAGTTTGTCACACAGTTTTTCAAAAATAAAGGTAGCTTCCTCTATTCCTGTATTTCAAAACTTTCAGACTTACTTTTGTTGCTATTACATGCTTTTATCTAGCTATCTTAGTAAAATAATTGCCAAATCATGATTTACATCCAACAATAATAACATCTCTGCTGTCTCCGGGTTATCATGTCTCGTAGACACAGAATCACCTGCCGTTGCACACCCGCGTCTTCCTTCCCCCACAGCCCAAATCCCTGTCTCAGCCGCACAAGGTGCGAAAACTCTAGATTGAGCCTCTAAACACGTCTTACCTACACGTGTTCTCCACATGATAACTTCATAAACAAAAAGTAATAGACATGCCTCAGAAATGACATAATCAGTTTGCCGTGTGTTCTGTGAAGTGACAGTGCTGCTGGTACAATATTGTCAAACTTGACGTTCTTAATATGAATGCGCAAGAAAAAAATTATATAAAATTGAATAAAACGTGTGTACTTACCTTTATCTATAATGAGTTTACAGAATTTATATTTTATATCAAGAAAACTAAATGGGGCAATAAAATGTTTAGTGTATGTATGTGTGTACATTAACTTATACAGATGCAGAGTCATCTTTATTGTCTGCTCCCCGTACTAATGACCGGCTGGGCCTTTATAAAGTGATGTTGAACATAACTTTGTTAGACCTGGATAACAAACATTTGACGTCTGATTTAGTACTCGTTTAGTCCTGGACTGGTTGAGGCCTGGCATTATTCCTGGTGTGTCTTGATTTTGAGCCGTTTTGGCCGAGCTAGTTTTAGTCCTGGACTGGTTTAGTAATTGTTTTGTTCTAGCTGATGTTTCCTGATTGACTAGTTTGACCCATCTAAAGCTTGTTCACGTAAAGTACACGTCAGTATGTGTAAATTATGTTCTGTTGTGCTTGCAATGGCGATAATAAATGTTCTCCCTTTTCTGTAAACAAGTACATATTTCTGTATTTTCTTTCTTGTTTTGTAGGCTCTGTACTCATTTTTAGAATCTAGGGAGGGCCAGAAATTTTGGTTTCCATAGGACCCATAAGTTCTGGGGGCAGCCCTGACAGTATGTATCATGAAACATGGGGAGACGTTACAATATTTTGAGATGTATTGCAATACTCTGAGTAAGACTATGTATTGTGATTTTTAAAACTGAATTTAACTGTAGAAAACCTGTTTGAAAATAAGACATCCAGTTTTACTACGACATCTTGTTGCTCCATTGGAACAAAGAAGGTGAAGAAAGCCAACAACTACTGGTCATACTTTTAATTTTAGTACAGAAATTACTGTAATTAATGGTTCCATTCAAATTCTAAAAAATGAAATAACAATCATATTGTTATCATCATATTGCATCATCATATTAATCATATTGCTCTTGAATATCAACACAATGTCAAGACAAGACATTTAATTAAATCGGCGTATTGATATTTTTTTTATATCCCTTTTCTTTCACTTGGAAACATGGTTACACACTCTGCCCTGATCGATCTTTTTTCTATTTGTTTGTGAACTGTGGTCCAGTGAGCTGACCATTATAAATAACCAAAGCTTCCAAATTGTAGTACTGCCCATCACCTCGCTTTCCGATCGGTAGGGGTGGGTAGCGATTCAAATTTCAAGAATCGATTAGAATCCAATTTTCAAGAGTTAGAATCAGTTGTCACGATCTAATTCAATCCAATTCAATGTGATCCTGTTCGACATTGATATGGGTCAGTGCTATTAAAAATGTTTTTTTGAGCTGTTCTCTTAGCTATATGCCTGTAATTCAACAACAGGCCATCACTAGGTGATGCTTGCAAACTATTTAAAAAAATTTTGAACTTGTGAATCGATTCGATTTCTTTAAGAATTGATTCAGAATCAATTCTTTAAAAAAATGTCAACACTACCGATCGGCTACCTGTTACATTCAAGAGGCTGCGCTCTTGTTTGTCCTCACAAGACACCATACGCTGCGATATCGGGCCAAAACACTCAAACATGTTGACTAGTCCTTATTTGTGATCAAAGCGGTCCTGCATCTTCCCAATAGACCATAACGCACAGGACAGGAATACCTACCTGGATTTTTTTTAGAGCCATCCTGATAATTGGGGCATCCCAACCATTGTTGGAAGGCGATAATCTGGTCCAAAATTGGTTTAAAACTCCTGTCGTGTGAACCAGCCTTTAGTTTCATCAGACCAAAGGAAATGTGTCCAAACGGTACGATCTTTCTCCCTGATTGCATTTGCAAACTGTAAACTCACTTTTTGTTGCTCTTGGAATTGTGACTTCTTCCTGAGTGGCTTTTCAGTACCGGACTCATTTCTTCTTAGATTTATGTTTTTTTCACATGTCCTGTTTGGCAGTGCGACACTCAGAAATGATGTCTGAGTACCAAGTAGAAGCCCAACACATTTACTTTAACAAGTAAAGCATTACTGCTACTGCTGTAATACTCAACTTGATATATGTGTAATGAGCCTTAATTAAAAATTGCTTTTTTTCTGATACTATGGAGGGAAAATAGAAAGGGGGAAAAAAGATGAAAAAGATTAAGGCAGAACAGGTTAAGAGGGAGAGGGTGAGTTGAAGATACAAGAGAGGGAGGTTAACCAAGAAAACAAGAACACATCCCAGTTTTTCTCCACCACCGCAGGATGGCTGAGGGGAATAAAATAAAACAACAAAAACAACCGGACTCACTTCACTGTAGCATTTCATACAAAACAAGATGGACGTTTTTTTTGTTTGTGGAGGTCCGCCGTTATCTGCCTGAAATATGTACAGATTAGTTTCGATGTCCCTATGATGTTACACCAGGAAGCGGCGTGTCTGAGGCCAGAGAATAACATAACTGTAACCGACTCCAAAAGTGTGAGGAAAAGTAGTTGTGTGTGTATATCTGTGTATAAATATCTGGCTTCAGCTGTACTAATCAGGATTCTGTTCCTTTTAGCTCTCGCTCATCCCATCTGTGCTAAGTGTTGATTCCTGTGTGAGGTAGGATCATCTGACTTTGGTAAATCCAACAGATACATAATGAGCCTCTTAGAAAAAAGGAAGAAGCCCTCTAATGCGTATGCAATGAGGAGAGAGCTGCAGATCCCCCAACACACTCGCTACTGATGCACCTTATGTGAAAAAAATGCAAAAATAAAGCTTTTTACTCCTATCTTCTCCCCAAAGGCAACATGGCTGATAGTTGCCGATCTAGGATCTGTGAATAAGCTCGGTGAATGCCATTACTTCTGGGAGGCTTATCCCCACTGTTTGAGGGAGGAAAAATCCACCCTAGCTTGTTGCTGTAGTTGCACCAACATGACTGTAATCTTAATCAGTGGCGACGGCCCTCTGTTTATAGATGTCTAATCAACATTCCCTGGAAGTTTGTGTGTATGAAAAACTAACATCAGGCAGAACTTTAGTACATTTTTATTCGGCAGGCTAAAACATTTGATTTCGTCCTTGTTGGCAGGTGGTTCCTCGCCGTTTGAGAGGAAAAAGGTGCGTCAGCTCTCGACGAGCCTTTAGTTTGAGTTTTATTCATGCGAATGCCTCTGAGAAGGCCCTGTCTGCTCGAATTAAAGCAGGCACTGCCTCTTGTTGTCCCCCTGCCTCCGGTGATTAGTCTTCCTCGCTCAATTTCACCCGTTTATAACAATCGCTTGAATCCTGCACTTTGTACTGTGGCGTTACTCCAGCATCTGGCTTGTGAAGCTTGTAGGAGGCAGTAGTCCCGAGGTTAGGGGTCCTCGAGGATGGATTCGGATTTTATTTTCAGGTTTTTACTTGTAAGAATAGTTGAAAACCATACCGATGCGTGAGATGGTTTAAGGAGTGCAGTCTGTATTTGCCCTTGAGTGTAATAACCTATGAAAAAGTCTATATAGAAGAAATGTGTCGCGCAAGAACAACAAATAAGTATCAGAAATGCTTTCAGATGAAAGAGCATCTGTAGCACATTTTCCCTCAGGTACAGACTTTTCTTCTTGAGAGTCAGATTCTGACATAAATAATCCCCCTGGCTTGTTCTCGTCTTATTTCTCCCGGATACCCTCACTTTTATTTAAGCTTGAACTCTGAATATTTCAGCTCTCAGATTTCTCCCTACTTCTCACAGTGGTGCTGCTGATGGAAACCTCTTCAAATCACTCCTAATGATTCATCACTTCTAAACTGAGTTTATCGGATCTTGGTGTGCTGAACAAAGCGTAGCCGGTCGACCAGGGAGTCCTGAACACGCTGTCGTTACACCCGTGTCCTCCTTCACATTTGTGCTTTAACACGCTGTGACACTGTTGATGCTCGGTCTAACCGTCTGCCACTGCTGCCGACCGGACGGCTATCCCCCCCGGAGCAGAGCGGCGTCCGGTATCTCACTCAAGGGCACCTCCACAATGGATTTAAAGGGGAGCGGAAAGCCTCTCTCACTCAATTTCCTCATACAGATCCGCTCAGCTGGACCGGGACTGAAAAGGGCGACCTTGGCGTAACAAGCTCACTGTAGGAGCTTCAGGCCACTGTCCCACTGCTGCACCTTCCCCAGACTTGGACTGCTGGGTTCACAGAAAGGACATCTGCGATGTTTGGGATACATGCGAACCTTAGAGAATGTGGTTTCAAGAAATCTTTTGGTATTGCGTTGTTATAACCCTCTGGGTTTATGTTTTGTTCCTACTGTGCCTCTAACAGAAGAGGACTGCCTTAGAAACAGGTTTTGTACAGCTTCGTAACTCTCACCATGTAAAAACCATACATTTTCTGAAATTTTAAGGCAAAGTTAGAGTGAGTTTTTTCTTTTTAGAAAGCAAAAGCATTATTTGTCATTTTTATTTGGCAAAAGAAAATTGCCTGCCTTATTGATTTTGTACTCTTTGGTACTAAGTTATATGTGGAAAAAAAGGCTTCACTTTAGTCTTTTGGGTACAGTAGGGTTCCCCCCCCAAAAAAAATAAAAATAAAATAAAACATTTTTTTTACTTCAGTCCTCAGTTAAAAAATAAAATCTCATATTGTCTTTTTTCTATTTATTTTTATAAAACACAAAAAGTCCAAATTTTCTGTCTTCCTCAAGCAATCTTGATGAGTTTTTTATTTAAATGAAAAAACCCAAATAAAATGTCAACAGTTTTCCAAAAGGCCAATTAGAATGGCAGTCAGTAGGACAAAAAAGAAGAAAAAAGGACACAGATCACCATGTTTACTGGAAAGAATTGGGTGTTAAAGGACTTAAAATATAGAACCTGGACAAGTTTTTTTTTTTTTTTTTAAACCAAAGAAATGTCAAGAAATCATAGGGGGTTAGAAAAACTGTAAAGCAGAATAACGTTTTGGGTTAGTTTTTGCTTTAAACATTACATTTTTGCTTTACCTGCCAGCTGGTAAAATAAGACGTCTATGATAATATTTGGGTATCCCCACTGAATAAAGGTACTTAAAATACAGATTAGGTTAGTTTTTTCAAAATTGTCAGCGTGTAAACCGATATGGCAGACAGACTAGGCTTTTTACTACACCAGCCGACACTAGGCCTCTAGTTTGTTACCACTGTTTATTCTTAAACAGCGTTACATTAGAAAGACTGACTTATATTTCTGTTGTAGAATCAATCCTAAAGGAAAAGTTCACACCATCTAGCTGTGTATCTGGTTTTCAAGCTCGAGTGAAGTCAGCCCTAAAAGTGACATTACCATGACAGGTGACGGTGTTTATGGATAAATGGTGAAATTTAAAATGTCTGCCCAGCTTGTTACTTCCATAAGAAACGTGTGTACCTATTTGAAGGGAGGATTTACGTTGCCATCACAAATGGCTGAAGATGTAGTGAAATCTTTCTTTAAACATTTTGGGGAGAGAAACAAAGCCTTTAGGGCTGGACTATACTTTGAGTTTTAAAAAAATATAGAATTTATTTAATAAAAGAATGACCCAATATTTATATCAATATAAATACACCAGTTAGTTTTCTTCCCTCCCGCCGCTCTGTCTTTCTCTTGGATTACTTCTCCTTGCTCTTGCTCCCGTCCTCACTGAACAGGAATCTCACCCCAACCCCACTGCTGTATTCAGTTTGAAAATAAACCAACACAAACGGCTGTTTTAGATTTCCACCACTGCTCTGAGCTCTGAGAACGTTCTCTCAGTGTCGCGCATTAGTGCGCCTGTTGTAATTAGACTCTTATCTGCCCTCCTGGTGCAGAAAGGCAGGAGCTTGTCTGTACTGCTGCAAACCTCTGGTGCTTTTGAGAAATATGGTGAGTTCAGTAAATAGGAAATTTAAAACTTATAACAATAAAAATAGAAAATAATACCAAAAAGCATATACTTCTGTTTAATGGCAGTTGGTAAGCCCAACTTTATTTTTTGATATTCTCTATTAAATTCATCTTATTAGCCTCTCAGAACCAAGTTACTGAGCTGAATTTCAACACCAGCCCATCCTTGCCCCAAACGGTGCTTCTTAATAACAAAGCTAAACCATTTTGGCAAGTAATATTAATATATGCCGATACTATATTTTTGACACTAATGTACATCTGCAGCTGTATGTTGATAAAAGTTCCTTTATGACATTTAAGACATGTAGCTTAGATTATTAATTTCTTTGTTGTCAATACTTTTTGAAATATATATCAAATATCGAATTTCAGCTGAAAAGTATAGATATAACTTTTGATCCATATTGTCCAGCCCAAAAAGCCTGTATTATTTCTTCTTAATTGAAAACAATAAAGTACATATAAAAAAACTTCAGGATCAGGAATTTGATGTAATTCCTGATTTCTATTTTTACATACCTTTAATTTCTTAAGTCTATGTACCCTAAAATTAACTGAGATTTCTGAAAAGCTGTCAACTTTTATTATACTCAGAAGCATAGAACAACATAATGTTGCTTAAATACATTGAGCCTTCCTGTTATCTGCAGCAGGTCTTGCTCTCGCTCCCTTTTTTGCAGCAAGGTCGAACCCTAAACATGTCTTTGAATGTTTAAGAAAATCTCCAAACTTCTTTGCTCTGAAAATGGCCAACATTGAGTCTTCTTCCATCAGTCTCAACCTTCAAATTGAAGAATGATTTTATCGTAATCTAGCCCGAAATGTCAATCAGGCAAAAAAAAAAATCCATTTGTTGCTGCATTCTGGCCAATTTTCTGATGCTTGTTGTCTATAATAGGAGTGTTGTGGTTGTTTTTAAACTCATTTTCATCCAGTAGTCGAATCTAAAACAAAATAAAATACAGTCAAGCATTTAAAAAACTGTTTGCAACGTTGTCATTGGATGGTTGGTACCAGATTATAGCTACAGACGTGGACAAAATTTTTGGTACCCTTCATTAAATCAAAGAAAAACTCATAATGGTCACAGAAATAACTTTAATATGACAAAAGTAATAATAAATAAAAATTATATAAATGTTGACCAATGAAAGTCAGACATTGCTTTTTATCCATGCTTCAACAGAATTATTTTAAAAATAAATGCATGAAAAAGGCCTGGACAAAAATGATGGTACCCACAACTTAATATTTGGTTGCGAAACCTTTTGAGGCAATCACTGCAATCAAATGATTCCTGTAACTGTCAATGAGACTTCTGCACCTCTCAGCAGGTATTTTGGCCCACTCCTCATGAGCAAACTGTTCTAGTTGTTTCCGGTTTGAAGGGCGCCTTTTCCAGACAGCACGTTTCAGCTCCTTCCAAAGATGCTCAATAGGATTGAGATCAGGGCTCATAGAAGGCCAGTGTTTTCCTCTTAGCCCTTCTTGGGTGTTTTTAGCTGTGTGTTTTGGGTCATTTTCCTGTTGTAAGACCCGTGACCTGTGACTGAGACCATGCTTTCTGACACTGGCCAGCACATTTCTCTCTAGAATCCCCTGATAGTCTTGAGATTTCATTGTACCCTGCACAGATTCAAGACACCCTGTGTCAGATGCAGCAAATCAGCCCCAGAACATAACCGAGCCTCCCCCATGTTTCACAGTAGGGACCGTGTTCTTTTCTAGATATGCTTCATTTTTCCGTCTGTGAACATAGAGCTGATGTGCCTTGGCAAAAAGTTAAATTTTTGTCTCATCTGTCCACAGGACATTCTCCCAGAAGCTTTGTGGCTCGTCAGCATGTAGTTTGGCATACTCCAGTCTGTTTTTTTTTATGATTTGTCCTCTCCTTGTTCGTCTCCCATGTAGCCCTCTTTGGCTCAAACAGCGAAGGATGTTCCGATCTGACACTGATGTTCCTTGAGCATAAAGTTCAGCTTGGATCTATTTTGAAGTCTTTCTAGGCTCTTTTGTTACCATTTGGATTATCCGTCTCTTTGATCTGTCATCAATTTTCCTCCTGCAGCCACGTCCAGGGAGGTTGGCTACAGTCCCATGGATCGTACATTACTGAATGACATGTGCAGCTGTAGTCACAGAAACATCTAGCTGCTTGGAGATGGTCTTATAGCCTTTACAGTTAACATGCTTGTCTATGATTTTCTTTCTCATCTCCTGAGACAACTCTTTCCTTTGCTTCCTCTGGTTTATATTGAGTGTGGTACATACCACGTCACCAAACAACACAGTGACTTTGTGTTAAGAGGCATGCAAGACTAAAACTCTGTCATGACACCTCTTCTTCTGCAGCAACCACATCTCCATTTCTATTTTCTGACTCTTCAAGCTGTGACTACAGTCTGCTGTTGTCTATTTGAGCCTCTGAGGGGTTTTATTGAGGCCTACCTTCTCTAGCTGTCACTTTTCTGAATAGTAAGTAAAATAGTATATTGAAGAATCTGCACTTACATGTGAGACATTTTCTGCTCTGGCTTTCCATAAAGAAAGTATTCAACAAAAACAGTCTTCTGAACCAGGCTCCATGGGTGACAATTTAAATCCTTTTATCAAAAACTAAAACTCATCTTTATAATCTGGATCTCAAAACTATTGTTAATCCTAGAATATAGAAAGTCGACTTTGTTTTTTCCTTGTTAAATAATATCCCTTCTTGTTTTTAAAGGATTTTTGTGTTTGATCCAAACTTTCTACAATCTGAAACAATACTTAGTTGAAGAAGACCCCTGTTAAATTGGAAGCTCAGTGTTTTTAGGTGGGGACCCATTACTTTAACCGCAGATGTTTTTGAAATCAATGACTCAGCCCCAGTCAGAATTGTTTTTAGACTGATATTTAAAATTCCAAAATCAGACATAAATATGTGAAAAGTAATTGCCCCTAAACCTAAGAAGTGACTATGCCATCCTCGGCACTTAGAGCTGCCATCAAGCATTCAGACTGAGTGAAATCTGGAACTGGTATGTCGTCTAATCACATCAATGTCTGGACTTTGACTAGGCCACCGAAGTGGATTTGTTGATGATTTAAATTCTGCATAATCCAGGTGGGCTTTATCTTGAAGCGATGACATCTTTGCTTTTGGCCTTGGAGGTGTCACCCATGGAGGCCATTTTTTTTTTTTTTTTTTTTTTTTAACCAAGTATCTCTTTCTTTTTGTTGAATTATGAACTTGGACCTAAATTAAAATCCAATCAGACATTATTTATAAAGCGTTCTAAAACTACATTGAGGCTAGAGTGGCCTGCAGAGCTTTAGATGTTGTTTTTGAGGGATGTCTTGACCTCGATGTTTTCTTGGAGTACACTGGAGCGCTACCTATTTGCAGATTTTCCTGTAGAACATGACTCCAAATCATTTGTGGATAATGCACCTATATTCAGATTTTTCCCTAGGGCATGCAATTGCCGTCCATTTGCATGCAGCCAATTCTGGAGCGGCATTAATTTTCGAGAACCCCAATTGGCCGTACCTGAAAGACAGCTAAAGTGCTTTCTACTCTGCATATTAAATTATTTTTGTTGTTTGAGTTGTTAAAATAGGCAGTTAAAGCCATTTTTATAGGAGGTCTTAAGTATTTATGATTTTAGCTATTCACGTATGGCTTTGTTAATTAAACCCTGCTAATACCGCCATTCCACTGTTAAGACTTTTCCCTCATCTGTCCTTCAATAACTTTAAAATGGGCAGTTATGCATTACATTATGCTGACAGAGCTGTGTTATTTGATTTTTAAATTCTGAAGGTCTGGCTACCAAAAGTGAACAAAAATGGAAATTAATTATCGAAGAACAATCATATTTTTTTTAAAGAGCAATCTTATTCCTTTTAATGGAAGCAATATTCAGGATCTGGGTAATTCAGTATGTATGACAATTTTTTTATGACAAAAAAAAATCCAACATTGAATACATCTTTAAGGAAGAAAAAAATTAAAGCAACATTTTATGTCCAGCTTTCTGAAAATTTAAAAAGGAGTCCCACAGGGCTGAGTTTTAGTCTGTTATATTTTATATTTTTTATAAGATTGAAAAAAACTGCTTTTTGCTCCTTTATGCAGATGTGTCCATGCTTTCCTAATAGCAGTCAGTGTATGACTTTAAGTCTGTTCACGGAAAAGAGAGATCGTAATCTTTAAGTTTGGAAAATGATTTGTGGACGGCCGGGTCTTGCTGAAAAAACAGGTGTCGATCTCTTCCTGGTCAAATGAAAGTTAAAAAACATGGTTTTATTTTTGTTGGAATATGACAGACTTTGTTTCTGAATTGGCAAGTGAAGGGATTATTCGAATTATTGAATCCCGTTTTTAGCAAAAGCAAGCTCCTTTTTGCTTTTTCTACCAAAAAAGCTTGAACAAGCTGAAGCTGCAACAGAATACAAAGATGGGTGGACGTTCTCTCTATGTATTCCTCAAGAAGATCTTTTAGAAATCTCCCTTTCTCCTCACTTATATTCCCAGATGTCAGTTTGTTTCCGTGCTTGCTTTGCCTTTATCTTTGATCTGTCTCCACGTTGTTTCATCTCCCACTGGAACCCCGGCAGGTAGGAGATCGCACGTCTTTAGCACAGATGGCCTCTTCTCCGCCTTTTACGATGCAGTCGGAGTGCTGGAGGGGAGAGCTGTCCTCCTGCCGGTGCTTTGAATCGCCTCCTGCACCTTAAAGCTATCAGGGAGGCTGTGTTTGGCACCTCAACGTTCCCCTTTCCCCCCTCGTTGATGGGGTATGCCTTAAAAGCTGGCAGATTGGTGACGGAGGCGGATGTTGTGTGATGCTACATCCTGGTAGCTCTGTCTTTTTATCTCCTATTTTTCTGCATGTTTTTTCTTCGGTAGAGCAAGAAGGAAGGAGAGGCTTACAGATTTGACAGGAAAGTGTGAGTCTGACAGGAAGGTAGCACTTCAAGGCAGGCAGGTGAAACCGGTGGGAAGATGTTCCCCGGCTCGTTGGATTTGTAGGAACACGGCGGCTTTGCAGCCGGTGACACATTTGGCTCAAAATACCTTTCTTGCAGGGGAACAACGCCCATTTTGTAACCTGCACTGAGCATATATGTGCCCCCTTTAGGAAGAGAGGAACTTTTATTGTGGCATTTCCATCCTCAGTGCTGCAGCATCCGTTTGATTCAGTGATTTTTTTATGTAAAGACTTTGACTGGGTTATTCTGTTGTAGAGCTGCCGCTGTTTTGGGGTTTACTGTCTTCAATCAGCCGGCTTTGTGAAAATGTATTTATTTATTTTGTCAGATGGCCTGTCGACAGGGGCCCGACAGGAAAGAGGAATAAAGAGAATGTTAGTAATTTCACAATTTTAATTAATAAAGCAGAATTTAACCCCTCATCATTCCTGCGTTTTCCGCCCTAAACTTTAAAAAACTGCATACCCAAATTAAAATCAAAGCAATTCTTGAACCCTTTTGAGTAGAGGCATGGCTGAGGTCTCTTTAGAAAGAAAACACTCTGAAATGTCTTCCAGAACTGTGATATGTCTGAGTGTTATTGTTACCGATCAATATGATTTTTTAAGAATGCATGCTTTAAATGTGGCTATACTTTAATGTGGCGACTTAAAAAATACTGTGGGTCTAAAGTCTGAATTCTTACTTTCTCTACACCAAATTTGACAGCAATATACTAAAAAACTGAATATTCTGCACATTTTTTACATGTCAAAAGTAACCAAAATTCTGCCATTTGCATCCAGTTTATTTGCATGCATTAATGTTCTCTGCATAAAAACATTGGCAGAATAATTACTTTCTCTTTTCAGATAAACATCCACTGCTTCCATGTAAGTTGTATTTTGACAGAAAATGGGTGCTATACATATATAGCACCCATATGTAATATATGTAATATATTGCTCGTGAGCCCTGTGACTTTATGTATACGCCATTTTACGCATACTACTTTAGAAAAAAACTTATGTAAACTATAGGCATATCATATACTGTATCTCCATTTACAGCATTTTGTTTACTATTCGACGTGTCAAACATCAGAATCGTACACTGCGATTGGTTCGGGTACTTAAACGTAAAGTGAAAATGTGACATCAGCCATTGGCCGGCAATCTGACCTGGAAGGGGATCCTCGGATGATGTTGCTGTCGATTTTTTTTTTTATTTTTTTTTATTTTTTTTTATTTATTTATTTTATTTTTTTTTTTTTTCTGGGCATGTGCGGTGATCCTTGAAGGTGGAAGTGACATCAACGGAAGCAGGGCACTACACATATTGTTGTACATTTTCCGCTGCTGGTTTTACCTGGATTTTTTACAGTGTTATTGCACTTATTGTTTTCCTGGACTAATCACTTCATAAGACGACTTTAATCGGACCCTTATTAATGTAAAAAAAATAAAAATAAGCTTTTGTACAAGATCGATCAGTTCTGTCATGTTTATTGAACTACAAAGTAGTAAGGTATGGTGGTATATTTTAAAAATGTTTTAAAGAAAGTAATTTATTTGCGTGGGCCTATGCCCCCCAGGCCCACCCATAACAATGCCCCTGAGTTTCACACAGACGAACTCAACTTCTAGAACTGCAATATTGCATTTAGCCTTGAAACTAGAAAAATGAAATGACTTCAGTAATTGGATAATAGGTGATGAGTAGACCAGTTTGGACAGTTGAATGCAATTTTAGAACCAACATTGACAACACACATGTATGCTCCAACGCCGTGGACTGCTGGTATACATGACTTTTCCCTAAACAACGGCTTAGAGAACATTAGATTGTGCCCATATGTCGCAGTTGAGTAGGAGGGGATAGCTTTCTTTCTTTAGCCCTTCGAGCTGCCTGTATAAAACGATCCTGATTCTAGTTTTGTTGATCAAACCCCTTTTTTGACACCTAAAATCATCACGTGGAATCCTGAAAGTGGAAATGAAATCCACCCGGCAGGAGAGAAGAGAAAGGACCTGACATATCAACTCCCTGCTGGTAATCAAACCCTTCAAGCGGACGGGGTGCCATTAGAGCTGACTTTGATTTTCTCTGAGCCAACCAACAGCTGTTATTTTTAACAAAATTCTCTTACAGTACATGTGTACACATCATGTCTACACTAACTTGCAGCAACGTTCATAAAATATAATTTCTAGGCTTCAAGGAAAACATCAAGGCTGTGTAAGCGGCTCGGCTCATTTGGTTCGACTGTTTTCCTCTTGAGCGTCCCGTCGAGATCAAAAGTCGCTCTGATTACCTTAAAATGTGCAAATCTGACAAGCTGTTCAATCAAGATCAAACTGAAGAGATTAATGCCTTATGTTGGGACTCCTTTGCAAAGCTAATTCATGGAAAACTGAGGAAACCCCCCACAAATATTAGATCTCAAAAGTGAGAAAGTGTTTTTCACCAGAGAGACGACTGAAGAAATTCATTAGTACGAAAGCTCTTGTTTGAATGTTTAATTAGGATGTAAGCCCATGTGTTTTCCAAGCTCATAACTTTCAAATGGACTCTGCCAGTGGAGTCAAGCCAAGCTCTCACAAAGCACGTTTTATGTTGCATCGTCCGTAATTACTTTTAGCCGGACACAGTAAATATCTTGGACAGGCGAGACTCACTCCGAAGCAGCGACACTCTTTAATCATTTTTATTTTACGAGCATTATTTTAATGGGTCTCATCATAAAACGGCAAAAAAGATATGCTGCATTTATTTTGGAAATGACAGACCCTGACCCGGTGTTGATAAACATGAAAGTGTCCAGTAAAAATGTAGGCTTTTAAATCAGTTGCTTCATTAGCGGCAGCTAGAAATATGTCTAATAATGGCCACCTAAATACCCCCTTTAGCATATTCCCTTCTGCAAAGCTAACTTTGTTTTATTCATTGCATCTTCAGTTAGATGTTTGTACTTTATTAATGCTTAGGAAAATAAATCGCATTCAGTGGACAGCAATCGCCTTTTGACTTTGCACTGAAGGAGAAAAAGCTTCAACATGGCTGCCTGACAATCACTACAACAATATGAAATAAAAAAAAAATTAAAAAAATAAACTCAGCTGAATCACTCAGATTAAAACATTTAGAAAACTCTAAACTTAAATTTTAGTACATTTATTCAGATATTAAAGTCCCAAATTGAGAAATAATTTTTTGTGGCTATGAATAAAGGTATATAAGGAATTATTTTTGTGTTTATTTGGTCATTTTGGTTGATTACACTGCTTAAAGACCCATTGACAACATTTCTAGTTGAACATATCTGGTATTAATGATTTTGCAACTAACATGTCAAGTTGGAGTTGCTAAATTATGTTTAGATTCGATTTTTTTTCTTCTGTACAACTTCCCTACTTCAGAATTTAACTGCCCGGCTTTTCAACCTAACATCCAGAGATTTGAAAGGGAGTGGCAAAAGCAAATGAGGTGGATTAGCAGTGCTTGCTAACAACAAATGTAATCCAGGACCGGTTACCGTGGAATATCGCCTCAGCTTCCTGCATATTCAGCTGTTAGCATGTCATAAGACTATCCTATAGCAACAGTCTAGAGTCAGAGGCTTCTCTGGATTGTTGCAAGACGGATTGCTACTGGAGATTATTTCCTGTCCGCAGCATCACAATTGAAGACTCAGAAGATAATTATATGAAATATATATTGTTGTGGATTTATCAATTAAAAGTAATTAATTAATTGATACTTGTTATGATCTATCTGGTGATGCTGAGAATATTAACCAATAATTGTAAATTATTAACTTAATTCTCCCTTCATATTATTAACAGGGCACCATCCATCTTTTTATTTTAAAAAAAGGGCAAAAAACATATATATTATTTATAAGGGGATTATTAATCAATAATCTCATTTATGATACATTTTTAGGGATTAAACCAGAAAGATCCTATCTGAAGGAAATGAATTATTGCAGTAATTCACACACACACACACTCAGAATAAAAGAAACCAGAGATTTGAATCAATTTAACCAATTCATTCTAAAAACACAACTAAAATAAAACACTACTTATACTAAACGGTTCTGTTAAGACTACCGGTGTCTGAGCAATATGGCGATCAGCGATGACGTCCCTTAGGGCCGTCACGGGGCGCCTCCTACCGACGTCGTACGCAGCCCCTTGCGTGTACGTGAGGAGGCGGTGTATGACGCGAATGCGCAGCTCGTTCGATAAGGACAGGGGGAATGTTTTATGACCCCGTTTTATGACTTTTATGACGTTTAACTTGGAGCAAGAGGCCTGCGGTTCCTTCCTAACAAAGAAATGTCGTGGCTCTTGTCAGTGGGTTAGTTTCTGCTAATACAGGCTCTGGATGGGAAATCGAAGAAAAAGGGTTTCAAAATGTCCTTTGCGTGTTGCACGTTCCTGGCAGGCACTCCGAGGATGCTGTTGCCTATGACAACAACACTTCACTGTAAACTACCGGAGAAGAACCAAAACTTCTACAGACTAACAGTTCTGCTCACTAATAAAAGACAAAAACATACAGGAAACACACAATCGAAATACAAAAACTCACAAATTTACCCGTAAGCAAAACACGGCACGGAGGAATCTCAGAGCGCTCGAGATAGATGCAGCTCTTCACATCAATGGTTATGCATGCATATAATTATAAAGAAAAACTTCCTAATTTGTCCACCCAGGTTGAAGGTAAATTGAAACAGTCTTACTTTAAAGAGGAAGCTTCCAAGTGTGGAAGAAAAAGTCTGGAAGCGAGATGCTTGGCTCGTCAGCCGCGCGGAGGAAAAAAAACGAGAGGAGTTCAGCGCATAAAAAAAAGGGATAGTTTGGGGACAGCCAAACTATTGGGAAAACTTGGTTGCAGGGAGCAAGGACAAAATCCAGAACACGTGTTAGGAAAAAGAGTCTCTTCTTACAGTTCGGAGAACTGCCAACACCATCAGGCGAGTTTGGAAGAGGACAATGGATAGTCATCCATCGCTTTTATGCTGAGTGTGGGCGCATCGCCCCCCTTTCCCCGTATCTGTCTCCAATCAGGCTGTTGGCGGCAGCGGCGGTTTTGAGGGATTTGCATTCTAGCCAATTGCTGCAGCAGATCATCCACCGCTCAGCGGATTCAAACAGGTCAGAATTTCACAGCCGGGGAAAGGGGCGTGTCGCCAAGTTGTGGAATGCTGGGTCATGATTGTAGAGCTCCTTTTGATGACATATTCATGGTTCAGACCCCAACTATATATATATATATATATATATATATATATAAAAACCTGGAGTATTTGTTGGCAATATGCTCAAATTCAGAGACAATGGATGTATTAAACTCCACATGTTTAGGTTTGTGAATGCAGGACAGACGAGGCTTTTTCTTTGCATGTCTCCCCAACAACTCATTTAGTTGGCATCTAATGGTGTTGACGGTGACTCGGTGGTCCTAAAAGGCTGTGTTTTTGCAGCAGTTTTCCAGAAGTGAGCTCTGGAGATTTTCTCATTATTATCCCCAATTCCATCCTTGTCCATGGTGGGAGTGGTTGGGTCCTCTTTTGTCTTTTTTGGTAGCATTTTCACCCAATATTTAGACCTTTGGACATTCCAGCAGCTCTTGGGTCTTTTTCCCCCTGTGAAAATAATCCAATACGGTGATTTTTAGCTTCATGTTTGCTAAATCTCTCCCCTCCGGTATCTTTTCCCTCACCTAACGTCATTTAGCTTCCAAAGCTAGCACAAGGATACTCACTTAGAGACACTTCACCTCCATACTGTCTATCACATCTGCAAATAGAGGCCTTGTGCAGGTGGTGTTCCTCTCCTCTCGTCCTCACAGTCTGCTGGAGAGCTCCTACCGCAGGGTGAAGTGTCTGAGTCAAACCTTGGGAGGAAACACTCGCCCTCAGCCGAACTTGAGAGTTGCCCGGGATGCCCATCCTCAATCCAGCACACATGCTGATCCAGCCCTCATTTTAGCCCCTCTACAGCCTGTCAGATTAGCATCAAAAAGACTGGCGTAGTTCGAAGGCGCAAATGTAGAGCCATGCAGTCATGCATATTTATTTCAGTGTTGAAGCGTAGGAGGGGTTATAAGTGCTGACCCTGGAGAAGTGTTCAGGACAGAGACGCTCCAATAAACAGTGCTGTGTGGAGAGCTAGCTTCTCTCCGAGCACTGCATGTGATTTATGACCCCATCTACCTTTTAAATGATTCATTTTTATGTAAGATGTGATGTAGATTCAGTGGCACTGTTAAAACATGAATGAATAATGTTAGATTTATATTTAGATTATCTTAAAATTGCCTATTTTGGAGAAGATATCAGGGAAACCAAGCAAAGTTATAGATATTCCTGTAACTGCCTCTTTAGGAGTCACATACTTTAGCAAGTTGATCTCTCAACAGATTTAATGGCCTTAATAATTTCAGCGATTTTCACCTGAAATGCTTTAAAATGCATACCCATGTGAAAAATAGCTATTATTAAACCATTTGGAGTATAGTCATCATATAAATCTTTTTTTTGAAAGAAAACACAGAATTCTCTCCCTCAGAAGAGTGAGAATATGTCGAAGAGCTATTACTAAATAATATGAATTCTAAAACAACGAAAAAGATCAAATTTAATGTCTGCTTTTTTATTTTCTAATAATACAATCTTTAAAAGCTTGTATTGTGGACTGAAGCACAAAGTGGGTCTAAGCCTTAAAGTATCACTTTTATCCACTCAACATTTGACGATAATGAACCAAAAAAAAAATTATTTTGCATGTTAAGCTAACTTAAGGTCAAGTGCGGCCAATAGTGAGCCGCAAAATGCATTCACTGCAGTGTGAATGCAAAACAAATCACCAAACCCCTCTGATAAAAAAGTCAGAATTACAACTGTTACTTCTCTACCTAAGCTCCACAGCTTCTTCTGTTTTATTTTAGAAGTGTGTTCTGACATGTTGACACAAGCATGTTTTACTGGTGCGTAAAACTATAACATCTGTATTTGGAAAAGTCAATTTTCGCTCTTCACTACAAGTCAAGTGACTATTGGATATTCGATTCGTCAGTCATCTTTATTCTGTCCCACGATTGGTGCAAACTAGACAATGTAGTTTTCACCCATTGGTCAATAGTTGAAAATTTTGTGAGAACAGAGAGGGAATCCCTTCACCTGTTGGATCAATTAAGACGTCAATCAAAAGTCTCTGATTGGATGCTGTGTAATTTTAAGGCTAATGTGAGCATGCTAACAGAATATACAATTCAAAATGTACAACCATGTTCAGCTGTAGATTATATTGGATTGTGGATGTAAGACTTGTTTTGGGCTAAGCTATTGGAGGATATCTTTTGTTCAATATGGCTCAGTTCTATCAATGATTAGAGCTTAGAATAGTGAATCTGAAAGAATGTATCTTTGTTTACTGTTTGGTTGTGAAAGGAGGACCCAAATGCAGAGAATTGAAGAAAATGAGTAGTTTTAATGAAGATAGATTAAGCACTTAAAAGAAGGGACTGGATACATAGAACTAATAAGCAGCAAAATGGATGGCAAGTAGACTGAGAAGCAAGTCTGACAGATCAGCGAAGTGTAGCAGTGTCTGAAGAGTTTAAGTACTGTATACTGGGAGATTTGAAAGTAACATGGAGAAGACTTAAGACTAGTTAGAGAGAAGCAGTTGCAGGTGGGAGGGAAAGAATGGGTGGAAACAATCAGCAATTAGAGGAGCAGTATGACAGGGAGACCGAGGAAAACAAGGAATGAAAGAAGGAAAGACAAGACTGGGAAGTAATCCTAAATAAGAAATAATTTAGAAGTAATTAAAGATGAGATACCTAAGAAGGAACCAATGGGAAGTGAACCGAGAACAGAACAGAAGGGAAAAAATACTGGAAGGAAACAATCTTAGATTAGAAACGAAGAACTAACAAAGTCTGAACTAAGGAGACAAATAAAAGATGAAACACAAAAACAAAGATACAAAAAGGTGAAAACATCTAAGGCCAGGAAGTGAAAAGTAGGAAGCAAGGAAGTGTCAGCATAACACTAAACTGCTAATTTAAAACATAACAGAAAAAGAAAAATGTGCTAAGGTGACAAGGTAAACTCAATAAGGTAACGGAATAATTAAAAAAACTAATACTTTGTTTTCTTTGCAAACGTATTTGCTGTTTCTAGTAGGGCCCGACCAATATGGATTTTTGGGGTCCCAATGTAAATGAGTAGCAAAAGCCAATGGCCTATATAATGGCTGATAAATTCTCATGCTCACATTTTTCTCCCTGGTCATTATGTACATATTTCTAAATATTTTTAATTATTTAAGCATCTTTAAGTAGCCTGCTCTTTTGCATATTACTACCTGGGTATGCAACTTTATCTATATTTTAGCTTAATGACTGCACAGTACTGTTTTTATAACTATCTCCATAATGTAAATATTTTTTTCTGGACACTTACATTGTGTTCTGTTCTTGCTTTTGCTGCTGTTGCAACTTAATTTCCCCTTGTAGGACAATAATGATTGCTCTATTCTAGTCTACATAACAAAGAACAGTCTAAATAACTCACTGTGGACTTCAAATAATGCAGATTAGATTTATTTAGCAATGATTTTTAAAAACAGCACAGAACACACAACGTTCCTTGAATGCCCCAGGTGTGCATGCAGTTTAGTGCAGACAAGCTTCTGCGAACGTGAAGAACAAGCCGGATCTCTAATCTGCAGGGAATTTTGCCGACAATGTTTCACAGAAAGTAGCAAAGGGTGGTCAGAAATGTCGGCAGATTTGTCGCTATGCACTTTTTGGATAAAAAGCCGTCAAGGACGTCTGGAAAGTCATTAGAAATGGCGACAAATCGGCAAGCTGGCAACACTGGTTGGGTGACTCAATGCAGTGTAATGAGCTGATATCGTAACAACGCATGACCACCACTGTTGCTGCGTTTGTCTGGGGAAACTGCAGTTAAATCCTGACTATTGAGTGCATAGACCCGACAGCTAGCGCTGAAAGTATTTATTTAGTTATACCCCAATTCTTGAGCCGGTGGCAACCGCCATTGAGCTCCTCATGTAGGAAAAACCCACGTAAAGTAAAAAGCACACAGACAATAACTTCTAAGTACTCTTGTTTAAGAGTCTAATCTGTGCTCTGCGCTCCTTGTTACAAACACCACTGTAGCGAGTTTTTTTCTTCTCCAGCCTTGTAAACTGTTAAAGTTCTCCGTGAGCACCGCCGGCGCATTTTAAAATGGTGACATTTTAAAATGTATGTGTATGTATACATGGTGTATGTATGTAATATATAAGCGGGGTATTAAGAAAAAAAGGTAGATTTGACACAGATATACATCATGGTCTGACGTAGGAATGCTAAGAGGTTGATTAAAGGTTTTAGAGAGTCCCAGTCAAAATCCAGACCTAAAGTTGGACAGTTGGAAAACCCTCCAGTGAGTCTGAATGACAACAATTGTGCAAAGACGAGTGGGACAGTCATGATCATGTTCAACAGCAGTTGTTGCGACTAAGCTGCTAACCCATTACTTTTCCATATATGGTCTAGTTGGTTTCAATAGCTTTTGAAATGATAAAAACAAGATTTCTTCTCTGTTTCAATCTTTTCTGTCTCGGTAGTAGACGCCGCTCACCGTTAGTACTGTCAGCATATTTGAATGCATTTCATGAAGTCATGTATCTTCTGTTGCAGTCGCCCGACCTTCAAGGCCACCATACTTTTCATCCATTTGTTTGTCTTCACTAGACTTTGACATGAAAAGAATCAAAGTTTTATGATGGACCTGCCCACAGCTGGCAAACAGATGACAAAACAACTCAGTGGTTGATGAAGAGGGAGGACAAGCAAAAAAAATAAAATCATCCTAGCTGACTGACTCAGGCCGCTTCTAACATTCATCTGTGTCTCCACAAAGTGTTTCACTCTGCTGCTGTCGGCTGAGCTATCTGCCCCTGCTTCTCTTCAGTGACAGCGAGCTTTTGTCTGCAGCGAAACAAAGCATCGGGTGACACCCCGCCGCATCAACTCGCTCAAGAGTAGCACGAGGAAAGGACTTGAAAAGGCAGGATTAGTTGAAAGGTTTTCAGCCAGATGCTGCGCCGCGTCCCATGGTGTCTGGCATCTCAGGAAAATGAAAGAATATAGATAAATGGGTATTATTCTCTTGGTTTGTTAGTCTGGTGCATCTTTACATAAGTGCAGGACGATGGAGGACGGATAAAATCAACAGAGCATGAAGCAGCTTGTCCCTATTGCAACCAGTAAATGAGATAGATGTTTAAAGGATATTTTGCTAAGCAAATTGTTCAGTAGGATGGAAGAAGAAGGACGTCTACTTTGTAGAGCCAATTACTGATGAGTAAAATGATTGCCGCTTCTGGATTGTCTGCTTGCACAGCACCAGGCTAAGTATTTTAGCTTTCAAAGTTCTTAAAAGTATTTTAGATATGTTATACGAAGCAATCTGGGAATAGGCAGGGGTTGACTGACAAGTAGCAAGATCGACCCATCCCGGTGTGGCGCCACAGGCGAGGCCCCCCCGTTGTGGGGGGGGGGCCCGGGGGGGGAGATGGGGGTACCCGGCAGTATTCCCATATCCCCCCCCTCTGTTTTAAGTGCACATTAGAACAACACGCAACAACACCACATTGAGCTGGGGGAGAGAGGCTGGGGGGTCTTTCCACACTCCTGTTCGTTGGACCATCAGGGGTCGGAGCCCGTATAGAACATCACGCCGTCTGGTCGGGGTCCTGGGCTGGTGGGCTGCTCTTGCCGGTGTGGGGGCCTTGGCGGTCTACTTGTCCCCGTCCTGGTGGGCAAAGGGGTCTGTCTCCTGGGTGCAGGGGCAGGGTTCTCTAATGGGGCGTCTGTCCCTGGGCCTGGGAGTATGGAGTATAGTGTACGTATGGGGGGTATGAATGAGTGTATAGCGTCCTTTTTTCGTATGTCCTGTATTTGTAAGAATGTGTACGCATGAGAGGGAGGGTACGTATGAGTGTCTATGTCTACCTGTCAGGTTGGGTGTTTGGCTGCTCTCTGGCCTGATGCATCTTCTTCCCTCCCCGTCACTCCCCGTCGGTGATGGTTGCTCCTGCCCGCTGGTTGATGATGACTCTCGATGCATGGGGCTGGGGGTCCCGGTTGCGGCCCGGCTCGGTCCTGGTGCATGTCGGGCGGGTCCTGGGTGGTCCGGTGTGTCGGGCGGCCGCTGTTTCGGGCCGATGTCCTCCTTGGATTGACTGGGGCACCTCTTATGGGGGTGCCGGGGTTGTAGAATAGGTTGGTGCCGTCCGGTGGATCGGTGGGGACCGTGCCTGGCGCCCAGTCCTCCTGCCGGTTCCAGGACTTCTGCTGGCTGGTCTGTTCGCCTGGTGGGGCTGTCCGGCATTGGCTGGGCCCCTGATCTTGGCGCCCCGCGTGGGGCGGGATCTGGACCCTGGAGCTGGAAGATCTGGATGTCCAGGTGCCGGCTGGGCGCGGCCTGGGGAGGGCGTACATCCGCTGTGGCTCTTGCTGTGGCTCCCTGGCGTGTGGATGTGTGGGGGCGGGCCGGGTTGTTGGCGGTGGGTATTGGTCCGGGGTGGCGGCGGCGTGTGTTGTCCTCCTTGCCTGCGGCGGGGGGCCCTTGTCGGCTGGTCCCTGGTTGGGGCCCCGCTGGGGGGCGGGGTGCCCCTGGTCCCCGTGGCCTCCGGTTCCTGATCCGGGCCCGCCCTGGCGTAGCCGGTTACCGGCGGAGCCCGTGGGCTCGTCACTGCGATCTCTCGGGCCCCAGCATTGCGGCTGGTGGGTGCTCCCCTGGGACTTCCATCTGTTCCTCTCTTGGTGGGTGATCGACCCTGCGCTGATCCGCCTGTGGACTCTGTACTCTGTGGGACCCTGGATGCATACATCTCTTGCCTCCTCCATGTCTGTGCCGATTCCTGTAGGACGGATTGACTGTTCCTTACACCAGCTATCAATCACTTGCATGGGGAAACCTTATTCAGACCTGCATGCTCGCACACACATAGGTGTGGGGACATAGGTGAGGACGGACATATCTTAAACTGAGGTTATCATCATTAGTTAGTTGTTCACAGGAGCTTACCAGAAACATTTGTATTATGTTCATTAATCAATGCTTGTGTGTAGTGAATGTATAATTCTTTGTTTATTCTACTAGATCCGAACTATTGGTTTGGTTCTGTACAGTTTGTTGTTTTTGTTTTGTATTACTGTTTCTCTGCCGTCCGGCAGAGGTGGAGGACTGGGATGTTTTCTTGTGTTCTTTGTTTGCCTCCCTGTCTTGTGTCGTCGGTTCGCCCCTCTGTTGGTCCGGTTTCTTTTCTTCACCTTCTTCCTTTCTCCCTTCTTGTCTCAGTTTAATGTCCATGACGTCAGGAAATTGAACTCACAGTAATCACTAATAAAGATTTTTCATACATATACATCAAGTGGCGTACTACAGCGAAGCTGTAATAATCTCCTTGGGAAAGTAAAACTGTTGGGCTTGTACTTGGTACTCAGACACCAATTCTGAGTAGCATACTGCTAGACAGGACACGTTAAAAAAAAAAAAATAAAGCAAGATCGACCCATCCTGTCAGCAATTTCTTTTGCATAGAAGCTCCTACCAGCTGATCGTCCTAGCTTAAATCTACATCAGGAAACACGTCTCCAATCTGTTTTTAGCTGCTAGGCTTGGTTGTCTGCTGCTGTAGTTCATTCTGTCCTGATTAGATTGTGCTTATCTTGGTCAAAGTAATTATCAGTCATCTAGGACATGATAGTCTTGAGAATTTAAAGCAACTATGAGGCGTTTGAAAGTTTGTTTTTGCTCATAAGTGCCCCCTCAGGCCAAAGGCATAACTGCAGCCTGAATGGTACATGAAGCTCAGACATGCTGCGTGAGCTCACTCCCAAACAAAGAGAATCAACAGCTGAGTCATTCCCGTGCTGGAAAGATACTGATTTTCAGCCATGACTTCAACTGAGGTAAGAAATGTTAATGTTTAAGTATAGTTGGGGTCTGGTCTAGAGTTTTACAGCTGCTAAAAGCTGCTCTCTCGCCGAATCCATCCTTCAGTTACCTCTCGCTCTGCGGTTGTTTATGATGGAGATGGGACACACTAGACCTGAGTGTGAACGCGCATGACACCATTACTCGGGCTGCTCTGGACAGTCGGTAAATCTGCTTTTTCGACCGGAGCACTCACTATTTAGGTGAATTTACAGGCATATACAGGTTATCTTGGTGAAAAGGCAAGGGCTCATTCTACTGACGAGTGCATTGCTAGAGCATGTATAAGGAAGTAATTTTAAATGTGTATATTTTTATATGAGGTTAAACTTATTTATAGTCCTTTTAAATGAAGGCAACTAGACTTATCTTGTCTCGAAAAATGACCCTAACTTTAAGACTCATATATCCGATACTCCCAATCCAGTCCTTTCAGAACTGAAGAAGCCGCTTGGATGAGAGACAAAATGTTTTCAAGACAAGGAAAGTCCAGTTTTCTTCATTTGGATTCTCAAGATGTGCATACCTTGGTTGCTTTTCTGTTGTCTCCAACCTATTTACCTCCAACCTCTAATATCAACTAGCCTTTTTTTTCGGCCATTTACTGAAGGTCACTGGATTTCAAAATCTTTATTGTTGATTATTTAAAAGTCTTGCTGGAAATCCATAAAATCAGACATTCCCGATGAAACATTTGTGTTAAGAAACACTGTACCTGGTGCGTCTATTCACTATTGAATTAATTAATTGCAATTTGAAACAAGCAAAATCAATAGCTATATAAAAGTGTTTTTTTTAAGTAATTAATATTTGAAAGACATATAAGTCTGACCTGCTGCCCCGACATTTTTACTGGCAGAAGCATTGTGGCTGGAGCTAGTGCCATGCAGCATGAAAATTTCCAAAATGCTAATATTTTGTACTTCGGCTGTGAAAGTTGTTGTTTATCCTAGCAACATTTTTTTCTTTTTCCCAGAAATGTGAACTTTTCCCCTGCTGTCTGGTTCGTCCTCGCGCAGAGCAGCTGCTGTTTACAAGATATCAGCTATAGTGTAGATTTACCAATGTCCCACAAAAGAGATTTCCTTAATACGTCCACGTCTCGACTAATGTATGGCGGAGTGCAGAGTGCTCATAGCTGACAGAAAAGTATCTACATCTGACGGGAGGCAAAGATTCAATTGGTCACTCTGTGAAAAGGCTGGGAAAGGTCAGAATTCTTCTATTAACCTGAAAGCGAAAAACTAACACTTTGTTTTTACTATTTTTGTAAGAGTGCAGATTCATTTTTTTATCAGTTTAAAAAGAAAATATTTTTCTGATTCTTATGCAATTTCTGTGTTTTATGAACAAAAAGGTGAACTATTGTTTTTAAAATTTTCTTACAGAAAGATTAGAAGAAAAAAAATATTTCCAGAGATTTTAAAGTCGTTTCTGTAATGGTTAATATGTAAATGCCAATCTAAAGTTGATCTACATATTCTTTCTAACCACATAGAGCAGGACCATTTTAAATATGTTAAAAATAAAAAGTATTTTTTAGGTAAACCGTATTATTGAAGCTTTTGTAGGATTTGTGGAGGATTTGTGGATTTTATGAAAATAAAGTATCGACACCCCATATTATACTTCTAGAGCCAACATTTGTTTTCATACCTTGTTATGATTATAAAACAGATTTGGGACATGTTGGTTTTATTTGTGGACTTAAATTTGTTTAGATTCTTCAGTTATAGAGGGGGTGTAGTTGTGGTGATGATTTTATTTTGGTTTTTGAAGGGGGGGTTGTGGGGTCATTTTAAATCTGTAAAGCACTTTGAGAAACTGTTTGAAAAGCGCTTTATAAATAAAGTATGATTTGAAAACTGAATGATTTTAAAAGTAGAAAGTAACCAGTGAATGAATGAAAAAAAAAGATGTGCACATATTACAATACCCATGAATATCGATATATATAAATATCATTACAGACACGATTACTGCAAGCTGCAATGTTGAACATCAATTAACAATAGGATAAAAACTCTAAATACAATCACTTGCACTTATTTTTACATATCCTTGAAAAGTTATTTAGAGGCAGTGATTGCAACTATTTTCTTTGGACTATGAGTATAGCCAGCTTCATGCCTTTTTCCTCTCTTTTACATATTTAATTATTCTTGTCAGGTCAGGATCCTCCTATTCTTGACTGAAACTTGGCTTCACAGGCCGCCACTCGCCCACAAAGACCATTTAATGATTGGGGATCAGCAGTTCATGGCACGTCTCTGTAATTATGTGTTTCTTACATTTTATGTGACATGAAGAACAATGACTAATTCCAGTATGGCTTCAGCTGCAGTTAGTGGGTTGAACCTCTAAGTAGCCATTAATGAGGCCTCTTACCTGAAGGATGTAGTTACTTTAGAAGGTGTGAAAGGTTCCTTTTGTAATGCTGCAATTTGTCTGTTGCAAAATCGTCAAAGTGCCCCCATATTAATAGGGTGAGAGTGGATTATTTCTTTTAAAGCTGCAAGTACCTTGCATGCTGAGCTTTATAATGATACCAGTAAAAAGAATAGAAGCCGGTGGTGTCCTGGGCATTTAGGATGCGTCGTCAAAAAATCGACTGCTGGGATTTAAATTATGAGACTTAATAGTATCATCCTGACAGCATCCAACAACATCAATTGCCTGCTCATGGGATCTCAAAGAAAGGTGCTCCAGCTGGGAACTGCAGGGCTGTTCACCAGTTCTGCGATTCCATCACACACGGGCTGTCGTAGCCTTTTGATTGAAGGATCGGATAGAGAAATTGGTGAGAGGACTGATGCATCTGACAGGCCTGCAAACATTCAGGGTAGACACTTGTTAGTTAGCAGAACAATTAGAGGTTCATGCTAATTTTAAAATAAAGCGGAATGATTGGGCTTTATTTGGGCGAGCAGAAATATAAGCACCATCCCCATCCAGCAGTCTGCATCACCCAGCTGTCGGGAGGAAATCACAGGCAGTGTAATAAATCAACCCAATGAGGTTCTCAAAGTCACAAGGCCCTGGTGCCCTAATGATGGGATGTGTGGGATATTATTACCCCCTAAGCCCTATGCGTTTGTCTAAAAGGCCTTTTGGTTGGGTGAGTGGCGAGCAGGGGAGGCGTGCGCTGTCTGAGGCCAAGGTGATGCTGACGGGGTGCGGACGCATCGCACGTCTCCACAGAGATGGGGCCAAGGTGACTTTTAGAGGTACAGAACAGAAATGTTTTGGAACTCCCCTTATGACCCACGCCGCATTAACACTCCGCTCCTCATTACACTGAAGTACCGTAAACCTAAAAGGCCGCAGCATGAATTAGCATTAGAACTTTTGCTCTGGAGTCATATTTAGCTGCTTTTAAGAAGTTTGGCTGAACATTATATAGAAGGGAGCAGCATTTCTATCCATGAAACAACATAAAAGGGACTAGATATAGCATTTTTAATGCAGTCACTCCAGATGATATATATGAAATATATATATATATATATATATATATATATAATATATATTATATATATATATATAATATATATTATATATATATATAATATATATATAATATTTATTTTTTGTGTGCAAAAGTTTGTATGTTTTTCTTTGTTCCAAAGCATAAAAAGATACTTGAAAATGCACATAATATACAGTAGATGTCAAAATTGAAAAATTAGATTTACTGAAAGAGTTATTTAGGTATTAGAATCTTTAACATGTTCATCAGAAAAAAAGATAAAGGGGACTCTTTGGATTGTAAAGATTGCAGACCTGTGGCTTAGATTGAAGCAATTTTCCTATTTTTACTACAGAACTTTAATTAGATGTCTTAAACATGTGAGTAAACTCTTCCACTAGCTCTATAAATTTGTTCCCTTTGGATTTTGTTCAGCAAGTGTACATCTTACTTCATATTCTGTCTGGGACTTTGAGTTGTTTTCACAAGTGGTGGAGGGATGGAGCTGTAGATTTGTTTATGTCTGTAGAGAACAGGTGTAGATCAGTTACCTGAAAGCGTCCAGAGACGTTCGCCCATTTCAGGTTTCCAGCCATTGAATTGCGATGGTAAGATTGTGTTGATGTGACTTTTAAAAATTAGTCATGAAGGTGTTCTCCAAGAATACACTCTGGGAATTTGATCCTTTGAGATATTACAGATACGACGAGGGACTTTTCCTTGGAGCTTGGAGTAGAGCAGATCTGGACAAGTCCTACTGGGAGGAGACCCTGGTAAGAGTGGAAACTCCCTGGAGGAACAAGATATTCACCCTGGCTACAAAATCACTTGGGATTCCTTTAGATAAGCTGAAAACTTTTACTGGGTTGAGCAATTCCTCAGTTTCCCCCTCTAGTAATGTTGTCCGTTATCAGATAATCGAGGAAGGATGGGTAGGAGTTCTAAGGGCCATATCCTTGTTCTAACCTTGACCCTTGTGAGAGCATCGGCCACCAGTTATTGAACTTACAGTATGTGATAATAGTAGATTGCTTTGGCATCAAAAATTGCTCTCTTTTGAGGTTTTGCTCATTTTCGGACATGTCAAGTTTGATCCAATATCTGCATAAGAACCAATATAGAGGAGAAATACGGCGAGTAAAGGTTGTTTAAGTTTTAAACTGTCATGCATTTCTAGATGTTGTTTTACAACATTTTCATGAGTAAAAACATTTCAGTATTAATGAGAGTAAAAGAGAGTATTGGCCTGAAACAACAGCATATGTCCTATATTTTATATATACATAAGGATCTACCACTGCCCTATCTTGTAGGTATGCTCGGTGTTTCCTCATACTTGACTTATTATTTCAAGATTATGCTTGGCTGTTTCCTTTTTACTTCAGTTTCTCCGTAATTTATAGCATTAGATTTTTCTGTTCAACTTTAATTTTTTCACTGAAATTGTTCAGCTTTCAGCTTGATGTTCAGCTTTATTCCAGTCATGTTGCTTCCTTTCTGACATTCAGCGTCTGAAATAGACTGTGGTGTGTTAGCAGTCCCAGCACTTGCTGCTCAGTGTCTCCATATCCAAAATATTACCTCTCAGTTTGTGGCTCCAAGTGAATACTGATTTTGTAGGTTCTCTAGCTGCTTCAAGCTCCATTATTTTCAGGAGTCATGAATTATGTTTGCTGGGGCTTACTGACAAATGACTAAACTAAGAACAATGGGGAAGGAAAGACATAGTAGTACAAAACCCTTACATTAATGTAGAACAGTTTGAATAATAGTATCAGAAAGTCATTATTTAAAAGTCCTGTAACAAAACAAGGATCACTATAGATATTACTGGAAAATCAAATAATAGTTCCAGCCAGAAATAATACATACACTCATCATGGAAATGAATATTATGTTATTTAAGGATCATACAACGTACTAGGACTTGTTGGAAGAAGTTTGAATGTATACTACAATTTAAAAAAGAATATTAAGCCCCCCCATGTTATCGCCAAGCTAACAAGGTAGCATGTGCAAAATCATAAATAATGCTTAGAATACAATAAACCGATGAAAACAATAAATAATGGACATGTTACCTCTACAACTTGGAAAGACTGGGAAGCTATACAATTTTCCCAGTTATGTGACCTAATATAGCAAAGTGATATTATCATCATGTTAATGCTAATTTCAACAATAGCAATTTATAATATCAGAGTTCAAGTCCTAATGTGTCAGTCTTGAGTGTAAGGGTGCATTCACCCTGTTTGCCCAGAAAGTCTGGTGCGTTTGGGAAGGTGTGAATGGGCAATTGATCTCTGATTCGGACTTAAGTACCGAACTCTAGTCCACCTAAAAACGTAGGTCTCTGGTTAGTTCCGTATGTAACTGTCAGGGGGACCGGAACCACATCAAAAGCAGGTAGCGGATTATTGTGGAGGGCATCCTGGGAAAATACAATTAAAACGGTGTATGCTAGATAAATAGATGCTGGATCTTGTACATATCTTGCTTAACGTTTGCTTTACAAGAACCTCTGTGCTGTGAGGTTGCACGGGCCCCTACTCATAGCCCCATAAGGAGCCTTCTCAGCCGCCTCGTGTAAAAAATATTTTTTTAATTAATGAGTATTAATGAGTAATTTAACTAATGAGAAATTTGCAGGTACATCTTCTTCATCATTCAATGCATCAGTTCTTCTAACAACAAAACAATCTCACTCCATTTCGATACAACATGATGTTAGGTTTGAATACCTCTTGTCCATCTAAAGTCTTGCAAATTGCCTCCTGAGTCTAGAATGATGTGGGTTTCTCCACTGTCCAGGTGTTCCTGAATATCCTGACCTTTTTTAGTTATCTGAAGATGACAATTTAGGTAATCTTTGAGACTGCTCAAGTATTGTAACACCTGAAAAACAATAGAAATTAATTATGATAGTTTTTTTATTAAATGAATGAATTAAATTAGATTTTTCAATTGCTCCAAGTATTGGTCAAGCCAATAAGTAGTGACAAATCAATAAAAATCAAGAATTTTTTTTTTTTTGTTGATTGAAAGCCTTTACCCAAACAGTAGGGAAGGATTTCACTTTGAGACACAGATGTTTGGACAAGCTTGAGCTGAGCGGGAAACAAAAATCCATCTCGTCTTTAAGCTTGTTGAACACATGCACAGATCAATAATTGATAGCTTTGTGAGTAAGATTTAGGAGTCATCACTAATTTAGGAAGCATTTAAGTGTTACAGCTCAATGTTGAGTAAATTATTTAGAAATCCTGAGCGAAGTACTAGTAGCTATAATTAGCATTTAATTTTGAGTTTTGTTACGTTGCCAGATAAGGATTTATGACATGTTACCAATGCTGTTATTTTAAAAAAAAATTTCCCTTAAGTATTTGAAATGGACAAAACACAACTCAGCCAAAGTGTCCTTCTAACATTTTTTCATTCTTACAGTTCCAGATGGCTTTCATGGCCACCTTACACTGTGCATATAGAAAAGGGTACATAACATAAAACTGGCAGCTGGTAGATAAATTTGACAACCCGTGAGATAAAAAGCCTGTAATTTAGATGCTAACGGCCAGCTGTCTTACTGTTCACATTTCTACCCAAGCTTTCTTGGTCTTCCTTTGTTGTCGTCATTTTTATCCCTTCCCCTAAATCTAAGGAACCCTTCTGTCAGATACTCTTGCATGGATTGTACAATGAGAATAAGATGCTTAGAACCATGCCTAGTAGCAAAAGTTGGGGTTCCAGAACTTGAGTTTTGCTTGTTTCTTCCATTCCCGGATAAAGCATTGACGTCAACTGCTGTCCGTGTTGCAAACTGAGAATTGTTAAATGAAATTGGAAGTTTACCCAGACTCAGCATCCTGAGAACAGATCATTTACAGCAGGCCTGTGAATTATGTTGACTAGTTGGCTTGTATCTGATATTACGAATTAAATTTCTCAGGTAAAATATTTCGTCAACAAAATTAACCCTGCGTCGCATGCGTATTTGTTGCACTGTAGTATTTTCTTTCCTTAAACGGATGAGAAAATGTCTGTTTTAAGAACAAAATGCAAAGTGGTGATTTGGCTTTGGAGTTATTCCCTCATCGCTCCCTGAGGCAGTTTGTCTTCTCTGTCCAGACCGTGTACGTTGTTGTCCTTTTAAAACAAAACAAAAATGTTTGCCTTGAACTCTCTCTGAACCTTGCAATCCACCACTGACATTTTACACAGCCCTACCCTACTAAAATACACACAGACAGATTTTTGCACTCAATTTCCTCCTCACAACTGTGAATCACATCATTGCACATCTTTCCCTCACACACACACACTCACTTGCTCACTGGTGTTAACCCGTGTTTTTAGAAGATCCTGATGCTAGGGCCGAGAGACCCGTTAATAGGTTCCGGTGGGCTGACTACGTCCGATGCCTTTGACCATCACTTAGTGCGATCTGGAGTGACAGCCTGCCCTGCTGGCCCGATTGCTTCTGCGATGGAGAAGGTCACTCCAGGACAGGTGTCTGTCACTGCTGTTCAATTATAGAAACAATGTTGGAGGCATTAAAGGGAAAATATGATAAACCACTGACCTCTGCCTTCATACACAAGGGCACAAATTAGCATTTACAAGAGAAACCTGCCTTTTTGAGCTGCGGTCTTTAATAAAACCTCTTGCCGTGTACAAGGAGTCGGGGCAACTGTGCAGCTCCACTCGGTGTCATAACCACTTTGATCTGCTCCTCTCAGATGGCTCTGATGAAGGCTCCACAATGGGCCTGATTGTTGATGATCAGTGCCAGTGATTCAATTATCGGCTGCAGCTTTCACTCTGAATGTGTAATCTAAAGCACATCAGTGGCAACATGCAGAGCTAACAAGAGCTGCTGATGACGGGACAGACTTCAGAATGCTTCAAGAAACTTGGGGGACTTTTCAGAGAGAACGCCAAAGCAATGAGATTCCTATTGATTATTTAGTGCAAAATGACACACAAAAGGATCTGCATATTTGCACAAATGTAGTAGTTTTTCAAAATCTGCATAGCAAGACCTCACACTCCCTATTTTACCGTTTAAATTCATGCTGATCAGTACAGATTCTAATGCAACCAGGGGTGCAGAAAGAAATCTTCACTAAGAGGAGTTGTGGATATTTTAAGAACTGTTCTTAAGTATTTTCATGAAAATAGAGATACTCAAATCTAAAAAAATATTTAGTTGACTTTCTTTTAGTATAGCATGATCAAACCCAACCAATATTAAGTGAGCTCAGTCATGTAAATATAATCTGTTAGGAAAAGTAGTTTTATGTCCCCAACTGAAGACGGCAAGAAGTTTCTAGAAAATTAGTTTAAATCATGGATTGACAGAGCAGTGTGAAACATTCCTCTGGCAGGTACAAAGTGCAACATGGCAAGTATGAAATCTCCCATGGCAGACATGTTAGCAAAAAAGTTTATTACAGAAGGATAAAAAATAACTGGAGATAATGAAGTTGGAAAATGAGCAGTGTTCATTTCTATGAGTTTTTCTTTATGGATAGTATGTTTTCACAGCTTAGTCAAGCTTTTCCAAAATGTCAGGGATGTAAATTGCTAGACTGGCTCTCAAATCCCTGCGGGAGAGGTCGTAAGTAGGGATGCACCGATACCCTCTAATTTACATGTATTGGTTAAAGTTAACCGATACCATGAACCGATACTCAAAATGTGGTAAATCTGCCATAAATTCACACATTTTTTCATTTTCAATTTAAATTATAGTTTTATGGTGATTTTATAATTTACATGTGTTAATTTGTCTTATAAGTCATGTTTAGCTAGTAAAGTCTGGAGCCTTTAGTAAGAAAGGTATAAGGTGGAAGGTATAAAATAGATTAATTCAGCAGCAGTATGGGATCGGTATCGGGTATCGGCAGATACACAAAGCCCAGGTATTGGTATGGGGACTGGAAAAGTCAGATCGTAACTTCATTATATGCTGCTCATTTTTAGAAATTAATTTCTACAAAAACCTCAGTTGACAACAAATTATCTCTGGATTTTGTTTAAGGATCATCCATACTATAATCAGATAAAATTATTTTCAACATTTTACTGTAGTTTTTTTTGAGATGAGCCAGGGTAAATGGCATTATCTTCATGATCCAAAATATGCTTATTTCTATTTCTCCAATTTTAGCCCATTATTAAAACACTTGTTTTACGCATAGGTTTACAGCATGGATAAAAGACATCTTAGACTTTTCAAGACAGACTCAATTATAAATAAATTAAAACTCAGGCAAACCGTGATCTACTAAATAAATCTTAACTTTCTCACTTCTAATAAATAATGCAATAACTACCTCTTAGACTCCTAAAAATATCTTTTCACTTTAGATCTGCTAGATCAGCTGGATTCTTTTGCAGGCATTGCAAATGTTACCGACTGCAGCTGTCACACTGAATCTGTAAGTCTTCCTCACTAATAGAAAAATCAGTCAAGAAACACAAACTCGCTGCATGTTATACAGTCATGTGATTATACAATTATCAAATATGTATTATGGATATTGTATATGTATGTGGAACTAATAGGTATGTCATAAATGTCCATATTTGATCGTTTTGCTTCTCATTTCTTTTTATTTTGGTATTCTTGCCTGCAAGGGCACTGCTCTATTACTGTAATGCACTATGTGTACTCGAAGCAGACCTTTAGGAGAATGCAAACGTCTGCTGCTTATTTCCAAGTGTCAGCATTTACGACATAGAGCGTGTGCTAGAACATGTATTAAGCGATCATGTGTTAGATTTAAATGCACATATGGTATCAATTAACAAAATATATATATTTTTTAAAAGAAATGTGATGCGTGCTCAGGGTAGGGAAATGGATATAATGACAAAGAGTTTTTGAGAAAAAATGCTGGAAAATTGAGGGTGTATCACTGATCATTTGGAAAACTGAGAGTGTTAAACAACCTACATCCCCCAAGGTTGCAACGCCCATGTCTAAATGCAAGCAAAGCAAAATACTATTTTAATTGGCTAAAATAAAGACATTTCCTCCATGAGTACAAAAATGATCTCACTAAGTGTTGCCCACATGGCAAAAACCCAACCAAAAAGTACAAACATTAGATGAATCATAAACAATTCCACCTCTTTTTAAAACTGCTTCTGTTTTTCAAACTTCCTGTAATGGCTAGCTCCGCTGCAGTGCTAATACTAACTTGATCATAATTTGAACATATTTAACCATGTTGCTTTTTAATGTTGATTATGTTTCTATACATTTAGCCGATTGTAAAAAAATATATAGTTTGCTTCTGGATGTGTAAAACCAATGTTTTATTAATGTGTTAGCATAGTGCTATGCTGACCTCAGTATTTGAGCTTTTGTTGGATGTCCACCGGCATTTTTATGTCTAAAGTTATAGCCCGTTTCTCTTAATTTGGCAATTTAAATATTTTTCAAATGTAACTTTTTTTGTTGTTGAAATATAGCCTGAAACCCCCCTTAATATTTTTAACCACATTTAGACTAATAGATGTGTTGATTGACATTAAATGGAAGGCAATATCATGGTTTCTCTTTTTCAGCAAGATATTGGGGCGCCGGGAACTGATCTAAAATTCTGTATGTAGATTGCAGCTGTACATGTTACACAAATCTCAATATTTGCATAAACAGGAACTTGCATCTGTATTACTGAAAGTATATATTCAAACAGGAGAAAAATGTACTCTCTCAGAGATGGAAACTCAACCATCATCATACAAGAATGAATAGAATATGATTATTTTGCCAGAGAGGTTCTTATCCCTTGATTTCTCAGATGATTTTTGGAACCCGCTTGAATAGAAACAGAAAACTGCTTTATTTCCACTCTATATATGTAATGTCTGAAACTGACTATCATCTTTAGAATACTGAATTGCTTTTTTCTTGTTTTGAAGCTTTCTCTGTATCCAGGGATGCTGTATTCAGCGTGTAACAGTTATTGTTTTCAGTATCTGCGTGCGGACGGATCAAAACAGAGTTTTAAGTACCATAATGTCACTATCTGAGACAAAAAATGCTCCAACATCACAGTAACAGACCCATCTGAGCTGGTCACATTTTAGAGTTTTCAACCGTTAAAAGGACATTTAAAGTAATTTTGTTTTACTAAGGTTTATGTGAGAATGTTGTCTCAAACTCTGCTTGCTTTTCAAACAAATTAAGTGATTGGCAAAGAAAAAAAATCACAAAAACATTGTAACTTTTCACAAAAGCTTTTTCACAAAAAAGTGTATGAAATATTTAGTTTATTGACGTACAATATTGCTGTTGACTGTTTGTCAAATACATAAATAAATACTGTAAATGGGCTTAGTTTTGGAGCCAAATTTTAGAGTTGGAGAGTTTGTGTCAGATTTGCTGCTCATGTGTAATGTATTATTTGCTGCTGCTTGCATCACTGGTGTGTTTTTAATACAAATGGCTTATCTCAGATTGATGTTCATTTTTACAAGCATTGCCACCCTTACTGGATTTTTGCATGACAAACTAAAGACTGTTGGATCAAAATAAGCTCCTGTTAATATAAAAATCCTTTAATTATTCTTCCCCATCCCTCCTGAACTGGATAATGTGTCATCATGTTTTTATTTCTGCTTTAGATTTGATTCAAATCTGGCTTTGTGCTCGCCATACGGAGATGGCTTTGTGGTTCCTAGTTAAATAATCCCATATGTCTCTCTGAATCAACAAAGTCTGTGTTTTTGAGTATAAAACTGAAATAAATAAACATGCATCATCGAGTGTGTGTAGTTTCAGTTCTTGTTTGGTGAGAATGGAATTTAGACACATTGGCTTAATAGATTATGTATGTTACAATTGAGTTTAGGACATAAATAGAAAGTAAATTTGCCTAAACTTCTAAGTTTTAATCATTCTGAATGTTTTATACCTGTTTAAAGCAGCTATAACTCAATAAGACTCCTGAACAAGTCCAGACTGGATCTCTTTAATGTCAGCTGAAAGACGTATGGTGTTGAGCAGCGTTTCCTGACCCTTCTTTGCATTTGAGATGAATCTGCGTATTTGCTGGGTCGCTTCCCAGAGTACCTCATCCTCCCTAATGCATGCAGTCATCGCCCTAAAACTGCTCATCTTAAATGAAGACAAGTCATCTAGTGAATTAGATCAATGATGAAGCTGCTGTACCTGAAGTGAGACCAGAGATTCTTCAAATATAGAAAATCCAAGAGTATCACACCCTCAATCATCAGATACACACACTTGATGTGTATAATTTGGCTTAATAAATAATTTTCTGAATGAATGAAAAATCACCTGTACTCACGGCAACTTCATCAGTTTTATATGGGGGTAATTTTTTTATATAATTGCAAAAATATTTTTTACTTCTGAATAGAGTTGGGTAGTGCTGTGTTGAATAAAAAAAAAAAATCTAGTTGAATATTATAAAAATGAAACTAAATTGATTCGCAAGTCCAAAAATCAATGTAATTGTTGAACATTATTTACCCCTTTTTGTAGCTAAAATTGGAAAGAAAAGTCCAGTCAGCCATTTTGAGGCTTTTGTCTAAAAGGGTTAATACGCTTTCTGCCGGTGAACTGTTACTCGCCCAGTGTTGCGTCTATATAATTAAAGTAACAGCTAAAAAGAAGAGCTTTTTTAGTAGCACCTTATCTATATCGAATTGGAAATAAATGAATCAGAAGAGACTGGATCTGATTGGATTGCGATAATCGTTTCTAACCCTTAATAATCAGAATCAAATTGATTCTTGAGATTTGAATCAAATTTGACAAACACATGACAGCAGCTCAATCAAATGAAGCACCTAGACATGTTAAAAAGGACTTGCTGAAAGTTGAGTTAAACTGAGCATAAGCGTGGACAAGAAGGGAAGTTAGCTTGTCTGTCTGCTCATGAGGGTTGGATTGGGCAGAGAGGGGGGGGGTATAAATGTGACCTTGTTCAAATCTCGGAGGTTGGGAATGTGGTGTACAGTGGGGAGAACAAGTATTTGTTACACTGCAGATTTTTGAAGTTTTCCCACTTAGAAAGCATGTACAGGTCTGTAATTTGTATCTAAATTCAACTGTGATAGAAAAACATTTTTTAATAATCAATTTCCATTTTATTGCATGACATAAGAATTTGATATATCAGACAAACATAATTCAATATTTGGTACAAAAACATTTGGTTGCAATTTCTGGGGAAACAGTTTATAACAACATTGCAAAAGGAAATCCCTGCTTCTTCCATTGTCATCCTCTTCGTACTCTGTGCTGCTGTGGGTGCCTTTTAGTGCTGATCGGTAATGTAACTCGCTGTCAAAATTGTGATATGCTGATGTCTTAGAAAAGGTAATTATAAGGCCATTATTGCTGGAAGCACAACAGCTGGGAGGACCGGGCCAACTGATTTACCCTGTGAGATTTTCCCTGCTCCAAAACATTTCCTGGAACTCATCTAGTGGAAACGGACTTGATGTTGAAAAAGCCTTGTTGATGTCATGTTTCAGTGAATGATCTTTCTAGTTCGAGATGATGCATAATTGCTACAAACAACCCCTGAAAGGAATATGATGTCTTGAAATTAAACCTTGAAGCAGATGGGTCACAGTAGTGAATGACCTCGCCTGGTGACACAGGCTCACTGTAGTTGGACAATAAGAATCTCTATTTTAACTCAGATCTTAACCTCACAAGGTAACGTTGGGATGTGGTCAAATAGGATGTTGCGTCGGGAATGGGCAGCATACAGATCTGCAACAACCAGGAGATACTATTATTAAATGAACCAGCATCTTTCCAATACTTAAGTAAATGAGGGTCCAACTTTAACTCAAAGTCGATGATTAGGGAAATATCCAAAATGATTACAGAGGTCCAAACTGAGTTGTCCTTGTATTCTTTGTACTTTTTTAATACATCGTTTGTTGATTATTTTTTGTTGTTTCTGGCTGCAGTTTTTTTTTTTTACTCTCGAATGATTACTATATATGTTGATATGTTCATAATGTCTTAAAAACCTCATAGGACGTAATTGCTCCCAAAATTATCTCATACTGCAGAGATAAAACTCATAGTTGTACCTGACAACTGAGCGTCTTAAGTCCTCAATTATACAAAAAGAGGAAGACATTATGTATTTTTAATATTCTTTTATATTTTCCTCTCATCTCTGTTACCCAGCATGCATTCTCCCTAATATGTGTTCCTAAAGAGAATACTCCCATGTTACCAACCCAGTCATCTTCATGTAATGGAAAAATGATGACAAGCTGCCAGCTCTACAATAGCCAGAGGATAGACAGAGGAGACTGTCTTTTTAAAAAGCATTATTTTCCTCCCAATCCAATTCCATCCTGCAAAGGAAACTAAAGATTGATTTCCTTTTCTAGCTTTTCTTTGTCATTTCCCATCTTCTCTGTCAAGATAGATAATGTGATTGTTTCCTGCCCACCATTCAATCACATATTTGTGATTATATTTGGCCATATTTGTTTTAATGCAACATATTTTTCTGCGCTCACATGGAGAATCTGAGCCCGTGGTAAGTAGTAGCAGAGTCTGTCACCCATCCTCTGTTTATTTTATGTTGTTTTGTTTCTTTGAAAAATGTTTCTTTTTTTTTTCTCTCATTGGAAATTTTACTTTTTAGTAAAAAATCCTTATTGAAGAATCGGTGGGTCTCCTTCCCCTGCTTTGACTTTCAGGGTTTTTATGCTGCATATAAAGGTTGAAATTATTTTTCACATCTGATTAAGATGCTGATTTTTACTTAAGGAAACATGTGAATTAATTACAACAAGCAGTAAACCAGTCTTAATCATAGCTTCACATTCAAAAACTATCCAACAGTCTGAAAATAAGGTTTTAAGTAGCTGCAAATTATTTTCTTTTGTTGGAAAAGTGTTGTATGAGTAAGTAAGATGACTGTGTTTGATTCGTTGTTACTATAGTTACATTAGTTTGCACTGGACTATAATAAAAAGATATTATCTTGACTAAAATTACCATGATCACATAAGAAAACATAAGAGAGAGGAAATTGTTACAACTAATGCAGTGAGAAGATTTCTGCTCATTTTACTTTGCTGCCGGTTATTTAGGTTGGATTAGGACAAGTAGTTTAATCATCTGGATGTAATGAGGGTCCTCATTTTAACATCTTGACTATGATGCAGTACAGATTAGTAGCATTACAAAAACACTTAATTCCCTTTCTGTTCTAACAGAAAACTGAAATTTGGATTATGGTGTTTCACACACTGATATTGCTATCAATATACAATGGACCCAAGTGTCTATTCACAGCTTTCTTGGTAGAGCATGCCAAAAGTATATGAAAGATAATCCATTTTAGCATTTGAAATTCGCCATTATGCCATCATGATGTCCTTGAATTTAAAAGAGACATTTTGGTGCAGAGAAAATGCTGAGTTTTGATCGGTAGCAAAAGTTAATTTAGGTTTTGTCCAACAACCCTTAGCAGACTACAACTGAAGAAGAAGGAGACAATGGGCCATAGCTTTGAGGACGAAGGAAGGAGCATTAAATGTGGAGGAAACCACAAAAAATATGGCCATGTGGAAAGTGGCAGCTATGCCGGGGGAGAAATAGTTGGAGGAGTGAGAGCGAGCATGCGGGAGAAGCTCTACAAGGTCTTGGTGAGTAGCCTATTTCAGGTGCTGGCTAGTGCTAGCTAGCATTAGCTTCATAAAGCATATATACAAATTCTCATTTGTAGGCATTTTAACTGCAAATTTTTATAATCAGATAAACCCTAAATAACTTGACAAACACGGTCAAAATTATTATTATTATTGATTATCATTGAAATTAAGGCTACGTTCACACTGCAGGTGAAAGCGCATCAAATCCGACTTTTTTGCCCCTATGCGACCCATATCTGATCTTTTTCTGGCGGTCTGAACGGCACAAATCCGATTTTTTTCAAGTCCAACCCAGGTCACTTCAGTATGTGGTACTGAATCCGATACATATCTGATGTTTTTGAAAGCGGCTGAGGTCTGAACGGCCATGTCGCTTTAAATCCGTCTTTTACGTCACTGACACGAGACAGCGTGTCAGTGACGTCAATAATCAGCGCCGGAGAAAACAAACGAACAATAGCCACTGCTCCAAACAAGGCCATTGTTAAATCATGAGCTCTCCTTTTTCTTTTGGTCGTTCTTTCTCTAATTAATTTTTCAAAATTCCGTCGGTTCCGACTATGCACGAGTTGATAGACTGCTGAAAAATAGGCTTACATCTGTAACCGCCATTTTTACTTCCGTAAACAGAGCGCGTTGTGTGAGACGTACTATGGTGATGCCTCATCTTCTTCTGCGCATGCAGGGCGCTTTGGAGCCGTGAAACGTTCACACTGGAGCGCGTTTGCTGTCGCATTTTATCTGTAGTGGAAATTGTTCTTTTGTTCGATGAGGTACTGACTGAATTCATATTTTGTAAAGTGGGTGTAATAATTTATGCTGAGCCCTGTAGGTTTACAATGTGTTTACAATGGTCTCAGATAATATTCATTTAATATTTATTTAAGGGTTTTGTTCACAACAAGGGAAACATAGAGCTGCGGATTGCTGCAGTGTCTACATTGGTCTGTTGTGGTGAAGAGAGAGCTGAGCTGAAAGGCAAAGTCCTTTCTTTACCGTTGCACGGTAAAGTCAGGAGCTCTGGGTAGTAACCGAAAGAACGAAAACACAGATACAAGCAGGTGAAATAAGTTTCCTCCACATTGATAGGAGATGGTTGACGTGACTTGGGCATCTGGTTAGGATAATTCCAGGACGCTTTCTTGGTGAGGAGACCCAGAGGAAGACCCAGAAACACTGGAGGGACTATGTTTCTCGGATGGCCTGGAAATGCCAAAAAGGCCATTTAAAGGCCTATAAATACTCTCAAGGGACATGTACCTTTTCAGTTCTCTGTTGTCAGAATAGGTAATTTGTCTTCATAGATCCCGTCCCATTAGGTAACCAGAACCGATTCAAATTACTGAACAGTCAAAACAACTGCTGACAGAAACTAAACAAGTAAAGCTTTGGCCAGATACGTCTGAAATGTGCAGCAAGAACTCTCAAACCATGTCTATGAAGACCAGAAAGACTTGGTTATAATCTTCTTCGGAAAGAAGAACAAATTTTTCTCTTGTGAACGTTGTACAGTCTTTTAGTCTGATCTTACCAAAATCTAAGTAGAGTCCAGCGTACTCCATGTGATTATGTTTATTATAGTAGGACGCTTCCTTGTGTTACTCCCTGTTTATCGATTTCAATCTACAGCTTAATATGAAGACCTTGGACCCATGATGACATTTTTTGTTGCAGTTCTATCAGTGAGAGATCAAAATGTTTACCATCATTTCATGTACATAGTGCAGTATTAAAACACAGGTGACTCGGCCTCGAGTTAGTCTTTAGACATTTCTAACTTGATCAAGTAAAGCAGCCATCTTTAGAAGCTGGTTGTGCTGGACAACCGTTTGTTTTTAGAACTGCCTGTTTTTATTAGGATCATTGCCTCGTATTTATCATAAAATGTATCTCCAGAGTACAAGCGGGTTTATGTAAGGAGCTTTGGCATCTTGTTAAAACGTTGTGCCGCTACCGTCGTGATCGGTTGTCTCAGATAAGAGCAACGTTGACAAGTCCTCCGGAAACGTGTCTTCACTGCAGCAGCAGTTCCCAGCTATCATCTGGATAATTAATCTTCCTCGCACCAAGAAGCCCTCATTTCTTTTTTTTTTTTTGTTAACTGACAAGATGGTACTACACCACACTTCTTTTTAAAGTTTAGTTTAAAACGAGCCAAAAACACTTGATTTACCAGTAATGGAAGGATGTCTCTTCAATAAAAAGGTAGCGCTGACCCTGCCCTACTGATTTATCCGTTGTAGTCAATGTTCCAAGCATTTGGTGCTTGGCAGGTGTTTACAGTGTAGACTTCCTGTACACAAATGGGTTCAAATTAATCGTAAATGGTTCCCGGGGAGGAACGGTCGGCTTGGCTCTACATCATTGACCTCAGGGTTGTCAACATGTTTCCTCTCTGCTCTTTTCTGTCAGTCTCCATCTCAGCCCAGCTGGTGTGAGCATGTAGGGTCGTTTCTTTAGACCAACTGTCTTCTACAAGCAATACATATCTTTTTTATAAGTTTGAGCAAATTTTACTATTTGATTTCAAAAAGTGAAACATATAGATTCATGACAACCAGATTGACATTTGTCTAAAATAAAAACATCAGGGTATTCACACGGTTTGTCATCGTTTGAACAAAAAAGTACATCATTTTGTATTGAAGCACCAACCTACCAATAAACTTGGGTCTAACTTGAGCTTTTAATATAGCTTCTTCTCCAGGAGTTTTTCCTCACTGCTGTCCTGAAGTAATACATTTTTTCTCTGAAATAAAGAGCCTTGCAGATCCCCTGGTGAATAAAAAGAGAGAACCTCCTGGGAAAACTCAACTTTCTGTCAGGCAATATATATTGTGGGTTAATAAGTTTCACTCTAATGTGTTATTGTGTCAGGTAATATCTAGCTTACTCTTAAAGTTCACTGTTCAGAAACAAGAGTTGAGGTGGAAAACAGATTTCAGGCATTTTTTTTTCTGTCAGGTTTTGAGATGGATAAAAAGATTTCTCTAGAGCGAACCTTAGTGAGAGACAAGAGAATGTCAGTGACTTATCCAGGAGGTACCAAAGAGACTCACAACATATCTCTAAAGTTCTCCAGGCCTCGCTTTCCTCTGTTAAGGTCAGTATTGCTGATTAATCTAAGAAAACTCATGAAAAAAGCCCAAAAGACTCGACTTAAAATATTTTGATCCCAAAGATTTGTTGGGAAATATTCCGTAGAGTGACGAGAAGTTTAAAAATTTTGGGGGCAGTTGTGCTGATTAGGATACTGGTCTGGTGTATTGGTCTATGGCTGCTTTGCCATTTCCAGACCGTTATGACATAATATGACATAATTGATGGAACCATGAACTCTACCCTCCGTCTCAAAAATCCTGACTACAAGAATGCGCTCAAACACACTTGGGTTAAGCAGAAGGCCATTGATCTATACGCACATTGAATGTTCTAGTTTTCATCTGATAACGCGCACAACACTTGAGGGCAAAACGAGCTATCTAGTGCTGTGCTGTTGCAGTAGAACAATTAAGCTAACATAATGAAACCTAAAGATGTAGGTATTACTACCTACATATAACAAGCATGACTTAATCACTTATGAGGGAAGACGCTCGCAGTCTTCTGGGTAGCTGGAATCCAGGGATCCTGGCCTCCTGTTCCTCCCAGCTTTGACATCGGCCGTAGCAGTCTGACTGAGGAGAATGTAATTAGAAAAACGGTGGAATATACTGTTCAAAAACTGAAGGTAAGGTCATTATGGTCAAATATTTCCCACTATAGTTACCCCGTGTCTGTTGAACACCTCCCGCCCCTAGCGTAGCCTGTGACCTAGGCACGGCAAACTGATTGCTGAAAAAAGTATGTCTACCCAAAATAAAAGGGATATTATGAACAACACATTACACAATAGTAACAATCTCCAACTCTAATTTATTTTACTTTGCTCGAAACTTGTTTTATCATTTTTAATAGGAGTGGAACCAAATAATGCCAAATAACAGTAATTACCAACCGTGGACAATAATACCAGCAAATTGTTCCATACAAAAGAAACCAATATTCAAATCAACATCAGCTTTATTTTTCCCAACCATATATCACATAAAAAATCCTTAGACTACTGTCCATACTAAGAAGAGTCTGTCTCTGAGAAGCTAAGTAGTGTTCAAGTCAGAGAGATGACCCAAAAAAAAGAAATGCTGGAACAGTAAAATTCGTCCTCCTCTGATCAGACTTACTCCAAAACAGAAAATGTCAGCATAAGGGCCCTTTACTCGTATAGAAAAAGACTGCGTTTCAACTGAAGAATGGAAAACTAGCCACCATCGGTTCCTTCTTGCGGCAACCATTCTTAAACCCTTTAAATTTGTGTGAGAGGGTAAACAGACGGCTTACTGCGGTTATGCCAGTGCTGAGGTGACGTCTTCCTTTCCCCGCGGGTTTGGCTGCAGAGCCCCAGCAGCACTGGTTGCACTGGATGGCAACCAGCTCTGGATCACTAGCGACTCTCGGTGCGAACGCGCTTTTATGGCTACGGTTGCGTGTGCCCAAGTCTTCAGTTATCAGTGATTCACTGTGGGCTCCCTCACTTTGACAACACCCGTGGAAGCTCCCATTTGCAGGACCTTTTTTTGTCCTTTTTCTTATCTGTCCTGCTTCTCCTTCCGTTCTCCACTTGCACGCTTTCTATTTCTCCCTGTTGTCAGTCCCTCTGATTGGTTAACAGCTGTTCATGTGTAGCTGGGCTTCATGGGCAAGGCAGTCCTTCTCTACTACTCTACATGCCGATCATGTTTTTTCAAAAGCTAAATTTATGTAGCACAAAGCTAACTATTTTTAGTGCTAAGTTAATTCTGTGTTGCACAAAACCAACTGTTTTCAGCATAAAGCTAAATATTTTTAACGTGAAGCTAACTGTGTTTAGCGCAAAGCTTCCTGGGCTGTTTCAAATAGTTAACAAGACCTCAGCATTGGCCAACAGTTCAGTATGGCTGTGTCTACAATTATCTGATTAACACATTTATACTGCAGAAGCAATTAAGACATAATCATTAAATAGGTATAAATGGCTATAATGTTTTAATCCCTGGACAGAGTGTATCTGTCTATTCCATATATTCCATATATTTGTTAGTGTTCCATGCTAACTATTCTAGCAATGCTGCCGTTTAAAAAAAAAAAAAAAAAGTTTACATATTCTAATAAAATGATTAGCCTATTGTGGATTTCGTCAGCTGGACACCTATTAAATTGCACATGATTGTTCTTTGTTCTGTTTGTTTTAACCATGCTGACTATATTTTACTTAATTTCTTTAAGCGCAATCTGTTGACAAATGAACATAAATACCAGTGGTAAGCACGGGTGCAGTCTTCATGCCCTCCAGCCAGAAGTTGGGTGGTGGAAACATAGGCATGTGACGTTACATGTCAACGTTCCTACAGCAAACCAGCAATTGAACCAGTTTTGGGTTTGTGTAATATTACTTATTTACTTATTGTTATCTTGGTTTGTTATGTTGGTTTGGACCCCATTTTCTCCCCTAAAAAATTGATAATCTTTTAAAATCTGTTTTAAGTAATTACTATGTAAACACTCCTAAAGCATTTCATCCCAACAGAAACAGATTTCAACATTAAGAAAACAGTAAAAAAATATTGGGAATACTCAGCAAAATATGAATTATTTAAGGCTACATAGAGGTTGTTGTAACTAATACGTACAATTTATCTCGTGAATCTTTAGTTTTGAGTCGGTAGATTTTGAAATGGGCTTAAATGACAGCCCTGACTCATAGTGAGTCATAAAAACATTTCTCATTATTGGCGTGAACTGTCACATTTTCTCACCCCTGGTTGTGATGGAAAACAGGAGTAGAAAAAGTTATCAAATAAACCATGACTTATTTCCGAACAGCGACCTGATAGCTATATGTGCTGGATATTGATTCCAAACCTAGGAGTGGAGAGAGGAAATCACCATGGAGCTTAAATGTCCTGTAATGACCGATCCTACAAATCTCCCAATCTTACCTTTTGATAACCTACACACCCCTGCATGGAAGCTGTATCAGTCCAACATGAAATACACTCATGAGATGAAATGTCGTTCAAGGATGCTGTAAGCAACTTTTTCAGTTTATTTCTAAATCATCGGTGCAAATGAATAAATAAATAAATACCACAACCCCACCAAGGTACGCCAACACTGTTTAAATACTACCTGTTAACAACTACTTAAAGATGTGCTCTTGGTACATTTCATGAACGCTGTGTGTTCTTTGTTGTTTTTGAAAATCATTGCTTAATAAATCTTATTTGCATTATTTGGAATCCAGTGACTTAACGAGACTGTTCTTTGGTGTGTATAATAGAATAGAACAATCCATTATTGTCCCACAAATGGAAATTCGGTTGTAACAGCAGGAAAAGCAAGAACAGAAGACAATTTAAGATTTTTTTAGCCTTTTTGCTTTTAAACAGGACACTTGAACATGTGTAGCAAATTACTCAATGCTGGAGCTTCATCATAGTGGCTGTAAGTTGTAGGACAATAAAAAAAATATATTACTTTCATAAACTAGATGACATAATGTTTCATCAGTCTTCACACCAACAGCTTTCTTTATTGTAAAAGCAGCTTTGGCTGCAATTAAAGCTTCAAATCTAGGTTATTACTTTGCAAGAATGACATGCATGTTTTATCAGTGATTGCTCCCCTATACTTCTCTGCCAAACTGCTGAATGACAGTTTGGGTGTCCAGCATAAACTGGCAGAAGTTCAATAGTCTTGAGTCCAAGATGTAGCTAGTCCACTCCAGGGCACTAACAGAGAGCTTTTTAAAACTTTTTGCAACCTTCCTTTTTATCTTTGCTGTGTGGTTTTGGGTCATTGTGTTCTTAGATGAGCCGGTGCTTTAATCTGAGGTTGAGCATAAAATGTTGATTTTTTTTTTTTTGTCCTGTTAGCAGAATAGTCATTTAGCTCCTGCTGAAGACAAATATCCCCATAAATGATGCTACCACCACCATGCTTCATATTAAGAAAGCATCAGATACTGCCTTGAGTTTAGGCCAGAAACTTGAATTTTGGCAACATCCAAGGTAAATTTTTGTAAATGTTCAAGCAGGCGTTAGTTAAGAATGGAACCCGTTTAGCCACATTTACACTAAAGCCTGATCAGCGGAGTGGTTATCCAGTATCCTTAAAGGATCATAGCGCCATTACCTTGGTTACATTTTTGCCTAATTAGTCAATTTCTTTCATTTCCAAATAATGGAGACAAGAGTCGTTTTTGTAATCTACAATGCTGCTGTAATGTATTTATATATATATACCCAGATCTTTGCTTTAACACAATCTGGTCTCATGAGTCTTCAAATCTCAGAAATCCTTGGACTTTATTACTTGGATTGTACTCTGAAATGCACGTCTGATTTCTGATCAGAAAGGTAGTCTTGTGAATACTTTCTGCTGGTGATAAATACTTGTATATTGTATCTATTCTCCAAAGGTCTCCTGGTTTTATCCAGTTGGATAATTTATTTTAAATGTTCGTGGTGGCCTCCATGATTGACAGACCTTGATGGTCACCAGCAGTGTTTTATGAGACATGAGCTGCCTTTAAAACAACTGAGCCACAATTTGGCCTTTTTGTTGCTCTGCTGGACCAATCAGTGACCTTCAGCTCATGGAGGAAGACAAATCTATCTGTCAGGCGTTTTTCAGAGCCTGACCAGCAGCCAGATTCTACTGCTGACGTCCTACTGATTATCCTCATTAGCTTACCACCCATGACTTAACCAATGAAACACACGACTGATGCCATAGCGGTTTATCTTCATTTCCTTCACTCAAAAAAAGTGAAGTTAAATGTTTAGTAGTACTTGAAAAGGAAGCATCTTTTTAAGTCTTAGGTTTCTTCTGAAATGTCCACACATTTCACAACAAAAATAAGTAAAGATTGGTCTGCTCATTCGTTCTCCAGCTATATTATTTTACAAATGATCAAATAAAGCCATCAAAGCTGGGATAGAGGTCAGTGAACATCCCATCTGATTTACAATGGCAGCAGTCTGTCTGGAGGAAGGAAGAGGCCTATTTAGGAGATTTATCAGATTGAACTAAAAAAGATTATTCAATATATTCTGCAATGGTTCCTAAATCAACAACAGTTTATTTCTTACAATTTCAGCTTAAAATAAATGCAAGCGCTGATTGTCGAAAATACTGCAACCGATGCAATACATGCAATTTGCCATGCATGTTTCTGTCAAACCTGTAAACTAAGAAGCTTTTTTTTAAATTACAGTGCTCTTGTTTACAGATTTTTCTGTTTAAAATAAAACAAATTTTAGTTCCAGACTGATAATGGAAGAACGTTGAGAAATCCCTGTTAAATAATTAACGGTGATTAACACATCAAGAGAATTTAGTTTTACCTCAGACTGCCTTGCCTGAACCAAGAAATGAGTAAAAGTATACCCTGCCTAAATGCAAAAAGTCAGCTAAAAGATCTCAGGAACCCACACCTTTACAACCAGATCTAAAGAAATTCAACGAGGGCCCGGGGAGGGATTCTATTCCCAGACCCCCATGTGAGTGTCACGATGCTAACGAGTCGACTGAAGGGAAATCCCAGTGGCCAAGTAGCCAGGGTACATGAACAATCTGAGGTATAGTGACAGGACCCCACACTGTCATAAACAGATGAAAAATAGAAAATTTAAGGCTATCGGTCTGGGTGCAGTTATAAAGTTTCGGAGGCTTTAAGACTCCAGAGAACCACAGGGAGAGACATTGTATATAAATGAGAAAACATGGAACCGTTGAGAACCTCCAAAACCACAGCTAAATACAGTGGACCCCAGAATGCATGAACATTTAAATCCTTGAAAACCCACCCACCTTTTAAAAACACTCACAACTGGTTCTTTTAATACTTTAAACAGTTTAGTTAATTTCAGTTTAGTTTTCATTAGTTTTAGTGTAACACAAGTTGCATTTCACGGCCAGACTAAAAAAAAAGAATAAATGTGAAACAAATTTCAGAAAATGTTTTTAAAAAATGTTTTAATTTGGGGCAGATGAACAACCATAGATATCTGGTAAGTTAAAGATATATGGCAGGGTAACGTTAAAAGTTCTGTAAACAAAATAATAGCTCCTGTACATTAGAAGCCAAACAATAAATGCAGATGCAACACTTTACACATGTAATGACACAGGTAAGTGCACAGTTTGGTTCCATGCAGACCAGGAGGACGTTATGAAACTCTACATTCAAGACCGCAGCATATGAAATGTTCATATTTAGTGCAGGGTGTTCATCTGTGCAATATTTTTTTTTAACCCTGTCAGTCAAAGTGAAAGTGACTGACATCGACAGTTTTTTGGAAAGTGCCGTGGGCCCCATAATGTCTGCTGGAAAACATAACGCCACATTCCATAAAAAGGAACACTGTACCTACGGTGTTGGTAGCGTGATGATCAAATGGGAGAAATCTAGAAGGGAGTAGTGCATGATTTCTATTCAGGACTTTTCTGGCGGTTTTATGGAAGTAGAAACCACTCAGAGGAGTCATTGTCTCTGTCAGATAACACATCTTACGCTAGTTAGTTAGCTGTCAGCTGCAGGTTTTTGCCTTACACTTGTAATAGTGTTGTTTGGCTTGTTAAGCTGTCATCTGCGGTGTAGCTTCTGATGCGTGCTGAGAGGCTGAGGGAAGCTGTGACTGTGTGACGGCTAGTCACATGTCTGCAACTCTAATAGCATTCATGTGCACTCTTTGATTCAAGACCCCACCATTTGAAAAGTATAAACTAAGTCAGTTTAGTACGTCTCAGTCTAGCAGGCATTATTAGGACTTATTTTCAGAACATGCCTGAAACGGTCAAAAAATAATTTTCTCTACCGAGGCAGTTTTATTTCTATGCAGCAAGTTTGGCAGAAGCTTTTGCAAATCAGGATTTTTGTAACTCGACAGATTTCTAATTTCCTCAGCAAAACACTTGATTCTGTGTCCGCCTTGGCTCCCGCCTGTTCCCTTTTCTTCAGCGTTTCCGTGCAGGATTGGGCTCAGAACGACTCTGAGCATTTGGAAGAGTGTTACAGCACAAACACCCCAGATCCATAATCACACACTTGGCAGGCGCTGGGAGTAATTTACTTAAACCAAGCTCCCCTCATTTGAATACAAAGATGTCTCTCTTGCGTTGCTGCTGTAATAAAATTAGCATGCGGCATGGAGGCTCTCTGAGGGAGTCCTATTGTGTGGCAGCTACATGTTAATACTTAATGCTTTCTGTCAATGAACTCCTGGATGGCACATCGCTGTGAGTAGGGGAGGACTGAGCAATGAACTCACCTCCACTGCCACGTTTTCCTCACTCTGCCGTTTCAGAAACAAGGTGGAGACTCTTTACCATCTCGGTTACACTACATGTGTCTTCTTTCTGGAACCTTTCCTTTTCTATTTCATCTGTATCAGCCACCCTCAGGGACACAGAGTCATTCTCAGCGGAGTCCCTCCTGTAGCTATCAAGGACACAAAGCCTCCATTATGAAGAGGACAGAATTGCTTCTGCGTTTTTAACTCTGAAAGGCCACGGCTCGCCCTTGGCTGGTGTTAACATTATTCTGAAATGTAAACCTGATCTCTGGTGTCAGGAGGTGTCCCAGTAGGTCGCACCCCTGCATGTTGGTACGTGCTGAGGAAATTATCATGGACCTTGTAAGTGCAACATGCTTGGATTAGTAATTATTTACGCCAAGCAAGTTATATATATCCTTTTATTTTGAAGGATTTCATTGTAGGGGAAAGTGCTCTGTATGTAGGAAAATAATAAACTGCTGACATATTTAAAAAAATGCAACAAATTTTTTTGGGTTTTTGTGCCACTAGTCGCACTTCATTTGCTATATTGAGACAGGATACGAGCAGAGAAGGGGTCAGGAGATGCAGCAAAGGTGACAAGGTCGGGTATAAAACTCAAGGGCCAAGAGTCTTCGCTTATGGTGCTTCCTTTCTGCTTTTTTGTAAAAAAAAGAAAAAAGGTCTTCAAATTGTTTGGAAATGGTGGTGTATTGGCAGGTCGCTACCTCTCTATTGAGTTCGATGAGAAAAGGGTGTAGAATTTAATTCAATTGAATTCACTTTTATTTATATAGTGCCAATTCACAACAAATGTCATCTCAAGGCACTTTACAACAAAAGTAATTTCAGTACAATTATACAAACATTCCAATCAGTTAAAAGTTTTCTATGTAAGGAATCCCATTAGATTGCGATGAGTCATTAAGTTTTCTTCCTTTTTTTTGTCACCAAAGATTAGGACAAGAAACAGCAACATTTTAATCAAAGAAAGGTGTTCAAATGAATTGGAATGATTGAGTTGAGTCATAGTTTAGTCGTCAGTGCTGGTAGTAAGGCTGACCCATTTTCATCTACAGCAATAGCTAAAATGGACAGGGGGTTAAACAAGAATAACAAAACCCAATTCTGGAAACAAATATTGATTGTTGTTAATTATTATTAGTGTTGTTTTTTTGCTTTTTTTGCAAAGTAATCAAGTTAATTATTCATGATACAATCATGTGTGATTGTTGTTTGATTCTTTAGTTGATTAAAGCCCTTGTATGTTTATTTTGGCAACGTTGAGTTCTTCAGGAGGTTTCATTACAGTTTGACCCAATGGGAAGCTAGCAAACAATGTATACTCACACAGGAAAGAGAATGAGGAGAGTTAAGGGTGAACAAATGTGAAATGACACATTGACAGTCTCTCAACAACCCACAATCAGCACTTCATCATATTTACATCTCCTGCAAGGTCTCTGTGGACCGTTACCTTCTCCTTTGTTTCCATTAAAGGCCAGATTACCAGCCTGGATCGATGGCGGCTCGCTGCACATAAATACTCAAATTGCTGGGTTGTGATGGAAGCAGCAGTTGTCTCGGGTTTCCGTTAATATTCCCTCTGGAAGACGTCAGTGCCCTCAAAGGTTTGTTTAGTGGTTGCTCTCTCATAATAACCCCTCAACGCTCCTGGGGAAGTAAGCAAATACGGCAGATGGGTTGAGGATAATGTGTTCTGTGGCCCATTAGCGGAGGTGAGAGGTCTAGAAAGCGGAACGTCTTCTAAATATTGCTCTTCATCTGACCTCCACATTCACAGCTTGATCGAATCGAGCCACTCAGGAGTGTTTGTAGTGAGATTAGCAGCGGCTGAAGCCTGAAAATCGGCACTTATTCCTCAAGCATTTCAAAACAATGAAATACTTTCACTTTTTTGTGAGGTGATTTGTTGAAGCAGAACTGTTTGTATTGTCACAGTCAAGCTTTGACCTTTCCAAAGAAGGATGCTGACTAAAATTTGACCCAAGGGGTTCCCTGCAGCATTTAGAAGAAATGTTATTGCTACAAAAATCTGTTAATTTTTTACAGTTTTTCTATATTTTTTCAGGTTTTTGAGCTTTTTTCTTTGTCAGTGTTTTAGCAGTGGAGCTGGTGCTAAGGGTTGTATAAATAACTTGCCGTATCCTCTTTAAAATTGCCAGAAAGTTTTATCTTCTGTTTGCTTATGTTTAGTGTCGGACTGTATGTTTTAAGGTTGAAGAAGCAAAACATGTTTTAGTTTATTCAACTAAAAGGGACTCAGTAGTGTGTAAGAGCACTGTCCACATCCTGGTACCTCCTTCTCATACTTGTCACCAGTTTGGTGACACACTGCTGCTTTGAGGTGGCCTTCCCTGGAAGTCGGTCAATGTGGTTGTGTTGGTCACCATGGCCACAATGATCCCACAAAGGACGACAAGACCTCTTAAGGACCACTGTTCTGATGTTTTGATGGTTCTCAGCTTCAGTAAACCTCAATCAATTATTGGGTCAATAACCCATTGTCAGTCCTACGTTTTGCAGGCGTGGGATATAGCATTTTATCGGATGAAAAGTGCCTTATTTCTTGACACCACTTCTATATACATATTATTTGTCTTTGGGAAGCTTAGCCCTGCTTCCCACTGTATGTATAACGGGTGTGTAACGTAATAGACGCTTTTTCAAAAATGTATTTTGTCAACGTAAAACGTTGTGCAAGTTCTCCCACTTAAAAAGATGAGAGGTCTGTAATTTTCATCATAGGTATACCTCAACTAGAAGTCAAAATAAGAGAAAAAAATCCTGAAAACCATATAGTCTGATTTTTGAAGACAGACCCCTAACTTTTCAGATATTTTCCCCTCTGTCGCCCTCTCGAGGCTTGCGGCATAATGTCAGTGTTGTAAAATCAACTTTCTACAGAGCGCATCCGAAGTAGTGTACTGACAGATTTACAAGCTCGCCAGCCCAAACATCAAACTAATGACAGGTCAGTTTGTGAGCTCTCAAACAGTTTCCCCGGGATTGTATCACATCATGCCCAAATAAACCAGGAGCAAACATTTTTACTTACCAATCCAGTAGCAACACAACTAGTTAAGCGTCTATACATCCTGCTGTATCTCTAACATCTCACTCACAGCGGCTGACCACACAAAAACTGAGCAACAGCTTGACATAAAATATCTTTCACAACTGTGAAGGACTTTTTCTCTCAACTGTGTCTTCTCTCAGCCCTCTGCTCCGAGCAAGTAAGCAGCTGGAACCTTGGAAGGTGCGCTGTTATTATAGATGATGTAACAGAATCAATGCACCCTGATATTAATCATTACATTAAGCCTTCTGCAGCTGTAAAGCTCCATTTATTATTTTCCTCGCTTCTTCTGGTAACGTCTTCTTTGGTTTCTTTGGTGGATCTGCCATGACTCACGTCTCAAAACTGCTGGTCTGTTTATATCATTAGGTAGCGCATAACATACTGCCGTGAAGCAAAACTCAGTTAGTACATCTGGAGAAGCGGTTTGCAGATAAAAAAGTTCTATAGTGTGGTAAACAGCAGGAGTACCCGCCCATGTAGTGACAGCTCCAAAAACGAACATCAGAAATGGTGTTGTGTCACATAAATGTTACGAAAATGCATGTTTTTTATGGTGTACAAGTTACAAAGCGGGTATTTAAAGAATTTATTTGCTAATTATAGTAAAAAATAAGTAATCAGTCAAACAGTAAATCTGGAGACTGGCAAGGCCACTCCAGGACCATCCAAAGCTTCTTAAGAAGCCACTCCGTTACCCGGCTGTTGTGTTTGGTGTCATTGTCATGCTGACAAACCCAGCCACATTTAATCTTCAATGTCCTTGCTGATGAAAGGTGGTTTTCACTCAAAATGTCACGGCCCCATTCATTCTTGGGAACAGGTACTTGGATGAGTCTGGCACTACAGGATTTTGGTCCCTGCCAGCATAGTGTGCTACTGATGGTAACCTTTGTTACTTTGCTTGCAACTCTCTGCAGGTCATTCACTTGGTCCCCCCCTGTGTGGTTCTGCTCACCGTTCTGGTGATATGTTTGACCCCACAGGACGAGATCTTGCTCACTCTCTCCTGACAAAGAGCATTATGTGAGTGTTCAGAATGATTAATAAGTGATTGTTTCGAACGTTCAGTACTGCTGAGCAGGGGCGTATCCAAGAGGTGAATAAAAAGGGGCTAAAAGGGGCCCAGCGTGGGTCTGAGACTGTAGCACCAAAATACAATTAGAGATGTTCTTCTAGTGGGGACCTAATCTGAGCTGGTCACATTTTAGTTTTAAACTGTTAAAAGGATATTTAAAGTTGTTTGTTTCGCTTAGGTTTATGTGACAATGTCGTTTCAAACTCTGCTTGCTTTTCAAACAATTTAAGTGATTGGAGAAAAAATAAAATAAAATATCTATCTACCCTTATTATAATATCTACCCTTATTATTTAATAAAATAATAAGGGTAGGATAGAGGAAAAAACTAGTTCCATGTTAAGTACAGTAAATGCACCATCCAGTCACAAAACTGTAGATATTTCTGTCCATGTTTTCTGTTTTTTTTAATGTGGTCCTTGTAAAATGATCAGTAGTATTATATGAGATGGATGATTCTTCACTTCACTGATTAAATTCTCATCGTCCTTGATACAGGCCAACAAACTAACCCACAGACTGATTGACTTTAACCCCAGAATCACAGGTAGTGATGTTTTATTGTTTCATATTTATGCAATCGTAAATCTTTTATCTTTTATTTAGATATTTTCCTGATTCTTTTCACTGCTCCCTTTTTCGATTTCCTGTCTTGCCTGTTCAACTGTCGTGATTTAACTACTATAGGAGCGTTTATAAAACAGATCTGCTGTGTAAATTTAGGTAATGTGTCAGATTTTTGCTGCTTCATGCCCGGTCCAAATGAACCCATTGACTATAACGATGGCTGCGTATTACGCTTTGCAGATGTTACTTGTGGCTTACGCGTCTGGTGGTTGCAGGGGTAAGATTCTTATGATTCCAATGATGTATGGAGAAACTTTTTGTAAATTCCCTCTTTGTAGCATTGCCCACATTGTTTTTAGCTTAGCTTCCGTTAGCATGCAAATTTTAGCAATAAATTTCACTGCGCATAACTGGAAGAGTAAGCTTTTGACCAACACCTTAATTTATCCAATAGATGATGATTTACCTTCTGCAGTGGTAAATCTTAAACCAAAAGCTGAAGTCTGAAAATTACCTTTGTCATTTTGCTGTGTGTTTGACTGATTCCTGTGGAGGCAATTGCAGTAACTTCAATCATGTACAAAGGGCCAGGGACGCATGTAGATGTAGGCATGAGTCCTGTCCCGTTCCCCCCCCCCCCCTGGAGGAGGGAGTTCAGATTTATCAGAGTAGAGATGCAGGATTGGCACTGGATGCAGAAAATCATCCCGATATCTCTCCCAACTGGGATTGCCTCCAACACTGAGAGCCTTGTTTTCCCAGTGAGCCCCCCCTTTCTCCACTAATAACTGTTTCTGCTAACTGAGATGATTTAGCTATTTTTCAATGGATGGAACCCGCCTCTTGTCCTTTGACAGCTGGAGATAGGCACCCCCCCCACCCCTCCCGTGACCCCTTGAGAATAACTGGTTTGGAAATGGATGGAACTACACAAATGTAGCACCATTAAAGGCGAAATAAACAGACACAAATGTCCTTATTTGAAACCAATTGATAAAACCTAGTAGAAGTATCACTGGGTGTGACTTTTTGGGGATGTGCCAATGAAATTAAAAGTAGGACTGAGAGATGCAGCATTCCCAATCTGGGATGGGATGGGGGAAGAAAATCTAATGGAAGAAATTTTCGGCAAAATAATTGGTTGCAAACGAAGTGCATGAATGCTCTGAAGACATTTCGGAGAAACTCATTAAAAGCCTTTTTTGTTATTTCAGTCAGTAAGAGCAGCTGTGGGATTATTCCAACACTGCTCTAAGGGGGATTTGCCTCAGCCCTGACACCTAGGTTATTTTCTGCTTCCCGTCAGTCCTGGGACCGTTAAAGCACCGAACGTTACTGACAGGCGAAAGACGAACGACGACCATCACAGAGGAAGTAGCAGGCATGATTGGAGGAAGTATGCGTCTGTGTCAGGGCCGAGAGAAGAAAAGACGCATGGACAGTGGAGGCAGCTAAAGGTGTCAGGTTTGATGTGTTGGAAGGTGCTGAGGAAACCCTTGACCTCACGTCTCTTTTTCTTAGATCTATTATACAGCCTTGTTCACCTTCTCAGGAGCTCTGCTTTGTTTTCCTTGACACTGAAATACCATTCAATATGCAGCTTGATTTTAAGATATCCAGCAGTGACGGTGAATCAAAGCCTTTACTCCAGAACCTTCAGCAACTTTTGTTTACCCGTAACACGTAAAGATTGTGTATTATTAGAGCGCTAGGGAAAAGTCCAGCATTTAATTTGAGATTAAACATTATTGGCAGCCCTCTACTGTAGGTTTGAGGCATAATTGTGCGTTAATTGCTGCACAAACATTTTTAATTCCGTAAACAGAGCGAATTTTGTGTGAAATCTCGTCTTCTCGTGCTGTGAACCGTTTCACTCTGGAGTTGGCCTGCTGTCACATTTCAGTTACAGTGTTAACGTAGCCTTTAAATCCTTTACTGATTTTGCAGCTTTTGTTTAATTTTTACATAAACACAGATGAAAATACACAAAATCTTCCATCTTTTTTCTAAACCGATGAAAAACACCTTGATCTGTCAATTAAGAACCTCAACACAAATGTTACAAATAAGACAGGATGAACACCGTAGCACTAGATAAACTTTTGTCTTTACATTGTTGCTGACTCATTCTTAACGTGTTGTCAGCGTGTTTATCCTTTGTAGCAGATGGGATTTCTAACAGGATTTCTATAGGCCCCTTAAAATCCCCCTTATGTTTATGTTAATATAAAATATCCCATGCAGCAGGGTGATTTCAAACAGAGAAACCCCTGTTGGTCTTGTTTACATGCCTGCTGGTTGCACAGATGTGATTAATTGAAAAATGGCCGAACTTAGAAAGGCTTTTAAATATTTCATATGTTCCATGTTTGCCTCAAAATGACAGTTTTAATGAATTTGTGAGTCCTGCAGAGGGTCTGCAGTTAACCATCCAAATAACCATCAACAGGTCATCGTTGCTCCTTTTCAATGACGTCTTGTTGTTAAGCTGATGTGTTGAGATCCGATTTTTGTTTTTTTGGGCATATGCTAAAAACGTCAATGATTGAAATTAAATATCCTCCCTGAAGTCAGCATTAGCTTTGCCCACCTCCAGATGTGTAATAATGAGTGAGGATTAATCTGCTTCATAAAAAAAATCTTGCTTGTGAAGAGTGCTAACCCCTGATTACATGTCTTAGTTTTGTTGCTAAAGTTATCTTGGTTAATATCAGAAAAAGTGAGAAGCTCACCAATATGACTTAAGCACCGTCCACATTTATTTGCACCATGATCTTCCTCCCTCATCTTCACTCTGCTAGGTTACAATATAAACCTCCTCATCCAGTCTTACTTCTCAAGGTTTCAATTGTTCTGAACCTTTTCTCCATCATTGGGTTTAGACTAATTGTTGTCATCTTGTTGCCCATACCTGCTTTATGAAGAATAGAATCCAGCCACTTAGAGTGGCTGTTCTCCACACACAACTTTACAGTTTAACCCCCCACAAAATCTCTGGTACTGAGATCAGGAACGTATACATTTCTCACTACTCATTTGCCATTTATGTTGTGAAGCTCACCGGTCCCTCATGCCAACGTACTTAAATTTGAGAACGTGGTATATGTTTTGCAAGCTTCCCTAATGTGATAAAGGTCAATTAAATTAATTTGATAAGAAATTTCTACAGGAATGAGGTCCTTATCCCTGAGTGTGTTTGCAAAGTATGTTCTGGCTTTTTATGTTGCTTTTTTTAATCAATTGTTTCTTCCTGTCTGATGGCACATGAGCCTTTCGGCTCATGTGCCACTGTCACTAATGAGACTCTGTCTCCACACAATTCCTTTGCCTTTATTCCTTATTTCTTACCCCAACATGGAACCTGTCTCCTTACAGAGCAGTGTGATTAGGAAGAGAGTACTTGGGGCTGAATCTAAACATTCTTCTTTAAAAAGAAAAAAAAAGGAACCACACAAGATGTTGTCAGTGCTCGTTTCTAATAACACAAAGGTTTCAAAGACATGAAAGCTTCATCTGTAATTTTCTAAATTGTAAAAAATCACTAATATTTCATTGAGACTTTATACATTGCGTTGTTTTTTGTGGGTACTCTGGCTCTCACCCAGGTTGTCTACAGCACAAGGGAAATTAGCTTCTATTGGATTTTTTCATATCCATTCAGTTGGGGGTGACTCCTCATATTACCATGGGAAGGGATACTTTTTTCAAAACCGACCAACTACTTAACTTTGAATAATTCCTGATCAAAACAGTTGGTGATTAATGAAACTAGGGAGGCACGGATACAATACTGTTATCGGGTGTTGGGGCCGATAGCGTTCTAATGTACTTGTATCGGTATCGATTAGTTAAGCAATACCATGAACTGATGCTTAAAATGTGGATACTGCAATAATTTGACAGAAAATGTTTCTTTTTCACTTTAAATGTTAGTTATTGATAATATTTGTATTTCTTGTCTAATTCACCATCATTTGTTATAACAAGCAGAGAAGAAAATAAAATCTGACTCTCAATTCAATGCAATGTTTTTGCGTGGTAGAAGTAGGCATTGATACACAGTATCACTTAGTATTCAGAGCCAATAATTGCTGTCCTATCCGTTTGAAAAAAGTGGTATCGTTGCATCCCTAAATGAAATACGTATTTGGTGAGGTGTTGGCTGTTCAAGGTACCATTCATATAAAACAGTCAATAAAACATGGATCATTTATTTCTCTTTTAGTTTGGAAGATCCTGCTGTGTGTGTTATTGAAATAAGGAAAATTCCACAGATGAAATGTAAATCTGAGATTTAATTACACACATTGACTCTATTCGCAAATTAGAGCACATTTAAATGCTGTTGGTTTGCACTGGAGTTTATTTACCTAAAAGAAGGTTGAATGACACAAAATAGTTTGGCTCAAAATCTCTATTTTTCCTTCCATGGTTATAATTATCCACAATAGTGTTGGCCAATTACATAAAATCCCAATTGAATACATTAAAGTTTCTATTTCCAATGTGACTAATTTAAAGTATTGATGGGTTTCCAGAGAATTCCTCCTCTCTCCATCTTCAAACCTACTAATTCCCAGATGACCCTTCTGCTTGCAAGAGAACTTGCAATGATTCTCATTTGTTCTTGACGAGATGGGTAAAAATCATTAGGAAGTACCCACAGCCTAGGAGGGGAAGAGGAGGACAGGTATGGGAGGGGAGTAGATGCTGCAGTTTAAAAGATGAAGCTGAGGGACTGCTAACAATGGATTAAGATCAAAGACAAACTAATATTTGTCAAATGTATCACACAGAGTCCTAATGAGGTGTTGCAGGAAATATTGCTTGTTTGAAGATCTAATCAAAGATTTAATGATTTCTTTTTCTCTCTTTTTCATGTTTTCCGCCCCGTGTGGATTGTCTCCTCAGGTAAGTCAGCCATTGTTCTTCACACAAACACACAAAACATCCATCCCCGTAGCCCCCGCCGCCGGTCTCTGAGCGTGCATCAAGCATACAGCTGTCAGCCCCTCACAGCATCTACACCATCTGCATTTCCCTAATGTACTGTATAGTGACTGATACCTGCACAGCCGATTGTGCTCGGCAGAAGGGCTCCGCTGTGGAGAACGAAGGTTGTTGTTCACATTCAAGTATGACAGATGTGCGTGTCCTGTTGCGACAGCGCCGAGGACATTACGAATGCATGCAGAAAGCAATTCATCAATGACAGCCGCGGTGCTTCAGCGGCTCCGACGAGCAGGCCGTTTGATTGAAACTCACAACTGTTCTGGTCTGTTCATGTGTCATGGCTGCACATTTACATACCGATCTTTTTATCTCCTCACCTGACACCGTCTTAAAAACAGTTCATATTAAAGGATATTTCAGAATTTCTATGACACATATAGATTTTATATCATTGTTTTAGTGACAACATTGCTGCTTTTAGGCTATTTCTAATTGTGTAATTTAAAGGTCTAATCTTGTTTAAAGTTGTCCAAAGATTCATTTTAATGGAAAAAGGTTCCTTCAGACAGGGATAGCGAGTGATATTTCATTGTAGATACATGCGTACACTAGGGAGTATGAAAAATAGTTCAAGCTATTTTTGCTCTTGGATTCAAGGGAACTTCTACAAAGAAGCTGTTGAGCTACTTCATAGTGTGCTGGTGAAGCTAGAAAACATCCTCTACTTCAGTCCTGCAGCAGTGAGTGGATGCTGTCCTAACTGCTGTTTATATAATCTAAGAATATCCATCTTATACATGTAGATGCTCATTCTTTAAGTGTTAGTTTTGGTTCACTTTCTTAAATGTGAATGAATGTACTTACACCTTTCTTTAACTTAGAAAGGAATTTCAGGGTGAAAGCTAAATGCTCTGTCTGTCTGTCTGTCTGTCTGTCTGAATCTTCTTCAATAACTGATTTTATGTAGCATCGTCTACACTCTCCATCTCCTCCACTATTGTAAAGAAATAAAATCGTTCTGTACTTATGATGCATGGGTTGATCACCAGTATAAAATTGTTCCAAGGATTTAAATGGCTATAGTTTCAAGACAGCCCTTTTATTGATATAGTTGTTGTACTGATGTGTTATTGTTGTATTTTTATCTTTCATATTAGAGTAAATTGATTTGTTTTAAAAGTACAGTTTTAATAACTGAGACACAATTGTCTATGGAGCAGCTGTCAGGACACAACGGACAACAAGATTCTGTTCTAATGCTCTGCTCTTTTCTGTAGTAAGTAGTGACATTTTATAGTACCAACATACTGTCCATTAATACTTGGACAGAGACAAGTTTTTTCCAATTTTGGTTCAGTACATCACCAAAATGAATTTCTAATTGAACAACTCACATTCAGCTGAAGTACAGACTTTTAGCTTTAATTTAGGGAGATGCAAGGCAACAGTTGTTAAGAGCAACTTTTAATTTAACATCAGCATTAGTAATTATTTTAATATGCTTCGTATTAAAGCAATAGATTTGTATAATACATTTTTGTATTCATACGTAAATGTACAATACATTGTTGTATGAATACAGTGAAGCCATATAGCAATTGAGACACAAATGTCTAAGTAACAGTCTGACCAAAGACACAACAGAAAAGATTCTGTTCCTATAGACGAGTAACACAGCTCTTTTCTTTAAAAAGTACACTTCAACTACAGTTATGACCATAAATCTTGATGGTTTTTCTTCTATTGTTGGTTCTGTACCTTACGACAATGAATTTTAATTTAAACAACTTTTCAGCTGAATTGCTGACTTTCACCTTTAATACTGTAGGGTTGAACAAAAAGACTGCATAGAAATGTGAGAAACTAAAGTAGTTTTTAAGGGACATAAAAGTAATTAATTGTAGTAATTGACCTATATGTAGTTAGTTATATTTAATTGGGGCTTTTTAGCTGTAAACCACATTCAAAGTTCTCTGAATCTTTTCTTGTCAGTAATCGAAATGTTCATTTTACAATGAAGCAGAAATGAATATGAAAAGTAAAAATAACGTTTAAGAATGAAATGTCAAATAATTAGAAGCATTACATTTAGTTGTGCTTTAAATCCAAACCTAGTCCTTAATATCAATCAAAATGTTCAATCCATAAATAATTTCTACCCCTGGTTATTAGACATCTATTCTTCAGTGTGTTGCCTTTATTTTGATACCGTACCATACCATTTATTTGATAAAGCACATTTAAAAGCAAGATGAGTGCTTACCAAAGTGCTGTAAAGAGGTAGCACATGCAATTAATTAAATGAAAAGACAAAAGATAAAACAACAGAAACACGGTGGATTAAAACAATAAAGAGAAGTCAGTAAAACAAGAGAAAAATAAAAATCTGAGATACAATAGCTATTCACTAAAAGAGAGGGAGTAAAAGTAAGTCTTTAAACAAGACTTAAAAACCACAATGGAGGAGGAGAGTCGTAAATCCAATGGGAGTTCATTCCAGAGTTTAGGAGCACAGAGTGAAAAACCTCGTTCACCACGGGTTTTGCAGCGTAGATGGGGTACCAGAACCATTCAAATAAATCACATAGTTTCTGAAATATATTAAATTTAATTTGAGCATATCATTTTTAGCAGCTTCTCAAAAAGGGGCCCAGGATTTAAGATGTTAAATTATCATTTTTATATATCTCAGGTCGTCAGGGAGTTTGTTTCAGTGGACTGCTGTCCTGGAGACGCTTGTTAAACATCTAACCAAGACTATCTTGTTCAGGCAAAGGTTGAAATAATTGAACACATTCTTACTTGTTTTGTGTAAAAACCTAATGGCTAAATCCATTTCAGTGACATTAGAGATGAATTTTTTTTTTCTTTCAGTCTTCCCTTTTGTGGCATATCTCACTCAAACAAAGTCGGTCTAATAGAGCCAGGCTATAATTTATAGTGCACCCTCCAGAGAAACGTAGGAGAGGTTACCTTTTATCCTCAAAGATCGCACATTAGTGCACTAAGTGCTTTTTTTTTTTTTACTGCCACTCAAACTCGTCCAAGCTTAAGCTGTCTGCAGCCACATTAAAAGCTGTGTTTTATCATATTAAAGCGGGGGTGGTCAATTGATGGAGCTGCATCTCTGTAGCACTCCCACTTTTAAGGAAGGACTTCTGCAAAGAAACAGAAGGGCTCATTCATCTCGGGTTCATCAGGTGGACTCTATGTTTAGGAAACCTTTGTGATTTAGTGGTTCTGCTGTCCTGGAGGTGTAAGGAACCAGTCTTTGATCAGTGACACAAACTTAAACTATGTTTTTTAGTTTCAATAAAGCAAACGCAGGGTCTTGTTGTTGTGGTTCTACTTATCAAGATGACCTTTGTGCCTTTCAAAGTCAGCTGAATACCTTTCATCCATCCAAGCAGCAATAGAAGAACATAGTATACCCTTTACATTATGCAGTCTTTTTTTTTTTTCATGAAATGTAACCACACCAATCTGCCGAGGAAGGAAGCAGAGTTTCTTTAAGCGGCAGTACACTGTCTGAGATACGACAGAGAGACGAGCTGACCTTGATGAATGCAAAAATGGTTTCCATGACAGCTTTTTATTTCTGCAGGGAGCGTCCTTAAACAGCCCTGACATGAGCGAATCAGAGTGTACTACTAAAACTGAGGCACAGGTTTGAACATATCCCTACTCTTTGCATGCCATCTCATTTTGTCACATTAAAACCCAGAAATGCTCTATAGTAGACCTTAGTTACGTTTCAGTATCCATGATGAAAACGGGAACTAACATGGAAAGTGGTGAAACCTACATTATCACTACATACGGAGGGGAAGGCAACCATAAAAGATTGCCCTTAAGTTTGACTGAAATTAGCAGGTCTTTACATGGACAAGCATGTCTGAGAGAAGTCCCAAAACCTAAGAATACTCTATCAACTGTAAGGAATGTAGTAGCAATGTGTACAATGAATGATGGAACTACCTTCAAATTATTCTACTTCAAATTCATCTCGACGATGGTGGTCGTCAGTTTCATTGCTCCAAGACACTTGAATAAAATTGTTTAACTACCTTCTTGGCGCACCATCATGTTCTCCAAAGCAAAGAGGTCTGGTTAGGGGTGTTGAAGCAGAAGCATCTGAAGTTTGCAGTACACTATACCTTGACGACTGTGGTAAACCATTGGGTCTTCTTAACTAAACAATGGGATGGATAAAGCAGTGCACATTAAGCTCCATTGTCTTGGTCAGTGCCTTTGAACCGACCAGTTTAGATGAACTCTACCATTTCAAACCCAATTGGAAGGAAGCAAACCTTTTGCATTTCAGTATTCGCAGATGCGACTCTTTGTGGATTAGCTCGTAGAGCATATCTTAAATATTCTAAAGAATATGTAGTTTATGAAGCTGAAATATCTTGGCACCATGCTACTTGTCACTGTATTGGCTTCTGTTTGCAAAACAGCCAGTTCAGGAGCACCATTTATTTTTCTTAGCACTGACTAGCTTCAAGACTGGAGATAAATGTTAGCTTCTGCTGTAGTGACAAGACAGTTTATACTGTCCCTATTAGAGCATATTAAGGTATTGGTGTTTTGAACTATTAAAACAGGGAGGTATAAGCGTTTTAAAGGGTGTCTAAGGTATTCATGGATCAGGTGGAAGAATCTGTGAACTGCACGAACAAATGGTAGGAGGGTAATAGCTGAAAGAAAGTCGTAAGAAGAGACAAAAGCCTCCCTGGGAAACATGGCGGTGGCAGCATGTTTCTGTGGTTCTGTGGTTTTTTTTTGGTAACTGATAAGAATTTATGAGATGGATGATGGATTTGTCGACTTGTTGCTGCACTGTGACTAAAGCTGCACCTCCTTTTTGGGAGGAAACTAGACGCTACAGTTTAAATGGAAGTCAAAACGTCTGGAATGTTAGATGCAATAGAAGTTTTTAAAATATCATTCAAGACAAGGCAAAGAAGTACATTGTGTGCTACTCTTCACTAATTCAAAGCTAAATATAAAAACATCTGTTACGAAAGGGCCCATTGCAACAGGAAGGAACTTCTTGTCAGACAGAACTCAAACAAACTCAAAGATTTAGTGTTTAGTGTTTACTTTTGCCTCAAAAAGGGGAAAAGTTAAACCCCATGTTAATCTATTTGTGGGGATAAATCAAGAGCATTACTAGACGTGGAACCTTCTGGTGCCTGCACAATCAAAGCATATTGCTGTATTAGAACGGCCTAGTCAAAGTTCAGTCGTAAAAAAATTTATGGAAAGTCTTAAAATTTAATGGTAACCAATGTTCTTTATTCAGTTTGACTGAGCCTGAGTGCTTTTTAAATAGCATTGGGTCAACATTTGCATCTCTCAACGTTCACAGTTTGCTGATAAGACGCCCTAAAGGACTTCCATCTGTGACTGCGGCAGAAGCTAAATGTTTGACTTTACTGTATATAAATTTATACCACTATTTTAACATTTGATTTGTAGAAGAATTTTTAAAAATAAGGAGGAAAATGCATGTATCATTTTCTTTCTTCTTTATAATTATGCACTGTATTGCATTAGTTTCTTTAAAAATGAAACCTCTGGTTGTAGCGTGGCAGAATGTGAGAAACTTCCCACGGTTTGAATACATTTAGCAGGCAAATGAATAGAATAAATGCATTTGGTAGGAGTATATTTTGTCTTTGGGGTTATAACTTGAATACCATCCCAGTGACGTGAAGTTCTTTATGTATAGACAGACTTGTAGATGCTATCTGAACAGAGTTGTGCTTTGTAAGCGGCGTCAAAAAAGCCCCTCTCAGCTGGAGTACTGCGCCAGATCTCTGTCTCCTGCTGGAGCTTTGTGTCATTCAGTTTTCTGTTGCAGCAGCATCAGCTTGACGAGGAGCCTGAGCCGAATATTATATGTTGAATCAACAGAAAGTAAAAAGAAAAATGTATTATGTTTTCTTTCCCAATTACTGTACCCTCAGATTTCGCTATATGCTACCAAAGCCGGGAGGTTAACCCAGGCTTGTCATTATAGCCCCCTTTAACAACAATATATATAATTCAGGACTTTCATCGACTTAAAAGGAGGTAATGCCACAATTTTCTTTGACGGTTTGAAACCACAACACTCCAAACTCTTCCCTCCCGCTCTGCTAGAAGCTGTAATCATAGGCAGGACTCACAGACCGAGCGGGTGAGTGCATTAAAAGAATAAGAGCTGATTTTAAAACTTCAACCATGTTTTCTTCTTTTTTTTACACCCACAGATTTTCATTTAGTGTTTTTCATGGAATATCATAAATACATCCACACCTAGGCAAGACGAATATGAACTAAACTAGCTTTAAATCTTATTTTTAAGTGAACCCCGACTATTCAGACTTTTCTACATAACTTCTATTTTTTTGAGGAAAACCTCCTATTAACATTTTTCTCCCCGTAAAGCATATCTATGATATTAAGAAAATGAAGCTAGGGAAGCTGAAACACCTAGAAACAATGCTGTCATTCTTTTTCCTTGTTGTTGATCAGGTTTACCCCCAAAATCTGAGATGAGATCTTTTGACGTTTTGAGGTATTTTGTGACTTCCTGGATGATATTGAGTAATTTTTGTGGGCAGGCCTCTCCTAGGAAGGTTATGTATCTTTCTCTAGAGCTTTTGTCCCGCATCAACACGGAAAAAAAGTTTTAGGAAACCCAAAGACTTATTTTTGTTATTGGGTTCCAGAGTGAAACTTTTACCCTTACAAATTTATATTGACAGCAAAATGCTACCATATTAGCCTAACGTCTAGCCTGATCTTATTTAAAGATTCTGCAGTGGCTGCAAAAAGCTGTGGAAAAAACTCCACTCTCACTTTGTTAGTTATTATTTTTTGGTGCTGTGTTTAGCACCACTAACAGGTCTGGGGGTGTAAAAAATAGCATTTTGGGTCATTCTCTGTGTTTCCGTGTGGACAGGGCCCTAGATGTTACGCTGGGTTTCCTTTACGAATCACTGATATATGCTTGGAGTAATTTTGGTTGGAAGTTTGCTGAAAATCTTGTTTTTAGGTGGAATTGGGCAAAAAAACAAAAACAAACTATAATTGTTCATTGAGCTGTTATCGACGCCTATTGGCCTAGCATGGATAGTTTCTTCATTCTTTTAGCAAAAATTTTTTGAAATAACATTTTTTTGAAAACTGTCCCCTGAATCAGTCATTATTTAATCTTATTAGGCTTGAATCTGTATTTTATGGGTTTTTTAATAGTTTCATTCTGCTTTTTTGACTCGTTATAAAATCCTGAGTAGATTTCTGCCTGGATCGTCAGTTTCTTGCAATCATAAATTTTCTGCCAGCTGAAAAAAACTGAGGCCTCAAACTCCATTATTTTTAACATATCTGCTCAGGGTGCACTATCTGAGGAGCAAGTCCCAGTTTGTGCTCTAAAAATAGCTGCAAAATGGGCTTAAATTGTTGCGGACTGTAATCTTGTCATTTCCCTACCTCTAGTGTTAGCTGTAACTAAAAACTGCCCATTTTCACATTGAGGTGCTTTGAGTGGAGCTCGTTTTGATGCCCTGCTCCGAAAATAAACACTCCAGAGACGGGTAGTTAAGTCTTCAGGATCGTTTGTGCTACCGGGGAGGAAGCCGCTCACCATGTCCTAATCCCCATGCAGCCGCTGTATTGATTGAGCTCTCGGCTGGTGTGTTGTCCTGTCATCTGCTTGCCTCTTCTTAAGAGACGTGGAAGGTCGGCTTCCACGGTACCCGACTTTGTGAATCTGACACATTTCTTTTTTAGATGAACATGTTTTGAGGAGAGCGGGTGAAACACATTTCTGACAGCTGCTCTCTGAAAATGTTAGAAAAGAAAGAAAATGAACCCGTGAAACAGACAGAAGAGTGAAAGACGTGCGAGAGGAGGGGTTGGAGGGAGTAATGAAGGGCAGGTTTCACCGGAGAAGGTTCTGGAAATTGGCTGGCCCTTTGGGGTCTGTGACATTTCTTTGAAAGTGCTTTGAGCAGCACTTTTCTTGGCATGCCACTCAGGCCGATACTTCGTATTAGTGGACCAAAGTGAGTGGAACCAACGTTGTTAACGCTTTATCAGACGAGAAAATGTACCCATTTAGCAGCTCAGCAAAAATTAAACTGCCTCATCAAATATCTTCAAATGCAAATTTTGATTTATTTAGTGTATAATAAGTTTGTGCTTGAAAAGTCTTCTAATTAATGAAAGGAAGTTTTTATTTTGGCTCTGCTTTCTGCTATATAACTGCATAGTTAATGATATTTTTGACGTATTTCTGAGGATGAACCCACATCCTTCGAGTGGTGTTTTTTTGGAGAGTCGAAGCAAAACAGCAGCTGTCCAGTTCTGATTAAGAGTTGCATCTCAAATATAAAAAAGGTTTTCAGGCTTTTAAAGCAGGCAAGTACAATACAATATTGTAAAAGTATAACTGCTCAAAACAAACAGAAATATGCAATATGTTTGAAGAGGTTTTTTTAGTTCCTGCTTAGCTGCTCTTGTATGACATTTATTTATGATGCAACGCCGTGATGTATATTATGTGTCGAACCTATCAAAGTTAAGGTTATAGAAGGCAGTTATATCTTATGTTAAAGGTATAGTGGAGGATTTTTACGAATTTCAGGAAAGCACCGCCCTCCACATTTATAAGAACTAAACTGCAGTGAAGTTAGTTGCATATTTGACACACATTCGTTTCATTACAGCGGAGACTCCCTCCAACTTCTCCTAGAACTGCGCTCGGAGGGATACGCTGCCGCTGAAGGCTCTCTGCTGAAGGCAGTGGTTTCAGTTAGGGACCATCGCTAACGTTCCCCATATCACAGAAAAGAAATCAGTTCCTGTGCATACTCTTAACAAAGTAACCCCAAACTTGAGCTTTCCTGCCGAGTAGAAACTTGGGAATGGAGGAATCAGTGGGGAGCCAAACCTGTGTTTTCAGCACACGCCATTGTTGGAAAGAATCTCCTAAAACCACTCTGCATTTGTTTCTCTCTTCTGACCCCTTTCTTTCCCTCTCTTACACCTCAAAGTTTCCTTTTCTCTAGCAACTAACAGCTATTTTAAAACAATCTGGTGAGAACTCGGAGGCAGAATGAATGGATAATGGTGTAGTGATACAGATGAACATGTGAGAGTGAGAGTGTGCATGCAAATGCTGACTCAGGATGATTGACAATCAGGGGGACCAATAGTGTAGATGATCCACCCAGAAGACAAGGTTCCATGTGGGGGGAAAAAAGTCTATCAGCACCCAGAAATGTTGAAATATCATATAAAAGTTAATCAGAAAAAGATGCCAGATCCACAGCTTTGTCAGCAGCTGAAAGCATTCAGCATGCTGAGGTGAGATAATCTTCCTCAGCACAAGTGTCTGCTTAGTTTCATGTGGGATTAAGTAACATTGTTATTGCTGTAACATTTCAAGGCTGTAATTATGTGCAGTATGGTATTTAGCTAAGGTATGTGCTTAGCTTGGTTAGAAATCCTTTACATATCCTGCTGTGTCAAATGTACTTAAAGCTACGTATTTCTATGTTACCCAGGCAGAAGCATGGTAGTTTTTAAAGCAATAAGCTGAGATATTTGGGGTTCTGTTGGGGGTATGTTGTCAATTTTCAGTTTCAGGTTTTATTCGCTTCAATACTCAAAAATTGGTGTCATTTGCATTTTTTTGAAACAGAAGTTACAGTTCTTCTTGTTATTTGTGATTCTCTTAAAAAACGTGAGACAGCCAAATCTGGTAATGACTGGTTTGACCAATATTTATCATTTATTTGCTGCTTTGGAAAAGTAAAACTATCCATTCTTATTCCAAAGCTGTTTGCTCAACCATTTAAACTTGTGTCCTGGGCTGCATCATGCCCTGCAGCATTTCCTGCAGTATCAACTGGAATCTGTATCCACCACACAAGAGCATGACTCGTCACAAAAAGCACGAGAGCCTATAGCGGTGAGTGAGGGCTGCTTTCAGGGGTGTTGTAAGTGCCAGTTTGAATTGGTCATTTGTTATATTGACTGCGCACTGAAGGCTTCCCATTGATTCGCCATCGATGTGTAGGTGAGCAGTAGATAAGGCAGCAGACGGGGAGAGGGGGGGGAGGAGATAAGCGCCTGCCATTTTTCCTGACAGCTATGGACGCCTCAGAGGACAGCGCAAAGTCAGATGTCTGACAAAGTCACCCATGGAGCGTACAGCATGCCACGAACACACACACACTTGGGCAAATCCACTCAACATTTTCATGCTTAAGCTGGTCTCCTGCCGTTGAGCACTGCAAGGCTGCTATATTGAATTAGCCATCGTCTCCGTCACATTAGAAGCTCTCTTCCTGACAGCACCGTATCAATCAACTGATTCATTCTTATTAGATTAAACTATGGGGGTGTCACGTCGTTAATGTGAAAAATAGGACGTTAGAGCCGGAAAATGGAAAATCTATTTCAACAAAAGGCCAAGAGTCAGAGGAAGAATGTCAGACATTACTAATGGTAATGTTGGAAGTTTGACTAAGGATATTAATATTGAGTGACACCATAATCTGCCTCCATGCATGGAAATTCAGATGTTGTGATTCTTGATGGGCACAATAACTATTCTCTCAGCAGTCTCGGACATTTTACGCCTGTAAATCAATCAGGGAATGGCCACATGCATGGGAAGACCCCTTTAGATTTTATACATAAGTGAAAGCATCTAAAAGAGGTCAGTTTTCCTTTTCCGGGAGTGGTAATTCTGATTTAAGAGTTTGTTTCCCCTCATTGTGAAGGATTCTTGAAAGACAAGCAGAGTCGATTGAAGCTGAGGCGAGTGAGTGACAATATATGACACTAATTAAAATAGTAAAGAATTTGTTTCACTGGAGGACAAATTACCTCCTTTTATCTTTGGTATGGGTTTTGAAAGCCTTACATTTTGACAGTTTTGAGCATTTTTTGCAAAAAATTAATTATAGTACCAACTTTATGGTTCTTTTTCTCACCTGCAACTGAAAATAAATCTTTTTTTCTTTTTTACATGTTTTAGATTGATGGATGCTTTATTAACTTACAAATGAAATCCACAGCTCCAGCAGCTTTAAAAAAACAAATAAAGTACACAAATAAATGCAGAAATGCATACAAATGCCAATAAATTATAATAAAACAGCCTTGCAGTTAGGGTAATCAATGTTTTATGTGTTATCGCTCTCCCTGAGAGGCATTAGAAATTTCTTCAATGTTTTGCTTGTTTAATTGCAGTTGTTGGAAATGCATTATGTTTAGGATAAAAATACAAATAAATTCTTTAATGATCGTACAATATGATATCCTGATTTTTTAGAATAAAATCCTTTCTCTCACAGTTGAAATGCACCTATATAATGGGAGTGTCAGACCCCCCCCCATACTTTTTAAGTGGGAGAACGTGCAAAATCACAAATGCTTCTGTTCCCCAGTTTGTGTTTTTGCATTTTAAACATTTGCTCTGAGGAAACTGAACAAATGTCCCCGATAAAGTAGTTGGTGAGTAATTATTCACATCTTGGATGACTTTTCCAGCAGAAAACGCCGTCGGGTTGGTTGGAACACCAGCTGCTGCTGCTGTCTCCCTGCAGCGGTTTCCTCCTCTTCCCGCCAGTATCATCCCTACTCTCACTTGACACAGCCGACCCGTGCTTTTAACCACATCCGTCCATTTAGCTGCTGGCTTCTGTGACGACAGCCCTAAAAACGGCGCTCTCCCTCGGGCTCGGAGCTGGGGACGCTTGTGTGCTCTCTTTTAAAGTCAGGGGTGGGGTGGGGGGGGTCCTCTTGTGAACAGCAAACGCCACAGTAGATCCCTGTAGAGTCTCCTTCCTTCGAAATACACACTGGTACTTCTTGTTTCTGCAGCTCGTTGTAGAGAAATAGTTTATCACTCGTTTTTTCTAAGCGGTTTGCAAACTTCACCTATAAATAGTTGTCCCTAATATCTCCTCTTGCAGACAACCTACCAGCAACTGCTAAGCCTTTAAAGGGCATTTTAGCTTGATGTGTTCTTTAACTATTACCCAGGCCAGCATGTTTATTCTTAGCGCTGCTAAATCAGAACTCGGCTCAGAAGTGCCTTCCAGTCGCGTTTACAGAAGTTTCTATGCCGATCAGATGCGATAAATCAGCTGTGGAGCAAACCCATCATCAGCTGAGGCGTGACTGCATGACTGTGCAACAAACACCCTTCTAAATGGTCTAAAGGGGCCTTGAATAATACATGGAGATACCAGCCAGATAGTTTTGTTCTCTTTGCTGCTTTTTCCAGCACCAACTAGTGCTGAAGCAGAATCAAAACGGTCAAACAAGAGCAGTCAGAGGCACTCTGCCTCTTTGCCTCACAGCTTGCTTTGGCAGCCTAAAAGATCCACAGTCCCCACTTTGTTCCTGACAGCGATTTCTTTGTGCAGCGCTTCTTTTTTTCTTTTTTTCTTGTTTTCACGTCTCGCACTTGCTTCTGGCCGCTAAAGACAAGGAATAGGAGGTAGTATCTGTTATCTGAAGTAATGCGAGGCACTCTCTCGTGGCCTTCTGCATCACAGTGGGTGTCTGCGAGTCTCATTTTCCCCCAGGAGGAGTAAGCAACGCTCGCCCACCTGGGCCTGCGCCAAAGCAGGGGAAGTGAGAATCAGGGGGTGGCGATTAAAGGAACGCAAGGAGAAAAATGAGGCAAGGGGAGCTGGAAAAGAAGAAGAATGAGGTAAGCTGCAGTGTCCGCAAGGAGGCCTTTTTTTTAAATTACTGTATCACAGTGGGAACAATCCTTTGGGAAACAGTGGAAGAAACAATTTGCCTTCTTTCCTTTTCTTTCTACAAGGCACACATGCTGTTAGAAGTAACCTCCAAGGAGAACATGGGAGAAGGAGGCTTTGTCACCGTGTTTATGCCCTAATGTTGCCACACAGTGTTCCTGAGACACAAAAAACTCCTTAAGACATTATTAGGTGAACAGGTGACAGTCGGAAATGATTTATTAAATCTGCTGAATGCTCAGAAAAGTAGCTGATTCTGGCTTTGCGAGCGGTTGACGGATTTGTGAAGCAAAAGTATCATTTACACCTCAACTATAAATTCACAGCAGGATTAGCACTTCCCCCCAAAAGGTATAAAGAGCTGTGAATCTACTTTATAGCCTGAAAAGTTCATAATGACATGCTTTGGTTTGCACCAACAGCTTTACAGAAGCTATCGCTGAGTATAGCACCAACGTCTCCTGCTCGATGGTGGAGGTTTGAAGAAACAGATGAGCCAAAGTATTACTTAATCACTCATAAGGATCAAAGAATATACTGATACACCAATAGACTGCAATATTCTATGTCACAATATTGTATCAATATTCAAAAGCATCGTAGCAATTTTTATTTTTTTAGAATGTGAAGGTAACTATTTATTATGTCAGCAATTTCTTTAGTGAAATTAAATGTACGACTGCTTGGGTGGCTCATTTTCTCCTTCTTCCTTCCAGTAGATTAACTAGATCTAGTAATAAAACTGGATGTGTTATGTATGAAACAGGTTGAGTTTTCTACAGTTAAAATCAGTTTTAAAACTCACAATATATTGCCTTAGTTTTATTATTGCAGCATTACCCCCCCACCCCGTATTGTGTTATATATATATATATATATAATCAGATTCTTGCCAGTACACAGCCCTTGTTACTCCTTACGCCACTTTTAGAGCATTTATTTCTAGAAAATATGTGGATATAACAATTTATCTGTTTCAATGTATTGAAACTCATATGACTTGGTACCAACAGTACTCAGACATATAGTGTTTTCTTACCAAAGAGACCCCAGCCATGGCTCTACTCAAAATAGTTCAAGAACAGCTTAAATTTTACTTTGGGTATGCGCTTTTTAAAAAAGCAAGGCGGACATTATAGGAATGTTAAAGATCCATTGATTCTGACGATACCAGCAACCTTTTCCATTCAAACAGCCTGATAACATAATATTTATCTAGAAACGCAAACTCTACATCACCTTTAAAAAAAAGCAAAAGTATGCTAGTTTTTTTGGTGAAAGTCAAGGAACCACAGTGTTTTTTGATCATTCAAGTTTCTTTAAATATATACACTACCGTTCAAAAGTTTGGGGTCACCCAAACAATTTTGTGTTTTCCATGAAAAGTCACACTTATTCACCACCATACGTTGTGAAATGAATAAAAAATAGAGTCAAGACATTGACAAGGTTAGAAATAATGATTTTTATTTGAAATAAGATTGTTTTTACATCAAACTTTGCTTTCATCAAAGAATCCTCCATTTGCAGCAATTACAGCATTGCAGACCTTTGGCATTCTAGCTGTTAATTTGTTGAGGTAATCTGGAGAAATTGCACCCCACGCTTCTAGAAGCAGCTCCCACAATTTGGATTGGTTGGATGGGCACTTCTTGCGTACCATACGGTCAAGCTGCTCCCACAACAGCTCAACGGGGTTCAAATCTGGTGACTGCGCTGGCCACTCCATTACCGATAGAATACCAGCTGCCTGCTTCTTCTCTAAATAGTTCTTGCACAATTTCGAGGTGTGTTTTGGGTCATTGTCCTGTTGTAGGATGAAATTGGCTCCAATCAAGCGCTGTCCACTGGGTATGGCATGGCGTTGCAAAATGGAGTGATAGCCTTCCTTATTCAGAATCCCTTTTACCCTGTACAAATCTCCCACCTTACCAGCACCAAAGCAACCCCAGACCATCACATTACCTCCACCATGCTTAACAGATGGCGTCAGGCATTCTTCCAGCATCTTTTCAGTTGTTCTGCGTCTCACAAACGTTCTTCTTTGTGATCCAAACACCTCAAACTTGGATTCATCCGTCCACAGCACTTTTTTCCAGTCTTCCTCTGTCCAATGTCTGTGTTCTTTTGCCCATCTTAATCTTTTTCTTTTATTGGCCAGTCTCAGATATGGCTTTTTCTTTGCCACTCTGCCCTGAAGCCCAGAATCCCGCAGCCGCCTCTTCACTGTAGATGTTGACACTGGTGTTTTGCGGGTACTATTTAATGAAGATGCCAGTTGGGGACCTGTGAGGCGTCTGTTTCTCAAACTAGAGACTCTAATGTACTTATCTTCTTGCTCAGTTGTGCAACGCGGCCTCCCACTTCTTTTTCTACTCTGGTTAGAGCCTGTTTGTGCTGTCCTCTGAAGGGAGTAGTACACACCGTTGTAGGAAATCTTCAATTTCTTAGCAATTTCTCGCATGGAATAGCCTTCATTTCTAAGAACAAGAATAGACTGTCGAGTTTCAGATGAAAGTTCTCTTTTTCTGGCCATTTTGAGCGTTTAATTGACCCCACAAATGTGATGCTCCAGAAACTCAATCTGCTCAAAGGAAGGTCAGTTTTGTAGCTTCTGTACCGAGCTAAACTGTTTTCAGATGTGTGAACATGATTGCACAAGGGTTTTCTAATCATCAATTAGCCTTCTGAGCCAATGAGCAAACACATGGTACCATTAGAACACTGGAGTGATAGTTGCTGGATATGGGCCTCTATACACCTATGTAGATGTTGCACCAAAAACCAGACATTTGCAGCTAGAATAGTCATTTACCACATTAGCAATGTATAGCGTGTGTTTTTTTACAGTTAAGACTAGTTTAAAGTTATCTTCATTGAAAAGTACAGTGCTTTTCCTTCAAAAATAAGGACATTTCAATGTGACCCCAAACTTTTGAACGGTAGTGTATAAACACTGCAAGCGAAAAAAAACTGACATTCCTCTGATCATCAACACTTATTCAATGGAAATCTTTCTTTATTGCCTTTACAAATCGGAGCACTGCTAAGTTTTAGTTTTTATTTTTGGTCATAACTACTGTGAGCCACAGGAGGCTTTGGAGCTGTATGTTTCAGACCCCTGGACTAGACCATTGGAACACCTTCTTCCTTTAACCATCTCTTCTGTAGATTAGCTCCAGTGTTTGAGATTATGACCCAGTTTAGAACATATTTAAGAGTTAAGACAAGCAAGGCGTCAAAACTCCTTCTCTCCTCTTCTCTACGGGTTGTCCAGGTAGAAAGAAATCGCGGTGAGACTCCCTGAATCTCATTGTCCTTCATGGTAGGACCTCTAAGCACTTAAATCTGGTGTCATCAGTCAGGTTGATGCATGAACAGCCCAGGATGGACTGGTGGCTTTGAAAGCTGACCAAATGGTTTCACATCTTATTTTTCACAAACTTTTTTTTGAACATGATCATTATCAGCACAAATTAAACAATGTGACAAATTGGCCATGTATTGTTATTGTTGGGCTTTTAACTACTTGCAAACAACGTATTTAAAAATTAAAATGTTCTTTTTTGTGCAATAGACCAAAAGTGGTCCCTTTTTAGATTACACAGATTGACCAGTGTGGTAAACATAATTGGGCTGCTCACTGATATCGTATTGTACGTCCTCGGGGTATTCAGGTGGAAACGGCTCACAGTCGCCTCTCGCTAGAAAGTGCCAACATGGAGGGCTGCCTGATGCAGCTTTTAAACCCTTGTGTTATAGATAATAATTACAGCCAGACTTCTCTATACAACAAGACACGGCCCAGCAGCTGCTCGAATGTACCTCGCAGCAAACTTTCTATCCTAGAGAGGCTGAGAACTCCCAGGTACCTCCAGCACAAAGCCCACCTCTCTCTGTCTGCTGCTATGGGAATGAAGGGCAGGTGTCCATGTGGTGGAAGCAGTTACACTGCTGGCAGCCTCTGGGAGAGCAATTTATGACTCCTGGTGGCAGCAGTGATGGGATCAGCTGGAGGGACCCACTGCAGCTACTGTGAGAGACCGATTCGCCTTATTGCATCACCCACACAATGATATTGCACTCATAAGTTTGAACCCCTTCCTGTATAGCAGAGAAGCACAGGCCAAAATACATATTTTGTCTCCATGCTTAATCTGGTTTCTTTCTTTGCAGATTTTTACAATGCAGTGTATGGTTATATTTTTTCCCTCATGCGTACACATTTCTTACTCCACTTTGATCAATATAAAAAATTAGCATGAGTATGAAAGAATTACTCCAAAGAACCTTATCATCATTCATTTCAGCCTCTAATTTTTTGCTAACTCTTAATTTACTACATATATTGGATGGTTAGATGGGTCGACACAGTACCTAGGTAATGTTTTCCTGAAAGTGAAGGAACTCTGTGCTGAAGCCTGGTTTTTAGCCCGTAAACTGTAGAAACTGCTGCAGTAGCTGTGCTTCTTCTCTTCAAGGGTTCATCAGATTTTTCATTTCTCCATATCTTCACTTTGTCTTCTGTTGTCTTCTCCTCTCACACTTTTATTCATTTATTGATAGGGACAGTGCACATTAATAAATATCCATTGAAATATCAGTAAATGTAAATACTGTGAATTATAGTTAACATTGCGATGGAACGAAACCATTTACCACCTTATATGGTGGGGCAAAAAAAGTATTCAGCCACCAATTGTGTAACTTCTCCCAGTTAAAAAGATGTAACTGGGATAATTTTCATAAAAGGTATACCTCAACTATGAGAGACAAAATGAGAAGAGAAAAATCCAGAAAAAATCTCATGGTCTGATTTTAAAATAATTTAGTTGCAAATTATGCGGGAAAATAAGTATTTGGTCAATAACAAAAGTTTATCTCAATACTTTGAGGTAAAATGTTTTTTGTAAATCTTCACAAGGTTTTCACTCAAAATGTCACCATACATAATTTAAAACTTTTAAATTTGTTAACTTACATTATTGCTGTGGACTGTTATTTTGTCAAATAAATAAATACAGTAAAATTCAAGTTTCAAATTTTTCTTTATTCAGTGTTCCCAGTGTGGTGCAGGTATACAATTTTTTTACGGTGTCCTTTGACTGTCTTGGCCATATTGGAGTTTGACCATTTGAGGTCTTGGACAGGTGTCTTTTATATTGATAATGAGTTCAAACAGGTGACATTAATACAGGAAACGAATGATGTACAGGGGAGCCTCTTATAGAAGAGGTTACAGCTCTGTGAGAGCCAGAAATCTTGCTTGTTTGTAGGGTACCAGATACTTCTTTTCCACCGCAATTTGCAAATAAATTCTTCAGATGTCTGGCTAAATACTTTTTTTTTGCCAAACTATGTCATACAAGCTAATTTAAAAATTCAAAATTCTCTAAACTTAAAAAAATTATGCTGAATAGAATATGACAAATATGACAGACATTGTTTTTATACATAGACTTTAGTACCTGTTAATATTTTACACACATTTATACCGGTCATGGACCAACATCTGATATGGTATTCAGTGTGTGACAGAATCATTGAATGTAGAGACACTTTATCAGCATTAAATGTTATTAAAGGTCATAATTACTCTGAAGTTAAATAAATTACATTTTATACAATAAGATATTCTTTTGATATAGCTCCTAAAGCCTAATGTAGAATAAAACGTTGCATCAAGATATTGGATTTAATGCAGGATGACCTTTATTTAAATGTTTGTTCATAGTTTTGGCTAACTATCTATCAGCCACTTTAGAGATCACAGAAAGGATACTGATTGGCCGGTAGTTAGCTAGGTTTGAACTGTCACCAGATTTTAAAATTGGGTTGACTACAGCAATTTTCCAGGAAAAAATTTTGTTGGAAAGACAAAGTGACAACGTATGTTATTGCTGAAATTACTTATTTCTCCCATTGTTTTTATAATGTTTGTATCTAATCTACAGACATCCTTAGCTGTGAAGCTTTTCAATGAGTCCAAGATTTTAACAACTTCCAGCACTGTTATTTCTTGTTGAGAGAATACTGGCTGTATATGATTAATAGGTTTACTGTCCTCCCCACAGCGAGGGTCACACCTATTCCTGCACAGTAATGATTTGTAACACATTTACAGCTGTAATTGTGCAAGCTCAGACTCCAATTAGCATAGCTTTCCATATTTATGGATGAGCTGTCCATATATCCAGTTGGTGCTGTACACTAACAGCCGACCTAGCTCATTTCAAGGGTTGTTGGATGAAAAGGAAGGTATATCAGATGTAGGAAAGGGTTGGGGCCGGTGGGAGTTTTGATTCTATTTCCTGTCAAACGAATCTTGGCCTTGGGTGACCTAATTAGGCGAGTAATGAATCAAATCACCCCACGGGCTTCTCATATTCTGTTGATGGTAGACATGTCAGTGACCCACAGAGGAGGCCCAGACAAGCTTCATCACTCCTCCTCATGGTTGGTCATGAAAACTAGGCAACGCTTTCCAGCTCTGGTGGACACTTTACCAACATTAAATCCAGAACCAAGTTGAGTCCAAAGCAACCAGTGCAGCAGTGCTCCCAGAATCCCAGGCACACATCTGGCTGAAGCTTCAACTACAAACACACACGCACTCTCTACCTTCAGCAGATTCCTTGGACAGGTGTCCCTGGAGCTCTCCAAGAAAGGAGGAAAATAGAAAAGGGTTGCAGCAACACTGATAGGCCAGTACCTCCACCTTGAAGTAAATGTCCAGCTGCTGGTCATACTGGTGGGGAGATGGAGCTCTCCATGTCATCTTTTCCATCTCAGGTAATTGTTATGTTTAGTGCTAATGGTGCATGTTGCTAAACTGTTGAACATATTTCAGGCAGATTTGTGACAAATCCCAAAATATATTGTCATAAGAATTTCCAAAGTGGTGTTAAGTTTTTTTAAATAGCTCAAATTATAGAAAGGTAATCGTTAGCTTCGTTTGGACTGCACAGAGAGCCGTTTGTTGTCTGCTTCATCCTGCTGACTGGTTGCATTGTGAATACTGAAAAAAATACTTTTCCTCAATATATTCTATCTTATTCAATACAAAATTAAAGGCAAATCACGTTGCTAACATGAACATTTTCAAATGTAGCATTATTTGGCCGCTAAACATTTTCATTTTTGATACCAACATTTATACTCTCACAAAAATAATGACTTTTTATGCATATTTGGTTGATTAATCTGAAATAAACAACTAATCTAAATAGATACAGGAATTATCCTGAAAGATCACCATACAGAAATCGTCTTAGCTAGCGTAGCATTGATAAGATACCTTAGACAGTATCGTACATAAAAAAAACAATGATTGACTTTACAATCTGAAGGTTGTGGGTTTGAGCTAGGGATACAATGATGCCAATTTTTTCAAACTGAATAGATATCGACAATTGAATCTGATTACTTTGTGATACCAAGTACTGATGCCTACCAAACAGAGAAATGCTATTTATACAATGACAGGTTTGTCTTCTTCTCTGCTTCTTACAAAAATGATGGTGAGTTATATAAAAAAAATAATATTACAAAAACCTTCAAATTTCAACTATTGCAGAGTTTACACTTTTTAAATATTGGTTCATGGTATCCGTTAACTTGAACAAGTAAATCATAGAGTATCATGACCAATACCAGCATTAATATGACATAAGCCATTATTAAAAGTAGGTACTGTACGTAAGAAAATATCGATACACTGATATATCGGCAAATTTAATTTAATATTGTATGAATATTCAAAAGCAATGTATTGATTAAGATTATTTTTTAGGACTTGAATGGTACCGTTAATAATGTCAGTATTTTTGAAGTAAAATTAAAAGTATGACTGGTAGTTGGTGACTATTTTCACCTTCTTCTTTCCAGTGGATTAACTAGACTAATAATAGAACTTGGTGTGTTTAGTATGAATCAGGATGGCGTGTTTAGAATGCTGTGACAGATTTTCTATAGTGTATTCAGTTTTAAAAATTACAACATAGTCTTAGTCGTAGTATTTCAATATATCATATAGTCTCCTCTACACCCCCTGTATTGTGATACATATTCTATCAGATTCAGGCCAATATCCATTCCTAATTAAAGTTAGTCAAGTATTCATTTTAAAGGTTAGAGTTAGGGATGTCCGATATTATCGGCCTAAAGTCATTATCGGTCGATATTGGCATAAAAATTTAATATCAGAAATTATCGCTATCGGTTTTTATTTTTTCAATAAGATGAGTTTTTCACACCATACACATATATCAAACTCTTCAGCTACTTCTTTTCTCTCTTATAATGTAAAAAATATGACAGATTTGAGGTTTAGTTTTTGTGATATATTTTTTGTTTGAGACAACTTTCAATTTAAGATAAGTTTAACAAAGGACTGAATTTTGTTTACTGGGCTCTAATCTGTCACTGTTTCCTCTTTGTGACACTTTTAATTTTCACATTTGGTTACTTGAAAGATGGCTAATTAAGTCAATATTGTTTGATTGTATTAAATTATGGCCACTGGCCAGTTACATGTAGAACTAAATTAATGCAGTGTTTAAGCCCACTTTATTTTTAAGATTGTAATACCCAAAGTAGGTTAATTATTGGCCCTGCTTAAATGTTTGCTGTTTTTTTATTCTTGTTTCAGTTGTTTCCACATTACCTCACTGCTATAAAGGTATAATGTTATTTACATTTTCTAAAATTAGAGATTTGTCCTGAGTGGTGGGCCTTTGTCAGTATTCTGTGTGAGAAAATGTTCCAGCTACTTTTGAAGACAAAAAAAAGGCACCTTTTTCAATTGCCTAACTGAAATTGTAGTACTTACTACATTTTATTAATTTTTAAAACTCAAGTATGCATGATACAAGATGGTTACCTAAAAGGGTTTAGTAGTTTTTGTTTTTTATGAGGGAGGGTCCCCACATATCGGTATTGGTTTATATCGTTATTGGAAATTATGAGTTAGGCTACAATGGTAAATCGGATATCGGTAGAAAAGCCAATATCGAACATCCCTAGTTGGAGTTATAAAATTATAGACCGTAGACCTTGGTCGCTTCTTTCAAAGAACCAGTTGCTTTTCCAGCTAATCAAAACCAAGAAAAAACACAGCTTTGATGTTATTTTAGTCAGATAAAATCGACTTCCACTAGTGGATTTGTCTGCCTGGAGGTCATCTGGATCTACTGGCTTAGTTCATCTGATGTCTTGGTGGATCCCAGGTTGCATCCAGAACTAGGTTAAAAAAGAAGTGAAAATGAAATAATTAAAGGAGGACGGAAAATTTTTATCCCCCACAGTTTTAGAAATAAATACACAATCCAAGTGATGTTATTGATGGAGGAAATCAAATCTAGTGTATATGTAAAATGTAAAGACTCGCTAGAGTTCCAGTTCTTTGTTTCTGTGGAAAATCCCAATGAATAAATGACACTAAGGTTCAAATATTATATCTCACTTTAATTTCAGGCTTTTATTGTTAATGGTTTGTTTTTTTGTTTTTTATGACTGCTATGAATGTTACTCCCACTTAACACAATTACACACACAGACACACAAGCCACTCTTAACGAAGCATTTAACCCATGCGTGCTAATCTCCCGCTCTGGGTGAAGCAGAACAACATTGCAAAGAGCAAATTGCCATGTAGGATTTCCAAAGATCTATAAATAAAACTCGTTTCAATGCTCAAAGATGCTTTGATACAGAGGAGGTGTGTGATCCAAGGTCAGGGCTTTTATCATGGTGTCTAAATAGTGGTGGAAGTCAAATGATGCTGCAGGTAGATCATGTCTCCCTCAACAACACCCTGAGCTGGCTTTCCTTTCCACACAAACAGTCTTATTTAGGCAAACAGCCAAGGTCAAGAGCTGTGAGCAGGGAGCTGCACCCTTCATTATCCTTCTCCCCGCTGAAACTCAGCGGGAGCTAGAGTATCCGCGAGGCAAACTGTGCAGCACACAAAAGCAAAACGAGCAGGAAGCATGAAGGGAATTATTTACAGGGAGCGCTTCTTTTTTTAGACGATTAAAAAAAAAAATTTCTGTGAAATTTTTTTAAGCACCACAATTTCAGTGAAATTTTTTTAAGCACCACAATTTGAAGGTCTATCTGCTTTGTGATGCAGATAGTTTTGAATATAGGAGGACTTCTGGAAACCTCTGAATTTTCCTGCAAGTTGTGACAATTGACTTCATACACTAACTGGGCCCTCAAGGAGATATTCGTTCCTATGAAGAGTTTCAGTGTTTAAATGCAGCTTTGCAATTGGGACTGGGGCAGGGTTAGGGTATTCCTCAGGGAAATCGAGTCAGTCGCTGCCTCAACTGGAGGAGAATCAAGTACCCTGATGCCTTTGAGAGGTAGGTAGGGATGGAGCAGGAGACGGGCTTAGGTCCTAGTGGCTCTTGTCCACTGCTGAAGGAAAAGCTTAGCCCAAAGCACGTATGTGATCTACACAAGATCAAGACTGACGAAACAAGATTTTAGAAACAAGTGGCTGAACAACAAGCTGACTACCCATAACCCCCTCATCAGAATATCTTATAGCACCTGCACCTCTAAGGTTTTCCAACCACGTCCCACTGGAAGGAGACCTCAGGGCAGACCCAAAGTTTGATCAAAAGATTATGTACAGTATACTTTATATTCTTTGAACACATTGGAATCGCTTGAATTTGCTGGATAAAATTCCCTTTGTTAGTACAGGATTACAGGTGGCACAATCATGTAAAGTTCAGGATGTTTCCTTTTCATAATATGGCTTTTATCCATCTTGCTAAGGGGTATAAGGTAGGAGCAGAATTTGCACTCTGGCTTTCAGAGACACCCAATTTTCTTGTCTGCTGTTTACTTTCATTGACACAAACCCATGTATGGGTCTTTTACTTCAGATGTCAGGTATTGTTGTATTTAATTAACATTTTTTGGCTTTAATTCAAGATTTGTCCGGGTCAATGTGCTGTCCTTTTCGAATTTCATGTCATGTAAAGAGTTGACCTTTTCTCAAACACAGCTGTGCTCAGCTGCTGATTTAGTTTGGATGGTAAGTCATGGGTTTTGTTGGCTTAACATGGAAAAATTAAGTTGGCTTTAGTCTTATTGGTATCAAAATACAAAATAAAGATGATGTCAATGTGGCATTGTTAACTTTTGAATTAAAGAGCAATTTCATGATGAATCAGACGTGATGAGAAACGCATCTATTTTCTGATGAAGATTGCACATCCAGCCAATCTGTTACATCAAAGCAGATGTTTTATTTGCTATTAGCAGCAACACACAAGGGGTGTTGATTAAATTATGTTTGATAGATTAAACAACACACGTAAAGCCTAGAAAGTAAAGAAAATAACTGAATGGTTTAAAAAAATCATTATACTACATGCCTCTCTGTTTTTAATAATCAGTTTATTAAAAAGAACATCTAAAAGTTTTGCAGATTGCCTCATTAAATCTGACAATTAGAAATAAATTGTATTTAAATGACTTCAGCAGGTTTTCCGTTGCATTGAAATTAGCTTGTTACTCTTGGAGAAAGCAGAAGAATTTAAACTAAGACAAGAGTAGAAAGGATTAAAATAGGGGTTTTGCTTTCTTCTGCTAACAGGGGTTAAAAAAGCTCATATCTGAATCTGAAATGTAAACTCTTACATTTATATATCCGGCACTTAAATATAGGATTTGAGCGTGACATCAGTTACATGACCAAATATGGACAATAAAGCCATTTTTTAGTTATTAATGCTAAACCTACATACTAACATATTAAAATGCAACACCACTTCAACATTTTGTGAAGAATTACATGGAAATGCTAATATTTTAAACAAAATGGTTAGTTAAGTTAATTGAAATATCTAAATTGTCCTTGGTCATGAGTGTGTGTGTTTGTGTGTGTGTGTGTGTGCATGGTTGTTTGCCCAGTCTGTCTCTGTTTTGCCTTGCGATGGACTGGCGACCTTTCCTGTGTGCACTGTTACAAATCATTTGTTATTTAAACAAGACTATTACACTTTTATTGTAAATAAATGATTTGACGATTAATGCCTAATGTGATACATTACACAAGAATAATAAAAACTGCATCACTTTTGTTTTTTAAAATATGTACTGTACACAATTTAATGATTGTAGAAAACCAATGATCATAGACTCGTCTAAAAATGACATAGGGCTCTGTCCTGAAAAAAAAATGAAAGAATTTAATTGTGACCCTAAAATAAGTCAAATAAGATCGAGGATTTTGTGAATCGACACACCCCTAAGAAATGGTATAGATGATGGATGTGTGTGTGTGTATATATATGTGTGTGTGTGTATATATATATATATATATATATATATATATATATATATATATATATATAGATCCTACATCAGCAGTATCTTGAGAATTAGTGGAAATAATCTTTGGAAAAGTTTGTCGTTTGCATATTAATCAGGACGTTTTAGTTTAATACACAAAACTATTGTTTTGCTTGTGGGCAGTCGCCTGTCGTATCTTTCACTGTCGTGTTTGACACACTATCTACTTATTAAGGGATCAATTTACTGATGTTTTTGCTTGTTTGTTTGCATGCCAGATTATTTACTGCCTAAGAGCCCAGTCCGCAGATCCTAATATGGATGAAGAGGTACCCTCAGGTGTTGAGTGATGTGTTGCTCTCTGTAATTACAGTCACTGTAACTGATACAGAAGGGCTCAGTAGATAAACAACAAATTGAGTTGTTTCCCGCTTGTGGCAAAAGATGGCCAGTTTAATTTGTCATTCCATCCAAAGTGATGATAATAATAATAGTAATTGCTTTTTTATGATTTGTGCTGTCATTCTTTCATTTTAATTTATTTTGCTCCTTCATGTTCTTTAAAAAAAGGTCTTGGAATGAATAGATTGTAGCTTACTAATTTCCTGTATAAGACAAATGAAAACTTTCATTTTCTGTGCAGATTTTATTTTCTTCTTTCTCCACATCTTCTTATTTTAGACACTTCCATTGATTTGGAAAAAACTACCCTCCCCTCCTCTCTTACAGATTTCTTCTCTGTGCTTAATTACATTTTCAAGGTTTCAAAATGCCTTTATTTATAATAATGGAAAAAGCTATTCAAACCAACCTGGCTCTATATAAGAAAAATAAAATAAAATCTACAAAAGCACACTATAATAATTTATTGTTTATTCATAATATTTGGTATTTGTTTTTTTAAAAACCCCTTGTGATTTTTGTCTTGAAAGTTGTTATATTAATAAAGTTTTACTAATGATGGATTGTACTCTCTTTGGCAACAACAGTTGTCTTTCATATCACTATTCAATAAAGAAATATTTAAATGTCTTTATTGACCCTAGGATAGCAAATTGATAAACAACCAGGTTCTGATGCAGCAAAGCAGGCCCAGACCATCACACTGCCACCACTTTGTTTCACTGTCTGGATGAAGCTCTTTAATCGGCATGCTGTTAGTTTAACAACATATTTAACTTTCAGTCAGTCCACATAATTTTTCGGATCATCAGGATGTTTTTTGGTAAATGTGAGACAGGTCTTTGAGTTCTTTTTCGTCAGTAGTGACCTCAGGGATTGCATCTCCCCCATGGAGGCCAGTTTTGTCTCTCATTGCTCTCCCATTGAGTGAGCGAAGCCTGCAGTGTTTCAGATGCTGTGCTAGTTTCTTTTCCAGGAAAAAGGAGAATGCATCTCTTTTTTTTTTCCCGAACTCCATGCTTGTCGGTGTTTCTACCTCGCCTCCATCATCAGATATAATTTAGAGGCTGGGATTCCTCCTGAGAGCAAACACATCCGTGACCTTTCCGGGGGTTACTGAGGCTTTCATTCAGCTGTGGCTGCTTCCACTGTCGCGTTGATTCGCAGGTAATCATTTCCATGCTCCGCTGCGTTGTGAGAGACGGGGCCCCAACACCTTTTTCTCACTCTGGCGTTAAGGCCACCGCCATGTAAACACACACTCCTCTGTGTAAGAGGGGGACGCCGTCCTCTCACCGGGGGATCCAATTACCTGCGACTGCAGTGCAACGGTTAGCGCACACATCGGTGCCCAGGAGACGGACAGACACCTGCTTCTCGCCTCACAAACACGTATTTGCTTTTTGCATGCCGCGCTGCAGCTCATTTATGCACTTGCTCGGTGAACCTTTGCTTCCCTGCTGACCTTGAATGCTTAGATTTCTGTGTGCATGCTTAAGATGCTAGAAGACGGATCAGAAACAACCCAGCTTCAGTGCTCAAACACATTTTCTCATAAATCTCTTCCGATAACCGACGAATGTTTGCAAAGCAGAAAATGGCTGCAAATGCTTCCTTTGGAGATGAGCGTGGTGTTGACAAATTAGCGTGTTTACTCCCGGCTGATCTGACGGCTCAGCTTGTCGTTTCAGAAATGAATCATAAAGGGAGAAGCGGTTCTAAGCTCCGCCACCCCTCTGCTGTTGGTCTAAAGCGAAGGCAACAAATGTGACTAGCGTCCTCTTTGTTGGTTCCCATCAACTGATGCCAAAAACATGCAAAGGTAGCGGGGAGTAAATTTAAGTAATGCTGTTGACTATTTTTGCAGAAACATATAAATGTGCCATTAAACCCCAAAAGAAGCAATCTGTAAAAACTTTCTTGCATCCAACTTGCTTCATTATTTAACGACTCATTTTCAGTTTTCTGGTGGAGGCCAACAGATGTTTGGTTTATAATTCTCTGGTATTTCAGTTAATTTCTAAAGCTGTGCGCTCTACAAAGGTCCTCAAGCCCACAGCATCACAGATCCTTCACCTTACCTAATGGTGAGCCTAGGGATGCACCGATACTGCCTAATGTACTAGTATCAATGAAAGGCAATTTTATTTGCACAGTACACTTTCAACTACAGGTTAATTCAAGGTGGCTTACATAATTCAGTGGGAGAAAAAAACCCCAACAAAAACAACATATTATAAAAAGCAAAAATTATAACATTAGAGAAAGATGAAACAAAATGATATGACATTAATTGATTACTAAAAGGCGGCTCTAAACAGATGTTTTTAGTTTTGACTTTAAGGAACTCAGTTTCAGCAACTTTGCTGTCGTCAGGAGGATTATTCCAAATTTGAGCAGCATAGAAACCAAAAGCTGTTTCTCCATGTTTAGTTTTCATTCTGGGGGTGGTTAGTAGACTGTAGTTGGAGGATCTGGGTGGTTGGTTTAGTGACAACAGGTCTTCAACATGTTTTGGCCATTTATTGATTTATAAACGAGTTGGAGTATTTTTAAATCTGTTCTCTGAGCTACAGGGAGCCAGTGAGAGGACTTTAGAACTGGGTTGACACTTAATAGTAACAACGTCCCATATTATTGGCCGATATCATCAATATAATGTAATGTCGGAATTTATCAGTATGTTTTTTCTGCTTTTTTGATGACACAACCTTTACACCTTACATTAAAATGATGCACATATTATACATCAAACTTTTCAGTTACTTCTCCTCTGACTGAAAATGTAAATATATGACTGATATGTGGTACTGTTTATCTAGTTCTCCGTCATACAGGACATGACAATCTGAAGTGCTTTTAGGAAACCCAGCTGGACGTTTTCATGAATTGTAATGTTTTCAGAGGGGGAGGTGCTGGAACATGGAAGCTTTGCTTACAAGCCTCATATTTTGGACGGACCGTGGAAGTTGATTGGATGAGGTTTCCCCAGGGTTTCTCGCTATAGAAGGAATGAAAATTACTCTGTCAAGTTTAAGAACTCCTATCTGATAGGTTGCCAATGGTATATGAAGAGCATTTTTTGCAGTTTAAAAAAAGGGTTTTAAAATGAAATCGTATACCTTTTTAATTCAGAAACTTGTGTTAAAAAATTGAAAAATCAATTTTTATAAAAATTCCTAAAAATCAATTCAGACTTCCAAAAATAAATATAATCTTTTTCACATTGTTTGCCCTTTTTTACCTCGAATATATTAGAGAAAAGTCCATATGGGCATGCTCATATGCTCAAGTGTGAAAGGGTTAATACTGTTTCCTCCGATGAACTGTAACCCCGCCTAGGGTTGGGTAATTGAATTACAGGCATGTAATCTAAAAAAACAGAAGCTTTTTGTATAGTACTGATCCTTATCAATAACGAATGAGAAGAGATTGGATCGGATCCTGATGATTCCACTTTCTAGAATCTGAATTGAATCGATTCTTGACATTTGAATTGATACCCACCTCTAGTTTTTAGGCCGGAAGAAATCAAATCTTTTCAGAAACATTTTCTTTTCTCAGGTTGGTTCTCGTCCAGCTCATTATTTGTGTGGAGAACTAGATAAACCTGCAATGAGTAATTCTGTGAGAGAAGAGTTCCTCTTCTCTGGTGATTTCCTCACTTCAATCTCACCTCATGTAACAAGTACCAGTCTAACTGAAATGTATTAGTTTTTAGCTAAATATCAACATTTCCTAACAAGTAATCACATTAGTAAACTGTTCATTTTAATTTGATTGATTTTAGTGCTCTTGCTGCTCTGCCAAGTACTACTTCCACTCCAATATCTGCAAATTAATTGACCTGAATGAACCCTCAACTTCCAGAACAGCATGCATGTGTGCATTTTACTAACCTGCAATAAGTTCTTTCTTCTTTTTTTTTTTTTTTTGTGATGCAACCGGGGTAAAATTACCCCACATTTTTCGGGGGAGCCATATTTTTCATTGTACACTGCTATTTCCAAATGCACACAACTATATATTTAAGGCACAACATTAAAAAACATTTGAAAAAATTTTAGTAGTTTAACATTTATTAGTTCTGAATAAACAAAAGCAACAGGGGATCTAAACCAGGGTTTAAATAGTTTTCATAAAAAATGACTACAAAACAAAAATTTCATTTGAACAATAAAGATTTTCTGTGAAATTATTGCAGATTTTCCACATTTTAATATCAGTTCATGGTATTGGTTAATTGGACGATACAGATACAAGAACATTAGAACAGTCTCGGCTCCATCTGTATCTGTGCATCCCTATTTTTTATACATACATTGATATTTCAGACTATTCCTAGCAGAGTAAATAATGGGATGCTTTTATTTTATCTTATGGTGATGGGTGAAAAAGCAAGATATCAACTCTGCCTTTTAACATCTGTTTTTTTCAGTTGGATATAATTTGAAGCTAACTGCAAACGGCATCTGCATGAATTTATCAATCAAACTTTATTCATAAAGCGCTTTTCATACAAAGAATGCCATTTAAAATGCTTTACATAATAAAAAAATTAAATAATCTTCTTTACTCCACATAATAGTCTAATTGTATCATTGTAGAGTAGTTTAAATTGCTATCAGAGAACATTTGAGGTAATTTATCTGTTCTTCGGTTGATTAAAAACGTTTGTTTCCTTGTGAAAAGAGACTTGAATCTCTTTGGGAGCTGTCCTTGGTGCTGAAATGCTAGAAAAGACGGTCCAAACCAGGTTTCTGGTTCAGGAGGAGATGTAATGTAACTCTCAAATGCTTCAAAATCATCTTGTGGTCCACTTTTTCCTTTCATTAAACTTTCCATTGGAATGAATAAGTTGCTTTTGCTAAGCTGTTTTGGGCGTTATCAGTCTTTTTGTTCCTGTGATGTTCATACAATTCCTAGTTAACTGTTGATAAAAGAGGCGGTTTGTGTGAGAAGACGGCGGGTGACTACCCACCTGTTCAGCGGGAGTGTTTATTGAATGCAGGAGCAGAGTGGGACCATATTCCTGGTCTTGTTTTCGAAAATCACCCCTTGTCTCGATAAGGAATCAAGAAAACAAAAACCCCAAGGGTGTCCACTCTGGCTTGACAGATGAGTATTTTCAGTGCGGGAGGACCACTTATGCGACACAGATGTAGTCACAGAGCGAGCGATCCGTCAGGGAGAGCCGGAGGAGTTCGCCGCAGACATGCGAGATGACAAAGGCATCTCAGACAGATGAATCAGCCCAGTTGCTGTGAAAGGAGCATGAAAGAGATGTTCGCATTCATCCATCCATCCTCGTCAGCAGCCGGCGGGCCACCCAACGCTCCCTGAACCTGACGCCTGACATGTTAACACACACACACACACACACACACACACACACACATTGTTGCAGAATGGCGGGGGGCTCGCTCAATCACCCCCCCCTCCCCCTTCCTCCTCGCCTGGGTTTTAGCTCCATAAAGCGCCACACAGAAACTCTCTCCCCGCAGACGCCATCATGGGAGGAGGGGAGTTGGTCACATCTTGTTGACATTTTCATAGGCACCCTGAGTAATTCATGTAAGGTTAGCTTGCTCCCCGTGCAGCAGGCCAGAACGCAGTAAAAGCAAACAGAGAGAAAAAGAGAACAAATTGCTTTTTTAAATTGCTCCGACAAGAGGTGCTCGTTTTTGCTCCAAAGCAAAGGGGCGTGAGCTGCAGGACTGAATCAAACAGAGACGCCGAATATTCAGCGTTTTCGTCCTGCCTGCCTCAAACCTGTTTAGCTCCATTTTCAGGACAACTCGCTCGAAGGGTTTCGTTCCACGAGTCCTCGTCTGAGCTAATAGCCGAAGACACCCACCTGAACGCATCCTGCCGTTTCTCTTGACCTCTTGGTGTAAACATCCCCTCGTCACTATTAATTAGCTGCTTCCAACACGTACTTTTCTCTCATTAGGAGAGGAATGGAAGATAATGAGGAGCAGGATGTAAAGCGTAGGTGCTGCGACGCTAGCGTGTGCTCCATGCATTTAATCCTTGTTTCACTGTTATCAGAGGGGTCCGCTAAGACCTCTGGGAAATCATTTACTGCTACAGATTTCTTCTCTCAATCAAACATTAGGGATCCCTCCTACCCACAGCGTCACCATGCATGGACTCTTTGAAGATACTTGGATGATACCAGTTTCAACTTTTAATTTCCCTTCAGCAATCAGCAATCTTGTATTAGTGTCGTAGCATAGACACTAGTTTGCAACTTCAGATATTTTTCCCGGTAGTTTAGGTCAAAGCCGTTAGAAAAAAATTTCAGACGCCACCATCACCGTGTTCGACAGTTGAGAAAGTTGACTCTTCCACATTTACTTGTTAATTTGGCGAAAAAAGGGTCATTTCCTTTCACTTTCCTGAGCTGTATCTCATCTGGAAGCTGCTGAAAATATGTGGATCATCCTCAAAAGAAACCAGATGAAATACTCTCTACCACTTCTGCCGAAGGGGGTGGTTAAACGTCTCACCAGAATGATGGTAAAGGATTTTATGTGTATGTTAGAGGTCACGCTTGACTTTTTTTGTGGTCCATCTTTTCGACCAATGTGGTCAAAAAATTCCTGTTGTAATCTAGGTTTATCCATAACTTTTTAAAATCATGACATTCTTCTATAGTCTTTTCCGAGCTTTGCTAGCACACTGGGGCTAAAAGCACCAACTGCAGTGATCAGAAGTCGGAAAAACTCTCTTAACCAGCTGTTTTCTGACCTGCGGAGGAAGGAAAATCCAAACAAACTTTTGGAGTAGTTTTACTAGACCGTACTTTTTTTGTTTGAGTAATAATTTTATGAAGTATCGATACTCTCACTCGAGTGAAGTTCCTGCCGACTCGACCCACTATAAGTAACTTTACTGAATGAAACTGAATGCTTGTTTAAACCAGAATACATTGGCGTCACAAATAAAGTTTATATTGAATTGAGACCTCTTCTTCTACACACAAGCTTCATCATTTTAATATTTTCTATCTGCTGAGGCTTTTGTGACATTTTGAGGTTGAGTGGAGATACTTTAAGCTTGTCTAATATATATATACCTCACCTGCTATAAGTATTGGTTTCATTAGTTCTACTTAGAAAAAAATGATTTTGTCAAATTTATTATTTTACAACTGGTTTCTATTTAATTTAGTCTTTAGAATTTGCAAAAAGCAGAAACATTTATGTCCAAATACATAGATTTTAATTATTAAATCATACGCTATGATCCCAGAACAAATATTCAAGTGCTCAATACTTAACTAGCCTTTTTACCAAATACTTTTTTACTCTTACTTTGATATTTAATCTTTTTGGGGATTAATACATTGTACTTTTACTTGACGGCAGTTTTTGGCTACTTTACCCACCTCTGAAATGACTCAACACTGGGTTCATTGAAGCACATCTGTGACCATTCCAAAGCCGCAATAACACTTCAACGTGCTGTCAGCATGCATGGAGTTTGGTGTCCAGGTCTGAGATGATGCTCTCATGGGAATCTTGTTTTTAGATAGATTCAATTAGTTGTACTCCATGCATGAAGACTTGAATGTCAATGCATTGTACCAAGTGGTGTGCATACTAATGTAAAAATGAACAGCCTTCAGATTTTTCTGTCATTTTTCTTTTTAAAAAAATTAGCTGAAAATAGTAGGTTAACTTGGCCCAAGGTCCTATATCAGTCTGTTTGCAGAAATCTGACCCTGTGTGCATTAAAGAAAATAGTCAACAGTTGTCTAACCAGTTCAAACTGAATAACATATGATCCAAATCCATCCTGTAAGGCAGTGGTTTCCAACCTTTTTTCCTTGACGACCCCCTTGCCTGTTTCAGTGGCAACCAAGGACCTCCAAACCCCCAACTCCTACCTGCATAGATGCATTAAAAGTGATTAATCACCAAATTTGATTTTCTAAATCTAAACAGCCATTAAAGGTATTTGTTCTTCTGGTTTTACACTGGATATAGAAAATTTCCTTTTTATCTCCTGGATTTTATAAATGTAATATTTACAAATATAATTTTTGTGACGCCACAACTTCGGCCCATACAGTTAA